>CM055093.1:34814524-35544869 GCA_029204225.1 Diphasiastrum complanatum
GTTCCACTTGAGCCAAGTTGATATTCTAATGGGCAATCCATTTGATAGTTGAAGCCACATCCTCCACCATTTATTACACAAGCTGGCAACTCGAGTGCATCGGGAACCAAAATGAACTTGGAAACAAGATATTGGATTCTTGTAGTTAAGACTTATTCATCATGAGGAGCTCAAAATGAGCACTAATATGATTGAGCATTCTTAGAAATCTTCATTCAACAACCATCAACCCAAAGGTATTTTTCAATGGGGGAGTTCTCATTGGGTAGTCAAAGAACCATAATTCCAGGCATATTATTGCTCAACTCCAAATCCTAGGAGTATACAGCCTTGCAACATTGCAAATTTAAAATCAGCAAAAATGAGTCACATAAACCAGTCATACGTGGTTAGGGCCCAATATATTTGCCCCCACAAACTTTCCTTTGGATCATTCAATTCCTTTGCAATCTGCTCTGTTTTCTAGCTAATCAATATTGTAACTTAAACATACCACAACTTACATTCCCTCCAAAGTGAGCCCAAAAGGGGTACAAATACTCAACTATACTAAAGTTTAGAACCTAAGGTGTCACAAACCGGGCCAAATTTAGGAAAATTCACATGAGTTCCACTTGAGCCAAGTTGATATTCTAATGGGCAATGCATTTGGTAGTTGAAGCCCTCCACCATTTATTACACAAGCTGGCAACTCGAGTGCATCAGGAACCAAAATGAACTTGGAAACAAGATATTGGATTCTTGTAGTTAAGACTTATTCATCATGAGGAGCTCAAAATGAGCACTAACCTGATTGAGCATTCTTAGAAATCTTCATCCAACAACCATCAACCCAAAGGTATTTTTCAATGGGGGAGTTCCCATTGGGTAGTCAAAGAACCATAATTCCAGGCATATTATTGCTCAACTCCAAATCATAGGAGTATATAGCCTTGCAACATTGCAAATTTAAAATCAGCAAAAATGAGTCACATAAACCAGTCATACGTGGTTAGGGCCCAATATATCTTCCCCCGCAAACTTTCCTTTGGATCATTCAATAGAAAGGCAAAAATAAATCTATTCTTTCAACATCCCTAAATCACGTAATGCTTTTATAATTTGAATCTAAGGAAGTGGACCCCGGACGCGAACACGCGTCCTAGAATGCCTCCGGATCCGAATGCGTCCACCCCGGACACAAACTTTTTTTTTTTTCAGTAAAAATACCTCCCACATGCCCAAAAATAATTAAAAATTATATTACTCCCCATACGAAGTTAATTATCAGGGGGTATTTGGCACATATTTGCCCCCTCCAGTTTAAAAAAATGAAAAAAGGTATTAGCAAAAAAACTACCCACTGCCCATGTCTCCCAAAACTGAGATATAAAAAACAAAGCTTGAAAGAACAAACAATTTGTAACTTTGACAAGAAAACTCTCTCTCTCTCTCTCTCTCTCTCTCTCTCTCTCTCTCTCTCTCTCTCTCTCTCTCTCTCTCTCTCTCTCTCTCTCTCTCTCTCTCCTGATGCCCACGATAACTGAGATACAACATCGAACATCTTTCAAATAGATAACAATTTGTAACTTTGATGAGAACTCTCTCTCGCTCTCCCTCTCTCTTTCCCTCCCTCCCATTGCCCATGCCTACCATAACTGAGATAAAGCATGAATCATCGATCAAAGAGCAAACGACTTGTTACTTTTACTCTCTCTCTCTCTCTCTCTCTCTCTCTCTCTCTCTCTCTCTCTCTCTCTCTCTCTCTCTCTCTCACAGCAATGTCACGTGCAAATTCTAGAAGCATACACCCTCGGGGATGGCTTGAAGAGGAGGGTTTAGACAAAACGTATGAAATGCATAATTGCATCCAGCTCCGTCACAAAGAAGCATTAGATTTCTTGGACCTACAAGGAAAATTTGACACAAAAGAATACGTTTAATGCTTTAGGTTTTAGGACCAGATGATATGACAGATAACGTTCCTTAGACAACGCCCTCATGAAGTTAAGGTGACTTTGGACAAGAAATTGGAATTAGATGAATCATGAAAGGAGGCGCGTTCCTATTACGAAGGGAGGTTTTATGTTGAACCTCCTTTTCAACCTCACCAAAGGTAGTGTCCTTAGTGAAGAGTTCACTTGCATAGGCCCAATCAACACCATTTTTCAAAAGGCTTGACACATAATCTTCAAGTTCATAGTTGGTCTTTGCACACTCTAGCTTCATCTCTCAGTTCTTCTTCTGCAAGAAAACCTCCAAAGCGTAGAACTTCCAACACAAACAAAACTGTGACATTACAGAGATTATTGTGCTTGCTTTGTAGTCTTTATATGTATGTCAAAGCCTTTGTTGTGTTTGTTGAATTACAAAGTAAACAAATAAAAGGTCAACATTTTGCTTGTTTTGAGGTGCTTGTGTGGTGTACATCCTCGATTCCATAGCTTGAGGAAAACAATTGCAACAAAACTGCTGCTCACAATTTTAAACTCCAATTTTAAACAATTGAGTTGTGTCAGCTTACACCGAACATTTGGTGCCACGGGAAAGTTCGTATGTGGTTACAGTTTCAACAACGTAGGATCTTAAGTGTGATGAAATCGACTTTTTCGATTTATACTACCGCATAGTCTTGGCAGATATTTGCTTGTGCTCAGATCCATCTCTAAGTGAACGCCAATACCTTCTTGAGGCATAGTTATATTTCCTGAAATGCTGCTCTGTTCGTATTTCCAGCAACGATTTTAAACCCTATGCTAGAAAGGTTTGTTATGCATTTTCTCGGATTAAAATTATATCACCATCTTTCCTATGGGCCTCAAGATATTCTCATGTTGTCTAACTTAACCTGCTAATGTGTTGGTTTCTAGGTGCGAAATCGGGCCTCTTATCTTTGGCACAACTACGTAAACTGCAGGCATGATCAAGCTCAAGACCAGAAGATTTTTGGGAGAAGTGAATGCTCACCAGAAGAGTGCACCAGAAGAGTGACAAGCTCTCAAGACCACAAGTTTCTGGGAAATCATAAAGAGATAAAGCACAAAGAGCAAATCTGTATCATCTTCAAATTGGCCAAAGTGGCCTTAAGTTCATGAGGGCATTGTCTAAGGAATGTCATCTAAGGAGTTCTCATGAAAGGAGGCGTTCCTTAGACGTTCCTATTACGAAGGGAGGCTTTCTGTTGAACCTTCTTTTCAACCTTACCAAAGGCAGTGTCCTTAGTGAAGAGTTTTCTTGCATAGGCCCAATCAACACCATCTTTCAAAAGGCTTGACATAGAATCTTCAAGTTCATAGCTACTCCTTGCATACTCTAGTTTCATCTCCCAGTTCATAAACACATACATTACATTGCATTTAAAAAATACAGAGATTGCGTTTCACAAAACCAAGCGCGTGTTTACATTACGTATTCCGCCACATTTTTAAACTATTGTCTAACTATATGCCGCCTCATTTACTGCCGAAAATTACATAGAAAGAGTCTGCCACATACAGCTGGACCTTATTTAGTCTTAACATTCCTACGAGGATCCGACATATTCGTCATGGCTTGTGCCGCTCCTCCTCTACCTCTTGATTAGCCCGACAAATTCGCACCCTTTCCCTGACCATGGTCAGCTGTTGCACAGTGTAGTTAATTCCCCACCAATGTGTTTCCTCGCCCTCGCCAACGAGGGTAGGGGGCTGCAGCTCCGGGTGTTTCTGTTGAATCTCTCGCATCCTCTCTTCAAACTCTGCACGAAGCTTCTCATGCCTTTCATTGTGCCTTCGGACCTCTTCTGTTAGCTTCGTCTCATGGGCGCTCATCTCTCTCTCTCTCTCTCTCTCTCTCTCTCTCTCTCTTCCTAAACCCTAAACCCAAGCACACACACCCTAAACCCTAAACTCACACACACATCATGTCTCACACACAATCCTCACACACACAAATCACCACACACACACATCATTATCTTTCACACACACACACACACTATCATTTAGATTTCTAGGTTTAAATAAACCATATCTATTGAAAACATTGGATATTTTTCCTAACATTCCATATGCCTTGCAAAAGGTTAGTTTTTGGGATCATTATGATTCACTTTACAGTTTATCACTTGATCATTTCAAACAGGTTAATTTTTTGTGATGATAATCTATAAAGCCATTGAGTAATTGAGCCATTCATTCTTTAGTGAAAATTTATTTTCCTCTCCTTGAGGTCCGGAGTTCAACTCCAATCTGCCACACAAATGAGGATATACAAGAGAAAAATAAATGAAAATTTCTGCTGTGTAGAAAACTGCTGACTGGTTTTCGTTATTCAAATATTAGAGCATTTATGGTGAAGAGGACAAGCCAGTCCCACCTAAGCAGTTCAAACTATCATTCCAAATCACAGATAACTAAATTAGAAGAATAAGTTGTGATGGGAAGGACAGGCCCAAAAAGCTAGAGTTCTTCCTATCTTCATCTGCCATGTATGAACTCAAACTTGTCGTTTCAGTGTTGGAGCCACAGTGGAGGTAGTTTTGCAAGCTGCAAGCACCCTTGAGATGTTCTTTAGAAGGCTTTGATGATGTGGGGAACAAGCATTCTTGCATGGCATACCCTTACTGCGTGTTCACGAAGAGAAGATTCATCACATACAAGAGATCAGTTCATATCCCATTAATTATAGATCCAAAGCATTTCCTTGAACACCCCCTTCTATTATGTTGAGTCTCTGTCTTGTATGATATGAACATCTGCTTGTTGAGATCATTGACCAAATTCTCCCTGTCCTATTGTGATGTCTACTGCAAAAAGGACACGAATGTACAAGAAGTGCAAGGTCTTAAGCACAAGCAGAGCATAGGACACTACCTGACAACAGGTGGAAAGTGGACAGGGTCTAAGGATGCAAATGGTGTGTAAGGCATAATTGTCACTCTGTACAATTATAGATTACTTCAAAAATGTCATGTACAGCTGAGAGGAAGACCAGTTTTCTCACAATAAATAAATGTTCCTACCCAAAATCAGATCTTTGATTCATGGACACAGATAGCAGAAAGAACATGAATGTCGAATTTTCAAACTTGATTCAATGATTGAATTCTACATACTGTACATTCTACATCAGTCATTCCTCATTATGGCCTTTTGAGTATAAACACCTCTTCCTTTGATGTTTCTCAAGGTATCAAGGCAGAGGATTACAACTAAGGAGCTTTTGATGAGTCTTTGCTGCTTTGCAATAATAGATCGTAATTGATAGATGCCAACTGAGATAAATTCTGTGATAATCAGACAAAAATTTGTTAAAACTTTGTTAGGTTTGAAATCGATCAGACAACAAATCTTGTTACCACAGTTCAGAGGCTAGATGCAAAGATACAAAGTCAAACTAAAATCAAAACTCAACTGAAAGTTCATTAATTGCTCAACATGAATTGTGTTACTGCTGTACTAATCACTAACTACAGAGAATAGACTTCTTCAAATGTACCAATGAGATAAACTAAGAGCAGAAATGAGCTGACCTTGAATGAAAAATTATTGAAGGTATACTTAGCAGCTGGAGTGCTTTCAAAGTCAGCGAGATCTTTGTATTCATCTCCCTGCTCAGTAGATAAACATTGTAAGAATCAGATTAGAAACAGAATCGGGAGCAAAACAAATGGACAGGCCCCATGTAGCTAAGATAAGCAGCTACAAAATATAGACTCTACCATCTTCTAGTAGTCGGCTTATTGGTTAAATCCTTTTCTCTACATGGGGTCTAGAATTCAATTCCACACAAACGCACAAAGGACATCCAAAACACGGATATAGACTCAGCCACCATGGAATTACACAAACATAAGACAGCAATCGCTCTGTAATCACAAAGTCCAAGTAAACTATCGAAATCTATGATCAGAAACCAAGTCAAACACGAATATTACCTCCTCAGGCCTGCTGCTCAGAGATGTCCTACTACTACTGCTACTTGCATAATCACTTGAATCTGGAAATTCCTGCTCAGCATCTACACGTCCATCAGTAGAACTCCATCTGTGACGAGAAGTGAAGTAGCTTGTATCATGTGCAGTGTCTGGACTGGGAATGAACGCCGCCTGCAAAGTGCAATTCAATTTACATAATATTAATGAAAAGCAATCTTTGTCAGCATCACCAGAGTTCATGGGTGGAGACCAGATTTAAAACCAGCAAGTATTTCAAGTGAGACAGCAAATTTCACAATACTGCTAAGACATGTAATCCAAGAAAATAATAATGTTAGTCTAAACTTGCATAGTTCCCACGGCACCAGTGCTGTGGCAGTGTACGGCACGGCATGTGTGCCGTGCCACGGTACCCTTTTTTTTTCAATTTTTTTTTAAAACCCATTTTGGGCCCTCCTCGTACCCTAACTCGAGGGAGCCCAAAAAGGATTTTCTAAACATTTTGGGGCGCACTTTTGGAGAGAGAGAGAGAGGGGGGGGGGGGAGAGCGGATCTGCCTGATTGATGGGAGAGAATTTATGCCTGCCAGAGGATCTAGAGGTCACAGAGGTTCCAGAGGTGACAGAGCCCTCAGAGGTGGCAGAGGTTCTCAGTCTCATACTGAGGCAGATGTATTGCATGATTACAGTCAGGCAGATGTTCCTGATGACTCTGAGACAGCCATTTTGAGCTTAGTTGTGCATTTATAGGCTTCTTTTATGGACCTATGCACTTCATGTGCACTGTATTTTTTGATGGACAGCATCACATTTTTGGATATGGATCTGGCTTTATACCTATTGAGACCAGAGTTTCTTATGAGTCTGACATGAAATGTTGTGTTAGTTGTGCGTGTGTGTGTGTGTGTGTGTGTGTGTGTGTGTGTGTGTGAGAGAGAGAGAGAGAGAGAGAGAGAGAGAGAGAGAGAGAGAAGGGGGGGTATTTTTAAGTTTTAAAATATGGCCTTTTTTTTAATTTTTTTGGCCCTAAAACCTAACAAAAAAAAGAAGGGGGGGGGGGGGGGGGGGGGGTAGGTTTAGGGTTATACCCCCCCCCCCCCCCCCCTTCCACATTAATTCTAAGTAATTACTTTTTTTTTTGGGTGAAAAATGCCTTTTTTTGAGATTTTTTGGTGAAAAAACTCAAAGATAATAAATAGATTAATTCATTAATTTTTAAAAAGTGCCGTGGGTGGCATGGAATTTTGTCCACGGCACCTGTGCCGTACAGGTGCCGTGACACAGCACTTGGAACTATGGTCTAAAGCTAGAATAACAACACACAGAGATCATAGATAGATACAAAAATGTGCATTATGGTACATATGTTACATACTTATTACATTCGGTGCATAGTACACATTGGTGTTCATGCTCTTCTTTTCATACAACTGGCTGTTTACCTCCAATATCTCAACATGGCCAGTTTTGCCCTTCCCCACCTTCAACTAGCATCAACTTCCTTCTAGATTTTGCTATGAAAAGCTAAACTGGTTCACTATTTCCCCTGTTGACCCAATAAAGGTGTTGTTTCATCAACAATAATGTCATGAGTACAGTTCTACATGTATATTGCAAGCTTGTTAAACTACTGACAGTTAGCTAGGTATTAAGAACTGCCACAGTTCAGTTAACCCAGAAATTAAGTCACCATGGTTAGTGAACTACATCAAGGTATTCTAACCATAAACGGGTGCTCAAGAACTGTGTCATAGCCACGATAGGAGCAGGACCATGCTAGGGAACAGTTGCTGGCAACACAAATATTTCAAGCTTTGAGAAATCCTTGGCAAGAGAACCAGGTTCTGAAGGACCGATAGGATTAATTCAAGAGCCTCTAAGGACTGTGCTGGGAGGGAGTACCACGCCATGGGACAACAGTAATCTAAAGATAACAAACAGCTATGATCACAAGGACTCCACCGGCATGGCACAGAACAAATTGGACTCCAGCTTCTTGAGAATGGGAATCACTAATGAGATCTTAAGAAATATCTAAGGCTTAACTAAACCTATGCTATTTAGCCTTAAAGCATCCAAGTCCCAGCTCTGAACCATCTGAACAGTTTGTTAGCCCACAAACTATTGGTCCCACATTACTTCTAATATCTCCTTCTTTTTCCACCCTACCTCAATTACAGCCATACCAACCTAGCTCAACTACTAAGGGTAAAAAGATAAAGGAACAATTAATTAAACTTTCAAAACTTTCCAGCATTAGAGACCTTGACAAAATTGTCTTGGACGAAAAGGTAAATGAAAGCTGCCCAAAATTGGACAAAATGCAATTGCAAGAATACCATCTTCCAAGAGTACTAGTATCAAGAGAACTTGCTATTACAGTGGAAACATTTTCATCAACAAACTGGTGAAGCTATATCTATTTGTGAAATTAGAATATATCCAATTTCATAAATTTACATAGAGAAGTCAGTGATGTCATAAGGTAATGCTTAGAAACAATATACGAGCAACTCAAAAAGTCAAAGGATCTAAGTCAAAACAATAATATAAAATTCAATAAACAAAAAATCTTAGTCAAACGCATTGCTTATGTCTCATCAGTTCCCAAGCATAAGTTGCTAACTGGGTTTCGAAAGAATACAGATTCTCTGGGGTAGACCCAGTGTTGACTAAGTAGTAAGAAACAAAAGCTATTAGGGGTCACACCAATTGGTACTAAAAGTTACTATTATGAATCCAAATAGTAGAAATAAATCTGAAGACTAACAATTAAAAAAAAACTATATTTACTCACATCTTAAGGGGAATAATAAATCGCAAATCCTACCAGATCCCAAAATAAGAAGAGCCATAAGGACCAATATTTTGAGAAGCATTTTCACTCCCACCAAAAGAACACAGGCCAGAACAACAATAAATTCAAGAAAACGAAATTTATCAGCCCTAAATAGAAATAGTTGTATAAATAGGATGGTAGATGTTTTAAGTATGGAGAGAAAGTACACACGTTCTGTGAACTTTCAATGTAAACAACATAAGAAACTTTTGTTGGAAAGGGAAAGCAAATTCCTGAACCTCATGCCCATCAACTTGATATCCATCAACCATGTCGAGGCTACTCAAGAAGAGCATGCATCGCTAAAAGTTTCACGAATCTTACAAACACAACCCTGTGCATTTTTATTTGATGATGGAAGTCCTAACAATCGCATATCTCCTCAAACAGTTGACTCTCTGCAACTAATATGAGAATGGACTATCTGCAAGCAAAGGGCCCCTCCCATTTAAAGAACTGGATTGTTTCAAAGTATACCAACGACTGTGCAACCATATTCAGTCCTATTTGGACAAAATTGACTTTCTTGTTGCACCCTTGGAGGGAGCTGATGCAATCATTGGCATCCAATGGAGGCACAACAAGAAAGCCAATCTGCATTAAGAAACAAGTAACTCCTTTTTTCACATCAGGGCAAACCCTTGACTATCCAAGTAGGAACTATATGGGTCACACAATGTCTATGGTAGATGACATGAGAGTACCAAAAGACCTTAGATAGGGGGTAAGTTCCTATCTAACTTTATCACCGAAGTGATGAGCCAGAGCCCAAGAGCCTCGTTTTCCTTTACCAGGACAGGAACATTCTCTTAAATATATTTGCTAATTGTTTTACTAATGACCTACCCAAAAGTCTGCCTCTTGCCCGAGAAGAAACCATAGAATTGGTTTTTTCAAAGAAGTTCACCTCCACGCAAAGCTCAACAAGAAATAATAGTCCAAGTTTAGAACTTATCAGGAAAAGGCCTCATCGGTCCTAGTACTTCACCCTTTAGAATTACTAGTTCTGTTGGTTCAAAAAAAAAAGATGGCACTTCCGCATGTGTGTCAATTACAGGGTACTCAACAAGATTAAAGTCAAGAACTAGTTTCCAACTCCGATAATTTTGACTGACTGATGGCTCTGAATGACTATAAATAGGCTACTTGGTCTCATTATTGATGGCTGATAGTTGAGAAATTAGTTCTTGGAGCAACTTCAAACAATTGTCATAGCTTCAATTTATACTCAACTTAGAAAGTCATGGAGATTGTTCTTCACTTAGAGCAAGAGAAGGGATTCAACCCTCATTCACATGCAGCTTCAACTCTACCACTTGACAGACTACGTGGTACCAATGCCTGAATAATGTAGAGTTGACTTACAAAACATATATTCGTTTGAGATTGCTGATGCATGTAGACCTAAGAATACATTCGCTAAATGATAGCATTTGCTCAGTTTAAGTCACATTATAAAACATAATTGCAAATAGCTCAACAACAAATTTCTAAACATATCATTGCGTTTTGACTTTTCAAAGCCAGTATTCAGAAAAGGGCATAATTTCAGAAAATGACAGAACCAAAATACCCATGTAAGAATTGTAACTGAAAGTTCACCTAAAACTTTCCCTAAAAATATAAGGGCCAACCTTTTGTCTGGCAAGTGTCTCCCACTTTATGTCTTTGAAGAAAAGATGTGCTTTGACCTGCATCAGGATAGGCAAAATAAAACTTACTTGCCAACATCGAATCTATTGACTAGCTGACCTTTCTGAAAAATCACCAGTGCTTGGGTCAAAGAAGGAAGAAGCACTGTCTAATTTAACTGGCAAAACAGCTATCCGACTAGAGCCATGGTAAACAACCACTTCTAATTGATTAGAATTCGAAACAATCAAATGAAATTGTCATTGAATAATTCTGGAATAATCTTTAGTCAATGTGAACGAAAATAAGCTTTTGATTTATATGCATGTGTAGGCAAGGCATTCTGCACTTCAATGTCATGAAAATAAGTTTGGAACCTATGAATTTTAAAAAAATTGAGTGTGAGCTTCTCTGTCTTGTGATTTTGTAAAGAATCAACACATGTTTATCCTGTCTACCAACTACGTGATCGTTTAAGGATCCAACCAACGGTATTTGCCTATCACCTGACAAGCAACAAAATAGGCCTGAAACTTTTACTTGCAAAAAAATAGGACAGCTTAAGAAACTTCCACAAGGATGAGTAATCTTGACAATGCTTTGAAACAGTAGCAAATGACAATGGCCCTGCGCCTAGTGATCACCTCGGTTGCTCCTTTTGCACCAAGACGTTGATCAGGATCCTCAGCTAGAAGCCTGGATACAAATGCTTATGAAAACGTACTCATTTGTGGCTACAAATTAAAATAAACAGAATGTTCTCTTGAGGCCCGGAGTAGGAATTGAAAAAACAGCATTGCAGTAAATGAAGTTTCTACACTAGTAAAATGTGGAATAACTCAAATAAAAGACGAGCTCTTAGATTCACTTCAGTAGAAGCTTGATTATTCGAAATTAACTTACCAGCCCCAAAATGCCCCTCTGCAATATTGAAAAGCTGAAACCTAATAAGCCTCATTTACGAGGGAGACAGTTTCATAGAGCAGATACTAGAGCCATATGGAGAGTTAAACTTCTGAAATTTCCCAAAAACAAATCTTTCCTTCAATCACTGCGAGACACTTAACAGGAAAATCAAATGTAAGTTCTCTAAAGGGCAATAGTTTCCTCTCCTGTGTGTCTTAAAGTATATTTCTTAAGATGCACCATCTGATCAAAATCATCCAATGCTAAATTGTCCTGATGATCTACTCGCTCTTGTTGATGTTTCCAAACTCAATTTATGGGTAAGAGTAAAAAGAAATGACACTGTGAATGCAGTAGGCCTTTCACACCATGGCTGATTACCACATCATTCTAGTAACTCTACAAAGATTTCTCTCGCATAATACAATATCTGGATACTATCTAGTAAAAGCCCAAAAGCATGGGTACACTTCTGTGCAGTCCATTCTTGTGCTTAAAATATAGCTAATTCACTATATTCCAGTAACTTTTAAGCTAACATGTCAGAGATATTTAATCTCGGCACATAGATTAACGTAACCCTGATGGTATTCTTCAAATATCCACACGCATGCACCTATAATTTTAGACAAAGCTTTGACCTTCTGCTAGAAACTATGCTGCAAAGTCTTTTAAGTCTTTTTGGAAATCTATAATAACTTCTTTGATTCTCGAACATACACTAGACATTGATGTCCAAATTAACAGCAAGGACAATTTGTACAAACATCAAGGGGACACAAAAACACTAGCTAGTGAGCCACTGCAGCAAGCAGCAATTACATCCAACAAACTTCAACCCATGCAAGAAGCAAGCCTCAAACAAGGAGCTTTCAGCACACAAATGAACCCTTAATGATCACCAAAAGCTATGAAGCACCAGGTTTTCCTTTCCTTCATTAAGTCTGTACCGCCTCATCCTTCACCAGACTCTCCCCTGCTTGTAAGTTGTAACTTACATAGTTGGGAAAAAACAGATTGATTAGATACCTTATTTCAGCTACCAGACACGACATTTAGGAGCCAAACAATTTAACAGAGCTCAAACAGATCTGAGGGGACAAATAATTTCAAAGTACAATAATACAATTTCATGAATTGAGCTCTGTGACTGGAGACGAGTTACATGCATTCACTGCTGTTGCAAATCCATCAATTTTCCTTCTTGTGTCTTACATACACTGCTCAGATCTGCATGCATGCAAATCTAAATCTCTAATCAAGTGCTATGCTTTCCTCTCTTGATCAGTGCTCAAAAGCTTAAAGACTAGATTCCACATGCATGACATGTAAGCTGTTAAGTGGTGAAATTGTAGAATACCTTGTTTCAGCCCATAAAGTCTCGTCATGATTCATTCCAATTATCAATCACATAACAAAGAGAGATGATTCACTGACCTTCTTGTTCTCATGAGATGAATTGTTACCACTTTCCTATCATGCATGTTCAAGATAGCCCACTAAAACCAGTCAACTGACAATTTTCATGATAGCCTTCAATCACGCTTTCTGAAGTTTGTGGATTGAGACCATTTTTAGGATCAGATCTGCGACCACCAGCTTTGACTCCAACTGACCGACATTCAAAATTTCAAGCCTATGTGGCAGTGTCATTCATATCTAACCAGTGATGAACCAATTTTATTGGCACCACCAACTTCCTACCAAAAGACTAGAGGAAAAACAAAACATGCACATTACAAAACAGTCTAGTCTACGAAACTTCAGGCATAGTGACAAGTTACAGCTAGACAAGTTTGGAAGGGATTCCAAAGACGTTGCCGTACAAACTTCCAGAACCTTCTAAATCCACTCGAAGCTTCCCACCAATAGCATACTTAGTAAGGTGCTAGATCAAAGTCCTACTTTGCACAAAAACTTTGCAAACTCTCTTCGTTACTGCATACTGCTGCAAATTTCTTCCTCCACAATTGAAAGAGTCTGGTGTCTTGCGCTTCTAGTAGGGGAGTTCTATATTTTCTAGAGATCTTAGTTGAAATTTGCGTGAGCTATCAATAATCGTTGACGCTCATTAAGTTTTCTTAACTGGAGAATCTTTGTGAATGTTGTTTGTTTTCTCGATACTTCATTTGATGCCAATATTTGTGAATTAGCTTCATGACACCACACCCTAAGAATAGATTAGGAGATTAAAAATATTATTGAATGCATAACAAGGGCAAGGACCTAAGAGACTAGCTAGCTGCCATAAGAGAGAATATTACATATGCCAATCCGACACCACTTTTCATTTAATGGACCTCTTCTAACAGTTCTTTGTATGTTTATGAGTTAGGTAGCCATAACCTACATTTTAGGTACTGGGCATGTTGCTACATGAAGAGACCATGAGATATAATATTGAGACAAAGTACAAAGAAGAAGAGCAAACATTTGCAGCCATGAGGAAAATCTTAAGGGAAAAGCAATGAAAAGTCAAAGGAACAGTTTGAGTACAATTCCAAGTTGAGATAATGCTTGTTATTAGTAAATGCTTATATCATAATAAATATGGCCACTTTGCATTTGACAGTAAAGAGAGAAACTAACCTAAGAAAGAAGTCTTAAGAGACATAAATACCACTTTGTATAAGTTGCAACTTATGATGGAAATGGCATTTATGGGGGCTATGAAACAATTTTGAGCTGCTTGACTCAAAAAAACCAAAGATTCATGTGCAGCTCAACATACGTACCCAAAAGAGCTTTGTTTATCAATAATCCCTTCTATGTGATTTTGTGGGGCCAAATGGATTTGAACTTTGTAGCTCAAGGAGAGGAAAGGAGGCCTTCACCAACACACCATTTCTTGTAGGATTCTTTTTTCAAAAAGGGGTGCGAGAAACAAGATTTGTCAATGAGAGATGACATTATGCATGAACTCAAAGGAGAGGGAAGTGTGTTGCTATTTGGTACTGCAATGGTAGGGCTCCGATTTTGGAGATACATTGTGGTATTGCATGCTTCTGACCAAAAGCCCTTTGGTAGTTTCATCTCGGCAAGCATAGATCTAGTGCCTTCCACGATCGTACGATTCTTGCGCTCAGTTACACCATTGAGTTCGGTGTGAAACTTAGTCAACTAGTTTCCTACATTTCTACATAATTTGGCAATTTGGGTCTATACGAGGCCAAATATGCAAATAAAGTGTACATGGTTGGTTCCCACGTGTAAAACCAGTACACATGACTATTTCTAGGGTTGGGTCCAAGTTATTTAAGTTCATTTTTAGCTTTAGTTTGGCGATTTGGCCAATATGACTATTTTAGGGCTAGTTGTTGATAAGGTTGGCTAAACTCATCCATTTGGAGGAGAGAGAGTCTTCATTCACTGCTATAAATAGTAGGTAGGTCTTGGAGAATGTAGAACCCAAGTGTCATTCCACTTTTGGAAGGCTTGGAGTCAAGATTATCTCATTATTTTTCGTTCCCTTCTACTTGTAAGTAGAATACTTGTTGTAAGCTTGATCTATCTCTATTGGAGAGTGGTAATAAATGATTTGTTCTTGTTTTATGGCTTGTTAACAGAGAATTGGATCAGATCTTTTCATATGTTAAGCTTTTAATTCTATCTTACTTTGGTAGAGTTACCTTGATCAAACTAGAAATTCTATGTAGAATCGGCTACAGAGCTTGGAGGTGGCCATAAATAAAAAGTTTGCCAGAAATAAGTTTTTACATCAATCTAACATGATTTTTTTTGCATTTTTCTACATTTGGCTTTGATCAAATTTATTCTAACTTGTGTTGTGGTTGGATCTTTGTGATCTTCAGCCATTTATAGGTCATTTATACTCCAGGGAAAGAGATTTATGTTTTTTGACGCGATTCAACAAAACAAGCTTTTTATGTGTTGAAAAGTTTGTATATATTCAAGCTTCATTTTGCTTCTAGCTTCTAAAATTGACATTCTCCACTAGTGAGTGAGCTATGCTCCCCATGTGGATGACTCTCCCTAGTGAGTGAGCTATGCTCCCCATGTGGGTGATTTAATCTCCTTTATTGGATGAAACATTTCCTTTGTGGATGAGCTTTGCTCCCCTTGGAAGAAAAGTCTCCCTATATGGATGAGCATTAAGATTGTCAATTATTTTGCATATAGATTCAATAGGATTGATTGTACTAAGCTCTCCAAATTGTGTGTGAGTCATCAATTTTTAGATCTTAGTTTCAACCTATTGTAGTTTGATCATTTGTTGATCAAGATTCATCAAGATCTACATGTAAGTTCTAGTTTCAAGAGAGCTAGTCTATCAATGTTCTAAATAATTGAGATTCCACTATTCCTTCATTTGTTGAGAGGAGTGTGAGTGCTTAGTGCATTAGAATAGGTTCAAAGAGAAGGAGTAATCATTATACATGATCGATACTACAAGTGGAATGATGTTGGAAAGTAATGATATGTTGGATTTCTATCCTCTCCATCCATTCATTTTCTATAAGTAAATACTTGTACAGTTGCACAGTCTGCAGAAATACAAGGGAATCAATAACAAGTGTCAACACCAGCAAGTCGAACTATCGAGTATCACTATCAAAAACGATTGTCGAAGATATACTATTGTAGGCGAGCTGTCGAACCTTCTATCGACTCAAGTTCGACCATGACTCAACATTTCAACTACTTGGCACTATTCTCGACACGACCAGGCAGAATCTCCAACAGAACAGATTTTGTCTGATAGCGACTGCCAATAGCACGTAGTGCCTTAATCCAAATTGTAAATCTATCGATTAAGCATTCTTTTAATTGTGCAACTACCATGTATAAATATTCGATAGCACATCAATGTAAACGTTAATCAGACAGTGAATCAAATGTTCAATCAGATAATTGTCAAATACTCAGATCAAAGGGCACTATTCGATCTTTCACTTTTGACTTGATCGAATTCCTTCCAACAAAATAGAGTCGTGTTTGTGTCGAGTCAATTGCTTTATTTTTTGTTTCGAATGGTTTGTTGCATGCAGGTAACATAATTCGTAGGTTGAATTGTTCTTGTGATCGACAGTTAACGTCGATTGTAATGCTCTAGCTCCGACTTGCTTGATCTATTCACATTTCCGCATCTTTATCTATGAAATTGACCGTATCGATCCTTGTGACTTCAAACCTCGGATCGAGTAGAGCTATCATTGATTTATCGACAATAGCTCAAATCCGATAGATTCATGCACCGAGAAATCCTTTGACATTCCCAACATGGTATCAAAGCGTGATATCTAAGTGATCAGTCTGATAGAGCATATAGTATCAGAACATTTCATGTTCCGATACAAAGTACACACTTACTGAATTGTTTTGAAGTCACACAATCTACTATCTGCATACATCCAGCTCGAATTTCCCAATGGATTCCCAATCGAAGCCTGGTCTGATGGTAGACAAACTTGATAGATCGAATTACCATCTATGAAAATTCAAGATAAAAGTCATGCTGATGACCAAAGAACTTTGGGAAATCGTCTCCGATGTTGAGCTAATTCCCAGTGTCGATGAGCAAGCCATTTCTAAATGGAAGCTTAGAGATGGTAAGGCTTTTGTCATAATCACTCTCAATATTTCTAACACACAGATTGGCCACATTAGACAAGCCCAATCTTCGAAAGAAACTTGGGACATTCTGAGCACACTCTACAAAGTGAGAGATGTCACTTCGAAACTACATCTAAGGAGACTATCGAATACTTAAGTTCAACAAGAACAAGAAGAAACAGCTAGATCAACAAGCCAATGCAGCTATCGATTCGAAGCAGAATGTCGAAGAAGATGATGAGTAGAATGCCTTCATGGTGAACCATCACCATGTCGAACAACTTGAGGAATGGTTTCTTGGTTCTGGAGCGACGCAACACATGACAAGCCACCAAGAATGGTTCATCGACTATTCGGCCTACAGTACGAAGAAATTCGTTCACCTCGGAGACAACAACTCACAAATGATCGAAGGTGAAGGTAGTGTTAAACTGAATTTTCAGCATGAACAATCGAAGCTCATACCAAAAGTTTTGTATGTCCCAAATCTGACGACAAATCTACTGTCGGTCAGCAGAATCACTGATTTAGGACATAAGATAGAGTCTGAATCAGAGGGATAGGAAAATAATAAAGAATGTTTGGTGCATTTTGAACATAACAAGAAATTTCCTATCCATCAAAGGGATTGTGGACCAAGAATTGTTGGATGAGTTCCCAAACGAGAATGGAACAAGAATAAGAACAAAAGGGAATGAGAACAAGAAAGTCATGTGATGATAGTAATACACAACAAAAACATATACATACATGTTAGGAGTTGAAATTGATGGAAATTTGTTTTTAAACCTACATCACATTTAAACATAGAGGGGTACTTATATGGGGGAATTGTGTTAAGTGCTTCCAGAATTTCTTTGTTTTCGGGCTTCTGTAAAAACTACATCCATCGAAACAAGGAAAGGCACGTTTCCATATCTTGAGAACACTTTGCCACATTGTGTTGGGCATTCAAACCATTGGGAACATGAGGGAAAGTCCAAAATTGCACGTTCTTATGTTTTCTCAGTCGCTTTGCCAAGGCATGCGAAATGAATCTGATAAGCGAGGATGTATATATAAGATATCAACTGAAAGTTTATAGTGATAGCTCGAGGCATTAAGGAAGAAGAACGTACAAATTGCAAACTTCGGCACTTTATTAGTTTGCATGCCACGGGAAAGAAACAGATGATGTGTAAGGAACAATACATGAAGTTGAATTGAGACCACCCGATCAATCCTCTCCATCATCTTCAAAATGCAATTTTTCCTTACCATGAGAGTTTCTACTAAAGTGGCTTGCAAAGAAACAGAAGTCGAGCCACAAAGCTGAATGGGGGAGAAATAAGTGAAGCATCGAAAAGTCCAAGTGGAGTTGTGAAGAAAAGCAAGCCCAAGGCAAGGCAGAGAGGGTGCCAAAAGATCATGTAAGCCAGCTCAAATAGCAAATTATTTTGAGCCTTGGTAAAGGCTGACTCAGAATGTGTCAGTTAATCATATCAGTTGTAAGCATAGATACCCGTTCAAAACCTTTTGGTTCAGAACATACCGTTCCACACATTCAAAACAGAACATGTTCCATACTTTTGAAACAAGTTTCTTTTTTTTCTTTTCCCCCTTCTTTTAAAAAAAATCCCCTTTGAAAAAAAACTCCCTTTCTTTAAAAATTGTGTTTAAAAGCACCAAATTAAAATCTTACATGAGGTTATAAGGCCTTTGGACAACATTCTGATATTGTGGCCGTATCTGATTTGGCACAGCATGTGACTCCTCTTTATTAGTTTGTAACTCATCTGCATACATGTATAATAAGAGTGTTTCAAATCTGCAGGTGGCTGCGTTGTATCTTCGAATTGCATCGTATTCTTCGTAGACTTGTAATTTAGACAACATCATCATTGAGGGTGGCATTTGAATAGAATGATTATTTAGTCAGGTACCTACCACTTATCATAATTTTTTCTATGTGCTTATTGTGTTGAACCGTGTATTAACATTAAATTTCAAAAGCCCCTACAATCAATGTGAGTATTTGTGGTATGCCATTTCCTAATCGCTCAAGGTACCAATATAAAGGCACCCTACACATTTTAGAGCATGCGATGGTGGCTCTGTAGCATTCTAGGGCGGTTGTGCAACATTTTATGGCAATGGGTATGGGGAGCATGTCTTTAATCTGTAGCGTCAACCTAAGACATGATTGAGTTCTCACAAGCTCAAGGTAGCACTTAAAGGAGCCAATAGTTGTGTGCTGAGTTTGTTAGCAACCCTTCTTTGATCAAGCTTGTTAGGTCATGGCCATGGGGCACAGGCAAAACAAGCAGGACAACCAAGTGTGTCTCTCATCATAGACCTTTTAGGTTTTTTCAGGTGGTATTAGAACTACACTTGTCCCTTTTGTGCATAGAATCATAGTGCAACAATCCCACAATTCCCACCATGGATTATCGATAGAATATTGTAATCCTTAGGAAGAGACAATCTTCATATCGGACCTTCATGCACAAGGCGTACAAGCCTGCAACCACAAGCTAGGCTTCGACAATAGGAGAGAAAAGGTATTCTCTTACCCTAACTTTATGCAAACAATACAAACCAAACACCTTACCACTTGAGGAATCCAAAAGGAAATTGGACGAAAGCAAAACATCATAAAGGCTTAACACCTACACCCTACATAAAGTAAGCACAAAACTTCTCTTATCAATGACAAATCTAACACTAGAGATGTGACTCACTCAACACAAATATTCACGAAGACCACAACACAATCTCTCCTTAGCTCTAGCATGCCCTTAACAACCTACACACCATAAAGCTCATGCGTAAGAATGAGGGAAAATGTGTTTTGTAAGAAAAAACAGGTGCTCAGTCTACTGGCTGTAGGTTGAAGATCAAGAGCAGCCTGCTGACAATCGTTGCTATCTTCTTCTTTGAAATCTGTTGGAGGTTAGCTTGTGCAAAAGACCATTTCATGTGCCCTCTTTCAAAGTGCATCTGATTCAGCGGAGAGTGTCAAATAGAGTAGGTCGTTGGATGTTCATGGCTAGGTGGTGAGCAAGTCTCCACCCCTTTTATTGTGTTTTCACATTAGTCTTTACCTTCACTATGGAGAACCCATGAGGTAAGGATTTTCTACCATAAGGACTTGATAGGTAGCCTAGCACAAAGGTATTGTCAGACTCTCCCTGATCTTCCTACCGACACCCGCCGTCGAAAACATGCACTGATCGCCACAAATTTCAAACCTTTCTGATTCCACGTAAGCACATAGCATCAAAAACAAACACATTGGAGCTAGCTCTGTCGTCTCCTCCCAGCCTTTGCCGCATAGATCACAATGAGGGGAATGCCTCTCTCTAGGCTCACTTATCCATGACCCTCAAGCACCCCTTAACCCTGACCCTTCCTATCGTCAACACATGGGCAATTCCATGCATAGTCGATGCTCGCCACTTGGCAGTACCCTAACACATGGGGCAAGCACCTAGGACAACATGTGCCACTCATACACTAGACCAAGTGTCCTAGTGAGCATATGACGTGTCATGTTTGACCGATCAACCCTGACATGTGTCACCCCATCATTGGACCAAATTGTTAGAAATCACTACGGAGATTACTTTGTTGATGCTCTGACTGCGAAGTCGAGGTACCAGATGTTTGGCTATTAGGGGTCATCAGAGTTTATTTTTTCCCTGGGTGGGATCTTCTCCAGAGATAGTACGACGAGTACAGAGCTTTTTCCAGGCTTGGATTGCGTGACTTCATTGGGTTAGTGCCATAATTAATGAAGTTGGGTCAATGTATATGCTGTTGAGGACCCAAGAAGCATTTTTTAACTTTTGGTCAGGTACTCAAGTTTGGAGGGGCCCAACTCATAATGGGGGGTCCATGGGGTAGTGTTAGTTGCTGGTTTTCTGCTGGCAGATCACTGTTTTTCCAATTTTTTCAGCGCTAGAAAAGTGGGATGTTGGATTTTCTTCGAAAGCTTGGATGCTATTCTCTTCTACAAACTTCTTTGAGTGAATAAGGTGCATTTTGAATCTTTAGCATACTTAATAATCTGCTCTTTCCAATTCTTTTTCCTTCATAAGTTGTTTATGATTGATTCATGTGTATTTGTTGTCCATACTTGTTTGCAAATGCAAACATTAATGGGTGCAAATTTAAGTGATGAATTGAATTCCTATTGGTTTTTGTGTATCTTTTTGGGTGATTTCTAAACGAGGGACAGATCTGAAATTTGTGTTTTTAGCATGACTTATGGCTGTCTACACCTTAGAATCATTTTGGGGAATTCATTTTCTTAAAGAATGAGAAGTTTCCTACCATTTTCAAGTTACATTTTTTAGAATTCATCACGCTGGAATCTGTTTTCTCTTTTATAGAGTTGGCTTTTTAGATCGGTTCTATGATCATCTTTACATAGAGAATTGTGCAAAAATAATGTTGGCCTTTTTCCCAAGTGTTAAATCTCTATTTTGATGTGATAATCTTGTTAGGGAGAGTGCATTTTGGATCTTATTCTTGTGAATAGGGAGAGAAAAAGCATTAAGCAATTCATTCTTGGTCATACATTTGATTTCCTATTTAGAATTTGGATACCAATGAGCATTTTTAATCCGATAAGACAGGTACACATCATGGAAGAGAAATTTGGTGGAACGCAATTCCATTGTTTAATTTGTTAGCTAAGTACCTTGGAGTGAGCTTTGCTGGAGCACTTATGGTTGGGGTAGTGGTTCTTTCTCTATATAATATACATGAACACAAACCTTGAATCCATAACCCAAGGCAAAAGCAAAATTTTAAGTGATATAACTGAATGGAGAATGGAGCAGGTTTCTGATTTGAAATTTTACTGCTATTTCTTCCATGTGAAATCCTTTTGGGATTTTTTGCACACGGGTGGTTGTAAAGAATAAGAGTGCTGAACAAGTTAGCCAAAGTTGCGTTATGAGCCTCAGCTCAACCTATTTCTTGTTGCTGCATGTATCCATATTCGGAGTTCGAGCTCAAATAGCTCTTTATGAAGTCTACTAGCCATAGATTAGTGGGGATCTACTAATCTCAATAGTATTCCTGTTTTTATGCTGAAGACTAAATCAGATGCATGTACAAAATGAAGGAATTCAGGACTTACATTTGATTAAGCATAAAAACGCACTTAAAAGTCTAATTCAATTGTTATGGCATATCTCTCTTTAATCCTGAAGAATGCAAGACATGGTCTGGTTCTGGGATGACCACAAAGCCCTAGCAATGTTGCTATATACTTAACTCCAGAAGAGTAAACTGCAACAATCATGTTTTGATGAGGCCCTGATTATCTTACTACCTTAGAAGGATGTTGGCCGCGCACCGATAATAAGATCAGGGAGAGGCTGTTCGTTTAGAGCCATATGTTGATCTTCTTGTGGAGTATCAATCTCTGTTGTTGAGCCTTCTTCTACTCTAGAGGCGCAACTCGGATGGAAGTTCTATCATAGTGAATCCATCTACATTGTTCTCTTACCTTCAGTTTTTGTAGTAGCATTGATAAGCTGACCAGGCATTTCACTGAAGCTATTGATGGGTGCTGATGTTGCTGCTGTTGTTGTTGCTTGAAGGGATGAACTAAAGAAGTAGGGGTTTGAAGCCTCACTTGACTTGACCACCGTGTTTGATGTTTGAAGCTAAGGTTGAACTCATTTATTAAAAATTTTGAGCATATGTAAGCTCTATTTGAGTGGATGTTGTTGTAAAGAATGTTACTTCTTACGTGAAACCTGGGAACTTATGGAGCCTCCAAAGTCCATGAAGAAAATTGGCTTTTGTTATCTGGTATTGGATTTGAGATGGACTATTTGGAGTTACCTGAAGGTTCTGTTATAGAGGAAGAACGCGATCTTGTTTGGTCTAGGCAAGTACCCTAGGCACGACAGACTGAAGACAAGTTTCTTGGCTGGTATTTTTTGGAGTACTGCAATTTCTTCCCTATGCTTCGAGAAAGTATTATATTCTTTATGGATCGAGAGATTCCAACTGGCAGTTGAGCACAGATCTCTCGTTGCTTCGGAATCTATTTTTTGGATGGCTTATTCTTTACAAGTAGTTGTGACAAGCTCATTGAGAGTGGGAAAAAGTCACCAAGTGCAGAGTTTGAGATGAAGGATCTCGGGGACCTACACTACTACCTGAGAATTGAGGTCTGGAGACAAAACAAGAACCTTTGATGGGGGTAAAGCAAAATTAAATTTGTCATTAAGGGAGAGTGTTAGAAATCACTATGAAGATTACTTTGTTGATGCTCTGACTGCGAAGTCGAGGTCCCAGAAGGTGCACCTTGAATGATTGTTAGGGGTCATCAGAGTTTATTTTCTCACTGGGTGGGATCTTCTCCAGAGATAGTACGGCGAGTACAGAGCTTTCTCCAGGCTTGGATTGCGTGACTTCATGGGGTTAGTGCCATATTTAATGAAGTTGGGTCAATGTATATGTTGTTGAGGACCCAAGAAGCATTTTTTAACTTTTGGTCATGTACTCAAGTTTGGAGGGGCCCAACTCACAATGGGGGGTCCGTGGGGCAAGTGACCTTCTTCTCCAATTAGCACTTGGTTGTCCAATGCCAAGGCCTTTCATTTGCTTTTGTAACTCCTATGTAACACATGGCTCTTGGCTGTTGGCAATTAGATATTCCACATTTGGAACCATTGGCCTTTGGATTTCTCTATCTCTACAAGTATAAATAGGTGCCATCTTTTTGCTGAAGAAGCCTAAAGAGGCTGGAGAGACTAGAGAGAGTGGCAATGCTTATGTACATACATTCTTTGTATAGAGATTTGTCTCCATTGATATCCTACTTTGCTTCCACTAGTATGCATTATATGTGATTGTTCATAGAACATTAATCACTTAAGTCATTGTGAATGTTTCCGCTTCTAGTTCACATTGAATCCCGACACAAATGTCCCAGTGAGCATATGACAAGTGTCAGTTGACCAATCAACCCTCCTACGAAATAGGTGGTCAGTCCAACCACTCCTAATTAATTGACGTAGCTTACCTAATAAATCTAAGAAAAAAAAATCAGGCAAACTGTGAGAAGGCCATTTTACTAGCATCTTCAATCAAACGAAATCAAGGCAGTATTTCAAAGCCTGCAAATGCTAGCTGCTCTGCAAACAAAGCTGCATGAAGGCCAAAAACATTAGATAGTTGGCAACCACAAAACGGCTCTAGTTTAAGCTCAACATCCAACTCATAGGCACAGTATCTCAATTAAACATTTTATTTACATTTCTTTTACAAGCATCACCACAGGCTAGTGACTTAGCCATTTACAATTGTCACCACAGGCCGGTGACTTAGCCATTTCACTTTTTGACAAAAGTGGTTCACCTTCCGATGAGACTCGGGCTCGCCTTCTGTCTTGAGCAGGCCCGGGTACTGGTGCTTGGCTTGTTGCGCGCCCTGTTGTTCCACACTTGCGCCTTTCTTCAGAGTTGTTTCTCACCGCTCTTCGGGTTAGGTTGGGTCTCCCTCATCCGGTGCTGGCAAGTTTGACAAAATGTTCTTGTGGTCACCCAGTTGATCCTATTGGTACTCATCTCATGCGTTGCCCTTCTGGCGGAGAGCACACTGCGACTCATGATTCCATTCGTGACGTATTGGCATCTATTGCACATGAGTGCGGCTTTCATGTTGTCCGGGAGCAGACCCACATCTTTGATTCAGTCGCCTCGGCGTCGAGTTGATCTTGTTCTTTTGCGCGAGGGGATTCGCACGCTTGGGGATGTTGTTGTTGCTGATCCTTCGCGGCCTGACCTCCTTCACCGTGCTTCAACTACTCAGGGTGCTGCTGCTTCTCATGCAGCTCTAGATCAAGAGCGAGATTATTCACATCGCACTCCTGGAGAAGACTTTATTTCTTTTGCTTTGGAAACATATGGGTGCCTGCATAAGAAATTCGATGATTTTCTATCATCTTGTGCAGGTTTTGCAGCGAAACTCCAAGGACGTGGTGCCTCACCTTTATCTATCATTACGGCTTATTATCGTCAACGAGTTTCTATGACTTTACAACGCACTCAGGCACTTGCAATACTTCGACGTGCCGTAGTTGTAGGAACAGCTGCTTCATAGCTTCCTGCACTCCCTAAACTTCCAACTGTCTTAACTAGCGACTTACACCAAGCAGTAGGCTTTATGTAGATACTCTGTGAGATTGTTGCTTTGTTATAGTTGTACAGTATCTCAATTCGCCTTATGGCCTTTACGCTTTCAACATGCATTCCTTTGTACTCTGATGGGTTTTGCCATCTATTATTAATAAAAACAGGAAGTTTCTTCTTACAAAAGTACATTTGTAAGTAAAAATAGTAAACAACTGGGACAGGGAGTAAAAGCTGTAACAGGTATAGAAGGTGGCACTCGAAAGATTGACAAGGGCATCGCATCAAGGCAAAAAGGGTGCCAGCATTGGGGTTCCAAAACCAACGTGACGGTAGGGTGGGCGCTAATATTGGGACTGCTTGGCACAACGATAGGGGTCCCAAGAAGGAGGTGGCGGCGAGGGAGAATGGGCTATGAGTTTTTTTGGGGAGAAGGGTTGTTGGGAGATTCCCATTAGAAGATTGTGAACATTATCAACAATCACATCTCCAACTTCCCTCTCACAATTTTGTAGTAATAAAAATTGGGGACTCGAATGTGTGATTTGTAATTTGCAATTAAATGAAGTCAATCATCACCGAATGGTGCATTGTCCACTATTGTGGCACAAAAATGCGCCAAAGTGAATTAGTTTAATATCAAATGTGCCTTGAAGCACCAATATTATTTTATGCAGTAAGCATGTGCCTCTTAGCACTTAGGGAAAGCAAGGCTGTTTATTCTCAAAAGAGGGTTAAAAGCATGTATAGTAGAGGTGCTTGCTGAAAATGAATAAAAAGTGAGTCGTCTTAGACTCTCTAAGTTAGAGAAGTGGCCAATGAGACAATGGCACCTTGTGTGAAGAGGCTCAACTATAAAAGCCCTACTTTTTTTACTTTTTGTGCTTCAAGCTTATTTGTAAAATGCAAGCTCGGGAGTTCACTCCAAAAGAATCTTGAGAGAAAATTGACAAGTGAGAGAGAAAGAGCGATTTGGTGTTGAGCTTTTTATTACTTTTTATCTTCTTCATTTCTTCATATGCGGTGATGTGATAAGTAAGATCCACTCTTTGTTTTGCTTTAGGATCCATCAAAATGACGAATGTGTTGGTGGGATACATTTATGGGCTTTGTTAGTGGATCCTTCTAATTTCCTTTTTAGTGCTTGGATGCTACATCATGTGTTGCATTAAAGTCTATGTAGGTGAAAGGCCCTTTCTTTATCATACCGATGTAATCGGTTGATGGTTGTTGCATCAGTTTAACGATGAATTGTGAGGCATTGCTAGCATCCTCCCTTCAAGCTTGCTTGTCTCCCTCTAAGCTCTTCACTTCTGAATTCTTTTGATGTTAGACACTCCAAGGAGAGGGTTAATCAAATCTCTATGTGATCATCGGGTTTGACTTACACACGCAGGCTGCCAAATCCCTCTCACTTATTAACTAAGGTTAAGGTTGCCTTGGGATCCACAAACCCTCCAACAGTATCCCCCACCAAAACTGGTGGCGGTCCCACGACACCTGCGAGATGTTAGTTATTGGGGACTTTTATTAGCTTCACGACGAATCTTTATTAAATGGTACTACACTTTCTCCATAAAGTCGAGTCGGGCAGTATTGAAATCCAAATTATGTGGCAAAAAACAACGATGGGCTCCTACAATCCACTTTGAGGTCGTCCAAGATGTGAAGCGAGATTCCTAGGAGCCTCTCATCATTGTTGCACGAAAATATAGACGAGCAACCGGCAGCTGATCCTTGATATTCTCTGAGGCCATTGGCTTATTTGGCTCGAATGCTAGAGGAGGAAGACAATCATCCCATCTGGTTGCCACTGATGCCAACAGAGTCGAATCTTTTGCAAACATCGCCGATTGTCGCATTGTCGGATTTAAGCTCCGTAGGTAGATAGATTAGCTTTCTTTTCATGCACATGGCCAGAAAGCCATAGAAAATAGAAAAAGCATTGAAGGAAGAAAAAATTAGCTTGCATTGACAGCAACCCCTCATAGAAATCCATTGATTAGTGTACATAGTAGTTTTTCCTTGACTAGTAACGCCTCAACTGTCCTTTTCTTCTCATTAATCCCTCTATCAAGATGTAATGGGTAACCACTGTGACTGGGTTAGTAGGTAGTGGCTTCGCAGGTCCTTTTTATACGGCCCATATCCAAGTTCGAGGTTCGAAGAAAGCCTTTCATCACCACCCGCCCCAAGCTAGTAGTGTAGTCTTTCTTATATTACTCATGATAGCAACTTGCGAGATGAAAGAAGACGATGAGAGAACACATGTAGATGGGTTCTATGGTAATGCCTAGAAAAGTGTACAAAGAGATTCTTCAATGCCCTACTGTCATGAATGATCAAAAATATAATTATAAGAACTTTTGCTCCAACAATGAGAGCGAGCTAGTATCCAACAAGAAGGTTTCTAGCACGCTACTTTCTGGTAACTGGAATTGATATGGAGGCCTCAGAGATTATCAAACTATGTATTGCATCCACAATCTTAACTCAAAACTCAATTATAAGATTTCTTCCCTTCTTAAAGTAACATCAAGAACCTTGACAAAGGAACATAACCTCTGAGTTCTCCCTTGAAGAATCTCACATTTCTATAATAGCTAGCAATTCTAGGGGCACTTTACATTCTTAGCCTCACATTTGGGAATTTAAGTATCACGACTAGAAGCATACTTCAGGGTTCTTTCTAAAGTGCTCCCCTGGGCCCAATAATCAGTCAGTGCACATTAGGAGCCTAATAAGGACAGATGAGGCCCTAATAATTGCTCAAAACAAATGTATTTACCTGATCTCTCTTGATTCATCAACAATAAATTTTCAATTACGAAATAAATTTTGGGTAGAAGCAGTTGCACTTCTAATTATGTAGCATGAATATCGATGTCATCATACACCTCAATAGTTGTATTCTGAGTAATTGTTTATGATTATCAAACTCAAAGGTTCATAACTCAAAAAAAATAGTCCACTAGATTATAAAGATAGATCTTCTAGAAACCAAAATTCACAAGTCTTCAAATTGAAATACTCGAGCCTTTCAAATCTTAAGCCAAAAACAAAGTTGGAGACGTACCTATCAATCAAATCTTGTGCCTCATAAGATAGGTCCTCTGGAACTTGCGGCCAAGGTATTTTTCTATTCAGTATGTTGTCAAAAATTATCTAATAAGGCAATCAAGAACACACATGCATTTGGTCATAATACACTCATTTGTTGTTTCCACTGAAAAGTGACAATGAGGTACTAATAAAACATGAATCTGGAAAAATCACAATCATATTCATGGCCAGTGCTTCAAAAGTTGGTTTTTAACTTAATAACAACTCCAAAGGTAAGTGGAACCAAAATATGGATCCCACTAACAATAAACTATTTCTTTGAAATCCTTTTTACATATGTGAAGGGGACACTAAGATACCTGTGGATGCTCTGCATTGAAAGGTGGAATGCCGACTAAGAACTCAAATAGAATGACACCAACAGACCACCAATCAGCAGTACAGCCTGTAAATTGAGGTTTACAAATCCGTTACACAGGTAAGTTAACCTTCAGATTGACTACAATATTATCAGCAAAAACATTCCAAATGCTCACCGTGAGCAGTTCCGAGAAGAATCTCCGGGGCTAAATAATCAGGTGTCCCTACTGCAGACCGTTGTTGTCGTCGCTCTCTTTTCATAGAATACTCAATATTCTGGTGAATGTTCACACTCTCATCCATCAGCATGTTTCCACTCGAAACAGCAGGACAGGACAAGTCATCGGTACTGTTGATAAGGCCGACTTTTGAAAGGCCAAAATCTGTTAGCTGCACAATTCAGCATCGTGCTATTGTTACAAAAAGCAAGTTCGGCTGCAAAATCTTAAGATGACATGGCAAAGTCATTCTTGAAGTTTGCATAGATTACAAGAAATTTCAGACTAGTTTGAAAAAGCAAAGGAGTATCAACATCGAAATCAAAGAACGAAGCGAGATTAAGAATCAGATAACGGACTTTAAAAACATTTCTTCATACTGCAGATCTTATTGATTCATCATAATGAGAAAAGCTGATCTTCCTATGTATCCCAGTAGTGTCAGTTGTCTCTTAAACAATGATAAGATACAAAACAACAAATGTGTACACATTCAAAACTGAACAGGCATACTCAAAAGAACTTACTTTGATGTGCCCATCATGTGCAATCAAAATGTTATCCGGCTTTAGATCTCGATGAACAACACCCAAAGAGTGAAGGTACTCAAGAGCCAGTACCTGTCAGATGTAGTGCATAATAAAAACAGTTCATGGAGCTAATATCAATCAAACTTCGACATAATGCAACAGTCCAAAAAAGATGACACTAAGATGGAAGAAAGCCTTCATAGAAGTAACCTTACTAGTTCAGCAATATATACACGAGCCATGTCTTCTTCTAGGCAACCCAAACTTCGGAGCATTGAGTACAAATCACCACCATTAAGGTACTCCATCACTAAATACAAGTTATCCCTACACGTAAACGAGTAAAAAAAGCGTACCTGCAAAAAGAGCAAAAATGTCAAGTGCCAAATGAAAGCATATTGAGCTACACTCTATTTGCCAATCCTGAACATAGCTTGTCAGCAATTCATGCCCTGAGATTCCTAAGAAATGTATTCTTCAAATTTGAATGCAATAAAATACTAGTTCAGAGTCTGAAGAGTCTGAGCATATGTGCTAAGTCAAGTTTATAGCCAAAAATCAACATCAATGCTAAAGCTTCAGCTAGAATCAAGACTATGATGTTATGTAAGATAATGACAGCTTTGAATGCAACCAACATCCTCCTCAAAAAAAATCCAGCAAATCCTTTCAGTATAATTTAACTCAGCCTTTGGAGCATATTTGTTATTCAAAACTTCTGACTAAAGCGCTTATAGGCCTTAACAAGACTAAAGCGCTTATAGGCCTTAAAAAGATTCCCTATTTACTAACTTCTCAAGTTTGCCAATATCCAAGCACATAACTGCATGAAATTGTGAACAATACCAACCACGAAAGGATTGCGGGCTGAAATAAGAATGTTGCGCTCTGCCTGTACACTTTCTACTGCATTTTTTCGAATCATATCAGCCTTTCTAAGGACCTGCAAAACAATGCAGCAGGTTGCAGTGTTTGAGTTGAAAATTTATCATATGTTAATCTCTTTGAACCCTACATTAACAAGATCCTAGTACATCCTCCTTTCTTTTCCCCACTAAAATGATATAATTGCAATTACCAGTCAAAAGCAACTTAAGATGACTAGGGCATATTCAACAGAAACACAAAAATGCCTGCAAGTACACAGAGGACTATGCTAACGACTATTTCAGTAACTACTCAACTCGGCTTGATACTTCTATACCAATCTAAGGATCTCGTAGCACTGACTAATAGATTTGGCGAAAAAACTTCCGAACTCTCTTGAGCTCATCCTCTAAGGAGGCCCCAAAATGAGCATGATTTGTGCTCCAAATTCCATCTAGGCAGCGACCCTACTACACTCTCACTACACACGATCCTCTTCCCTAGAATACACTTAACCTTGAGATGCTCATTTCTTCTACGCAACAAGCCTCTCTGCATGTCTACAGTTTTATCCTTTGAAACTCTCTTATCTGAATTTTCAGATAAAAACATTAAAGTAAAACATCCAACACAAATGCTCAAGGCATAGCTGATGCAGCTCCTCTACTCAAATGAGAAAACAATGAGAAAATCTTCTCTCCCTCCTCAAAAGCAAGGAGCATGCCCACATGCTTATCACTGTATAAAAAGCTAAATGCAAATAATAAAAGCAGTTGCTTAATTGCAAGCCAACACTAGCCTAACAAATAATTTGTCAAATTAAATGAATAAAACAATAATTTGGTAGCCAAGGTACTTTGCTACACATGTCACTTATTGATGAAGTCTTTGTCGAACTAACTAGCTTAGCAAGTATTGGTGAATGCCTCATTAAGACCTTGCTACACTAGATCGAGTTCTACTTCGACGGATTGACTCGTTACACGACATCATTCAAATTTAAACTTTAACAATATTTGGTAGTCACTCTACTGATTTTGGCAAAAGTCAATATTGACTCGAGTAGTGCTTCCCAGGTATAACCCTTCTAGTAGACTTGATCTAGATATCGGAAGTCTCAATACCAGGCACAACTTGCATAGCTCAATTCTTAAACAACCTTGCATTATACTAAGGGCATATACTAACAAAAGAGGCCAATTAAGAAATGAAGTCCAATCATTTACTTCCATGTCAGGCTCAAAGACAAATTGTATTGACCAACAAAACATTCCCACTCAACTATTAGGCCCCATCATAGTTGGACCGCAATTCTGAATCCCGATTCGTGAATAGCATTGCGGTCCGAATTGCGATTCGAGAATCGCTCGGGGTTCACGAATCACAATTTCCCAAAAAAAAAAGAATTACTTCTCGCAAGTTTTTTTGGACCTGAAATTTGTCAGAGCTTGTCGAAAGCAGAAAGCGGCAACAATCGGGTCTAGTAGGCAATGTCGCACATTGTGCGCACCTGTGGGCCGCACGTGGGATCCCATCCCCACCACTTAGCCACCCGCCTTTTTCCCACTTGACCCCAAAAGGGCTGCTACCAAGGGACAAGGGTATTGTGTCTACTATGAGCTTATATGTGGGTGATGTTTTAGTCTCCATTTACTTATGGGACAAATGCACTCTTTTGGTGCCTTTAGGGAAGCAGCCCATTGTGTGTAGCTTGCATCCTCCGACAAAATTTTCTAAATTGAATCTGAAACTACTAGAAACCCATTATATTGGACCTGAAATTTTCTGGAACTGAACCTAAAACTACTGGAAACCCATCAAGAGTAATGGATTTCTAGTAGTTTCAGGTTCAATTCCAGAAAATATATTGTTTTGTTTGTAATATATCTTTGCCATTTTGTGTAAAGTACAATGTGTGTGTCATAGTTGCATCAGCAAATCGCGACCCAAATCGCGATTCGTCCAAAAAATCACAAATCGAGTTTGAAAATAAACGATGCAACTGTGTTCCGGAACGAGCATTCCAAAACCACTTTGTAAGACTCGAATTAATCTGCCATGGTAATGCACATCAAGCTATTGGAAGGACACATCACAAATAAGGAATATAAGCAATTGACATTTTCAAAGAAAATATGGCCCACGATGTTTACAAAAGATTACTGTCATGAGTAGTAATGTAGAGCGGATGAGTTTGATTAGCCTTGATCAAAATTTGAGGTGGTTTGGTTAAATCTGCATGTTGGCATCCTTACAAGCTCGACAATCGAATGGTGGTGCTTTTTCCTATTACAAATGGTCATCCTAGCTAAGGCTTCAATCCTTGTGGTGTGGTGTTGCATACAAGCTCACAAAACACTAAATAAATCCACAAAATACCCAACAAATTTGTCTCTTTATTAATCTCAAGATTCTGTACATAGATCAACAAACAAACATGAGAGCTCTGCTGCAAGTCTCCTCCCAACCATAGCTGCATAGGCATAACATAGGGAATGCCTGGCAAGGCTCACAATATATCCCTGACACATCCTAAAATTAACACATGGCAAACTCCATGCACAGTCGACACTTGCCACTTGGCAGTACCCTGACACATAGGCAAGCTAGTAGGTAGTGTCACATGTCACTCATACATTGGACCAAGTGTCCCAATGAGCATATGACACGTCCTGTTGACCCCCGTCCCGACAAGTATCACTCATGCTAGACCAAGTGTCCCAATGAGCATATGACACATGTCGTGTTGACTGGTCAACCCTCCCTGATTTTTTGGTGGTCATTCCAAACTCTCATGGGAACCAGTATACCCTTTAACCATCTCAGAATTAGTCACTGTAACTGATATTTACATTGCAATTTACAACTATCTCCACATGCTGGTGACTTAGCCATTTACAATTTAATAATTACAATTTACAATAAAAGGGATTTGAAGTACATGTGACATGTGGCCATCTAAAATGGGAAGTCAAGTCCTCAGCCAGTATCCAAACAGTGCTATTTCAAAGCAACAATATGAAGCTTTTTCAAACCAACAAAATGAACGACCAGTATTTGAAACCTGTTTGAGGTTCAGTTTGGCTTGGTTCAAACATTTGAGCCAAACCAAACCTCAAACTCAAAAAGCTTCATAAACTTAATCTGCCTTTGTCATCTATCACAAACAGATTGTTCAGAAATTCAAGCTGGAGCTCAGCTGGCAGACTAGATGTTCAAAAGTAAACCAGCTACTTCTTTCTTATTTATTTGAAATGTCCAGTACTTAAGTTGTAAAACCTTTTTCAAGGCAATGTAAACTGAAAAAGTGCTTCATAGTACAGATTAAAGAGAAAATGAAGAAGCTTAACAACATATCCTTTTCAAAGTTTGATAACGTATCCCTTTTCTGAACAGGGTAATTAACACAACATGAAGCTTATTAACCCCAAAATTGTTATCTGATTGTAAAACAAAATCTCATTTGAAATTGCTTTCACACCTTGTGAAAAAAGTTGGCATCACAACTATCTCTTTGCTCAGCTGATTATTGATGAAGTAAAGATTTCGAGAAAGCAGGTTCCTTAAACTCTGGTGGAGTCTCATGCAACCAGCTCACAAGGCTACAACATCTTAGAGTGAATTAGCACAAATTTGCTTCTGGGGCATTCTTGTCACCATGGCTAAAAAGCCTAGACATGCCTTATATTTCTTTTTCATGAAAAGTTTCAGCTGCTTACTGCCTACAGTGCTATCCAGAGTCTTGAATCTGAAAAAAATTCCAAGCTTTACTTGTGGGTCAGTTGCTGCTTCTACCTTTAAAATTGTAGTTTTGATACTAAATCTACCTTCTTTCCTCAATTATGTTCAAAAAAATTAATTTTCAACCAATTTTTCTAGGATAACTAATTACTCTAGGGCCATATGGTTTTACAATGCAGGTGTTCAAAGGATCTACACAATTTTTTAGCTACAACTTACAACATGAAGATTTTGGCACCTCCATTTAGGGGGATTCTTTGCCATCCCCTTCCAGCTTCTCGATGATCAAATACTGACAAAGAATATCTCAACAAGGACAATGGTAGCTTGTACAACAAGAAGTATGTAGTTTCTTGTTCAGCTAATAAATTTCTCAAGTCCGAAATTTACAGCTGCCACCTTTTATTATTCATAGTGCCCAACACCCTTTTCTCTAATCCAAAAAATTGTTGTGATATGTATACAGCAGATTTTACAAATGAAGACTATGCATGAGCCTGCCAGATTAGAATGTGCTGTACGGTATCATACCAAGGTTAACACAAACCATCCACAACATACTTTGCTGATTATAAAGTTTGGAACAATAAAACACAATAATCACAAAGAAGAGTTAAGGAACAAGAATTGAGCTATTGGTGAATGGGACCATTGGATAAACCAGACCGTGATGAGGAGAAAATTCACAAACTCACCTTGATTGCAAACAGATCACCTGTGGTCCTTTTCCTTGCAAGAAACACCCTTCCAAACGCACCGCGACTTATTGGCTTTATTATCTCGAAATCATCTATACTTGTCCGGTCCTTGTAACCTGAGTGAAGAGGAGTAGATCTGAGACTATGCAAAGCATCTTCTTCGAATGTACCATCTTCCTCAGGAAAAATACTTGTCGATTCAACACTATTCTGCTCCAGCATCTCACACACCTGTACATACTTTTCCCTGTGCCGGATATGAGGAGGAGATCAATGCTCTAAAGGTAGTAGTCTAAAACAATGGAAAAGAAAAAACTGAAAGCATAGATATGTCCGAAATAGGTCTTTACCTTCAAAATCTTCAAAGTTGACTAGGATAGGTGCCCCTCATAAGCTTTGCTAATAGTGAAATACTGAAAACTAATCACAGTCTACAGATAATCCCTCAAGGGTCCTAGCAAGGCATAACAAGGTTTTCATATTGCACTCTAGGCATGTATAGGCGACGGTCGTCAAACATCAATTTATTATCAGGTATATATAATGCAGCTGTCATTCCAGGTCACCATGGTTCCCGATTTCAGTTACTAGATCCTACACTTTGCATGGGCTTATCCAGTTCAGATACACAGGCTTAACACAAGAAGTTGAAAGGTTACAATTCGTATATTTTTTCTATACTCTTAACTTTGTGCTGATCTTTAAGAGACGATAACTCTTTCCAAAACCTGCCCCAATAACTCCTTTGAATAATACTGAAAGATAATGAACTTAATTCTGAGTAGTTGGAGTCAGAACCATGTTCCAGGAATCCAGGACGTGAAAAAAGCTTTCTTATCAATTTAGTATTTCAAATTCTTAGCAATAGTACAAAAAAATATCACATATAGGAGAGGCCTGCTAGATGGATGTGCTGGACTCGAGGCCGCATGAAGCACTACATGATCGGTGTCACCGCCACATTTACTAAATACTATTAATCTATATAGTAGAAAATACATCAGAGTATGCATTAAATATATTTATATATACACAGTGTACTTTTATGTATATTTTACGTTACTACTAAATCTGTAAAATTCTGTAGACATGAAGCTAAAGCAAAATTTACACATGATAAACTAATAGAAGTAAACACTAAACTTTAAATTTAGGGTCATAGAAACAATACACACATACTATATACCAAATCAAAATACAGTCTCATCTACAGGGGTCAACAGCTGACACAAATTTTCCGGACTTACAGAGAAACTGCAAAGACTAATAAGTTTAGTTCAAAAACTCTACCAATTTGTTGATAAACAAAATTCTCTTTCCCCAACAAAGCAAGGAAAAACGAATTTGATTGAAAATCCCCTTGCAACCTTAATAATTGCTCAACAAAAGCTTCCAAAAAGGCACAAAATGTGCCTCAGATTTGAATGACCTTATATCTCAAAGACAATATGTTTACCTCGAACAATGCAGTAGAAATTTAAATTTTTTTAAAAAAGATCTTCATTGTGTTTAAAGTTTTTGAAAGCACACATTTTTTCACCTCCATGCTTAGCATATCTCAAAGGCATGGCTCCATAATGCCACATATTAGCTGTTTCATCATAAACATGCAACTTCAACGGAAACGAAGTATTGCTCAATTCTCCAAAAATTGCCTTCACTGATAGCAAAGATTTCAAGATTTCACCTTGTTTCTTGGAATAGTTCTTAGGTGTCAATTTCCACATCTCACCATGTTTGTACAGGGCCTCACTACAGCCTATCATTGATCTGGTTCGACAAGATGAGCAGGCACGCTATCTGTGGTTTTGATTTCTAGGTCGGAGTATTGGGCTTGACAGGGATGTGTATCTTGCAGTTTGCTATTTTCCCGTGGTGACCCCATGAAACCTGATAACTATCGTACCATTATGATTGGGAACATTGTGGCTAAACTTTATGGCGCTATCCTTCAGACGGTGATTAGTTGTGAGGCTGGGACACAGAGATTACATGCTTTACCATTGATCATGTGTTCACACTTCGTGCTATCATTGAGGAGAACATGTCCAAACACGAGAGAGTTTATTGCTGTTTTGTGGATTTTTGGGAAGCGTTCGACTCTATCCCACGTCATATGCTAATCCAGAGGTTGAGAGATCTTGGTTATCCCTTTGACACCATATTCATTTTCATGGCACTATATAAACAGGTTTGGGGATATTTCAGATCGGAGGAGGGTCTCTCTGAGCGAGCTAGGAGTCCCTCTCCCCACACACTCTGTGATTTGTCTATTGACGAGCTTGAGAAAGCCATCGACCATGATGGCGGTATTGGCTGCAGGCTTGGCAATATACGCATTTCCATTTTACTTTATGCTGATGATGTGGCATTGCTTTCATGGAAAAGACATAAATACAGCTTTCTTTCTTTCTTTCTCTCAGTATTTGGACCCTATTCAAGGTCGCTAGCCCAATGCCCAATGCCTCTGATTCATAAAGAGCAATGAGCATAACTAAAGTGTCAAAGAGACAACACTTACTCTGTGGAACCCATATCAACGCATGATTCATGGGAGGCCACTAGTCCCACATCTGATCTGTTAGAATCGAAGAGATTCTTTAATCGGAGTAGACTAATCTTATTAGTACTCACACAAAACATCAACCACAAGCTGAAGAAGAAGAGAGACTACAAGAAGCTATGCTTCATAAGCTGGAAACTGAGATAACAATGGAGGTGGGCACCTATCTACTCTTATAGAGGCTGTCCACAATGAAAAGCAAAAGCTATTCTACTACAATAGCAATTGAATGCTAATTATGAAGTCTTAACAATAGAAATGTATGCTAACTTGATTAAAATAGATTTCTATACTATTCTAGCAAAATTGGTACTAACTTAGGTACCTATACTAAAAATAGAAATAGGCCTTCTAGCATGCAGGCTGGCCTCTACAATTAACCATTAATTCTAACACTCCCCCTTTTTCACGACCAAGTCCTTTTGTGAAGATATCTGCAACTTGATCATTGGTGTCACAGTAGATCAACTCTACTTCACCACTTTGTAACTTTTCTCGTATAAAATGCTGCTGAACTTCAATATGCTTTGACCTGCTATGAAATACTGGATTCTTTGCAAGCTGTATACAACTCTGATTGTCACACCATAGAATTGTAGGTTCAACTTGTTCTATATGAAGATCTTTTAGAATCCTTCGTAACCAAATTGCTTCACAAGTTGCTGATGTAGTAGACCTGTACTCTGCCTCTGTAGAAGGTAAAGCAATTGTTGGTTGCTTTTTACTACTCCAAGATATAGTTCCTGTTCCAAGATTAAATGCATATCCTGTAATCGATCTTCTATCTTCTGCATTTCCTGCCCAGTCAGCATCAACAAAACCCTCAAGTTTTATTTTTTTGTTCCTTTACCATAATAAATGCCATACCTGAGTGTCCCTTTGACATAACGCAAAATCCTTTTTGCCGCTTTCCAATGACAAACTTTTGGTAAAGACATGAACTGACTCCCCATGCTCACTGCATATGAAATGTCTGGTCGAGTAGTTGTTAGATAGATAAGACTACCTACAAGCTGCCTATAAAGTGTTTCATTCACACTTTCAGAATTTTCCTCTTTTGTAAGCTTTACACTTGGATCATATGGTGTAGAAATGGACTCACAATCAAGCATGTTAAACTTCTTGAGTAACTCTCTTGCATACTTTGCTTGTGATATGAAAAGACTTTCCTTTGATCTCCAAACTTCAATACCCAAAAAATATTGAAGTCTCTCTAAATCTTTCATATCAAACTCCTGTGAAAGATTGTTCTTTATCTTCTCTATTAGTGACTTATTTGACCCTGTGATGATAAGATCATCTACATAAAGAACAATAATGACTATGTCATCCAAATCTTTCATAATATAAAGCGTTGACTCTGACATGCTTCTATGAAAATTCTGCTTCAAAAAATAATTGTTGATACGTGTATACCATGCTCTAGGTGCTTGTTTCAACCCATATAATGCTTTCTTTAACTTGCCAACCAAGTGCTCTTTGCCTTCAACCTCATAACCCTGAGGTTGCTCCAGATAAACCTCTTCTTCAAGGTAACCGTTCAAGAAAGCACTCTTGACATCCATTTGCTGAATATCCCATCCAAAATGAGATGCAATTGCCAAAACACTTCTCAAAGTATTCATTTTAGCAACCGGTGCGAAAGTATCTTCATAGTCAATCCCTTCCCTCTGAGCATATCCTTTGGCTACTAATCTGGCCTTATACTTATCTATAGAACCATCAGACTTAAACTTGGTTCTATAAATCCACTTGCAACCAATTGGTTTCTTACCTGCTGGAAGTTCAACAAGATCCCATGTCTCGTTTTTCATGATAGAACTGAACTCCTCATCCATAGCAATTTTCCAAACTTGTTCTTTTGCAGCATCTTCATAAAAAAAAAAACCTCAGAATCCAACACTGAAGCCATAAACGCATCATGCGTTTCTTCACCATCTTCATAATAGTGTCCACTTGACCGTGTCAATCTCTTAGCTCCTTGTTGACTCGATTCTCCCTCATCCAACATTTGACTATCTTTTGTAGTCTCAAAATACCATCTTGGCAACTTCTTTGTAGGTGACGTAGAAAGAGAATATGTATCAAATACCCTTGACCTTTCCTTCTGTTTACCAAGATCCACCTGTGTACACACCCTTGGTATAACTTGTGTAGAAGCTGTATCACATGGACCTGTATCTTCCTGAACATCATCTATAATAGGAGTTTTTGATGAAGGAGAAAATACATCCTCCTCATGATCTTCTAGGGTAGAAGACTCACTTTCTTCAAACACAACATCCCTGCTCATAATCACCTTCTTACTGGTAAGATTATAAAGGCGATATGCCTTCTCTTCCTCATCATAACCAAGGAATAAACACTTGATTGCCTTTGAATCAAGTTTTTGACGATTATCTTTAGGAATATGAGCATATGCTATACAACCAAAAACTCGTAGATGATCCACTTTAGGTTTTATACCTGTGAAAGCTTCTTCTGGAGTTCGATTTAGAACAGCTTTTGTAGGACTTCTGTTAAGTAAGTAAACTGTTGTACTAACTGCTTCGCCCCACAAATGATTCTTGAGGTTCTTACCTCGTAGCATGCTTCGAGCACTCTCCACAATAGACATGTTCTTTCTCTCGGCTACTCCATTATGTTGTGGTGTATCAGTTGAAGCAAATTGTCTCTTGATTCTATGTTCTTTGCAGAATTCTTGGAACTCTGTAGATATGAATTCACCTCCCTTATCTGAACGTAGAATCTTGATTTGCTTTCCTGTCTGCTTCTCAACAAGTGATTTGAACTGAGTAAAGAACTTAAAAGCTTGACTCTTATACTTAAGCAAGTATATCCATACCTTCCTGGAAAAATCATCCACAAATATCATGAAGTAGGATGCTCCCCCTATAGACTCAGTCTGCATGGGACCGCATAAGTCTGTATGAACAAGCTCCAAGATTTCCTTGGCTCTATATCCTCCATCCTTGAGAAACTGCATACGATGATGCTTGCCCATAACACATCCTTCACAAATTTTTCCTGAAAATACAATATTAGGTAATCCTATTACCATATTATTGTCTTTTAGAACCTGTAAGCTTTTATAGTTCAGATGTCCAAACCTTTCATGCCATATCCTGCTCTCCATACTATCAGAAGCTGCACAAACCTGATGATCCAATGTAGTTGCATCAAGTTTGTAAAGTCGACCTTCCAACAATCCTTTGACCACAACTTTGTAACCTTTGTTTTTGTCTTTGATGAGACACTTCTGATCGTCAAACTCAACTTTCATATTCTGTTTAGCTATGGCAGAAACTGAAAGTAAATTCTTTTTTAAGCCTGGAACATAGAGAACATTCTTAATTTCTCCTATATTCCCTGAAGGTAAATGTACTCTCACTGTACCTCTACCTTTGACATCGTAAGAAGAATTGTCTCCAAGTTTGACATGTGAATTTACACCAGTGTCATCAAACTGTGTGAACCACTCACGATGTGGTGTCATATGTTGCGTTGCTCCAAAATCAATATACCAACAATCTTCAGAGATCTCTGATGTTGAAGCTGAGAATAACTCATAGCATCCCACAGCTTCACTTTTGTCTTCGTCTTGAATAAAGTTGCCTGACTGCTTCTTCTTGTCCTGGATAGCCTTCTTTTTCCTGCACTGAAACGCAAAATGACCATACTTGCCACAAAAATTACAATTGCCATTTCTCATTGGATTAGATTTGGAACTGTCTCCTTTTTTCGTATTGTCCTTCCCTTCTTGCTTCTGATCCTTTTTGCCTACTTTCTTCTTGCCCTTCTTACCTTGATTCTTGGAAAAGAATCCCAGTTCCTTGAAATCTTCTCTAGACATCAGGTTTTGTCTTCGTAATTCCTCTTGAAGTAGCAAACCATTGAGCTCATCAAACGTCGGCGATCTCTCCCTCAAACTTAGTGTCATAACAAAGTTCTGATATTGTAATGGTAAGCTATTCAAAACAATTTGTACTAGAGTATTATCAAGTACAATTTCCCCTATAGAAGACAACTGATCTCTTAGATCCTCACCCTGGTAATAAAATCCGTAATAGATTCTTCTGATTCCATTTTCAAGGTATGAAGCTTATTGTTCAAGAACAACGCTCGAGACTTACTTACCGTTGCATATGTATTCTTAAGGATATCCCATGCATCCTTAGGCCCAATTGCATTCCTGATCAGCGGAATCACCTTATCCTTCACAGATAAGTTGATGATATGATGCGCACGTTGCACCCGTTTCTCAAATGCCCTTCTATCTTGATCATTGAGACCGTGAGCCATCACCTCTTGTCCCATGACAATTTCCCAATAATCTTTGTCCTGAAGGATATTCTGAAGTTTGAACTTCCACAAGCTGTAGTTAGATCCATCTAACTTGCTTTACTCCGGAAGAACGGATTCATTCAGACTTCCCATTTTTTACGTTCAAAAATGACGAGCTTTCGACTAAGAATGCAATAATTTTTGACGTGTTGCACCGGATTAGACCTGTCCTGTTTGTTGCTGCCTCAGATCAGACCTGTCTGATCTCTTCTGCTCAGATGCTGCGTTCACCAGTTGCTGCCGCCCTCATAAGCTGCCTGCACCAGCTGTATCCTGCAAATATATGACCTGCAACAGATCTGTCTCCCTCAGGAGAACCTGCCCAGGTACTGCTGCCCTCAAGAAAAGCCTGCTCAGGTTCTACCGCCCTCAGAAAAAACCTGCTCAAGTTCTACCGCCCTCAGGAAAAGCCTGCTCAGGTTCTACCGCCCTCAATTACTGCTGCCTTTAGATAAACTTGCACCAGTTGTGACCTTCACCAAATGTGACCTGTCTGAAACCTCTGCTATGGATGTTGTCTCCCTCAGAATCGCATGTCCAGAAGCTATCTGCGCCAAATGTAACCTCCACCAGATACAACCTTCACCAAATAGCACCTACACTAGATGCGACCTCCACCAGTAAAACCTGTAGCACTGATCTTCTCCTTCCGTAGATCCCGATCTTAACGAGATGGCTCTGATACCATGTTAGAATCGAAGAGATTCTCTAATCGGAGTAGACTAATCTTATTAGTACTCACACAAAACATCAACCACAAGCTGAAGAAGAAGAGAGACTACAAGAAGCTATGCTTCATAAGCTGGAAACTGAGATAACAATGGAGGTGGGCACCTATCTACTCTTATAGAGGCTGTCCACAATGAAAAGCAAAAGCTATTCTACTACAATAGCAATTGAATGCTAATTATGAAGTCTTAACAATAGAAATGTATGCTAACTTGATTAAAATAGATTTCTATACTATTCTAGCAAAATTGGTACTAACTTAGGTACCTATACTAAAAATAGAAATAGGCCTTCTAGCACGCAGGCTGGCCTCTACAATTAACCATTAATTCTAACATGATCGTCCTTGTTGAGTTTACCATACCTCCCATCCTATAAAGGCCACCTTCAGACTGATCATTTTTTTACAAAAGGTCATCTTCTTGATGTCCCCATGGTTGGCATTTACTTCATCGTGAGCACTTTCTGAGCACATATATCATCCTTCTTGGGATGACCAACCTTCTAGACTACCAAGCAGATTTGGTATCTCCATTCCTTACCTTCCTAAGGGGTCAAATGACTACATCCGGCAGTTTATCTACCGAGTACATGTCCAATAATTCTTGTTGGGCTCATCTATAATCAAACTAAACTTTTGCAAGACACATTTTTTGAAGCTACATATGGTCGGCCTTCCTGTACTAACCTCGTACCTGGACTCTAGACTATCTCATAACCTTTGAATTGCGTTGTACTAGCTTCAAGTTTCTTCGCCCCAGCTGCAGGTAGAGCTAGAACATTTTCAAGGGCTCCACATGAAGATGGGATTTGCTAGATGTGTACGGGGGATAAAAAAACATTTTATCTTTCAATGACCTTTCTACTACAAAACTTGTGGAGATAACATTTGCCTCTTCTATGATCAGTCAATAACTCTATGCTTCTTGATCTCCTATGTGAACCAAAGATGTGTCACCTTGATGATCAAAGAGATGTTTTGCATGAGGTAGGATGTTTGTTAAATCCATAATATCGGAGACTATGATTTGTTGCAGCCTCCTATCACCTCTTACTTCCACCATCGCCAATGGACCACTCCATAATTTTGAGGCTGAGGATGGTTCAGAGGATGTGGTGGAGATTCCCACCCAACATCCTACCCTAAGACATTGCAAAGATACTACAGCACACCATAGGCTGCGAGCTCCATGGTGTTGCTCCACGCATTCGACAGAGATTGCCTAGATTCGCTACCTCATCGACAGTCACTTCTACTTCAACCACCATCATGTCATTCTTCCATCCACAAGGATTTACTTCCTAGTCCCACTCCACTTCACGAGAAGCAATTGCCAGTGTAACTCGATACTCATAAATTTAGTTTATTTTATTTGTTCAACATGATAATACAATTTTTGCTAGGACCATGGTATCTAAAAGACAATCCTCTCTCTCTCTCTCTCTCTCTCTCTCTCTCTCTCTCTCTCTCTCTCTCTCTCTCTCTCTCTCTCTCTCTCTCTCTCTCTCTCTCTCTCTCTCCCCATCGCTGGTGATGGCTGCTTGCTCGTGTGGATCGCTCCCTTACCTGCCATAGAGTAGCTCCACTCCATCACTGCCACTCTAGCTCAGCGAATGTGACCTGTCATCCACAACGATTTGCTGCCATCTGGAGGGTCATCGCCTCTCCAAAACCGGAAATGCAACATTTGTAGCGCTCACAAAGCCTTATGATCTTCATCTCGTAACAAGAACCATAGCCAGGAGGTGTTTTCCGTCCCAGTTCTCTCAGGAGGGCAGCTGCAATACCTCGTTCAGCATGACACCTTTTACTCCAGCGCCTAGCATCACTTGGCTTTTCTCAAGAGATCATTGTTGCTATCGTCACATTGTATGAGAGAGTATCAAGTTTTTTATCTGCAAAAATAGCTAAAGAACCCTCGCACAGCCAACCCTCGCACAAGAGAACCCTCGCAGACTAGATCAGTGGAAAGATCTGCATCAGATCCAGCTACTGTCAAAATCTCAGGTCAATCAGTGCAAGGAGTAAGAAGATATCAAAGAAAAAACCACTGTAAAAGGCCTAAATTTCACTTCCGGCCGATAAGATTGATCAGATCCTTAAGATCCAGACTGCATTCCACTGTACAAGCAAGATCCAACCACTTTGGAACCCACCATCAGATGAATCTAAGATCGGGACAGCAAATCAAGCACCACACCTTCCCAAATTAGCAGCTGTGCAACAAGAGGCAGAACCGGAACCAGCACCAATGGATCCAATGGGCCAACCCATATAAATTGATGATCTTGAGCGGATTATTAGGGAAGAGGGTGGAGATGGTTGTCCGTTAGCAGATATGATTATCCCTATTCTACTGTATGCAGATGACGTGATACTTCTATCGAGATCAGCATCTCGGCTTCAAAGTTCAGCGGCACCTTGATGCTTTATATACTTTCTACCAAACATGGGGTTTGATGGTGAACATTGGTAAGACTAAGGTCATGGTGTTCAACACCAATCGTCAGCATATGAGAGACACAGTGTTCTACTATGATGGGCTGCCACTGGAGATAGTAGCCTCTTATACATATTTGGGTGTCCTTTTTACTGGTCCATTGCTCACTTTTAGACCAGCTGCACAGTCTAGGCTCCGCAAGGGGCACTCTGCTCTTGTCCAGATGGAGTCCTCTATTTACTATGTACATGATCTTGATACGCGTTGTCGCCCTTTTTCTGCCACTGTCTCTCCGGTGGCTCTATATTCAGCAGAGACATGGTGTCCTGGCTTGTCCAGAGATACTTGGAGTGATATTTCACATTTGCAGATCCTTATGCTTAGCCGGATGATCCGTGCGAAGCAGTCAGTTCCCCATGATATCATACTGGCAGAGTCTGCCTCACCACCACTGATTGTCGAGGCTATATTTCGGATTCATTCATAGGGTCTCGGAGCTTGATCCATCCAGATATGTTGCTGCAGCTTTCCCGTCCTCTCACACTCTAGCTCATCAGCAGGCTAAGTCCTCATGGTTTCAGTGTGTTTCTGACCTTTTGAGTAGGTGGGGTTTATCTATATCTGATCTCCCGAATGGGACACAACATATATCCGCCAGCAGATTTATAGAGCTTACATTAGCACAGTGTGGTCTCACCCAGATCCAACACGAGTCAAGCTTCATTTTTATCTTCAGCTTGATGTTTCCGAGCTTCCCATCCGGCCGAGTTATTTGTCTCAGACGTCATTTTCCAATGTCCTGTTAGGAATTAATGGTTAAGTAATTAATTATAGAGGCCAGCCTGCGTGCTAGAAGGCCTCTTCCTACTTTACTATAGGTACCAAGGTTAGTACCAATTTTGCTATTATAGTATAGAATACTATTTTATAATTATGCTAAAATAGATTGCTATTTTTGAGACTTAGTAATTAGCATAATTGCTTTTGCCAAACGGTATTGTTGGCAAATAGCTTTTACCTTAGAGTTAGTCCAGCCTCTATAAGAGCAGACGGGCGCCCTCCTTCATTATCAATTCAATACAGATCAGTTCTGTTCATTGCTCTTCTGAATCCTGATTCATCTTCTTCCCCTTGTGTTTGGTGTTTTGTGAGTACTAATAAGATTAGTCTACTCCTAGTTTCAGAATCACTCAGATTCTAACATGGTATCAGAGCCATCTCGTTAAGATCGGGATCTATGGAAGGAAGAAGAAGATCAGCACCGCAGGTTTTGCTGGTGGAGATCGCATCTAGTGGAGGTGCTATTTGGTGAAGGTTGCATCTGGTGGAGGCGCCATCCTGTGCAGGTCTTTCTGGTGGAGGTCACGTCTGGCCCAGGTAGCTTCTGGACAGGTAGCAGTATCAGACAGGCAGATCTGAGGGAGGCAACATCCAAGACAGCAGAACAGGTATTTTCTTGTGCAGGTTTTATGTGGTGCAGGTTCATCTGAAGCAACCATACAGGCAGTACCTGGGGAAACAGTGTCCAGGACAGGCTTTATCTGAAGCAGTTTCCAGAACAGAGGCATATTTGAGGGCGACAGTCTCTGGTGGAGGCAACAGCTGGTTCAGGCATATCTGAGGGCGGGGAGGCAGCATCTGGTGCAGGCATATCTGAGGGCAACAAGATCAGGTCAGAATGGGCAGCATCCAGTGCATGCACGTCTGAGGGTGGCGAGATCAGATCAGAATTGGTGGAGGCAGTAACTGGTGCAGGTCATATCTGCAGCAAAGGAGGCAACAACTGAGATCAGAGTTATTTGAGGATGATAGCAGTTGGTGAAGGCATCAGCTGAGGGTGGCATCAACCTCTGTCAGAACCAGACAGGTTCTATCTGGGGACAGCAACATCTGAAAAAATCAGATCAGATTCACAACAGATAACAATCAGATAGGTGTTATCTGAGTGAGGCAGAACCTGGATAGGTCAGGTCAAAACTAGACAGGTTCTATCTGGGACAGCAGACAGGTAAATCTGAGGCAGGTAGTATCTGGACAGGTGCTATCCAGGGAAGGCGACAATTAATACATTGTTGCATTCCGTGAAGAATAAGGTTATTCCTCTGATCAGGAATGCAGTTGGGCCTAAGGATGCATGGGATATCCTTAAGAACACATGAAAAACGGTAAATAAGTCTCGAGCGTTGTTCTTGAACAATAAGCTTCATACCTTGAAAATGGAATCAGAAGAATCCATTACGAATTTTATTACCAGGGTGACAGATCTAAGAGATCAGTTGTCTTCTAGCTTACCGTTACAATATCAGAACTTTGTGGATGATTTTTCCAGGAAAGTATGGATGTACTTGCTTAAGTATAAGAGTCAAGCTTTTAAGTTCTTTACTCAGTTCAAATCACTTGTTGAGAAGCAAACAGGAAAGCAACTCAAGATTCTACGTTCAGATAAGGGAGGTGAGTTCATATTCACAGAGTTCCAGGAATTCAGCAAAGAACATAGAATCAAGAGACAATCTGCTTCGACTGATGCACCACAACATAATGGAGTAGCCGAGAGAAAGAACAGGTCTATTGTGGAGAGTGCTCGAAGCATGCTACGAGGTAAGAACCTCAAGAATCATTTGTGGGGCGAAGCAGTTAGTACAGCAATTTACTTACTTAACAGAAGTCCTACAAAAGCTGTTCTAAATCGAACTCCAGAAGAAGCTTTCACAGGTATAAAACCTAAAGTGGATCATCTACGAGTTTTTGGTTGTATTGCATATGCTCATATTCCTAAAGATAATCGTCAAAAACTTGATTCAAAGGCAGTCAAGTGTTTATTCCTTGGTTATGATGAGCAAGAGAAGGCATATCGCCTTTATAATCTTACCAGTAAGAAGGTGATTATGAGCGGGGATGTTGTATTTGAAGAAAGTGAGTCTTCTACCCTAGAAGATCATGAGGAGGATGTATTTTTCTCCTACATCAAAAACTCATGTCATAGATGATATTCAGGAAGATACAGGTCCATGTGATACAGCTTCTACACAAATTGTACCAAGGATGAGTACACAGGTGGATCTTGGTAAACGAAAGGAAAGGTCAAGAGTATTTGATACTTATTCTCCTTCTACATCACCTACAAAGAAGTTACCAAGATGGTATTTTGAGACTATAAAAGATAGTCAAATGTTGGATGATCGAGTCAACAAGGAGCTAAGAGATTGACACGTTCAAGTGTCAACTATTGTGAAGATGGTGAAGAAACGCATTATGCGTTTATGACTTCAGAGCTGGATTCAGAGGATCCTTTATTTTATGAAGATGCTGCAAAGGAACAAGTTTGGAAGTCTGCTATGGATGAGGAGTACAATTCTATTATGAAAAACGAGACATGGGATCTTGTCGTACTTCCAGCGGGTTGCAAGTGGATTTATAGAACCAAGTTTAAGTCTGATGGTTCTATAGATAAGTATAAAGCTGGTTGATCAAGTTGCAAATATCTTCACAAAAGGACTTGGTCATGAAAATCAGGACACTCCTAGGTCTTATTGACAATCAATTATCCATTAAGGGGGAGTGTTAGGAATTAATGGTTAATTAATTAATTATAGAGGCCAGCCTGCGTGCTAGAAGGCCTATTTCTATTTTTAGTATAGGTACCTAGGTTAGTACCAATTTTGCTAGAATAGGATAGAATACTATTTTATAATTATGCTAAAATAGATTGCTATTTCTGAGACTTGGTAATTAGCATAATTGCTTTTGCCAAACGGTATTGTTGGCAAATAGCTTTTACCTTAGAGTTAGTCCAGCCTCTATAAGAGCAGACGAGCGCCCTCCTTCATTATCAATTCAATACAGATCAGTTCTGTTCATTGCTCTTCTGATTCATCTTCTTCCTCTTGTGTTTGGTGTTTTGTGAGTACTAATAAGATTAGTCTACTCCTAGTTTCAGAATCACTCAGATTCTAACATGTCCAGTCTACTATGAGATCAGAGGCAGATACCATTGCTTATACATAGATACTCCACTTACACTTGGTTCTTTCCTTGCCTTCTCAGATGCGAGAAGGATTGGTTTATTATTACGAGAGATGTTTACTCTAAGATCTTCCTTTTTATTGGATGTTTCTGATGTGGATCATAGCCAATCCCACATTACGCACTTTTTCAAGAAGAGGAATAGAGATGAGACTTCTGACAGTGAGATAGACATTCCAGTACGACGACCGAAGCTCCAGCGTCCTCTCCGCCCCTCCAAGCCCAGGACTCTTCGCCGGAGGCCAACACCTGCTTTTCACCATATCATGCAGTTTTTTTCTATCCACTTAGCCAGTTAGTTAACTTATATCAGTTTTCTCTTTCCCTCTGTGTAGCTGGTGGTTACGCTACTGATATTGTACCCTCGACAGAGCAAGAGGTTAAGCTTTGTTTTTCTCTCTATTTTCTAGTGCTAGTTTAGCTTTTAGGAATAAGTCGTACATGGACAATGCTCCTTTTTTTGATGTACTTTCTACTTGTCTTATGTGCCCTCGGGCACTTGATAGGCATTAATATAGTAATTCTAATTCTAATTCTAATTCTCTCTCTCCTTCCTACTGCTAAACAAGCATGGTCTCAGGCTTTCCCCAATCTTGGTGTGCACAAACATCATTCATGTCATCTATAAGAGTGTGACGCCCGTGAAACTTGATACACCATCACGATCGAGCACATCATTGCTACGCTTTATGGGACTGTTCTACAAACTGCGGAGAGTGATGAGGCAAAGATGAGATGGTTTCATCCATTGGGACAGGCAGGCTTTAGGGCTCATTATTCCATAACTAATCACGTGTTTACTTTTCGTTGTGATTGAGGCTAGATCCAGACATGAGAGGGTCTACTATTGTTTTGTGGACCATTGATTTCCATTTTACTCTATGCACACAATGTGGCGTTGATCTCCCATACAGACGCAGGTCTAAAAGGGGCATTTGGATAGGCTTCATTCATTCAGCCCCTATGACTATCACGAGATGAAGATCTAGGCCTCCATCTAGAGAAGAAGGAACGAATCCAAGGCTGAGAATCTTGGTGTCGGAGTTGGTCCCTCTGACATGCCTCTCTTTGTACCAAATACATCCCTCAAATTATCACCGTCACACAAATGTGGGTCCCTGTATGAGAGACGTGATTGTAGGTAGCTAGAGGATCCCAAACAGACAGTTGTATTCCCTAATTTTGTAAAAAATGGGTCACCGGAATATGAAGTGCTTCTTTGTTTCTACCTCACCAAGAGTCACATTTGGCAAATCCTACTCTCTCACGTAGTACCCTTGAGGCGTCTCAACATGTAGCTGGTGTGAAGAGACGAAGAACTGGCCCGAAGTGAAAGAGGCAGTGTGAAAGTCCACTATCCAGACACATAGGGAGGCCAAGAATCCCTACTATACCTGTCTCCAAGAAGCATGTACGTAGTAGTCTGATTTGACCCCAAGAGGGCCATAGGTACGTTGTACGTATGCCCAGTAGATGACTCGACAAATATAATGGTGAGTGTGAGAGGCCTGGGAAAACAATGATAGCCAGTGACCCATGCGAATGAAACTGCCGGGAAGAAGTCAAAGCCAAGTGAGAGTAGCCGGTCTATCATCTGCGAAGCTGACTAACCTCTGTATGTACATGCTCAATGTGATGATGGCATCAACCTCAACTTGAAGTGGCGGGATAGCAACTCTGCGAGAATGATCTGGTGCAGTTCTAAGGGCTTGGCCCTGATCATCCGTGCAAGCCTAGTAATCTGTAGTCGCAGGATACTGGTCCGCTCAATAGCACATGAAATCCCAATATAGCAAACCTATATCACATACATGGCTGTAGGGGTAACAAGAGTATCAAATAGGCTACACTTGCTCCGGGCACCTCGAATATATCTCATAGAACAAGGCATCCCAAGGTGGACCAAAGCAATGTGACCTTTCCTCCGCCTCTGGCAGTAGCAAGACGCTGCATGCTAAAAACAGGTCCAATGAAGAGTGTCCCCAAGTATGTATAAGGAGATACCACTTCTAGTGATTGACCATCTAGAGCAAATATTTGTTGTTGCATGCTCACTTATGGTTAGGCCTTGGGATTAGGAAAAAACTAACAACTATGGCAAGTTAAAGTATTACAATGATTACATATAGCACTACGAAAACATTAATGATCAAGATGAAGCAGTGGCAGTTTAGGAGCAGAGTTTTAGGATCATGTGTTAATCAACAGGCCACCACCTCCTGTTGTCATGCCTTTAACTTTTATCCAAGGCATTTTGATGAAAGGGGCAAAAATTATTGTATAGAAGTTGAGCTATAAGTTACAGCCTAATACGGTTCAGGATTTCTTTTAACAAGCTAAATGTATGGTTTAAATCATATCATGTAAGGTTGCATATGAAAATTATAAAAGATGTCCAAATCACGTTCCATACATTTTGAACATTCAAAGGGAATGTGTGTTCTGGGACACCAGGCCCAGAACAGCATTCCAAAGCAACTTACATACATCACAATCAAAAGCTGGGACCGTTACCATATTCACAACATTTCAAGCTTGGGTACTTATGGAAACCAACATCTATGGAACATCGATGTGGCAGCTGTTTTGTAAAAACAATTATCAAACTTACGAGAGAATTGAGAACATATTTATTGGACATTCCTCTATATGGAGCCAAACCCCTAGAGGCTAGACCTCAGTACACACGTTTAATATGCCCATATAATGCAAATCTAGCTTACCTTAGAAGCTTATCTATTCGTTTCCCAAATGTATCAACAGTGAGAGCCTCAACTTTACGGTGTTGAAGGACATCTTGCAAATCTTGCATGCAAGATACCAAATACTCCATGGCACCTCCATCAGCAACATTTGTGTTTGCAACACAACGTGCTATATCCACCAACTCGTCTATCTGTGAAGGACAAAAGAATAACATTGTTAAATGCATGGCCACAACTAGTAAAGAGAAGATATGCATTATATTGGATTTACCTGAAAGTAGCGAATTTCCCTTATAAGTGCAAAAGGTAGCACTGTACCTAAAAAACACATTCACATGCAACCATAACATGCACTTTATCTTTCTCATTGCCTCCAGTTCAAAATTGCACAAACAAGATAAGATAGAAATTTGAGAAAAAGGGCCTACACCTTGCTAGGTATTGACTTTTCAAAGTGCAGGTGGTGGACAATGGATCTCCAATGCAAACAGTTCAAATATCCTCCAATACAATGAAGATCTCTGAAGAATAATATATTGACTTTTGTCAATGGCTACCAGTTACTTAGGAATGACAACAAGAGATAGATATCCTAGTTGTCTAAAGGACAAAATAAAAGAATATAAGCAGGTATCAACCGTTAATAGTAAGCAGGTATCAACCGTTACCCTAAAGGCTTCTTCATTTCTCAGCATTTCATTACAGCACTTAAGCAAAGCTCAATTGAAATTTCAAGAATAAAAATGCTCCAACTACACCCAACATATGACATGTTGGATGATGCATACACTGATATTTCCACTTTCAAAGTTCAAACGAGCCCATACCATGATTAAAGGTTTTCACGAAAAAAAGTACCAAATGAAAGAATATAGAAATGAGAACCTAAATGAAACTTGCGCAAATGCTCCACTGACCTGCCCAAGATCTTCCATCTCTGCTGCGCTGCATCGCTCTGCAAGCAGCAAATCTATCTGGCTTGTCCTTGGAGTCACAAGAGGTGAGCATGGAGTTCCACTTCCAGTTGATGAGGCAGTTAAGCCCAAATCGGATCGTGGACCAAAACGTGTTTTACCATAGTTGGCACTGAACCCTCTCAGATCTTCAAGACTAGCAGCATCCATTTCATGAAGATCCTCCAACATATCTTCTGAATCTCGACGAGGTAATTCGCTTACCCTTGGAGATACCCCCTCAGATCCTTCCCCTCCCTTTCTAGCATTCAACTGTTTAACAGTATCAGGACTCCCTCCAGTTCCTGCCTGAATGCTTTTTGGAGTGTACGACTCCAGCATTTTCTCCAAAGTTTCAGCAAGCCTGTTGAGCCGTTCATCTATGCCTAGAGCTTTGTAATCACATCTGTCAGCAAAAGCACAGACACGGGAATGTTCTTCCAGGTGCAAAGTAGGAACGACTTCTTCACATATGCGACAAACAAGCTTGATGTCCTCCACACTTCCTCCCAACTCTCCCACATAACCCCAAGCGACTTTTTGCTGAGGCTTTAAAGCTGTTCGAGAAGACTCTTTAAGTGGTGCTTCCTGTACAATGGCCGTACCACCATCGCGATCTAAATGAGATTTCAAAGCACCATTTTTCTTGTTCAGATCAAGTTGGAAATCTTGTATATTTGTCTGTATTGCCTCAGAAAGTCCTTGCCTTCCAGCTTTGTGTTCAGAAGAAGCAGTGAACTTTTTCCAAGAGGCTAGTCTACTAGCAATCAGTGAGTTCACATGATTAGGCACAGCACTATCCTTTCTGGTATTAGAAATGGTCTCCTCCAGCAGCAGTTTTTTGGATCGTTCACCATCTTCAGGAAGAATTCTCTGAGAGGGAATAAAGACCTCTTTGTTTTTCCAACCATAACCTCTTAACTCCTGGCTATAGAAGCGAGGAGGTGACCTTGCCTTCTTGTCCTTCAAACTATTTGCGACTGCCTTACCCTTTCTGCTTGCTATCAAATTGTGTGACCCCTCAACTGAAGAATCTACTTTGGCATGTGCAGAAAAGCTACTGTTATGGTCATCTTCATCCAAGCCACTCTCTTTCTGGAACTGCAGCAAGCGCGTACATCTTGTCAAAATAAACAGCATTCGTGTGTGCAGTTGCTTCAGAAGGCCAACTGGTAGTTCTTGCCGTCTGTCATCAAGCTCTTGAACAATATTTTCACCTTGTTGACGGAATTCTACAGTGGACATGATGGCACATTGCCTTGCTAAGATCAAAAGATCCTCAATTTTCTCTTTCCAATCAGGAGATGCATCTCCATTTTTCTCCAAAATTTCAACCAAATTGCCAGCAAATACTGCAAGCTCAGTATTTACTTCCTCCTTAGCGGTGTTGAATCGTGCTCGAAGGGCATTTAGCACCGCCTGCCATTGCAAACTAGCGAGTATTAAAAAACAGAAAAAAAAATGCCATTATATGTACCTGCTTGGAACCAATTTAACAAACAAAAAGCCTTCAGCTCAATACATATATACTGAAATGCCTTCCCACCAAGATGTTACAGAAAAAAAAAATAGCTTTGTTAAATCACCAGTGGTCAAACAAAAAGGACAGAATCTGTCAAAGTTATCAATGAATGTGAAATCCTGTATGTATGTTAAGAGAACAAGCAGTAATAAGGGTTCACCAGAAGCTTGTGCTCAGTTGCTCTGAATTGAATATTACATGTAAAAGTACCATCTCATGCACCTTTAAGTAGATGCTCCCGCCTGTTTAATTCATGAGTATTATAAGCACTACAAATAGTAAGAAGTCATGATGAAAATATTTATCAGTGCCTCTGCAACAGCAGGATTTGGGATGAAGGTATCTCAGAGGTGCGCACTAAACCAAGAAAAAAAGTTCTTCTGATTGAACTCATGCTCCAATAATTAGGATCAACTGCAGTTTGAGCCAGGATATTTGCACACATATTCAGTGTTGGGAAGCTATAGTAGTATGAATGGTCCTGAAGAGGTAAGCAGCCAGCCACTAAACAAGCTCATAATTTAGAAATTGTTGCTTGACTATGTCAATATATTCAGCCAAGGCTCATATGGAGTCAATCGAAGTTCTCTTCAATGCTGATTTGGCCCATCATCATGTAACAGAACATTCTTATAAACTATAGGCAACAGAGGGACTTCTAAGCTAAATTACTTGCACAATGCAGGCTTACATCGATATCAGAATTGCTACAAGCCAGTAACTTTAAATGATGCACAAACCTCGAGATCATCGGAGCTGTGCGGACGCCAGTACAGATGTGAATGGACTCCTCTTGGATCCAATTCATGAGAAAAGCTTTTTATGTCATTTGGCAGTTTTTTTTTGCGTGGACCAGTAGTCATGCGCAACAGAGCTTGAAATCTTGGAGAATCTGTCTCTTTGATTGTTTCTGACTGGTTGCCTGAACCCTGCAGTTGAATGTTTTTTCACAATCAAAAGCTTGGATATGCCACAATTGAATTCAGATGCCAGCCTCTCATACCATCTAGGTTGAAATTCTTATTTCTATCACTACACCCAGCAATCTACAGCCTTTCAACTTTCATTGATTTATGATTTACTCAGGCAACAACATTCATCCAAGCTCTTGTGTGTGATTCAAACCAGAAAGCAAGCCCATTGAAAGCCTACCTCACACTCCTGCAATCTTGTAGCATTGTTGCCACTGCAACTCATCTCAGCATCTGTAGTAGACCAATTAAAGGTGTTTCTGTCCATAGAATATTCTGCAAAAGCATGTTGCGAGGTGGGTAAAATAGCCGGATGTAGATAAAGATATAACCCCTAAACATGGATAAACCATAGACTGATGAAAATTAAGAAACCCATTATAACAAAAGATCAGCCCATGATGTAATCTAAAATTGATGCTACTGGCATAATATGTTCATTGCCGTGTGATCTTCAGCCTGCGATACATACCTCAAATACCAATCGGCATCTCAGGATTCCATGTCCAAAATTCTGAACTGTAGAGCACTAGTCTAATAAGGAGTATGCTTAAGTGTATTTTGATGTTTAGGATAAAGCTCCATCCATAAAGTCTATACCATCGGCTCCATCGTGCATAGCATGGACTATATGAAACATCTCTAATCACATCATCCCTAAAAATATGTTTAAACTCAAAGTTGAACGCGGTCTTTAGGCAGAAAAGGATGAAGATATCAAAATAAAGAAATGCCAAGTTCCAGACTCCAGATATGTCACTTTAAGAAAACTAACTCCTTCAAGTCTATCACTTAAAATAATATTCACAACAAACTCTTCAGTAGACAATCCTTTTGTTGCAAATTTGTAACGAAACTACAGGGATCACTACTTTTCCAAAGGTTTTGCAGATTTGAACCTTATTGTGATGTGGCATAGCCAAATCCCTGGTTCTCGTCATGAACTAGAAGAGTTGAGAAGTGAGAAAAAGGCATATCAACATACGCAAGAGTGAAACCAAATTACCCCATGGCACAGGTGTCATACCCGGGGCACCTGTTTTTTTCTTCTTTTTTTTGGTTTTTTATACCAACGTACTGTCCTTTTCATGAATATCAGTAATTAATATAGTGTATTTTGTTGAGCAATTGCACTTCAAAACCAATCCGGTCTTTTGGTACTTCTATAATTATGACATTCCAGCAGAGACAGTCAAAAGTGTGCAAGGAGAAAAGGAATTCTCATACCTGTTCTCACTGTTTCTGCTTGAGAAGTGTTCTCAACCCTTGGAATCTTACTCAACAATTGAGCTTCCATTAAAGGATTGCCAAAGTCACTTTCAACATTTGTCCAATTACTGGGGGATTGATTGCCGCGCTGCAAAATTGGAGTGCCCCAAGCTTGCTTTGATAAACCTTTAGATGACGATGGCCCATCTTCATTGACAGCTTTATGTTGCCCTGACAAAGACAATTTTTTTTGCATCCTCAGGCTAGCTTCTTCCAGCTCACTTATTGATGATTGGAACACAACATTTTGTTTGGATGAAGAACCTGCAATTCCATCTGCAATGCTGCTAATGTGTTCCGAAGCCTCTTCAGGTGATCTACCTGGACTCTTGATATGTGTCGAGCCCTTTAGAGCATAACCTTTGGTTCGGACACTCTTTCCTGCACGCCCATCTGAAAACACTTTATTCACTCCATCCCTATTTAGATCCTGTGAATCAAACTCTCTGCTATCGTTTGCATGTATTGTATCTTCGTGGAAACTGTTCAAATTGCCACTGGATAGAGGCCCTGAACGAGTTTTTATCCTATTTAGCCCTAATGATGATGCCAATTGGGAATCCCATCCAAGATCATTATTTACAGGTACTCTGTGGTTATCTGAATTATAATCCTTCCCTGATGGCGGCTTATAGTCATCCTGATTACTGGTCTCCATCGATATGTTTTCTGGCACCGTATCCTTAATGTCCAAAATAGCCGTTCTGGTCAGATCTTTTGATTCAAGATACTTTTAGAATGAAATTGTTTTTCACATTCTCCTTCATGCTCCTTCCTGCTTATTTCAAGCAGGTTTTGTCTTCCTTGGTATCACATCCTTCTTGATTGAGATGATCCCAAAAACAGGCACAAAAAAAGCTCCCCAGTGAATAAGACTCGGAAAAGCTTGTTATAGCCCTGATAGGCACTCCTGTGTTTCTTTCAGATCATTCAAAGAGATTAGGACCATATTCTTTGGTTTTTCATGTAGTACCTGGTCTTCGCCACAGCAACCCATTAACCAGTTCAAGGTCAGATGCATGTTTTAACTTATTGAACCCCACCCCACCCCCAACCGCCAACTTCATAGGTGGCTATGCTAATCCTTGCTATCAAAAACTGTCATTCCAAACTTCCAACGTCATATGGACTCTTATGATGATATTCCTCCACAAATATGCAAAAACTGCAAACTGCAAACCCCCTTAATCCAGGAGGGTTATGTCTCCCTCTTCTGAGTCCAAAACAAAACTCCTAACCTGCTGCCAACTTGTTGCTGATATACATCACTTTAATGAACAGGTATACAAGAAGAACTTCCTAGTGAGATTATACTCGGCTCCCACAGGAGACTTTAAGATGTTTTCAACAAATATACAAAACCCCTTGATAGGGTCGGATGTTAACTCAATCATCACGTGGCTTAAACAGTTTTGGCTTGAAGAAAAACGATCCACTAGATAGTCACGGTTGTGCTTTCAACAAAGTCCCCTCAAAAGTTGAGCATGTCTAGGGATCACTATACAGTTACAATGACTAACTATTAGATTCAAAATTTTGCTATGCTCCCATCCAGCGGCCATGAAGACAAAAGGTCTGGCGTCAATATTGAAACGAAATTTTTCTTTTCAGATACTAAGTATATCCTCCTTTTCTTTAATCTGCACAAACTTTTTCTGCACTGCCGTTAATTGAGAGCCGCTACTTGATGCAATATGATGCTTTTCCTCTTTGTACGAAACCAAAACAAATCGCTTCTATCTATCTTAAGCTTTTACCAATCAAGATCCATATGAACAAAATATCAGCAAATCTCCTGAGAGATAAGGATAGAAATGGTATGATGATGGCAAGAATTTTCTTAAATCAAAACTAAACAAATCGTTTCGTGTCAGCAAACAAGCATATTACTACCGCCAATCCAAAATCCAGCTGCAAACAATTCATTCAACCAAACAAAAGCACTGATTGAGATCTGGCCAGATCTAAATCTAGGTTTGATCGCAAAATATCCCATGGCTTTTCCGAGGGATTTGTGTGCCCAGGGGCCAGGCAACGGCTATAACCGCAACACGAAACTGGCAAACCAAAAACCTTCAATCTGCTGCATTCCCATCCTCAACCGGTCAAACTGAAAGCGCATTGTTCAAACCTACCCTAAGGGGGGTTCAAACCCTATCCAAAACGGTTCACACCAAAACACGGCAGAAGAGCAACGAAAACGAAAATTCTTCAGTGCAGATGACATCAGGCGAAGACCAGGCAGGTGAGGAAGAGCATCACCAAAGCAGTAAACGACGGCACCACTAGTATCTTCCTTTATTTTCTTTCTTTTTGTGATCCGAATCTTTGTGCCCCACGCTCCATAGCTGCACACGGCATCTGCGGGAGACCATCCGGGCCACAATCTGAGCTCCTGTCCTCCTCTGATCTTGCATGCGGGTCCCCCCCTGCTCCCCCTCCTCTTCTCTCCCTCTCCATCGCCACCATTCCTTCTTCTTTTCCTTCGAAAACCCCTCCCTCTCTCTCTCTCTCTCTCGGCCCCCTTCTCTCTCCTATCGAAGAAGCTTACTCGGACGTCGCCCACTGTAACCCCCGCGCCAATGGGGAGCTGGCACGCGTGTGTGGGGCCAGAATGGGCTGACCGGGCCAGGTTTTGGACGTGGAGCGGGGGCCACGGGTCTCGAGGGGCCTGGAAGGCGGAGGCGGCCGGATGCAGCTTCCATCAACAGCCAATTGCTGCACCCGGACTCCTCTTCACTAGGCTGCTGCTGCTCTCGTTCTAATTGCTCATCAGTGTCGGTGCTCATTCGCTCCTCTTCGCTGCTCACTCACTGTCATTGTGGTTTTCTTTGTATTGAAGAAAGCCTCTATCAGTTTGCAACTTTGGTCAAGCTAAATAGCATCCTCTGAATTACAGCCTCCTTTATGCCCACGTTTTGCTGCCATATTCCACACCTTTGGGCGGTGCTGGACTGGTGTATTTTCGACGATGGCAGAACTTTGATGGAAAAGTGGGTTCATGGATGATTTTATAGTAGGTTTATGCTGGCAAATACAAAGGAGGTGTTGTAACAAGTAAATATTCAGCTTTTTTAACAGATTTCAAGTTCACCTTCTAATTATTTCAAGTTCACATTTTTTTTGAGCTTGGAGCTGTCTTTCTATTCTCACGTTGTTATTTATCTGAGCTATGTATTTGGTGCATATCATAAAAAGGTTAGCTGTATATGTTGGCAGCTGATTTTACCACAGAGCATATTAACTTCTTAAGATTTGGAAAAAATAAAAAAGCTCACCAAATTATTTCAATGGTTCTGATGTGATAAAATCTCAAGAAATTGCAGACTACAACCTCACACAAACCACCAACACTGAAAACTGGGCTGCCAATGCATGCGAAAAAACTATTTGCTCTAATAACACCTGTGTATCTGCATTGCTCTAATAACACCTGTGTATCTGCATCTGCCTTCATTAACATCATCTGAAGCTTGGATTTCAATGCTCATAAGAATCTGGAGTATGCGAGCACTGGAAAAAAAATTCAACTATACAATTGTATTGTATGGAAACCAATTAAATCTTAAGAACAATTGCATTCAGTCCTTTGCAAAGACGTTGAGATATATGTTATCTTGAAGACTATAGTATACTATACTTTGTAGAAAATAACTCCACTGGTTTGTAAAAAAGAACTCCATTGCCATCGCTACTTTGGTTGTTGATGGCTAGATTAGACTATCAAAAGCTAAGATTTAACCCAACATTTATTAATTGAATTAGTTGTTGGAACGTATAGGCTTCAAGAAGAAACTTGTTTGCGCCTAAAATCGAATGCTTTAGCTAAATAGCCATGCATTGTTGCTCAAAAATTATGACCAGATTTATTTATTGTTTGGTATGTCGGAGAAAGAACCAATGACAATTTTGATAGCAGGTTCGAGCTGATACCGAAGTTATTGACCTTAACATTTGAGTCAAGATATTGAGAAGCCAAATGGTCCAAGGTCAAGATACATGTCTCTCATCTTGACTTGTGAGTGCTAAAGACACCCTTATTGCCAGTTCAACATCCAAGGAATGGGCATTAGTATTAAAAAATCCAAAAAGAAGTTTAACATTCTAAGGCATTATCTCTAGACATGTTTTGAAGTCCTCATGCAGCACCATCCAAGGAATGGGCGTTAGTCTTAAAAAATCTAAAGAGAAGTCTAACATTCTAAGGCATTATCTCTAGACACGTTTTGAATTCCTCATGCAGCACCACGAACATATGGGATAAATTACTAGTCTATAACGTACAAACCATCCATACGAGAAATGTATAGTCCTCAAATATTTATGAAGGTTTACATCGGACTTTATCTTGAGCGAAAGCAAAGGTCAAGTCACTACCATTCTACTTGATACAAAGGCCCAAAAAGATTGACTCATTTAGAGAGAGAATTTATGGTATGTTTTTTTTGGCGTTTGGACATTTTCAAAAATCTAACACTAATCAATTTGTTTGTTGTTGTGATTTGTGTTATACCCACAATCTCGCCATGACCATACTTTGTCCAGGCTTCACTAAATCATCTCGAAGTGTTTGGAAAATGCTTTATTTAAGTACATTGATTACTATCTTTGATCATATACTTCATTTTTTGCAACTTTTGAGTCGTCTGAGGAATAGGGATGCTAGAATTTATGGTTTAGATCCTGACCATAATCTTTGTTGGGGGGGGGGGGAGCGATTCGGGAGATTATCATCATGTTAAAAGACCTTCAACCATGTGGGAGAACACAAAAAATTCCGTAATAAGGCACCCACTCATGTAACGAAGCAAGAATATCCAGCATTGACAAGTTTGCAGAGGATCATCTATGTATTGTGAAATACGAAAAGTCAAGTAACAACCTCAAAATATGAGTTTCGAGAATACGAGCTTTAGGATATGATGTCTCATAGATCTTGCAATGACCCAACGTAATGAGAAGTTAATTTGAGAGTTGACCGGATAGAAGTGTGCTTCTATGATTGCAAAATTTTTAATTGGGCCATACCCTATTGGTCTATTTGCATTTCCTATTTTTAGGTCATTATTGACTTAAAATGAGTATTTTGTCTCTATGTATATATTTTTCTCGTTCTAACTCCCTTTGTCTGTCATTTTTATAGGAGTGTTCCTTTGGTAGACATTTTTTGTTGGGTTTGTATTTGTTTGGAAAAATTAATCCGAAAGTTCACTCACTTGCGTTGATGGAAAGACATGATCAAGTTGATGATTCCTTGGGTGTGTCCACTGAAGGAAATGAAGGGGGTGGGTTGCAAAATCCACCTTTGAAACAAACGTCTGTTCGTACCAATGAAAATCAAAGTCATGCTACAATCGGGTCAGTGCTAGCATTTGATAAGGAGTTGCACAACTATCTTGTTCAACCAAGTACAATAAAAATCAGACGTAAATATACCACGCCTTCATTTTTTGACCAGAAAATCGAAGAACTGAAAGAAAAAAAAAATGCCCGTTGCCAATACCAGTCCCGTCCACAGTATGTTTAAGTAAATACCAACCCTTGGAACGAAAGTGTGAAAATTGGAGAAGTTGATTGAAAGGACTACAGTAGAGAGGGATAAGGCCAAACAGGTAATAACAAACTTGGAGGCTAGATTGCAGGCCTTGGAAGATGTGAAGGAAGAACTTCGTGACACAATTTTGCACAAGGAGATATGTAGGGATAATTTTCACAATGTTCGCCAAGAGCTAGACAAGGAGAGGGATAATCTTCGACTGCAAGGTGAGGAGATTAAACTACTGCAAAAACAACACGACGAAAAAAGTTAAAAAAAATTGGAAGTTGCAAGGGGGCACCTCCTAACCTTGCCAACATTCTCCACTATCGCTATCATCCAAGATATAGTCAAATCCTTGATAGATATGACAATATGATTTTGTACGTGCCTCCCTTGGTAGCACATGTCAGAGACATTAAGTACTGTGAAAGAGTGCTAGCTCCACGACAAGATTGCCACATGTTTAGATGGCCATTGATTGAAGGAGATTTCTGTATGGCTTGTCAATCACTTGTCAATTTTTATGAGGAGTCAAGGGGATCACCCCACGAGATTGTGAGGTTGGCCGGATTCTATGCCAACTATGTTTAGGTTTGGTTTCGTCGGGTGATAGGTGTACTTAACAAGCCCAAGGTGGAAAACGATTGGTTTGACCCAAACTTGCCAGTGCCAAAGGGGGTGGACCTGTTGTTATATCTCAAAATTCAGGATTCTTCTTCTTTGGAGCGAAAAGTCTTTGGGGAGATGGTGAAGCACAATTTCATTGAGGGAGTGGACCAATGCTTCCATGATGTCTCGTATTGGTTTTTGGTGAAGGTGGATGCATGTCGAGAGGCCATTCCCATTCCCTTTGAAAAAAAAAAATGATTGGCAGTTGGGGTATTTTGTTTTTGGTGTGAATTAGGGCCATTTGTTGTCATATAAATTGCCTCCCCGTGAAGTGGATCGAAAAGTGGATGTTATGTTCACAAAATTCATTAAGATGTGACAATGCGTAGAGAAATCAACTTTAAATGACTCTTATGAATCTTGTGATTTTCTACTTATAAAATTGTTGTGTTTATTGCAATACCATCTGTTCATGCTTATCCAGGCCAATGAGTCCATATGCTTTCACTTACTATCAAACAATTTTATGTTTTTTATTAATTGCATGAGAGAGAGAGAGAGAGAGAGAGAGAGAGAGAGAGAGAGAGAGAGAGAGAGAGAGAGAGAGAGAGAGAGAGAGAGAGAGAGAGAGAGAGAGAGAGTATTAAAGTCCACCCAATTTGGATCCATGTGTAACTAGTAATCTTGTCACTCTAATGTCCCTAACTGCATAGCCTTATCAAACTGATCTTTTTGAATTGTTCACATATGGAGCACAAAGAATTTGTTCCAGATATCCATACCGGTCATTACTACACAAACCTATTGTTAAATTCAGACTCTGAGGGTAGTGATTTTGAGATATGTGATATTGACTTCGGACCATCAATGGATGAAACAATATATCGTTCAATTGATGTTGTAAGTGGGCTTAATCAGGCAAATATGGAGGCCTGCTCACCTTATGTAGACATCAAGGAGCACACGTCCCCTGCTTTCTTCTCTTTCAATGTCCAGTCACACCATCTTATGGGTGCAAGTATTAGTAGCTCCACCTATCCAACATATAGAGATATCTTGGATGTTGAACCCACCTTTATAGCTCCACCACGAAACAAACAAAGAAAACCGAATCCAAAGTATGATGTTGAACAAAAATGGAAAGAAATGCAAATGAAAATGTGTCTACAAACCAAGTACCCCGGGAGAGAGGGAATTTGTTTCAAGTCTAAGATGTCCCTACTCATTCCACATGTAGAACAATGGCACGAGTTGTTTTGTGATTGTCATATTGACATAGTGGCTGGGAAACACAATGATTTAATCCAAACCATTGAAGCAATAAAGTCACACTGGGTCGTCAATCTTAGAAAATATGGAATTGCAGAATCTTTTATCAAGGCTAGCTATGATGCATGTTCAGTTTGCCATGGTGTGACAACAAAACCAGTTGGTGGCGAGCATGTTTCATTCACACATCAATACTTGTTGCCTGTTGAAGAACTTCAAGATAAAATAGAAGAAATAATTGTGGATCATCGAGTGATGTTAGTTTGTATACGGTCAACGTCATGGGGAAAGAGTGGATGTCGTGTGAGGGATTACATCTGCCATAGGGGTAAGAAAACAAGTATCAAATATTGTGCCACACAGGTATTGCAGAGTGGGATGTCCCTTTCGGATGAGACTGACCATCCCAATGGATACAAAGGATATGGCACGAGTCCAAGTGTATGTTGTTCATGAGTTTCATCACCCCGGCTCAGAGGAGGACAAATTACATTTGCATCCACATCCCTTTGTGGTGCATGAGTGTGAGAGGGATTTACAGGCATATAAAGAGGCATCTCAACTATCCAATGCATCTATCCAACGTGCATCATTCTTACAAGTACAAGTTAGTGAGGCGGATCAGGCATGTTTTAGGTTTTTTCTCATCCCAAAGGAGATATCCCAATTGTCATACAGGCTACAAACAAAAGGTAATTTAATGTGGAGCGTATGATGTATAACATTTTATTACCATTTTTTATTCAAATATAACAAACAAACCTTCTTAAAAAACACAGCCGTGCCTTGGACAGATGCCTTGAGCTCGGATGATTGGAGGAGTTTGAATTTGGAGGCTCAACAACTCCAAAGTACTGGGAAGGTATTGTGGTTATCGAACAAAAAAGGTCACACGTTATTTCATCTAACTAAAAATGGGCCATGAACTTTATTCGTGATTTAATATGAGCTCATGTAACAGATCATTTATTATCAACCATATGACCCTGACCACAAGGAGGACACCAAGAGGCCCTTTGTACTTGTCTAGCAAGATTCATGGATGTTGGGTTTGCTAGACGTTTTTTTCCAAAATAGTGCATGGGCTGTTGACTCAAGATTTAAGACAAACCAATTTAACTTTCCCTTGTTTGGAGCTGTTGTTCCAAATCAAGTTGGCCATGCAATGCCAATTTGGTTCATGCTATGTTCAGACGATAAAGGACAACACCATCAAGGCATTGCATTGAGACTAACATTCCAAGCAGTATTTAGTAGACTTGGATTTACAAGACCTCGTGCAATTGTCATAGACAAGTCCATAATAGAACTACAAGCCATAATAGAAATTGTTACAAATGACAATGCGTGTTGGACCATAGAAGAAGAAGAGCTCAAACAGTTAGCATGCAATATCCTTCTGTGCACATTTCACGCCAAAAAGGCATGGCCCAAAGTCCCAGTAGATGAAAGAGATGCTCTCTACAAAGACATGTGTGACTTGTTGCAGTCTAATTCAGAAGAAGAGTTCGATGGACTAGTGCAAGCATTTGACCATAAGTATGTACGTTTGCTTGATGTGTTGCAATATGTCCATAAGGGATGGACTGGAAGAGAGGCTGTGTGGAGGCAAATGTGGCCAAAATGGGGACGATTATTTCCACATGGAGAAGTGGATACAACCAATCTAATTGAGAGGACATGGCACCACCTCAAGTATAGTGTCCTCGGGGGAAAGGTCAATCATAAGGTTACGGATCTCATCAACTGTTTGGTCGGGTCATCCGTCACGGGCACACATCGCGGTGGAACACTTGTGGAGCATTACAGATTAAAACAACTATTTGGTTTGTTGAATCACCTAACCCACATTTAATATATCAATTTCCTATCTTTTCTCAATACCCACAAGATATGGATACTCATTATAAACATGTGTGTGGGTTGCAGATGAATCGAAACGCTTTTCAAAAAGAATTTTGTCAAAATCTCAAAGGCTACAAAATCTAGCAGGAATTCAAATCCTTGAGCAGTGCTACCATGACAAAAGTAGGCTCAATGTAGGGAAAACAACCAATATAGATTGTGAGCAAGGGAGAGAGAGCGCATATGTTCCTTTTGAGATAGAGGTTGATAATCCCAAGCATGAAGAGTTGGTTGAGACGTTGCTGGCCAAAACCGATGCTCTTCGCCAGACACTGGACCGTGATTTTACAAACCTACGCACAAAGATGCAAACAATGTCATGTGATGAAATATCTGACTTAATACGCATGACAACCGTTTTACAAGATGCACACAATGTGTTTGGGACGATCTCAACACCAGTGGAGGATTAAAAATTGTCAGCGTGCCATTGAATTTACAGTCGTCTCTTTTTCTCCACTTCCACGACCGTCGAGACGACAAGTGCATTAATGGCACGATATCTCAGGCCAAACCACTTGGATGCTAGCCACGTGTTATATCATCCACATGTAGACTTATCAATGGTTAAGATACAAAACACGAAAATATCTCAAATCTTTTGAAAGCAATCCAACGGTGGGGACTTAATCTCTCATCATAAAAAGACGCAGGCGGAGACCCCTTCACATAAAAAGCTCCTCCTCCTTCACGGCCCTTACTTTGGGGGCGCGTCCAGATGTGGATGCGCTAAGGTTGAAACCAAGTTCAAGTTCCTGGGATGTTTTGGTTAGTTAGCCACATGTTCCTTTGGGCAGGAGGTATACAATTTGAAGTAATGCTCCAAATGTTGATGTACTCACCGTAATTGGCATGAGGAGTGATAGAGGACAAGTGTCACGTTTTCATAGGTTCTGAACACAAATGTTCATAGCCATAGCACACAGTTGAAGGGTAGTTGAAGGGTTGAATGCAATTACGTCCGGCAGCGGCCATGTGCGGGCCTGCTACCATGTAAAAGCAGCCTTCAAATCACTTCGTAGCTCAGTGCGTGAAGGATGCTTGCTACATAGGGTAGTGGGCCTGCTCATGCCCGCTACCTAGTTCTTATTAGCTAGACCCCAGTGATGGGCAAGGTAAAGGAGATCTATGTTCTGTGAAAGATTTCAGATCCTTAAGATCCAATCTACTTGAATGATCTTGGGTTAGAAAGAGAAATACACTACCAATTTCACCAATGTAGAAAAATCAGCATCTTCACACAATTTGAGATGCAAACACTAATAGAACTTGATCAAACTTGAATGAAATGATTATGTACTATTGATGTCCATACAAAACCAGCAATCTACTGTATTTCACACGTGTGGATCCAAAAATAACAAATATAGATCATTCTACACATAGAATTGCAAGCAATCACCAAGATAGTGCACCAATGGATAGTAGAACCCAAGAGAACCATGTATAAGCATGAAATGAGATAGACAAGAGAGAAGATGACTCTCTCCACAAGTTACATCCTTTTATAACAGGTCCAAACCCTATTTGGCCACTTGGCTTTCCCACCAAAATGCTAACCCTACCAATTTTGGGTCTAGATTCAATGTACCCAACTTATTCAAATTGAATCTACTCAAACTCGCATTATATCTTTCCCACACTTTCAAAAAGTATTTATTCAAATGAAATTTAGACTAATGAACTTTGAAAAGTCAACCTCTAAGTCTAAAACAAGTTCTGGCCTCAACATGCCAAATATGGAAATATTGCAAAATGTGATGAAACTAGTTGAATCTTTCACACTCCCTCTTCAACTAGTTTTAGCATAGACTTTGATAATACTCCAAGTGAAGTCCTATGCTTCATGAACAAGTCTTTTCCCAATGCTTTGGTGAAGATATCAGCTACACATTCCCTTGAAGACACATGTTGAAGCTCCACCTCCTTTGCAATGACTCGCTCCCTCACAAAATGATATTGTATCTCAATATGCTTGCTCCTAGCATGAAAGATAGTATTGGATGCCATTCTTTGGGCTGATTGATTGTCACAAAAGATGATTGGGCTCTTTGAAAAATCCAGCAAGTGAAGATCCTTGATCATCCTTTTGATCCATACCATCTCCTTTGTGCAATGTGTAAGAGCTTTGTACTCGGCCTCACTAGATGACAATGAGATAGTGGCTTGTTTCTTTGACATCCATGATATAGCTCCATCACCTATAAAAATACAATAAGAACTAATGGATTTCCTATCCATTACATCTCCAGCATAGTTTGAATCTGAAAATCCAAAAAGATTAGGTGATGATCCCTCATACAATATGCCAAAATCTCGAGTTCCAATGATGTACCTCAAAACTCGCTTTCCTAGCTTCCAATGCTCCTAGCATAGTTTTTGCCAATAGAACTTTGATCCATCATAAGAATGATCTTCTTCCTAAGAATAGATCTCCTTTCAATGATCATGTAATGCTCAAAATAGAGACAACCATAATTGATATAGAGAATAGTGTCCACTTGGGATGCTTCACTATTTCTTACATCAATTTTACATGTAAAAATGTGACTAGAACATGAAGAATCAAATAGAATGTAAATGAAATGATTACACCATGCTTCCAACTCTGAACTCTCTGGAAAAATACAGCAAACAAACAATAAATGTGAGTGATAAACTTTTGCTTGCATGTCTCCTCCTCCTTTGTCCTTTGTTGCCTTGTATCCACCATGATACTCCATGAATGAGCCTCCATCTTCATCTTGCCACAAGAAACCATCAAACCTTGGAAATCCATGAGTAGGTGAGTACATTAATGATGCCAATCCAGCACCACATGACTCCATAAACCAAGTAGTTTGCACTAGTCCATCTTCAAGATCTACTTGACACAAGAAAATGACCATGAATTCACCAAAAATTGACAATCTCCAAGTATTGGCACCAAGTAGCTCAACACTTGAGAACTTAGCCATGGATGAGTGACATAATGAACCTACAATAGCTTCATTTCCATCAGCAAAATCAGCCAATAATGCTAGTACAAATCCAACATCAAAACAATGCTCACCAATGTAGCTAGCTTTACCATATCTTGACAATTTGCACACATCCACATGAAATTGCTCAAACATGAGATAGAACAAGTAAAGTAAACTTGAACAACACTTCGTTGCTGCTCCTTTGACCTTACTTGAGTCTTCAATATGCTGCAAAAACAGATCCATAACAACTTTGCCAATTACCTCTCCTTTGATGCTCTTGACTAGCTCCAAATTGCCAACTTCCCTTTTGACTAGTTGAAGTGCTTTGAGATCAACCTCTTGATCTTCAACTTGACCATCAAAGTCATTGAGCAAAATTTGTTTTCCAGATCCATTACTTGATTTTAAAGCAAGATAACATCCATCCACTTGCATAGCTCCATGTACACAAGAAGATCTTCCAAAAGATGTTCTATTCTTCATAAGAGATCGATACTCAAGATCCATTGCTTGGATCCACTCCTCTTCTTTCCTTGCTTGATCTACACTTGTAGGATCATCCAAAGAGGTTAGGAAAGCAACATAATTTCCAGAAACTACTCGCTTACCCTTTTGATCATATGTGAGCCTTGAAGGTATTTGTCTTTCTCTTCATGTTCTCTTTGGCTTTTGACTTGATGAAGGTCCATCATCACCACCATCCAAAGTAGGATCCTTCTCATCAACATCAAGAATGTTAGATCCATCTACTTTACCATCAATCATGCTTGAAGACACCTTTGGAATGTTTCCCTCATAAAAAATGACATCTCTACCAACAATCACTTTGTTAGTAGAAGGAATGTAAACTTTGTAGGCTTTACTCACCTCACTATATCCAACAAAAATACCTCTTCTTGAAGATGGATCCTCCTTGGTCCTATCATCAAGAGTAATGTTGACATAGCATGTGCATCCAAAGGTTCTTAGAAAGTTGACACTCGGCCTCCTCTTGAATAGCATCTCAAAAGGTGTCCTTCCATCCAAAATAGCACTCGGCCACCTATTGCACAAGAAATTGGCACACAAAAAAACTTGATCCCAAAATGGTTTGTCAAGATTAGCACTTAACCTCATAGCTTTAGCACTTTCACATAAAGTCCTATTCTTCCTTTCAGCCACTCCATTTTGTTGTGGGGTCCTTGATGTTGTATACTCCCTCTTGATCCCATGCTCATCACAAAAGGCCTTGAACTTGTTAGATATGTACTCACCACCATTGTCACCTCTCAAGCACTTGATCTTTGTGGAAAATTGGTTCTCCCTTGCATTCTTGAACTTGACAAAGACATCATACACTTCATCCTTGCTCTTTAGTAGATAGATCCAACAAAATCTACTAAAATCATCAATGAATGTTACATACATCTTAGCTCCACTATTGCTAATTGTAGTAAATCCATGAATATCCAAATGTACCAGTTGAAAAGGCTTTGTAGATCTAGAAATAGATCTAGTATAAGGTAGTCTATGTGACTTAGACAAAGCACAAGACTCACAAACATGCTTGTCATTACTTAAGGAACTTGGAAGACCAATCACAACCTTCTTCCTTGCCATTACCTCCAATGACTTGAAGTTGAGGTGTCCCATCCTTTTGTGCCAAACCTCTTGACTAGAAATTTGCTCCCTTGTAACACATCCAACTTGGTTAGAAATAACACAAGCATCAAGTTTGAACAACTTCCCTTTCCTTTTACCTTTTCCAATCAAGACATCCTTCCTTTTGATCAAACAAGCATCTCCATCAAACTCCACCTTGAGGCCCTTACTTAGCATTTGACTCACACTAAGCAAATTCTTGGTAATAGATGGAATAAACAAGACATCCTCCAAATGAACATTCCTATTTGTAGAGAGAGAAATAGGAATTGTGCCAATCCCTTTGATTGCACACTCACCATTATTGGCCGTGTAGATCACCCTCTTGTCATCTCCATATGCCAACAAAGAAGTGAAGTACTCTTTGTGAAAGGTCATGTGTGAACTTGCTCCACTATCAATCCACCAAGGATCTAGATCTCCATCATTAGAAAGCATACATGAAGACATCACAAAAGCATCATCATTTGCATCTTGCACATCCAAACCATCCTCATCAAGAGTAAGATTACCTTGCTTGTCTCCTTGATCTCTCTTCTTCTTGTAGCACTCACTTGCAAAGTGTCCTTTGATGCCACAATAGAAGCACTTGAGCTTTGATCTATCCTTCTTTTTGCCACTTGAAGAAGCATCCACTTGATCTTGCCCTTTAGACCACTTGCTTTTGGTTTTGCCCTTGAATTTGCCCTTTGTGAACATAGCATCCTCTTGAAGTGTCGATGTAGATCCACCTCTTGCTTGAAGCCTATATTCCTCATTGATCAAGATCTCTTGAAGATCCATCAAACTTGGCAAAGTCTTTTGAATAGCAATACTTTGAACAATGTTAGCATGAGCATCCAACAAGCCATAGAATCACTTGAATAAGCTCTCCTTCCTTAATGCTTTCATCTATGCAAGCTAACTCATCATTCAATGCTTTCATTCTCAAAACAAAAGTACTTGGACTTTCTTCATTCTTTTGCAAACAAGAAAAGATTTGCCTTCTTAGAGTCAACACTCTAGAAGTAGACTTGGATTCATAAAGCTTCTTCAATGAATTCCAAGCTTCCAAAGATGATGTGCACTTACCAACTTCCTTGAGAAGTTCATTGGTAACATTCATCTTTATAATGTGTAGAGCCTTCTTGGCCCTCTTGTCATACCTTAATTGATCTTGTTGTGTTGCTGGTCTCTCCTCCAAACCTACAACAATATCCAAAACATCATTCATCTCAAGAAGTGACTCCATCCTCACTTTCCATAATGAATAGTTACTTGAGGTAAGCCTATCATTGGCTTCCAACATGACTCCAATTGAGGTTGCCATGTAGCAATGACCTGATCTTCTCTTTCAACCTGCTTCAATGCACAAAGCACTCCTTTGAACAACAACAAATGCTTTCAAAAGAAATCACCAAGATTTGAAACTATCTCACAAATTCTCTCCTAGCACTTATCCAAGCAAATCAACACATAGAATCATGGAATCTTGATCAACCTATGATCTATCCTCAATATAATGACTTTTGCCACTTCCTAAGATTGAAACACACCCAAATGAAGTCCAGCAACCTCACTATCTAGAGATCCAATCAAAATTAGGGTTTTGACAAAATCACAAAAAATTGACTATTCCAAATCTACATGCAAATGCTGAAAATTTGATATGCAATCTATAAGCCACCACTTAGGCTGAACCAATGATCCAAAAATCGGCCAAATTTAGCATGTGAATTCAAAAAACAGAATTGAACAAGTATATTGACCTATTTAGTGTTTTGATCTACAAAAGATCCAATCTACAAAACCAAAAAATCCGATTTTGGTGTAGAATCCTCTCTAGCATGCTCTAGACTTGATATCTTCACCAAATCATTGATAGATCTGATTTCCTCCTTCATAACCTGAAACACAAGCTCTGATACCATGTGAAAGATTTCAGATCCTTAAGATCCAATCTACTTGAATGATCTTTGGTTAGAAAGAGAAATACACTACCAATTTCACCAATGTAGAAAAATCAGCATCTACACACAATTTGAGATGCAAACACTAATAGAACTTGATCAAACTTGAATGAAATGATTATGTACTGTTGCTGTCCGTACAAAACCAGCAAGCTACTGTATTTCACACGTGTGGATCCAAAAATAGCAAATATATATCATTCTACACATAGAATTGCAAGCAATCACCAAGATAGTGCACCAATGGATAGTAGAACCCAAGAGAACCATGTATAAGCATGAAATGAGATAGAGAAGAGAGAAGATGACTCTCTCCACGAGTTACATCCTTTTATAGCAGGTCCAAACCCTATTTGGCCACTTGGCTTTCCCACCAAAATGCTAACCCTACCAATTTTGGGTCTAGATTCAATGTACCCAACTTATTCAAATTGAATCTACTCAAACTCGCATTCTATCTTTCCCACACTTTCAAAAAGTGTTTATTCAAATGAAATTTAGACTAATGAACTTTGAAAAGTCAACCTCTAAGTCTAAAACAAGTTTTGGCCTCAATATGCCAAATATGGAAATATTGCAAAATGTGATGAAACTAGTTGAATATTTCACATGTCCCTCCTTCCACTCCAGAGAGGACAAAAGCATACCGAGCCCCTAAGGATCTGAATTGAGGCCACATCAGTGTATTGAACGTGTCCAAAAGAGCTCGAAAATTCAAAACTGAGCGCACTTCCAGTGGCATGCATTTACATGGATGAGAATCTCTCTCTCTCTCTCTCTCTCTCTCTCTCTCTCTCTCTCTCTCTCTCTCTCTCTCTCTCTCTCTCTCTCTCTCTCTCTCTCTCTCTCTCTCTCTCTCTCTCTCTCTCTCTCTCTCTCTCTCTCTCTCTCTCTCTCTCTTGTTCGACCACTTGAAATGTTCATCGTCACCGACCGGGGTACATATGGTGGGTCTTCCTGATTCAATTTTGTCCTCTATATTCTCCTGGCCACATGGCATTTTCTGACTACCTAAAAAGCAGCCACTACACTTGCTCACGTAGCATTTGATGTAGCATACCCTTCAATTTGACTAGGACCATTTTTTGCCTAATAATGTCTTTTTTAGCTTTTGTTGTGATAGTGATGAAAGCTATCGTGATGATTTCCTCAAAGTCGGTGTGTGTTTTGGATAAGTCTGAATAAGTACAATATGTTTTTATATTTTTAATTACAAGACGCTTTTTTGTCATTTTTCAACATGCATGTCACAACTTTTCGAGATCACTCTGTTTTTATTTGAACTGTTGGACAACAACAAAGAAATTTTTGTGGTTTCAGACTAGCAACCAGTACTTTTCCATGGCCCTTTCACTTGCCGCCCATTTTTTTTTGTTTTGGCAAGTGAGTTGACCGTCGATGGACCACCCCCTCCATGCCACCTTATACGCCTCATGGTGGCAACTCAAGGTGAGTCTGGAATGGGGGGCAAGGGGGACCCATTTTTTCTCCCTAGACCAATGGGAGAAATCCATTTTAAATTTGGGACTTGCCAAGCAATGTAGTCTAAAACCACCTGCCAGGCAATGTAGTCTGAAACCACCCTAAGTGTCGAATATTTAGAGTTTGCAAAGTGAAAACATTATAAATAATGTGAACTTAAAACCATCAATCTTGATGGTAGGTCTACACATTACCTAACTACCTATTTTCAGGCTACACACTAAATGAATGGTACTCTAAAGGAGAAGTGGCAAAAGATGTGTGATGTGTGATAATAGTATGTCAATTTTCTCTTTGATTTCTAGACATATTAATAAGCTAGATTGAATTTTTGCAATTTTAAATTTTGGTTTTTATATGTAATTTTTAATATTTGCCCAAATTTTTTATTAAATTTCCACACTTTGGACATTTTTGCTATGTATTTGGACAAAACCATTCTTGAAATGACAACTCTATTGATGAATCATAATGATTATTATTTTTGCCCAAGGGCATAAAGAAGGAGAGGGCGGCAAACTGTCTAGAAAAAAAGGAAAGTTGTCTTCTTTTTCCCTAGAAAAATTTTCAAAGACGATCATGGTCTCTCCCTTCGAGCTTTAAGTTCATTAACGTTCTTAAACCAAATTGATCAAAAATTCAACATAACTAGAAATTCAACAAACCGATCACCCAAAAAAACTCAAAGATGATGTGACTTCTCTCCTTCCCATCAACATTCTTAGACCAAACTATCAAAAAACCTAACACAAAAGTTGAAAAAATCAGAATTTGTCACCAAGCCCCTCAACATCTCTCTTAATTAAAGTATGTACTATGAAATTGCTAGTTGAAAGAGAGCGAAAGGAAAAATCTTGGCAAAAACGACGAGGTTTCCTCTCTTGTTGTCTTCTCGTTCTTGTTGATGAAGATGGGGTCTACCAAAGAGTAAAAAGGGATGGTTTACTACATGTGGATTTCCATGCTGACGATTGGAAGTTGTGCTTAGATATCCTTGTGGCCAATCCATCTCTCTGTTCTTGGGTATACTCTACATACGTAGCTAGGGTAGCATGTGAATAAATTTTGAGAGATGTGTAAATGTATCTTAGATATTTTGCATCATAATCATGCTAAATTTGGGCTTGCCAATTTGGATGGTTGGCAATTACTATCCGCCAAACAAATGAGCACAAATTAAGAGAAACATTAGATGGAGTTTAGTGACCTCATATGGAGGATGGGAGTTTGATTCCCCTTAGGTGCACATGGACATATGTGATACAAAAAGTGACAAGATGAATAGCTTGAGTATATCGAATGAAAGATTTACCATTATCTTGATTCTTTTCTTTTCTTTTTAAATTTTATGTCTCTGTTGTCAAAGTGAAACAACTTCCAACAACTCTACCACTACCAAGCACACTCTGATAGGGAGGATGCAACAATGATTACAAAAAGTTTTTTGAAGTTTGTATTTCATTCCTTTTCAAATTTTATTGTCCACTATACATTTTATGACATATGTAGATTATATATGTAGTATAATCCACAATTTGTATAATTTCATGTCCTTACGTGTGCCTCTTGCCCCTACTAACAAGACTATGAAGGTCACCAGCCAAGTCAAATATCTCATTTGGTTGAGTTTTTAATAGTTTGGAGCATGTTTCTCTTTAGGCAAGAATCCAAGAATATTGCTCTTTCTTTTTTTGGTAACAATATATAAGCCAACTAGTTTAGTTTTGTACAATATGTGCACTTTACATCACATACTAAGTCCAAGCCAATAAGAAGCACAAGGCTCCAAATTTCCACTTGGGCAGCAATCTTCAATTTAAGCTTGTGCACATGAGGCCACGATTCCAACTCTTATCTTCTTGATCTACTATTGTGGAGGATGTATTTATCTTTTTGGTCAATACATTGCCATATTTTGCTCTTTTTTGTCTCTTGGATGTCTCTTTGTGCGCACATGGTCTGATTCAACCCACTAATCTCAAAGAGAGGAGAAAAGGCCTTCACACATGGCACTAATTGGAAAGCTCGTGTTCCTCTCTTTGGACAATGGTGCATCACATGACCTTTTTCAAGATAGGTTTGCCAAGTTTTAAGCCAACAAACACCTCTCTTGTTTTTAGCTAAACAGAGGTCGCTCTTTTTGTGAATTCCTAAATGAAAATTTCCACGGTCGCAAGATTTCCAACACGTCTTGGGTGTCTCCTGGGGTCTTTACATAAGTAAAGTAATCCACATTTATGTGAAAGATCTAGCCTCTTAAATCGCATGGTCAAGGACGTGTCTTTTGCTAAGTATTTTGCTAAGTAATGGGTCAAAGTATTATGTCAAAACATCTTAGAACTGGAGTTTATTCTATAGCCCAAAATGATCATGAGCCTAAGGCCTTCTATCGCCATAGTGGAAGAACTTTATCATGTGCTCAAAATCAAAAGAATGTGAAAGTCAAGTACAATAGATACTATGAAATGAAGTTAATCAAGAATTGAGGTGATGTGAGTTGCTCAACAATTGAGGTAATGTGCTTGTTCCAAGGCCAAGCCCCATTTATCATTCCTCTAATTTCAAGAGGATTGGGGGCCCTTAAAATTCTCAATTGTGGCCCTACACACATCCCCAAGACAAGCGTAAAGTCCTATGAACCTGATAGAGATAGAGACTTTTTCTCCAGAGAATAGGAGGGGAGAATTACCATTAGTGACATGTAGTAAGATCTAGATTGATCCTATTAGTACCCCTTTGAAAAAGAAAAATGAATCAAAGGTTGTTGTCAAGACCATTAAAGAGGAGGCAACGTACCACTATCAAAGAAGATAATCCCCAACTTGGTGAAGTGAAGAGTCTAGAAAGATAGAAAGCACCAAAACCACTAAAGAAACAGAGTCTTATGTGGTTAATGTAAACCTTGTCAGCTAGCCAAAGCATAATGCTTAAAAGCTAGAGAGTTGTTGAATTCCTTAGATATCTCTCAAAAACAATGGAAAAGCATATCTATGAATTTTGTAGTTGGACTTCTCAAGACCCAACATCAGAATGATTCTATTTGGGTTGTAATGGATAGGTTAACTAATTTAGCTACGTTCATACCAGTAAAGGCAACTATAAAGACTTTAGATTTAGCCCAACTTTTTGTTGAAAGATTATTTAGGCTTTATGGACTGCCAAGTTATATTGTTAGTGATAGAGATCCTAAATTTACAGGTCACTTTAGGTCAGCTGTATCCCATAAGCTAGAAACCTTGCTTAGTTTTAGTTCTACTGATCATCCTGAATCGAATGGACAGTGATTGTATCAGTAGTGCTCAGGATCGAGCTAAGCATTATGCCGACCTTAAGAAACTTCCTAGAGATTTTAAGTTGATGACTAGTTATATTTTAGAATTCCAAAAGATTCTAGGACTATGCATACGGGTTTTGACATTCTACGAGCAAAATTTTTGAGAGTTTTGCGAGTTTCTTCTGTTGGAAAGAGGGAGGTGAAGTAAGTCAGTTCGATGAGTCGAAGACTGTGAGCGACTTATCTAGCGCAACAGACCTTAGCCTTCTTTCCTAATGCATGACTACGCCTATCAATATTGAACAAAGCAATAATGACAGAAGTCATGTTCAATCTTATAACAACCAACTTTGAAATCATTAGCACTATTGTGATTTTGTAGCCAAACAATGAAGTATTGAATTATCAGACAAAACAATAAGAGATCTATCAGTAACAACTGATCATAGAGATGCATACATTCTGACATAATACTAAATGCAATAAAAAGAGATAGATTGATTCAAGAAGTAGCATGTACAAATCAGATGATGAGAGCACAAGACAATTGCGGATAGAAATCGCGTACTCTAAGCTATCTATAAGTAAATGAAAACTCTAGCCAATGCACTTCCGCTGATAAGTAGTAAGCATGAATAGCAATACTCTGAGCTCTTAGCTAAGATAGAAACTAAGCTAGAGAGACTATAGAAGTGTTTAATGATAAGCTATTTATACTAAGCAATTAGCGTGTATCCAGTAGGACAGCTAATTAGGTTGCAGATCACAATAGCTAGTTGGTCGTAATGCGCTGACATCCATCCAGTTAGGACTTCCCAAAAATTTACTTGCAAAGCAGTTAGGGCAAGTCTTTAGCTTCAATTCAAGTGGAACAATAACTATCTTTCATCGACATGGCCGAAGTCTTTGACTTTTGTTGGGGATGTCGATATGTCGGATGATGTCCAATATGTCAGAGCCACCTGTTAAGCGATTCTCAAGTATTTATGCAGACTGTGTAGAAACACGAACAAAACTACAAAACTGGATAATAAATTATTCAGTGGAATCACTCCAAGAGTAATCCAACACAAAGAGTAGAATAATCTAACACTTCCCCTTAATCTGAATCCATGAATGTTTTGACCTAAAAACTTAGTTCTACATAAAATTTTGTGTGTGCATCCAAGCTTAATGCTTTAGTAAAATTATCTTCTATCATATCTTGCGTTCGACAGTACTGCAAGTTAACCTCTTTGTCGAGAACTTTGCTTCTGACATAGTGATACTTAATTTCAATGTGCTTACTCTTAGAATGAAATCTAGAATTGGCTGATAAAGCAATGGCACTTTGATTATCACAAAATAAACTTGTCGGAGAATATTGATTTAGATTAATATCTGAAAGTAAGTTTCTCAGCCATATTGTTTCATGGGAAGCTTGAGAGGCTGCGATATACTCTAATTCAATAGAAGATTGAGCAATTGAAGTTTGCTTGCAACTGTTTCATGAAATAGGACCATTGTTGAGGAAGAATGTCAATCTAGAAGTGGATTTATGAGTGTCTGTTGGAAATTAAGTCCACAGTTTCCTCCTTGGTGATAATTTCTATTTCAAGATTCTTCTTGCACATTTTTTATCATTGATCTAGGGACAGATGAAACCTACTTTGTTTCTATGTCTGCTCATATGATACCTGCAGGAATCACAAAACTTAGACAGTTGAATTATTCGAACGATGACTACATCGGACTTTCGGCTGATTTCCACCCATGGGATAAAGATAAAAGGTTAATCAATCTTATTGTTTTCACATTCAAATGTTAAGTTCAAGTTATTTGAAAATCAATGAAGACCTGGCCATCTTCAACGACTTCCATGAAGTAGCATTTTGTACAAGTCTGCAGAAATACACTCGTCCGAGGAACTTGCATTATCATTTTTTTATATTCTGAACTGAACTTCATACTGAAAACCAATTAATAGTAAAACCACACATCATCTAATTTCTTCGGTGGACTGTACTCATTTTCATTTGGGTATGAATTATTTCATGATCCGCAAACTATTTTCTTCTCTCTTCCTCCGTTCACATCCTCTCACCATATTCCTACAGTGTCTAGATCTCCTTCCCAACTTGCATCTAAATAACCACTGAGAATATTGAGTTTGTCATTGTCGACTCCTCCATAACAAATTCAAAAGTCCATAGTAGCTCAAAGATTCTCAAAACTCTGACAAGAGCCTTTCAATGTGTTATGCCAAGATTGGTCATTTGCAAAAGCTATGTTTGGTCTGGTGTAGATCATTGTGTACATAAGAGATCCTATTATCAAATGATAAGGATACTCACGCATCTGCTCCTTCTCTTCGATTGTTTGTGGACATTGGTCCTTCAACATCTTGTGTCTTGGCTCCATTGGTGAGAGAGTTAATTTGTGATTCATCAGATTATATATGATTAAGACATTGTGAATGTATCTTTGTTGAGTAATATAAATCAATGTTGTATTTTTTGTATCTTCTTAGGTTCTATTGTGGCAGTCTCCCATCTAATAGATTTAGGATGATACTAAAATGCATTGTGTAGGGTGAGTACGGATAAAATCCACTCAAATCGTTGTTCTCTATTGAGTGCCTAGATATCTTCTAAGGAGCTCTCCCTTCTAGAAGATGTAGCAAATTGGGAAGGAAATGCTAGTTTCACTATGGCGGTCTCCCATCTATTAGATTTAGGATGATACTAAAATGTGTTGTGTAGGGTGAGTATGGATAATTTCCACTCAAATCACTATTCTCTGTTGAGTGCCTAGATATCTTCTAAGGCGGTCTCTCTTCTAGAAGATGTAGCAAATTGGGAAGGAAATGTTAGTTTCACTATGGCGGTCTCCCATCTAGTGATTTCCTGCTTAAGAAGCAAGCAATACTAATTAACTCCACAAGGGGAATGATAAACAAGGTGAGATATAGGTTAATCCCATAAGCACATTCACCATAAAACATAAACCAATGGGAAAGCCTAGTGGGGCTCGAGCACCTACCACAAGGTATTCAATCCCACAATGGGAACACAAGTAAGCATAGAAGGATGACACAAAAAGTGTTCTATTAAATCAATAACTTGTACAAGTGTTGTTGATGTCACTCATCCACTTCCATATATGGCAAAAGTGGTGGGCCTATGCTCTAACATGCTTATGAGACTAAGTCCAAGCTAAATGCTAATTAACTTGTAAAGTTACAATAAACTTAGAATCTCGGTGACCAAGGGCTTATTGATATCTTATAGAATGGAATAACCTCAATGAGTCGCCAAGGGTGCCAAGAAGGCGATAAGGCTGCAATTGATATAGTATATTGATGGAGAGGATCATCCACTTTTTAAGATGTACATGCTTTACAACGAAATAAGAACATAAACATACAAGGAGCACCAAGGCTTCCCAACTGATGCTTGGAATAAAACGTTGTGGCTAAGGTGGTACCCAACTAGCCATTACTTGAAAAATAACTAAGACTTGCTAAGGCTTTCCCAACTAGCAAAGGTGAACGAAAATAACAAGATCTTGCTAAGGCTTTCCAACTAGCAAGATCATTAACTAAATCCTATCTAACACCCAAAGGGAGGTGAATAAAAGATTGCAGCTAATTAAGCATCAAGCAAATAGACACATGCCACAATAAATCCAATGAAAAGGAGGCCCCGAGCATCTTCCCTCGAGCTATGCACCTTCCCAAAGGGAACACAATGAAAAAGCAAGATAATAACAAAAAGCAAATTTCCACAATCTCAAAGTATTCTTTACAAGGAAAATGTCTCTCTTCTTATAGCAAGAAGGGCCTTCCATAAGCATCCACTAGCTTATGGGATTAGTATCTAAACTAGTCATTCTAAGACTTCTCAAATTAGAACTTAGGACTTTTAGAATCTCTAACTCTAGACTTAAGATAGCTTAAGATAACTTAGTGTTGGAGGGTTTGCGGATAGTTAATAAGTGAGAGGGATTTGGCACCCTGCATGTGTAAGTCCAACCCGATGACCACATAGAGATTTGATTAATTAGAAAGTCCCCACTCTTTTTTAAATTTCAATATGTAGAGAGGCAGAAATGGACCAGTAGGATTCAGAGGCCAGGGTCCTCCTCTCTATTATAAAAAGGAACCAACTCGAGTTTCCTACACATGTACATATCTTCATTTCAATAAAGCAGATTGGTTCTCTTGTGAAATGGATTTATGAATGTCCTTGCTCTCTATCACTTTTTCTCCATCTCTCATGCTTTCTTTGGATTTATCAATTATTGGATCTGATTATTGTTGGGTTTGCATGTTTCTATACTTTCTATGAGAGAGAAAGGGGGAGAGAGAGAGAGAAAGAGTAAGCTATCTTCATTGTGGATCTTAGTGTTAATGGAGTAGTGTTAATGCTTAGGGTAAATGGATGTTAGAGTTAGATGTGATCTTCCATTCATGCTGAAATCTGAAATATGCTATCGCTCTCATGGGAATGAACCTACGCGTGACAACTAACTTCATCTCCTTGATGCTAGATTGATTAGATCTTGGGCTGAAGATAGGCAAGGAAAGAAATCCACTACAATTTTGGCGCTGTTGTTAGGGAGCTACGCCAATTTTTCAATTTGCAGCATGTTTGTTGGATGGTTAGTTTGCATTAGGCACCTTGTCTTGGCATGAACAGTGTTAAATCTGCATTTAAGATTAGTTTGGGAGCAATTTTGCTTGATTTGAGTGGATTTGCTTGTTTGAAATCTAATCCAATTATGAAACAAGCAAAGCTATTCAGATCACCAATCTTAAGATCCATTTGGATATGAGATATCAGAAAAAAAAAAAACAAAAATTGGTCAAATCTGTTAGATTATGTTCAAAAGAAAGCAAAAATCATCATCTGAACTGATAACTTTTTTTTTTCTTTCAGGAAACGTTCGTCGAGCTGTTTTGATCACAAAACTCTCAATTTGAAGGGCGAACAATCCTTCCCAGCAGATTTTCAAAAACATCAGAAAAACCATAAAAAAATATCAAAAAATCACCAAAACCCTAAAAAACAGAAAAAGAATCTTCGTCCGATTCACTGTACATAGGTTTGATTCAGATCTATCTACTGCTAGGTCGACGAAGAATAATATCAGAAATAGAAGGTTTCTCAGAGGATCAGTTGTCATATTGTTATATTTTTGTCAAAAAAATTTTTTTTGGCAAAAATACCGGTACTACTCTTGATTCTTCTCCAAAATCTTCATCGAGTTTTCAGATTATTCTATTTATAGTAATTTATTTTTTCTGAGTTTGGTGAACATTCATTCTATCCGGATCATAAAAAATTTCTATTTTTTTCCCTTGCCATACTACATAAACTGTGTTTTTATGTATCATGAACCTTTGCCATTTCTACTCTAGCTTTATTTGTGTTAGATTCTCAGTCTGAGAGTTCGGCGAAGGTTATTTCCGTAAAATTTGTCAGAAAAATTTGTTCAAAGAGTTTTTACCAAAAATAGCACTACTGAACCTTCGCGAGTGTTAGCATCTATGCTAACACAAAAATAAAATAAATAAAAAGATAACTGAAACTCCGTGGCATGTGTTTTGTAAGTCCACGTATGAGTGTCTATTAATAAACTTCCGCCATGGCATGTGTTTATAAGCCCATGAGTAGAAGCTTAAAAAATAATAAAATAGCTTATTAGATTTAGAACTTAGACTTAGGAAACTTAAGATTAGAAATATTTTGTCTTAAGTTTTTCTATGTTAAGAAACTTTGAAGTTCTAAATCCTAAGTTAGAAGTTCTAGAAAGGCTAGAAATAGATTAGTCCCATAAGTTAGTGGATACTTATGGAAGACCCTTCTTGCCATAAAAGGAGAGGTGTTTGCCTTGTAAACAACACTTTTGAGATTAAGCTATCAAGTTCTCTATTTTTGAGATTATCTCTCTATTTCATTTGTGTTCTCTTTGGGAAGGTGCATAGCTTGAGGGAAGGTGCTCGAGCCTCCTATTGCCTCCTTTTTATATTGGTTTGTATTGTGGCATGTATTTTGTTGATTGATTATTAATTAGCCGCAATTTTCTATTCTAATTCCCTTTGGGTGTTGATTTAGGTCCTAGTTCAGCAACCTTGCTAGTTGGGTTTGTCTTAGCAAGGATTTTATTGTTATTTTTAGTTAGCTTTATTTCCGTTTTGGACACTAGTTAGGTAAGCCTTAGTGCTCTCATCCTTGTTGATTATTTCCGTATTTCCGTTGAAACTTGTTGTAGAAACTTAGAAAGTGGACGATCATCTCTATACTACACGACGTCGTGAGTAGATCTAGCCGCCATTCACAAACCATATTTACTTCCAACATTGGCACCGTTCCCGCTTTTTAAACATTTTTTTACTGAGCTTCTTTTTCTTTTGTTTTTTTGCCTTCGTGTTGTGTGTTTGCTTGTTTGCTTTCTTTTTTTCAACCAGAGCACGAGTCTTCTCTCCAGGTCCTAGATGAGCTGCGGAACAACTTATGAAGCCGGGGGGAAGCAACAAAAGAGTCAACTTGGGCATTTTCTTTGAAAAGAAGTGATCCAAGTGACCTTTTTCCGAACCAAACAGGTATACTAGAATTCGCCAATCTGTCTGCAACACTAATAGACCCTGATCTTTCATTTTATCACCTCCACGAATTCTGACCATTGTCAGATCTTGAGAAAACAGCCTGATATATTGTCAAAATCTCTTATTTCTCACCCAAATCTTTGTTCTAGAATTCGTCGGCTTCATTGAGGCTAGATCTAATCAAGATCAGTCCTCCAACAACCCCACGAATTCTATCTCAGAGATTTTGCCTGTTCTTTGTCAGGAAGTCATATTTTTTCCCATATTCCCTATCTGTCAGTAAAACCTCTGTATCCAAAATCGCCATCCAGCCTACGAAATCGTCCTCAGTGAGCACGATTTCCATGTCCCAACCAGGAATTCTAACAATACAATTTTTTTTTCAAAAATATAAAAATATCAATATTCTGACAGACATCACTCCCTGACAGAATTCACGAGTCCTACAGTTCAATTTATCTGTCTCTCCACGAATTCTCAGCCTGTCCGCAAATTTTATTACAGTCAGAAAGACCAGTTTTTTGTCCTACACTCTCCATTCTACAAGCAAACTATCTTCTTTTGCCAAGTACAATACTGACCTGATTATCTGTATTGTTACTCTCATCCACACTCTCATCATGTCTCGTGATTGTGCTGAATCTTCTAATCCGGCTCCTCCACGATTAGAATGCAGAATTCCACGTATCGACGCACCAAAGTACGATGGAGAATCCGATCCAGTCCGATTTCTCCAAGACTTTGATAATGCATGCCGTTTTTATGGAGATACCTCAGAAACTTAAAGGCTTCGCCTATTCCCCATGGTACTCTATGGAACAACCAAAGAGTGGTATCTTAATCTCGAAGCTCTTGATCTTGCTTCTTGGACCACCCTCAAGGACGCTCTCATTAAGCATTTCAAACCATCCAAACTGACTCAGAGCGCATTCATCCAAATTATCCATATCAAGATACGTCGTGAAGAGTCTGTTCGAAACTACATTAAGCATTTTAAACGTCTCAAAGTATAATGTGTTGATGAAAATATCACCGAACATATGGCCATAAAACTGTTCTTGGTTGGATTGCCTAAAAACATCTGCCGTGAACTTAAACCAGTTGACCTTTATGATCAACTTAAAGATGTGATGACTGATGCTATCCATGAGGAAGACGAAGGTTCCGACGATGACTTTGACCATCGTGAAAAAAAATCTAAGAATCCCGACTGTCCTAATTATCCGAAGTTTGACAATGTTGCCCAATCTTTTGTATTTAACAAATGGAAACCTAGCAAAAAGTTCAACAATCTCACATGGATATACTCACTACCGATTTCCAATCCGCCATGAAACTATTAACTGTTTTCTTTTCTATTGTTCTTTTTGCTTTTGCTTTTCTATCTAGACGCCTACTATTTGAACAATCTTTTGTTGTGTTTTCTTGTTCAAACCATGAAGATACTATCAGATCAGACATACCATCAGTCTTTCTCTGACAAAACCACAAAAGTCATTCTATTCAGAAGATTTGTCTCACAACATCGTAGATAGAATTCGCCTGACCCCGTTTTTACAGTGCACGATTCATTTTTGGCCTCCAAGAATTCTATCTCAGAGATAAACTTTCTAGAAATAGAAAACTTTAGTTTTTTCATCAGATACCCTCGACCAAAATTCGCAGACAATTTGCTGAAGCTTACAATAATCCCCACGATTTTTGTGTCATCTCTGCAAATTTTTGATTAGACACATTTTTGCACTGTCAGACATTTTTCCTATTTTGGCACACAAAAATCACTTACAGAAATTCGCCAACCCTCAGAACATTGCCTTGAAATTCAAGACCATCATTACGAAATCATGGACACTGAGGACAATTTGTAGATGGAGTTGCAAATTCCTGACCAACAAAGTCTATATATAGACTTTCACCCTTCTCTTTAACCCAATGTCATATCCTAACTATACATGCACCCTCCCTGATATTGGCCCTTGGGAGCAGTTACCCCTTGCAGCCCAAAAAGTGGTATGGTTAGTAAATGAGCTCGAATATAATCTATTCGGCACCCTAGGGGGACAATATACCATGCGACAATTCGACGACGGCACTATGGCGGACCTTTAGAAAGAAAAAACAAGGCTAGAAGAGGAAAACAAGCAACAACATCTACAGATCCAAAATCTTCCCACTTATAATCAACAACAACAACAGATGCTCATCCACCTCCAGAACCAGCCCCAACTGAAGGTATCCAACAAGTACCATCGATAACATCAAAGCAGAAAGAGATGAGGTCGTAGTAGATGCACAAGTCGCACGTTCCGCTATGAAGGAACAATTGGAATTGGTGGACTTCAACGACTTCGCACCACCAACTATTCTTGAGGGAACTCCCATTCCAGTGGTGGCTTATAAAACGCTGGCCCAAAAGTTGAAAGTCACGACAGAGCAGCACACAAAATTATAACAATCATACCTTGCTTCCGTCGAGGCCTTGAACCAGCACATCGCCACCCTGGAAGAATGGTTAAAGGTAGCAGCCCAGTCAATGTCGTCTGTTCATGCAAAGCATGCCCAGTTCCATGATTCCGGGCATCACTTTGATGGACCAGATGGTGGAGATTGAATAGGATTCCAGTAGCCTCCTCCCGCTACTCAAGGCTTCTCATTTCAAGACCAACCCGTGGGGCAAGAAGCTCAAGCACCAACCAATCCATCAGGCTCTGGTGGTACCAGCTTCCAACATTATCTTTTTCCTTCCACCGCTTCTAATCTCGTCGACACCACTAACCTACTTTTTGGAGAACTAGAAGACCATGCTTATCAAAAACATACAACCCGGACTAGTTTCGGCCATAAAATCATTGAAGGCCGTATTAGTAAAACAAAGGGAGAATTTCTTGAACCATAATGATTGTCCACTAGGACCACAAAAATGTCGTAAATGTAGATCTTGAAGTGCTTTAGAAAAAGAACATCAAATAGGATGATAAATCCTAAGTTGTTTTTCAAGAATGGTTTCGATTCAATACTACCACTACTTTTCTTTGAATATTTCAAACATGCGAGTTATGTGATCTTAAGCTTTTAGTAGCTTAGTGCACGACATGTAATGTTAGTATACATTTGTTTCCATACTCTATGCAAAAGTAAACCTTAATGATATGTTGAATTAAGTCAACCATACATGGAAAGAATTCATAGTGATTATCCTTAGAGTATAGAAGCAATGCTTCTTAGAAATGATTTCTTGATTAAGATGGGGTTTGAAATCATGTATAGGAAGTTAAACCTCCTAAGACATCTTTTGAAATCATGTATTGGAAGTTAGATCATGACTAGTATGACAACATACTAAGAAGGAACGGGGATTGAAAACTTTAAGACATCTTTACGCTCCCATTTCTAAATCCCCAAATAAACAATCTACTATGAAACTGTTTTTGAGCAATCTAAAGCCCAGGATGAAAATGAAATGATTGGATCTACCTGAGATAGATTCAGTAAGCTAATTCTAAATTCATAGATTAAGAGATCTGAGCTAGATCAAGGAAGAAAAGACTCTTTACCCAAAGCTGATCTTACATATAAGATCAAATCTAAGAGAAAGAAATAAACATAAACACAGTTTGGTATCAGAATATCTAGAAATTTTTAACAGATTTAAGACTCTTAAATGAGAAATTTTCGTTGAGGACAACGCTTTATGCATTTGAGGGGTGTAATTTGTAGAGACAAATTGCCCCAAAGTAATTAAGACTTTTCCAGCCTCAAAGCCTAGATAGACTTTGATGATATAGAATTATCAATGATCAATATTCTTTTCAGATGTTGTATGAATTTATTACTTTAATGAATTGAGTAACATGCATTGACACCTGTAGAACTAAGAATATTTTATAAACCATGTTTGATGGTATTATGAACACTGACCTTTCTTTGAAGGGATGTGCAAGTACACACGAACGTACATAAAGAATCTGAACAAGAATAAGAAGCCCTTCTACCTTAAGGACTGATCTCTCTTTTAGGGTATGTGCAGGTACTCGAGAAAGTGCCAGAAGAACAAGAATCGAAACAAGAAGCTTTCTAAGCTTAAAGACAGTAAACAAGAAGGATTTTGACAAAGTCTATAATGAAGGCTCAGTAGAGTCTATAAAGAAGGCTTATTACTAAGTCTATAATGAAGGCTCAGAGGAGTCTATAAAGCATAGGATAAGGCCTAGGGTTTGATCACCCTAGTGACCTTTTTCCACCATGATTGGTGATGGGCAACCTCTAGAAAAAAAAAAGGGGCCTAGGAATTGATGGACATTATGCAAAAACAAGATGGACATATACCTTGGCTCTTCCTTAGGAAGATTGCACTTGGGTGAATTCCCAAGTTGTAACCATGTAATATTATATGTAATTAAAAGTCAAGTAGGAACCTTGTACCACCTACCTCCCACCTACTTTTTCTCATGCATTATAGGCTATTTGACAACTAGAATGGGGCGCCCTCCTACACTCTCACTTCGTATGCCAAATCATCATAATAACTCTCCCAAGCTAATACACATCACCCATTCACCCTCTCTAACTAATACACCTCATCCATGCACTCCACTTCACCCTAAGTCCAATTGGAGTCTTCCTCACACCTCATGCACTTGAACTTGACACCTCACTCACTTTGGAAGGACTCTCCACTCTCTATATAAGTGGAAATGCGCCCCTCTACTAGGAGGATTGAAGGATGTTGCATCCAAACTCTGCTATTTTATTGTTTGTTGTGTACAGGTCCTTTGGAGAAGAGGATTGAGGCATTACCTCAAGGAGACTATGTTATTTTGTGATTGCAGGATTTTTGGAGCTCAAACCCTCGGATTTCTAGCTCTCTCATCACACACAAACCCACACACACACACACTCTCTCTCTCCTTCTCTCACATTCACCTTCTCTCGAAACCATGGTATGCTCTTGAAACTGTTACCCATATGTAAGAATGGGTGATCAGTACTTTTGCATGTCAGGCTATCTATGGCCTATTGTCTATGCATGTCAGATCTAGAGCTTGCATGTCAGATTTGAAGCTTGCATGTCATAGCATCTTTGGCCTATTGTCCATGCATGTCAGATCTAGAGCTTGCATGTCAGATCTAAAGCTTGCATGTCAGATTTGAGGCTTGCATGTCATAGCATCTGTGGCCTATTGTCCATGCATGTCAGATCTAGAGCTTGCATGTCAGATCTAAAGCTTGCATATCAGATTTGAAGCTTGCATGTTACACCATGCATTGCCAAATGACCATGCATGTCACTTCATGACTGTTGCATGTCAAGAATCTATGAACCATCATGTTTGCATGTCAAGAATCTAAGATCCATTTAGATTGCATGTCAAGAATCTAAGATCCATTTGGATTGCATGTCAAGAATCCAAGATCCAACATGGTTGCATGTCGCAAAGATTAAGACTTATGAAGAAATTTCTGTGCTTTTGTTAAGCTAGATATGGAATTAAGATCATTGATTATGAACCAAGTTTATGTAAGTTGATGTTCCTACATCTGAGACCCCTATTGGAATCCATTGTATATGTAATTGGCATTGGCCAATTGGATTTTCATAATGATAAGAAAAGAATCCTTTTGGGGGGGGGGGGGTGTCCCATCTTGACCCCTCAGTGCTTCGTTGTTGTGTGAATGAATCTATGTGATGCAATGTTTTTCGAGTTTTGATTCAAGTCTTATTTGATTTTCATTTGAGTTGATTCGAGACTAGCTCAATGTAAATGATAAGCCAATTTAATCTTTTGGACATGCCTTCACTCCTCGAGTTCACATCTCTTCTCTCCTAAACCTAATCCCCAAATTCAGCATGAGATTGCCTCTGAAGTACCAACCACCCGGCATAGAATCATGCCCATAGAACCAAGCAAGGAGTTGCGCGTCTCGCAAGAGTTTGCCAAGAAATATTCAACCACAAAGGAGCGAGGAGGCTACATATTGCCAAATTTGGACCAGTGTCAAATACATAAAGAAGCAGTCAAATTTTTGGATCCACAACCTCTATGGCGCCATCAACTCTTCCTACAAAGCAAGACCTCGATGGCACGGTATATCGAAGCACCCTCCTATATGCGTAGAAATCCTTATTACTATCTAGTAGCGAGGCAAGAACCGTTTCCTGCCACCAAGATCAGAAATAAGATATTTTGGCCCAAGCTCACAGGCGTCGATACTGGCAACTTAGCCGAAGAAATGGTCACCAACTATCGTGTTTCTACCAGAAGCACCATGGCAACCCTGCTATGACATAGGTTATTTTGCGGACAATTGCGGGTTGGTAGCATTTTTGGCAAAACTCAAGGGTTTTTGGGATCAAGGGCTACCCCCAATAGCCCTTGATGTCAATAAACCACTGCGAATGCAAGAAGACCACATCAACATAGCAAGGCTTTATTATTGCGCTGCACTCACTTCAACCTTGCACGTTGATATGGTGGAGCTATGGAAAAACCACAACTTTCTATAGAGTATGCTCCATTACTACAAAGAAATGACCTTCCTGAACAAATTATGGTGGTAAATGATGGAGGGCATTGGCACCACAATCTACCACTTCCGACAGCAACAGTCTCGCCTCCAAGAAACATAGAAGATCCAAGAAGGAAAGGCTTCGATCGGTGTGGGACCATCAATCCAATAAGGACAATGTTAGCATCTATGCTAACAAAAAAAAAAGAAAAAAACGAAGAGAAATAAAACTCCGTGGCATGTGTTTTGTAAGTCCACATACGAGTGTCTGTTAATAAACTTCCGCCATGATATGTGTTTGTAAGCCCATGAGTAGAAGTTTAAAAAATAATAAAATAGCGTAAACTTAGATTTAGAACTTAGACTTAGGAAACTTAAGATTAGAAATATTTTGTCTTAAGTTTTTCTAAGTTAAGAAACTTTGAAGTTATAAATCCTAAGTTAGAAGTTCTAGAAAGGCTAGAAATAGATTAGTCCCATAAGTTAGTGGTTACTTATAGAAGACCCTCCTTGCTATAAAAGGAGAGGTATTTGCCTTGTAAATAACACTTTTGAGATTAAGCTATCAAGTTCTCTATTTTTGAGATTATCTCTCTATTTCATTTGTGTTCCCTTTGGGAAGGTGCATAGCTTGAGGGAAGGTGCTCGAGCCTCCTCTTGCCTCCTTTTCATTGGTTTGTATTGTGGCATGTATTTTGTTGATTGATTATTAATTAGCTGCAATCTTCTATTCTAATTCCCTTTGGGTATTAATTTAGGTCCTAGTTTAGCAACTTTGCTAGTTGGGTTTGACTTAGAAAAGATTTTATTGTTATTTTTAGTTAGCTTTATTTTTGTTTTGGGCACTACTTGGGTAAGCCTTAGTGCTCTCATCCTTGTTGATTATTTCTGTATTTCCGTTGAAGCTTGTTATAGAAACTTAGAAAGTGGACGATCCTCTCTATACTACACCACATCGTGAGTAGATCTAGCCAACATTCACAAACCAGATTTACTTCCAACACCGAGTTAACCTTCGTCCGGAGAACCTTCGCCAGTACTATTTTTAGGTTCTAATTTTCCAGATCAAGTCTCTGTCAAATTTTGGGACAAATCTGATTCAGTCTGATTTTGATTCTGAGAATTTTTCATTTTGAGAAGTGTTGAATGGTTGATCTTAGAAATCTTGTTCATGGTACAAGAATTTGATTCTTATCAAAGTGGAACAGATCTAGCAGATCTGATTTGAGATAGTTCTGATTGAAATCTAGATCTAATCTCATTGTCTGCTTGATCTAATCTGTAAAAATGACGGCCCTTGGAGGTGCTTCTCAGGAAGTCAATCCAATCATTGTTAGGAGAGCACCCCGATTGGCTCTACCCAAATACAATGGATTAACAAATTCAGTTAGATTTCTTTAGATCTATTAATACTAAATCTTGTGAAAGCTATGGCAAAGTTTTTCCCCAGGATAAACTTAAGTTTTTTTCTATGGCCTTAATAGACACAGCACAAGTTTGGTACTACAATCAAGATGAAACAGAGCGTATGGATTGGGAGGTTGACAAACGAGCCCTTATCACACGATTCAGACCTCGAAAGTTTATGGAAGACCCTTTTCTACTTTTAAGTAAAATTAAAATGGGAAAGCGGAAAACGGTTCAAGATTACATTGAACAGGTAAAACACCTCAGATTTGAGTGCGAACTTGAGCTGATTAATGAAAATACTATGATTATGTGGTTTTTGTTAGGTCTACCTAAAAGGATCATACGTGAGCTGAAACGCCATAATGAGTACACAATTTTGCAAAACACTATGGACGATGCAATTCGAGAGGAGGATGAAGATTCAAACGATGAGCCGAATATCAGTATATTGCCTTATACAGTAGGGCAGACCACTACGACATCCACCACTATTGCATCAATGAATGTCAATGCTACTGTAGAGATGATGCTCAATGAGTTTGAGAAACTTGGAAAGAACTAGCAGAAACAGATGGAAAAGTTGCAGTCGTAATTTGATGAGAAGATCAAAGCATTGGAAGATTTCCATGGACAAGCAAACAAGGAACCTGAGAAGTTTGCAAAGACTTTTCCTACAAGGGAACATGTCTGGTGTTCCGTTTGTACGATAAATCACACAGTGAATGAGTGTCTTCAATTGAAAAAATGAATGGAAATCAGTATATGCCATTTGTGCAATTCGCCTGATCATGAGACTGCTTTTTGCAGCTTCAATCCTTGGATTATTCAGCAACGATATGCCCATATGGGATATCGAGAACCACTTTATGGAGGAAATCTGACAACTAGACCTCGTCAATCTGCTGTTGGATACCCGGAACGGTTAGCCTTACCAGCCCCACAGTATGCTATTTATGCTGCCGCGCAACAACAAGCATCTAGAAACTGGACCACAACACCACTTGGATACTTTGCATGTGGAGAAAATCATAGAGTTGTAGAATTTTCAAACAAAGACAAATTTGTACCATTATGTCGTGACTGTGGTTATGGGCATTGTTACAAGGAGTGTCCAGCAAGACCAAAGCCGCCAGTGGTAATTGCTCCCAAGGTCCAATGTCAGGAAGTGTGCGGGTATAGTTTGGGTAGGGCATGGGGTTGAATGGAAGAAAATCTGGAATTGGTGGAGAGGATGGATTGTGAGAAAATGGTGGAAGTGATTGAGGTATGAGAGGAGGTGATTGAGGTTTTAGAGGAGGGGATTGAGTTTTGAGAGGAGATGAGCATGGAGGTGATTGAGTTTTTGTAGGAGAAGAGTGGACTGGATTAGTGGTTACTATGGTGGATTGAGTTTGCGTTAGTAAGTGTAGTGCAAAGTCATCTACGTTGACTAAGGAGTCAAGCAGAGTGGAGGTATGTACAGGAGATGGCTTTTTCGGAATCATAGAATCAAAGCCCATGTTAAGCGAAATGGAAAGCGTGGTCATGGCAGTAGGTGGTGGAGGTAATGGTGGAATGGTGAAGGTGTTGAGTAGATCTAGCCACCGCATAAACTAGAAATACTTCCAACAATCCCATATGGCCCAAATAAACAAATTATCTCGTTAGACATTGCGATGATACAGGTGCTTGGATTTCCGAACGACGACGAAACCATCCATGAAAGCGGCACGTCCTACGACCACAACTACCTGAAGCCCTTTTTTGAAGATGATGGTACGACAACAATTTTCACAAACGACGACTATCATTCATTCGCTATATCAAGGACAAAGAGCTATGAGAAGCGGCAGAGTTAGTGCACATGCTGATCGAAGTCCAAAACCCTAGAATGGACAGAATCCCCCCCAATGATCTATTCACTCTATCTTTCGCCATGGAGGAGCAGGACATTCAACACTACAACTGGGCAGACAAGCTGACAAAGAAACTCCACACAACCTTGAAGGTGAAGAAAGTAGTCACCAAGGTGGGACACATCTTGGCAATGGTCCTCACCCACCAGCTGGGGGCCCAATGCCTCCACACATTGAGTTGGCAACATGCCCAAGGGCATCCCTTCTTGTCATTTGGGCTTGTTGTTAGGTGTTGTCTCTCATGTGATGCTTTATGGTATTACCAAATGACTGTGCCTTGGTGGGTTGGTTTTTGGCTAAGTTGTGTTATAAAAGTTCATAATTTGATGCACATCTAGGGTTGTCAATCATTGGTAAATTGAGATTTTTGCAAGAATATGGAGGGTTGAAATGAATATCATTCAGTGTTAAGTTGGAAAATTCACTCTAATCATTTGTTGCCTTGTCAAGCTTTAGGCTTATAGATCCATTCATGTTTGGTTCTTGCAGGTTGGATTTTGGATAGATCTTTGTTGGGTTTTTAGCTTTTTCTGGTAGCAATAAGTATTGTGATGATCTCTAAACAAATAAGGTGTCTCTTTTGGGTGAATTTAAGCATTAAAATGATTTTAAAAAAAAAATTCTATACATGCAATCATGCCCTCTTGCATAAGACAAAGCTTCTAGTGATATGTTAATCACCTTGTGTTTTGTTGGATCAATACTTTTTGGGTTTGTGTTGCAATCACCTTGTTCTTTCTTAAATCAACTTTGTTCTTTCTTGGATCAACTTTTATTGGATCGATCTTTTTGGCTGGGTTTTCTTCTTGAAAAACAAGAACCCAAAACCTTTTTGTCCCAATAACATCCATGCTGAATTCAGCTTGGTCATTTTAATTTTATCATCAAGTCAATCTGTAAAATTTTCTTCATGAAATTCTTTGTTTTGCTCTGTATCCGGTTTAAGGGTTCTTTGCTGTTCATATTTCGCTGCAAACCCAAAAAGGTTCAGGTTAATAGGCAAAAACAGAGATGAAAGTTGGCATGATGAACCAGTTCCTGAACAAAGAAGCGGGTTAGTGTGTGTATGATGAAAGGTAGGATTGAGCAGAGTGTTTGATGGTGTTAATTTTGTGCAGGAAGTGCAACATTGAGATGGTTGTTCCATGGAAAGTAAGAGTGAAGAGAGCAAAGCATGCTGGAAAGCTTTTTCCAGCTTTGGGTTATGCTGCTAGTGAGAAGGTGGCAAAATCTAACCCAGGTTTGCTTTGCTTTTAACTACTTCCTTTTGAGATTTTATGCCCATTTTCTTTAGATGAAAATTTACTTCCAAATCTTTCCTAAAGCTTGCAAAGTTATGATCAATTATCTTTTCTGGTGTCCAAATAACAGCTCAGAACAGGGATGCGCCATTGCGTCTTCATCCAGAAAACCCTAAAATCTCCATCTCTGCTTCCTCTTTGAAAGAAAGGAGGAAAAATTATGTCCTTGTTGATGTGGGCAAACTGAATTGGTTAAGAGCCGCAGTTACTGGGTTAGATGAAAAGCATGAAGACATTGCCACCTACGTGAATCTTTTGCAAGAGTGCTCCAACATGAAGGCTCTATCAGAGGGCAAAAGAATTCACGATCACATTGTGAGATTAGGGTTAGATAAGCACCCTGCTTTGGTGAAGCGGCTAGTGAACATGTATGGCAAGTGTGGAGATCTGGAGATGGCCCGCCGAATATTTGAAGCTTGGCCGAATGGAGAGGTTGTTTGTTGGAATGCCATGATTTCGGCTTATGCAAAGCATGGTTACAGCGCATCTGCCCTGCAATTGTTTGAGGACATGCAGCAGAAGGGCATAGAACCAAACAAAATCACTCTGGTCAGCATCCTCAATGCTTGTGCCAGCGCAGAAACGTTAGCGATGGGTAAGCAAATACATTCCCACATTCTGCACAAGGGTTTTAGCTCAGATGTTGTCCTTGGAACTGCCCTTATCAATATGTATGGAAAGTGTGGGAGTCTGGAAGAGGCACTGAAGGTATTTCAGGAATTGCCAGATAAGAATGTAGTCTCCTGGAACACTTTGATCACTGTATACGTGCAGCAGGACAAAGCTGAGGAGGCGCTTGCAATATATCATGACATGGGACAAAAAAGTGTGAAAGCAGATAAAGTCACCTTTTTAAGCATTCTGAATGCATGCACAAGCCCGATGGCTTTAGAAACAGGAAAAGCCATTGAAAAGCATGCCCTAGATTGCGGCTTAGAGATGGATACTGCTGTTGCAACTGCTCTTTTTAATATGTACTGCAAGTGTAAGAGTCTAGAAGATGCACACAGAATCTTTGATAAACTTTGTGAGCGCAATGTGATCTCATGGAGTGCCATCATTTCTGCATACGCTCAGGATGGGCAGAGCAGGGTCGCTCTGAACCTTTATAAACAGATGCTGCAGGAAGGTGTGAAGCCAGACAAGGTCACTTTCTTGAGTGTATTAAATGCATGTGCCAGTCCCGAAACATTAGCAGATGGTAAAGAGATTCATGCTGCAATTGTAAATGTTGGACTAGAGTCAGATGTTGTTGTTGGAACTGCTCTTGTCAACACGTACAGCAAATGTGGGAGTTTAGAAGATGCTCAAAGAGTATTTGATAAAATGCCCGATCGAAATGTCGTATCTTGGAGCGCTATGATTGCAGCTCATGCACAATTTGGTAAAGGGGAGACAGCAATTCAGTTCTTTGAGCAGATGAAGCAAGAAGGATACGAACCAAATAGGATTACGTGGGTGAGCGTTCTGGATGCATGTGCTGCCAGTGCATCCTTAGAAAGGGCCAAACGTTTTCATGAGATTGTTTCTGACAGTGGATTCGAATCAGATGTGGTTGTTGGTACTGCACTTGTCAACTTATATGCTAAGTGTGGGAGTCTAGATGATGCTCAATTGATGTTCAACAGAATGCGGGAACGAAATTTGATCTCTTGGAATACGTTGGTTACAGCATATGCCCAACATGGATCTGGCAGAGTGGCATGGAATCTCTTTGGCCAGATGCAGATGGAGGGTGTTCCAGCAGATGAGATCACTTTTATAAGCGTGCTATCTGCATGTAATCATGCAGGTCTCGTTGAAGAAGCCTTTCACTTCTTTGCAGCTATAAATGTTGATGATTGTATTTCATCAGTTCAGGAGCACTATGCTTGCATGATAGACCTTGTGGGACGAGCAGGACGATTGGATGAGGCAGAGAACATCATGAACACAATGCCATTTCCACCCAATACGGTGATATTAATGACCTTACTTAGTGCCTGTAGGATGCATGGGGATGTGGAGAGAGGAAGAAGGATTTCGAAATTGTTTTTGGGGTTAGATCCAGATAATTCTGCCCAGTGCAAAGTGGGATCAAATATCTGCTGACCACATGGTAGGACAATGCAGCATGCATCACAAAAGAAGTGTCTGTATCAATGTGATAAAGTGAAAACTACCATTTGAGGATGCTACGTAACCTCATCTGCAGAGGTTATGCAAGATCTTGCAATAATGGAAACCCTTTCCCTTCTGCAGATCACGTACAGTTGATGTAGAGGAGGAAATACAACACTTACTTGCTGCCCTTAAGGAAAAGTCAGCTTAGGTGGGTACTGGGCATTGAACCAAGTGTAGCAATTCAATGCGCATGGGAAACAGAAGCTAAATATATACAAAATTATGCAAAGTGCATTCATGAGTTTGTGGTAAAGACCACGCCATAGCTCAACTATTTGACATACACTGGATTGAATAGGATAAGCAAGCGATGAGATGATAGAGAAGACAACAATGCTTGCCTACTTCCCACTGAGAAATTGGTTTCGATTTTATATTGCTTCTCTAGAGGTCTCCCTGAGTTTCCATCACTCGGCCATGATCAAGGCTAGCATGAGCCTGTCAAATGAAATTTCTACTTCTTCATAGCATGTACTTACATTACATACTATCATCTCAGCTTGCTTGAACAAAAACCAAACCTAGGGAGGGTAGGCGATGCAAAGTAAAAATACTAGCACAAACCAGCTGGCTGCAACTTAGGGTTTGGCTGTATGCAAAGATGCTTATGCTCATAAAGATCTGATAAAAGGTCTGCCCAAGGCAATTGTAGTGCTGACCTCTTTCTGCACTTCAAGGATGAGTGCCTGAGGACTTTTATTGAGTATAGGGTTACATATGGTAGGAGTAAAATTTCCAGAGTGCATGACAGTTGAGAGTAGTCAATGGAAGACATTTGGAACTGAAAAGAAGTGCGGTATCACAACGAATGACTCAAAACGCCAAAATGTAGAAGTTTGGTATTGCCGAACTGCACGTCAGTTTCAAATTATGAAGATCATATCTTGGTTTTTCATCAGGCTGGTCTTGCGAAGGAGTATAAAGGACATCAAATTTACAGCTTCAACACTCTGTCTCCTACCAATAGATGCACATGAGGAACCTTTTTCCACGATTAACAAAAAGACGAAAGCTTACCATTTGAGAATAATTCCTTGATGATTGATTGAATTGTGGATTGACATTGTGTGCACCATATGCAACTGCCAGAATACGCCTCAACCTTACTCACAAGGTAATTGATAAGGAATGTTACCCATCAATAGTAATTAGAGCAATGCATGTTCCTAACTATGAGAAGGCTAACATTAGACAAGCTGTAGAAGCAGAGGGTGTGTTATTAACGATTGGGGGGATGCATCTATATGTAGCCATCTAACATCAACATACCCTGATTGCTGTGTAGTTGAGTATCTGGTAGATGGGAAACAACATGTCTCAGGATGTTACAAGTATGGCAGACAGATGTGAAGAGAAAAAGTGGATTATGGAGAGAATATGCTGGTACAGAGAATTTTTCTTACTAGTGGAGCTGGATGGTTCAGGAGCCAAGAACCCAAATACATAAGAACATGAATGATGCAAAACATGTCAGAAGAAGAGGAAGTCCACAGAGATTTTTAGGTTGAGTGACGGGCATTCAACTTCTCTTAGCTGCCTTTTTAGGCAGTACTGCAAAAAATGGTAAAATGGGTAGATGATGATCGTGTGGAGTTTGTTGGATGCCTTAATGCCGCACTCTTTTTAGTAAAAAGAAAAGGGTCTAGTCTACACTATATAGTCTATAATCTTTTGTATAATCAGCCAATTTCTTTTTGCAACTTAGCTGCAATTGTTCATTCATTAGACCAGGTGAGGATCTCATATGCTATTGGCTTCTTTTTTTTTTTGGATCTCTTAACTTCATTGTGACAAATGACATTCACGAACAATTGCAACACCTGAAGGTATTATAAATCAAAGGGGAAACCTGAACATTTGCAAGATTATTCTAACATCATGCACACTTCTGGAAATCGATCATGTTCAACAGAGATTTTCAGACTCCCATGTGTTCATTGCTCTTTTACACATTACTGCACAGAATGAGTTAATTATTGTGAGATGATTTGTGGATGCAAAACTTGCCTTCAAAATTTTAACTAAAAAGAAACATAGACCAGTTTTATACAAAAATATGCAACTGTGGTTGCACATTATTTCCTGATGGATAAGATCAGATGAAGTATCTCATGCTATTCATAGCCTTGCTTTGAATGTGAGCAATCAATTGCAACAACTAATGAGGTTGTATTTTAAGAAGAAATCCTATTCTTTGCAAAATTAGTTTAGCCATGTTAAGTTCTACCAAAACCAAATCTAGCAGTCGGATAGGTGATTGTAATAGCAACATGCTGCTCAATTTGTTAAGAGTATAGAAAGGTGTAATATACTATGTATAATGATTTGCAAGTGTGTCGAAGCGGATAATCACATATTCTAACGAGCCAAAGTCAATAACTAATTATAACTTACCAAACTTGACAACCACATATCATAAGGGGCCAAATCTAAAATCACATTGTTGGATAAGATTTGCAGCCAACAAAAAAACATAGGAAGGCGATATTGAGGAAAAGTTAGCTATGTATATATGATGTTTTTCTTTTGTAACTGATCTCTTGGAATGATCTATTATCTTTTGGTTGGTGACAACCTGGCACTTGTTTATGTAGTTAAACACCATGTTGTGAAATCCACCAACATCCTTTGCTTAAAAATGGACTACTAATCACTATGTTAGGAAAACAATTGTACACATGTAGAGTGTTGCGTTGATTTTTTCCTTGGAAGGCTAAAACAAAATTTCTTCAACGATTCAACTTTTACTTCTATTTCTCTATTGATTGATACAATCAATTGTTAGCGGATTCTTTTAGCATGAAATTGCAACTTTCTATATGGACTTTATAAGAAAATTGTTTAAATAGAGTAGGTAATCGAGATTAAGATTGGCCTGTGTATGTAGCTTTTGTCCATGAGGTTCTAGTTCATTGAAAAGGAATACCCATGTTGTTCAAAATAAAATGGACTTTGTAGTTTCTATAAGTTTTAATGGCATTGCCAATATTTTTGTTATCTACTGATGTAACCAACTTTTGATATAAATAAAAGAAAGTACTTGAGATATTGTAGAGAGCCATGAGCTTAAGAAATGAACTAGATTTTTCTAGATACTCTTGAGCAAGAGTGACATCAAATAAGAGAGACACTCTCTTAAGTTTGTGCATCTAAAGACCTGAAAATTCTTTATCGATCCATGAGTACAATATGGTGAGTAAATCATACTTTGGATTGTTCTTTTAGTCTTAGAGATATGGAAATGCCTTGTCACTCTCGTAATGACACAATATAGGTACAACTATATAGCTATTAAGGGTCACCAATTATTTGAAAATAATTTGCCAATGCGCTATGCCAGGATTCGAAGAGAATTGGCTTAAATCATAGACAGAGAAAGCCAAATCGGGTCTAGTACAGATTGTGAGGTACATCAGACTACCAATCAGGTTTTGGTAGGGTATACCTTCCGTCTTCTGTCTCTCCTCATATGTTTTTGGACAATCTTGCTTCGATAATCTGGCTCCAGCTATCATTGGTGTGGGTTTTTCTTTGCAGTCCATCATTCGGTACTGCTTCAACACTTTTCGGACGTACTCTAACTGACTCAGATGCATTTCTCTTCTCATTCGATCTCTTTTGATCTCCAGCCCAAGGCACTTTGTTGCTTCTCCCATATATGTGATTTCATAATTTTTGAAAATCTGACTCTTTGTTTCCTTGATTAGAATCAAGGAGTTTTCTATCATTAGGGAGTCATCCACAAAAATAGTCAGAATCACAAAATCTCTTTCTACTTTTTTTATATAGACATTGCAGTCTGGTTGTGTAGGAGTGAAGTCTAGAGACTTCAGAAGACTGTCGAGCTTCTTGTACCAAGCTGGTAATGCCTGCTTCAGACCATAAATGCATCACTGCAACCAACATACATATTGTTGATTGTTGGGGTCTTCGAATCCTTCAGGTTGCTTCATGAAGATTTCTTCCTCTAGATCTTTGTGGAGAAAGGCTGTCTTTACATCAATCTGGTGAATTTCCAGATTGTATTGTGTCGCGTATGCAAGGAACAGTCGAATTCTTGTCATTTTCACCATTGGTGAATACGTATCGAAATAATCGATGTCGTACCTTTGTGTGTAGCCCTTTGCGACAAGCCTTGCTTTGTAGCGTCCGACATTGCCATCTGATTTGATTTTTCTTTTGTAGACCCATTTGCAGTCGACGATCTGTTTATCTTTGGGCAGTGGCTCTAGTGTCCATGTCTTGTTTTGCCTCATTGATTCGATTTACTCTAACATTGCTTGCTTCCAGAATTCTCCTTCTGGACTCTGGATAGCTTCTTGATATGTAGTTGGTGTTTCAGTGAAGCTATAGTACTCGAACTCTGTTTCTTCGCTCCATTGAAGATTGTCAGTGTATCGATCTGGAGGTCTTCTTTGTCTTGTTGACCTTATGGGTTCGATTCATCGCTGATCGAATGTTTCTTCTTCGTCGGATTGATCTTCGGCTTCCTGCTGCTCTGGAGTCTGGGGCTCAATATTTTGATATGATGTTTGTCCTCGATTTCCCTCTTGAATCGGCAGCAGTGTAAAGATCTCCTGGCCCTTTTCGTCCTTCAATCCAGGGAATGTGGACTCATCGAACTTCACATCTCTACTCGACATGACTTTCTTCGTGGTTGGGTTGTAGAGTCTGTACACTTGTGATCCGTTCGAGTATCCGACCATGATTGGCTGCTTTGATTTTTCATCGAGTTTGCTTTTTTGTTCCTTTGGTATGTGCTTGTATGCTGCACATCCGAATACATGCACGTATGACAGATCAGACTTTTTACCTGTCCACATTTCGTACGATGTTTTGTTTTCGAGGGCTGTCGTTGTTGATCAGTTCTGCAGGTGTACCACTACAGCTATTGCCTTAGTCCAAAATTGACTTGGCAATCGAGCTTGTGCCATCATGCATCTGGCTCCTTTGACTAGCGTCATGTTTCTTCTTTCTGTGATACCATTATATTCGGGTGTGTATGCAGGAGTGAATTGATGCTCTATTTCTTGTTCTTGGCAAAATCTAGAAGATTCTGTGCTCTTGTAATCACCTCCATTATCAGACCTGGTGATCTGAATCCTCTTTGAGGTGTGTCTTTATGCGAATGCCACGAACTTCTTGAAAGAGTCAAATACTTCAGATTTTTTCTTCAAGTAGAAATTGGTTGTCATCCGGTTGTAATCATCAATGAACGTCAAGAAATACCTTGATCCTGAGAGCAAATCAACTTTCATCTGTCCATAGACATCTGAGTGGATGAGCTCAAGAACTTCTTTAGCTCTTTTTCTCTTATATATGAGTGGACTCCGATGTTGTTTGCCTTTCTGACAAGCTTCGTAGAACTCAGTATTCGGTCTGGATATTTTCAGACCTGTGACTATGTCTTTTCTGCTTATGTCGTAGAGGCTCCTCATGTTCAGATGATACATTTGTTTGTGCCAAACTTGATCTTCATTTTCTGATGCATTTAGTATGATATAGAATTGTCGATTATCTTGGCTTGGTAGAGATTAACTTCTTTGCATCCAACTGTCAGCAACTTGTTTGTTGTTTTCTCGATCATCTGGCATATATTGCTATTGAATAGAACTCGAATTCCAAGATCCGCCATCTTGGAGATTGATAGTAGGTCTCTTCTTAGTGAAGGTACGTAGAGTGCTCCTAGCAGCTCTGCTTGACCTGATAGTGTTTGTAGCTATAGAGTCCCGATGCCCTTGATATCGTGTCAACTCCCATCGCCTAGAGTCATTGCTCTGTTGTTTTCGAGTTCTCTGAAGTCGATCAAGATTCTTTTGTTGTAGGTGATGTGTGAGGTTGCTCCTGAATCAATGACTACATCGTAGTCTTATTCAATGTAGCTTGTTGAAGCTTCATCGAATATTGTGAAAGCTTCATCACCTTTGTTTGCATCCTTGGACGACTCTGCAACATTCGCTTTGTCAGTTTTGTTTTTTCTTTTTAGGTCGAATCTGCAATCGTATGCAGAATGTCCCTTCTTCTTGCAGTGCTTGCAAGGTATCGTTGGATTGAACCAACATCTATTGGCTGTGTGTCCTAGTTTGTGACAGTGATCACAGGAAAAAGATTGTTGGTTGTCGTTGCCTCTGCTCGAAGATCTTGTATTCGCCTTGTCGAATCTGGGCCTGGGTTTGTTTTTCTTTTTTCCCTTCGTGAAAAGGGCTTTCTCCTGATCACTGCTTACTTCTCCTTCGTCCCTCATCAGTCTCTCATTAGAGACAAGACTGATTGCTCTCTCGAATGTCATATCTGGTAGGCTCAGTATGAGCATTCTCAATGGTTGATAGGACGCAGGTAGGGATTTCATGAAGTACATCAATTGTTGTGCTGCTAAGACCTAGTGTTCCAGTCCTGATGTAGTGAGTTGAGAGAAGATCATTCTGGTCTTCTCAACATACTGATCCAACTAGTTGTCGTCCCTTCGCATAGATTCTAGCTGATTGTGAAGATGCATCACCGAAGCGACAGTCCTCACTTCGTACTTCTGCTTTAATCTTTCCCATGCTTCATGGCTGCTTTCACAATCTTCAATCTGCATGAGTATTTCTTCGTTGATGGACGAAACGATGATCGCCATTGCACGTTCATCTTTTCTGATCCACTCAGCTCTCCTTGGATCTCCCTTTGGAGGCTGCACCTCTATGAGTTCGGCCACCGACCAGATGCCTTCACTCTTCAGAAGTGTTTTGATTTTGAATTTCCATATGCTGTAGTTTTCACCATCAAGACTAATTGCTATTTTCGTCTGGATCATTGTAGCCATATTGTGTTGCCTAGAGAATCACAGCTTGGATATCATGCAGTGATAACCTGGGAAGGCTCTGATACCATATAGTGAAATTAGTTCTTTGTTTGCGTTCGTTTGGTTTTCTTTTGCGGAAGTTTCAGGATCCTAAGCAAGCGACTATAGATCACAGAACATAAAAGATTCAAGCAATCAAGGCGACAAGAACAATGAGATGGAGAAGAGAGCAATTGCATTATCTGTTTTTGAGTTTCGAGTGAGTTGGTCAGTGTCTCGCTCGTTGGCGGCCTGACGCTCAACTCAATCGCTGTGTTCTGCTCGTTGGCAGACAACTATTCTCTCTATTTTTCGTCTCTCTATCATCTTTTTTGTGTTGATTTAAAATGTGTATTTATCTCCATTGTGTGGAGTTTACAAGACAAATAATCAGAGAATTACAAGACAAGTCAACACTAATCAACTAGTTAGTTATTCTCTGTTATCGCTAACTCTTTTAGTTGAGCGTGAGGTACAAGACTCCACGCTCATTGAGCTGCCAGTTGACGGCTCGAATTGCTTTCTTTCGTTTCGTGTCTCTTTGTTTCATTTCATGGCCGTTAGAGTTGAATCTCGAATACTTTCTTTTCGACCTTCGAGGTATGTTTGACCTTCGGGGAATGTTCAAACTTCCACCTTCGCTTCGTTTCGTTTCATCACCTTCGCGACAAAGTTGCAGGAGTTCACAATTTTTGACAGTACAAGTTATCAAAAAGGCAATGATAAAAAGAAAAGCAAGAGAGTACCGATGAAGAATATTGATGACTTATCTACACATAGCGACAATTAAAAGAAAAGAATTCGAACATTCAAGTATGTTTTCTTATAAACTGTTTATTTGATTTGTATTTGTCATTTAAGTTTGATTTGCATTTGATAATATGCATTATCAATTTATTAAACATAATTTGAGTTTTATATGTTTGTTGTAGTTCATGTTTGGTGGCAAAGAACTATTTAACAAATCGTTCATGCATTGGAGAATCTTTAAGTCATGTTCTACCAAGAAAGTCAAGAAAGGCAATGATGAAAAATCCTCGATTTGAAAAAATGAAAAAAAAAATTTGCAGAGATTGTTTTGAATAAGGTTCAAACTTACTTGGATGCAAATGTGATACAAGGTGCATGTGATGATTCTAGAATTAGCAAAAATGCTTATTCTACTCTTTTTAGAATAGTTAAAGAAGCCTTTTTGCATTGTCCATATCGGGTAAGATTAGCAAAAAATTATTATAATGACAAAATGTTCAAAGTAGTTGGCCAACCACTTCATATAACTGATTTATACAAATCAGAAAGTGGTGAGCTCAATTACAACGACTGCAATAATGTTTTTCTTGATATTGAACATATTCTAAAATACATTATTCGATTCTATAAACTAGACGAACGTCAAGTAAATGCTTCTTGGTTTCCAAGGGGAGGCTCGAACCTGGGACCAAAGAAACTTTGGATGCCAACCCAACCAACTGAGCCAACCCCGTTTCGTCAAGTAAATGGAAAGATTATTATTGTAATGAAATTAGATGAATCCAAAATCATCAAAGGTTCAAAGTTGGAATGAGTGAGTGTCCATTCGATGAACAAAATTTCAAGTATTGATGATCAAACATTTAGTGTTCAATCGAAAAATCACATATGGTGGTTGGCCACATTCCAAGTATACTTTCCAATTTTTAATTTTCTTTTTAAGTATCATTATTAACATTGAATGTATTATCTTTTTTTTATTAACATGTCATGCATTACTTGCTTCTTTATGGGTCTTGAAAGATGACCATAAAATACTTTCATGGATATTTTCACGTACAAACTATGGCGAGATTATAAAGAGACATTTGGAGGGTGAAAAACTTACAGTCGAAAACCATGGAAGTTTTCAAATTCAATGGCACCTTGCAGGCGATTTGAAAATATTGAAATGTATGTATAATGTCTCTCATGGGGCAACATCAAAGCATCCATGTCTTTAATGCATGAAGGATTGCTACAATATGAATTTGAAACAACCAAACACTGGCCCAACATGAGAAGCAGAAGATCCAAATATGAAAAGTGTGCTACCAATTCCATTAAAACATGTTCACATATGCACATTTGTTTCTAATAAGCCATCTATTGGAGGTGCTAAAGCAAGAAGATTCTTATCCAATCACACATGCAAATAATCTGGTGTCAGATATGGAATTTGGAAAGAAATTGTTTCAGCCATATGTGTAATGGAAGGAAGTAATTGAATGGAAAAGGCACAAGTGTGGAAGAACTTCGACACACTCATAGGTGTTATCAAGAAGGAAAACCTATCATCAGAAGATATTAGTACTTTGCAAAATCATTGTTTCACATTTGTAAATCTGTACAAAATTGTTGGGAAAAGATTGCGTTACACATTACATGGTACTATTCTATTTCATAATATGGTACTTATCTCGTTCATTATTATATTTATTTCTACTGATGTTACTTATTTCAACTCTTGTTTGCAGCACAACTTTCTTCATCACGCAACTTATTTTGCAAAGGAATATGAGAGCTTAAGTATCTGGTCATCACAAGGCATGGAAAAATCACATTGGCACGCAAGAGGAACATTTCATAGAGCTACAAATCATGGTGGACATAATTCAAAAAATAAATATTTAGCACAACTATTCCAATTGTTTTACAGACGAGCACAATTTAGATATCAAGCTAAGAACTCGCCAAACGTTATGATCTTTCATAAAGCATTCAAATTCATAAGAAAAGAGAGATCCTCATGAAACAATGGAAAACATGTACACACACACACTCTCTCACTCTCTCTCTCTCTCTCTCTCTCTCTCTCTCTCTCTCTCTCTCTCTCTCTCTCTCTCTCTCTCTCTCTCTCTCTATTTAAATCTCAATTTTCATCATCTCCAAGTTTGAGAATGCATGGTATTGTCATGAAGGAACAATTTCCTTTCATATGAATCTAAAAACTGTATATATTTTCATTTTGTTGATCTCTATATATCCTGAATAAAAGGCCATTGAAGATGATCTTTTGTGGTATCTTCAGGGATATAACCGAGTATTTTAATAGCTAGATCCCTCTTAACAAAATCAATTTTGAATGTTCCTCTAGCACAATTGTGGCCTCTTAAGGAAACAGACAATGCTCTAATTGTCGTTATAATGGTTGCGACGAATGGACTATAACTCGTATGATATATATACAAATTTCATTATTTACAAAATTCTTCAAATAATGGGCAAGGGATGTATCCTTGTGCCCAATAGATCCCGATCCCTTGTAAAGACCTCCACGTCTTATAGCAAAGGAATCTATTTCAATGGCATTCTGTAAAGAAGAGTAGTAAGAGACATATTTAGATTGAAAGGTAAAAATTACAATTACAAAAAATAGAATAATAACTTAAAGTATAAGGTCTCAACTTACAAGATTATCATCATCGAAACCGGCCATATTTTCTGTTGTAATGTCGTGGCCACCACTACACTCTTCAGTTTGGAGGAAATTTCGCTGCTAGCTAAGAAATCCCTCGGTTCATCCTCCAAAGATGTCAAGATAGACATAGTACTAAATGTAAAGAAAGTAAAAAAAAAGGCCAAGTCAACGTGCGCGCAAAGGAAAAGGATGCGAGTATATCAATAGACTATGGTGCGTTGAATCGATGCTTGATATCAAGTAAGCAATACGATGTCGGTTTGACATTTTTCTAGTTTGTTATATATTTTTCTTTGAGCTTTCTCGCTTCTGGTGCCCTTTCCTCGTGTATCGATTCAACGCGCAGGTTGGTATTCCAATGTTCACGTGAAAAGATGTATCAAGCAGGTGACCAGGGATATTTCAGCAGATGTAAGCTTACTCAAAATTTGATTCTCAAATGTGTAAAAATAGCTTTTCTATTTTATAATTTACTCGGCTCGCACACCAGCATGCTAGTCAAATCAGCTCCAAAAAAATCTATTTTTTCAAAACGTTTTAAAAAAAGCTTCATTTTGAAATAAAAAATCTGCAAGCTAGCACGCCGGCATGCTAGCTTTTCCAATTTCAATAATTTAAAAAAAAGAAAAAGTAAACCTATATTTATAGAGTAGGTACAAAGTATTTTGTCATGGACGTATTTAAAATTTGATGGATAGTGAAAGTTTTAAGTATGCATCAAACCACAATTCTTATTCTTCAAAAATCATGTAGTGGCATAAAAAGAATAGCACACCATGTGCTACCATTATGTGGGATCATGGGTAGAAGACGTTATATTATTCTACTCTGTGTGTTGGATTACTCTTGGAGTGATTCAGCCTAATAATTGATCTTTAATCTTCATCCATTTTATTATCCAGTTCTGCAATTTTGTTCGTGTTTCTACACAATCTACAGAAATACTCGGGAATCCCTCACAAAATTTTGACATACCACTTCAATTTGCCATGAAGAATCACATAGAATGTAAATGAGATGATTCCTCCATGCTATCAACTTTGAACTCTCTGAAAAAATACAGCAAACAAACAATAAATGTGAGTGATCGACATTTGCTTGCATGTCTCCTCCTTTGTCCTTTGTTGCCACGTATCCACCTGACACTTCATGAATAAGCCTCCATCTCCATATTGCCACAAGATGCCATCATCACTTGATGACTAGATCATAACAACACTTCCTTGCTGCTCCTTTGACCTTACTTGAGTCGTCAATAACCTTACTTGAGTCATTGTTAAGTGTTTGATGTGGAATATGACATGAAAGTGGCATCAGAGCCAAAAGCTAGGACGATTTGCTGATTTGAAAGCTCACAAAGTGGAGTCCAAGAATTCGAGAGAATTCCAAGTGTTGATATTCTTGGGAGTGAAGCAAAAAGTATTAAGCTAAGGACATGGAATAGTCCTAATATGGTAGACCGGCCCTCCAGTGTTTGAGATTATTGGTCACGCCGAGATTTAATGCCACGTCGAGGCCTGTTGATGACCAATGACCTTTACTAATGACCCAGACACTCTAATTGAGACATATGGAGCAGTGCATGTACATGTGACAGTTATAGGCAGGAGGAATGCATGAAGAGCCGTGACCTATTTATAGTTGACCTGCATGGGGATTGCATGGATTCATGCACAAGATCCTACTCTCTTTTTATTGAGGTAGTGATTATTCCGTCAACGACTTTGGAACCTTAATGAGAACCTTTTGGTTTTGACCAATGTGTATCCATGTTTCTGTCTTTGTGTTGGATGGCAAAACTATATGGATTCCTGATAAACGGCTGTAGATCCCAGTCAGTGTTTGGAACCTGATGTTTGATTCAGTTGTGAAATCCTGGTTGATTCATTTAGCTTGAAAACAAAATGAATTTCCCAGTGTAGGCCATAGGTAGAGTGCTAAGAGATGAACCTGCAAATTGGATCTTTGTAGAAATGAGTGTAACCTTGGAGAAGAGGCTTATCAGAGACTTCTGAAGTGCTGCCAAAGGCCGTAGACAGTCAGTTGCTGCTTGAAGTAATTTTCTCCTACCTTATTTGCATGAACTGTACTTCAGAGAGAAAACGACTATGGCAATCTTGCCTTCCTTCGCTTCTAGATCTTCATGAATGGCAAAAGGCACTCTCCTGTTGCGGATTTGAGTGGAAGGATGCATCTGAATGACAGACATCCAGCTGAACCCATCATGCAATCTTTACCTCTTTTTCCCTGAGAGTGTGAGTCTTGTGCACATAGGTTCATGTTTGATAAAGAGTGGAAGGATTCTGAGGCTGGAGCACTGTAGAAAACAAATTGTCCTCAATCTGGTAGGCATGATCCTGAACTGCGGCAGGTCTCCTGATAGTCGTGGGTGAGACTTATCAGATCGTGGGCTTCTGTGTGGCTATGGCTCAAGACTTCCATTGATGGCAACGGTGGAAGGGGAGTCTGAGTTGCAGAGATAGTAGAAGATCTGTTCCTCCCCAGGATTGGCGGTTGTTGTGCATAATTGCGAGCTGCATTGGTGTCTAGGATGCATCAAGGGTTGTGGTGGCTGAGTAGTGATTAATTGAGCAAGGTTCATGCTATGTATGGAGTCTTTGTTAGGGTTTTCTTGTTTAGTGTTTGCATGAGTCTTAAAACTTTGAATAAACACCCATGCAACAAGTGTTCAATGAGTTGTCTAGCTATTGAGAGTTGCATGCCAGTTTAGCCCAGTGATTGGCAATTATGGCAGTTAGTATCTGGAGGTATTGATGGTAGTCGATTTGAAGGGGTGATTCTAGAGAATCTACCCAAGTCGATATGGTGGCTGAAATTATCGATTTTTTTTTTAAACCAAAAATAAAGTTGAGAGAATATTTTTTACTTATCAAAACCGAAGGTCCTTGCAACTCAGCGAATGTTTCTCGATAAAGAGCAACAAGTTATCAGCTCTGATGACAATGTTTGCCTCCTTTTGACCAAAATCAGACAGATTTGACCGATTTTTGTTGTTTTTTTTTATATCTAAGATCCAAATGGATCTTAAGATTGGTGATCTGAATAGCTTTCCCTGTTCCAAAATCAGATTAGATTTCAAACAAGCAAATCCACTCAAATCAGGCAAAATCACTCCCAAACTAATCCTAAATGCAGATTTAACACTATTCATGCCACGACAAGATGCCTAATGCAAGCTAACCATCCAACAAACATGCTGCAAATTGAAAAATTGGTGTAGCTCCCTGGCAACGGCGCCAAAATTGTAGTGGGTTTCTTTCCTTGCCTAATCTCAACCCAAGATCCAATCAATCTAGCATCAAGGACATGAAGTTAGTTGTCACGCATAGATTCGTTCCCATGAGAGCGATAGCATAATTCAGATTTCAGCATGAATGGAAGATCCAGATCTAACTCTAACATCCATTAACCCTAAGCATTAACACTACTCCATTAACACTAAGATCCACAGTAAAGATAGCTTATTCTTTCTCTCTCATAAAAAACATAAGAACATACAATTCCAAAAACAATTAGATCCAACAATTGATAAGTCCAAAGAAAGCATGAAGGATGAAGGAAAAGTGATAGAGAGCAAGGGCATTCATAAATCCATTTCACAAGAGAACAAATCAGCTTTATTGAAATGAAGATATGTACATGTGTAGGAAACTTGAGTTTTGATCCTATTGGTCCATTTTTGCCTCCCTAATTATTCAAATTTAAAAAAGAGTGAGAACTCATTCAAATTGGAGGGAAACCAACTTTATTCACTAGCTTGACATTTAGGCCCTGCGACATTAAAAGTCACGCATAAAGGCCTAAAGTCCTTTTATTGACTTTCAACTAATCAAATCTCTATGTGATCATCGGTTTGGACTTACATACGCAGGGTGCCAAATCCCTCTCACTTATTAACTAGGGTTAGGGTTGCCTTGGGATCCACAAACCCTCCAACACAATGCCTTCAATAAATGTGTGAAGCTTGTTATCAATCATCTTGAGATGCTTTTCACTTGTTTTTGAATGTATTTGATGCAATAGTATCTTTGAGAGAACCTCCTCTATTTTATTGCATAAGCAATTTCTAATTTTCAAAAGTTTTGTGGAGAGGAAAGGAATGATTGTTCTTGGCATTAGAACTATAGCATTCCTTTGGAACTTTCTCATGGTATCAGAGCATTAGGTTTCTTAAATCCAAGCTTACTTTGAGTGAAAATTAAGGAGAATCCGAGAATAAAAGTGTTGGATCCATTAAACTCCATTTTGCTTATATAGCAACTTTTTGGTGTCCATTCCATCTCGGTTTTGAGGCCACTATTTTAATGAAACTTATGGGTTGTTATTTCCACATTAATCTAGAGCTTTTGGACCTTAATTGATGAAGTTTTCATGTCAAATTTAAAAGAAAGGCGGCGTCTACTTTCTAGGAGCTCCAAAGTGCTCATTTTTTGAGGTGATTGTGAAAACAATTTTGCGATTGGTGCTTTTCAATGTTAATTGGGGATTAGAGGTGGTTTTGGCTTGTATTAAGATGAATTTAAAGCCTACATATGCTTAGTACCTACGTCAAGTCGTGTAAGGCAAGTCACTTGATAATCAAGTTTGACCCCTAATTTGGGCAATTTTTGGTTAATTTGAGCTCTATTTTTTTGGGCCATACCATCTTGGTTTGTTCTAAAATTCCGTTGCCATCTTGGTCTCTCAAATCTAAGATATTAAGTGCATTTTTCACTTAGTACCAAAGGTTTTCCATCAGAGAGCCTTGTTGAAATTGACAATTTTTACCTTGTAAAAGGTAATTGCTTAGTACTTCAGTGAATCCACATGTGTGACTTCCTAGAATATAGGAATCTAGAAGGTCAACACTAGCTTCCAAATGATGATGTGGCAATTGAGTGGAATCTAAGCCAAAATGGATAAGACACACGTGCTACAAGTGGTCAAGAGAGAGATTACGACTTTTGTATACATGATCCATATTGGATCCATTTTAAGGTTAATGATGAGAAGCATTGTTTTGGGAGCAAATCCGTGTTTTTCACTCTTATGTGTGAATGGTCATTTTCTTTGTTATCAGGCTATACACTCACTGATTTTCACACGTGTGAGGTCGTGGGATCATAGTTTAGATTGTGCTTGCTTGGAAATGTAGAAATTGTCAATGTAAAACTAGTTTTGATCTTGATAAAAGATCCAAGTTGCCAATCACTCTTTCGGATTTGAATTATGGAATAAAGTAAAATCACCCAGTGTTTCATGTAATTGGGATTACATGAAGGTAATGAATTTTGTTTTGGATAAGATCAACCCATTTGGAAGATTTATAGCTTAGTGTATCTTTGGGGACTTGAGTTAGTATTCATGAGTGGAGGCAAGCAATTTAAATATTGTTGCATCTCTGGATATTTATTTAGGTGGAAAGATCAAACTAAGAATAATGGTTCATGGGTAAGATTTGAAAGCTTAAGGAATAGTTTCATGTTTTTTTTTTTTTTCCTGTTTTGAGGACAGAACCTGTTTAAGGGAGGAAGAATGTTACGACCATATTCAGTTAAGGACATGAAATAGTCCTAATATGGTAGACCGGCCCTCCAGTGTTCGAGATTATTGGTCATGCCGAGATTTAATTCCACATCGAGGCCTGTTGGTGACTAATGACCTTGACTAATGACCCAGACACTCTAATTGAGACATATGGAGCAGTGCATGTACATGTGACAGTTATAGGCAGGAGGAATGCATGAAGAGTTGTGACCTATTTATAGTTGACCTGCATGGGGATTGCATGGGTTCATGCACGGGATCCTACTCTCTATATATTGAGGTAGTGATTATTCCGTCGACGACTTTGGACTAGGTTACCTATAGAGCTCATCTCCTTTTGCTTTCACATGGCTTGGCTTGGGGGCTAGATCCAGGAGGATTCTCCATGAGGGATCTAGGATTGGTTGGGTGGTTTTACTCCATAGTCTCTCTTGTGTTTTCCTATCCTCATCTTAGGGGTCTTCCCTAGTGGTCTTTACACAAAGTGTCGACGTCCAACAACAACAAATAACCACAAAGGACACGTCGCATCAACTAATTCTATGATTAGTAGACAACTATGATTACAATAGAGATTAAAAGATCTCTTGTATGCATATATAAGTGGCATAGGCGCTCTTCTTAAAATAAGAGAACATGAGAGAATAGAAGAGGAGAGTGAAGTCATGTACGCAAGGCAAAAGTAAAATACATCAAGCTCCTTCCACAAAAGAAGCACTTTAGCTGTGATTTGTCCTTCTTGCCTCCACTTTTGGAACTTGTTGCTTGATCATCTATCTTGACCTCTTCCCTTGGGTCTTCTTGGTTGATTTAGCCTTCATCTTGCCTTTGCTTGAGAAGTTTGCCTTCTCATCTCCATCATGTAATTTCAAGGAACCAATCCTATTCCTCACATGTTGCATCTTGCTCTCCTCAGTCACAAGCACACTATGGAGCTTTTCAATTGAGGGTAAGGATTCTTGTATGAAAAAACTTTGCACTAGATTGGAGAACTCATCTCCAAGACATTTAGGATGATTTGTACAAGTTCAACATCATGGATTCTATCAACAAAATTGTGGATAGTTCCTTATTTGTGATTGAATTCTCAAGACATAATCTTGAACACTCTCTTCACAACCTCTAATGCCTTGTAGAATTTGATTTCTCAACATTAGCACTCTAGAGGTATTTTTTTTTGACTCATAGATCCCTTTGAAGGAGTCCCAAGCCGCCTTGGCCGAGGCACATGAGGCTGCTTCTTTTAGAAGTTCATTTCTAACATTCACTTTGATGCAATGCAATGCTAGCCTATCCTTCTTTTTGTACCTCACAAGTTCTTGTCCACCTTGAGGCTCTTCCTCCTCACCAATGACAAGATCAAAGAGATCTTGGAGCACTAAAAGTGACTCCATTCTCACTTTCCATATTGAGTAGTTACTAGAATTGAGCCTCTCACTAGCTTCTAGAAGGAATGCACCAATAGATCCCATCTCACTAGATCCTTGTACAATTATGTACTTCTTGGCTCTCCCTACTATCTTTCTTAGAATTTGGCCTCACAAGAAACTCTCTTGAACTCAAGACTCAAGAATCAAAATCTTAAATGATCTTGAATTCAAAAGAACTTTGGGAAGAATTCTACTCTCACTATTCACAATGATAGATTGGATTTGACTCTTGGAAGGTCCTTAGGTGATTCAATATGACTTATAGTCTCTCTCTAGGACACAAAGCATCAGCCTCCTCACTCTATCTCAATGATTAAGTGATGTCATAATGATCTATTATCACCAATTCACATCAAATATCTTATGAAACAATTGATTTTTACAAAGCAAATCACTCACAACCCTCTCACAAGCTTTCAAGATGCAAAACTTTGAAGATCCTTTAAACATGAAGCAAGTACAATTTCAGCAGCCTCTCACACGTGTGATAAGTACACTTGCAACTCACAAAAAAGTACGGACTTCAAAATTTGAAGTAATCAATTGGATAGCCTTGCCCTCTCTCAACTTGATTTTAGCACCAATGCTTTCTACAAATTGAAGAGATCTAGATCATTAGCTATGCTCTTATACTTGGCTCTAATACCATTTCAAAAATCAGTGAATGGATCTTAATTAGATCTATAATAGATCTGTTAACTCTGCAAGTAATTGTCAAACACAATACTTGATCATATGTTATGTTCAACAACTAGGTTAAGTGCACCAGATAACCTTAGTAACCAAGATTACATAGTAGATCCAAACAAGACACATATGAGAATAATCTCACTATGACCTAGTACATAAACACATATGTCCTTATCTGGTAGATTTCTCCAAAATTTGCATATGTTACTCACATATATCACTGAGATTCTTGTAACTCATCTACAAAAAATTCTATTTCTCTTGAGTAAACAACATATCTGAGAAATCTCTGAAGTGAATTATTCCACATCACAAGTTTTCTAGCCATCATACTTTTACCAACAAAATTCCTTCAACCAATCAACCTACTTCAGATCTTAGTGCACAAACCAATATTAGGTTGACTTATACAGACATCTTTGGATATAAGGTTAGAATCGAAACTTTATTCCATCAGATCCAATCAGCGAAATCCTAAATTAATCTTTACCACCACTTTTCACTTTTCCAAAACTCCTCTAGTTCCAGATTATTCAAAACAATCACTAGAGATTTCCTCTATACCCACTGAATAGTTCCACTATTGCACACATACTGGATTCCACAAAAGAAATCTATGCAACTGGTTGATCCCATGAAAGCCTTATTCCTTTCATTTTCTTCTCCCCCTTTTAAAAAAAATTCCATAATTTCGATTAAAAGGTTCTCAAGAGACAACGTATAAGATATCAAAGATTCGAAAAAATCAGTGATGAGTATTCAATACAATTACAAACTAGAATTTTTCCTTAAAACCATAAAATATCTTATCACGAGTGATAGAAACATTACTCTCAATAATCAACTATCAAATTGAGATAAACAATTGGGCTCAAGAATTCTAAATTCCACTTAATTAATTGAAAACATCAATTGATTCTGAGCTATATTCACAAATTGAAATGGAAGTATGAATTCATATAGCTTTAATAGTCCTATCCCATACCATCAGTTTTCTCTCCAAGAAAGTTCATTGCTTTTAGATCCGATCATTAGATTATCAAAGAGATTATCTGACCATCCTATATCCAACATAGGATCCGATCTTCAACCATTTCCAAAAAAAATACCTCCTACCATTGAATGTTTTTTCATGTAGATGACAATATCATCTAAGAATACCACTAGGCATTAACCCCAGTATGGACGAGAAACCTCGTTCATATACAGTGGAAATGACCTAAGTTTATTCTTCAAAAAACCAAAAGGAAAAATTCAAAATAGCTGAAGTATAAACCAATAGATATCTAATATCTATATCCGAAATGGTACGAGGAATTCAATTCTTTCAAGAAGATCTTTAACCGCATTATTCGATAATTCGGAAATCTCAATACTCCATCTGGATTTCCAATACCAGATATGCACATATCTATTCCACCAAAAATTAGAGTACCCCATATTTGCTCCAATAAAATTGTGATTTGACAAGACTCTGCACATGGTTTTACCATCACACAAACAACCCAACTGGTTGATACTATTATTTCCAAATTCCTAGCATCTTAGAGTTCCAACTCTTAGGAATAAGGGCTTTTACAGTACAAATGTGAACCAAGTATTATTCTCGTTCCAATGTCACAATTTCCAATAACAAATAGGGTCAACTCATGGTCCTATAGATATTCTAAAATAAATTCAACTTAATGAATTCAATAACCCGGTGCTATGCAATTTTCTCATAGGGATTATTAACCAATCCAAACTACATAACACAATCACATTTACCTACTCTGGTGTCTGATTTTCTTCCTCCCTTAAATTTTACGGTCACCCGAAAAATTTCATTAGCAAAGGTGGGGCCCCAAAAACTCCTTTGACACAAGTAAATGCTAGATTGCTACCCTTTTGACCATAGTAGCTTAAGTATTACTTCGTTAAAGTTGCCAGAACCTAATGGAAAATCCATAAAATTTGGATCCGGGTATTCTTGTACGATATTTGATACTCTTAAAATTTATCGAATATAGAGCTACCTCATGACCTTTATTCCACTTATTCACTTTAACAAATATCTCAAAAACTTTAGCTTGCCCAATCCTAAAGATCAAAATCATTTAGGATAAGCCTATCGGTGCAACACTGAAGTCGAAAACACCATTTAACTCAATTATCTGGGAGTATCCGCACTCTAAAGTTAAATGGATAATTAACACAGTACCTGAAAATTCAATTTCCCCTTACCAAGTATCGGTCTTAGAGGAAAAATCCCTTGTGAGAAAATAAATATCCTGACATAAATCCTAAATCCATGAACCTAGCTCATAGACCTACAGTCAAGATTTATTTTCAGATTATTCTATTTATAGTAAATTATTATTTTTGAGTTCGACGAACATTCATTTAATCAGATCATAGAAAATCCCTATTTTTACCTCGCCAAACTACAAAAACTGTGCTTTTATGTGTCAGGAACCTTCGCCAGTTCTACCCTAGCTTTATCTGTGTCAGATTCTCAGTTTGAGAGTTCGACGAAGGTATAGAATTTGTGAGAAAAGTCTGATTAGAAATTTTTTTTATTATCAAAAATAGCACTACTGAATCTTCGCCGAGTCAACCTTCGCCAGTTCTATTTTTAGGTTCTGATTTTTCAGATCAAGTCTATGTCAAATTTTGGATCAAATCTGATACAGTCTGATTTTGATTTTAAGAATTTTTCATTTTGAAAAGTATCGATTAGTTGATCTTAGGAATCTCTGCCAATTTGATGGAACTAGAACCTTACAGAGGTACTGAGCAATGGAACTATAATAATGATCATGAAGGTGGATCTTCAGAACAATATGCTATTTAGGCTGCCGCATAACAACAAGCATCTAGGAACTGGACCAAAGCACCACTTGGATGCTTTGCATGTGGAGAAAATCACAGAGTTGCAAAATGTCCAAATAAAGACAAATTTGTACCATTCTGTCATGACTGTGGTTATGGGCATTGCTACAAGGAGTGTCCAGCAAGACCGAAGCCACCATCGGTCACAACTCCTGTAAATTTGATAACAACTTGGTAGTGGTTACCAGAGCACAAAAGTAGAAAAAACCTGTAGCAGATCCAGTACCTGCTGATTCTATACCATTAACTGATATACCAACAACATCTGGAGTCTATCCAAATCTTCATGTAGAAAAAAGAAGATATCAGGATATGAGCCAGTGAATTAAACATTTACAAGAAGAAGAGGAGCTTGAAGCTGCTAGAGCAACAGCCGCAGTTCATTCTTCACCAGTGCAACCACCGAATAGTCCACGTACAGATATGAATGCTCAGTTGCATCATCATGAAGAACCCTTCAAGATGACTGAACCAAAAGCATCGCAAACAGAATTGCTCATGAATATTTTGTCTAGTAAGGTCAATATCTTGTTGGGAGAGTTCTTGAAGGTGGTGCCACAGGCAAAATGAGTATTAGCGCAAAAGTTAACTCAAGCTGAACCAGAAGTCCATCAAGAACATCTTTTTTGTGCCGGATTTGAAGAATCTAATGAAGTACTCCATGTCGGAGCAGCTTGGGAAAGTGAACAAAAAATTATCACCCTGCCAATACAACGTAGGCAATTTTCTAAAGAAGCAGATGTGATGGATGGCGGTTTGGGAGTTAACCTGATTTCTACAAAGCTATGTGCAAAATGGGGCCTTACAAAGATAAAACCTGCAGCTTTTGCCATAAAGCTGGCTAATCAAACGACAGTTCATCCACGAGGAATGGTTGAAGATATACCTGTCAGAATTGTTGGAGTATAGTTCGTCATTACTTTCGTAGTAATGGACTTACCTGAAGCACCAAACGTCTACCGAGTCCTATTGGGACGCCCATGGTTATGAGTTGCGCAAGTAACTCATAACTGGGGTACCGGGAAAATCACTTTTGAAAATCGTGAACATGCAGTCAAGGCTGATCCTGTAACTTGGACTATCAAACTAGTGGCTCAAAAAGAGGATGATGATTCGTCAACAACGGATCATACTTGTGACCAACCAGTAAAAAATTTGGGAGTTCATTACAATTTTCAAACCGATACGGTCAACTGAAATCAAGCACTTGCAATGATTGACTCTACAACATGTTATATGTGTCAACAAGATAATCAATCAGATTTGAGCGAGATTTCATTATTGGATCGAACTTTGGATACACCGATCACTTTTCCATTGAATGTGCTGAATATAGCTCGGATATCAACGGAGCCTATACTAGACAAACTCATCCCTGTGAGTCATGCCTTGACTTATGATGACAATGCAGAACTTACTGATGAGCAGATTCTAAATCATATGGATCCGACTAGATTTGGAGTGCGTAATATTCCTCTTGAACCAACAATAAAACCACCAAAAGCAATTCTATTGAAGGAAGACAAGATCACAGGTTCAATGACGAAGAAACAAGCTAAGCAATATCATAATACGGTCTTGAAATGGGAAAATCCTCCTCAAAAGTTTGATTAAAAGAATGTGCCACCCTTACTGAATAAAGGCAAAGGAAAAGTCAAGGATGATTCTGCAAGTTAGAGTTCTAGCAAGACATCACCGTCTGGGAAGTCTTCACCTCAGAAAAAGAGTTTATCTTCTCGGAAGTCATCACCTCCACGATCAATTCCTGCTAAAAAGGCTAAGCGAAGATCCAAGACAAATCCTTTTGACAAAGAACAAGCAAATATAGTCTAGCATGATATGCCCGAATATTTTAAACGCTATACACTGGATGATGTGGTTATCACATTACCAAAAGCACATCGTGAACCCGAAGAAAAGGTGCCAGAATTGAAAGATGTTTATGATGGCCCAGCTAGGACACAGCCTATGAATCTTGCTGGACCAGGAGAACCAGAAAAGATTGTACAAGTTGGATCACAACTTAATCCTGAACAGTTTCAAGCGCTAAAAACGTTACTGATTAAGTATCAAGATTGCTTTGCATGGACTTATAAAGATCTCAAAGGTATTCCAACGTCAGTTACTGAACCATACCTTTCATACCTGTTGCAGTTCCACAGGTTATAAAGTTCTATCGCTGTAATCCTTATGTTGCAGATCTGATCAAGAAAGAGCTTCAGAGATTGCTTGATGCCGATTTCATTTATGAGATCGAGCATACCAAATGGGTTTCACCGATTGTCATTATTCCTAAGAAGAATGAGAAATTGAGAATCCGAAAAGAACTATTTGACAACAGAACGGGAAGCGTTAGCCATGATTTTTTTTATATGGAAATTTTGTCATTACCTCATGGAAACGCACTTTGCATTTTATACGGATCACCAGCCGTTACTTTACTTGGTAAACAAGACATGCAATACTGGGCGTATTGCAAGATGGTTACTCTTATTGACTGAATTTGACTTTCAAATTGTGGTTCGTAAGGGAAAGCAACATTATCTAGCTGACCACGTTTTGCGAATTGAATCCGCACCAGTTAATACTGAAGTGGATGATGAATTACCAGATGCTGCACTATTCTATGTAGAGGCAGTGCCTGAGTGGGCAGCGGATATTGTTGAGTACATGATGCTAGGACAACCAAATGACTCTTTGACAAAAGTACAGAAGAGACAATCGATTCATAAGGCTCAACCTTATCAATTGATTGCGGGACAATTGTATCGTCGTGGATCAGACAATATTCTACGTAAATGTGTTTTAGCACATGAAATCCCAGATTTAATCATGTTTTCACATGATGGCATGGGTGGAGGACACTTCTCTACAGATATTACTGTTTGCAAACTTTTGCAATTAGGTTGTTGGTGGCCTACACTTCATAAGGACACAGAAAATTATATTCAGACATGTGATGTTTGCCAATGAGCACGACGACCTACTAGACAGAACTATGAACCCTTACATCCGGTTTTATCGCAAGCGCCATTTGAAAAATGGGGACTGGATTATGTTGGTCCTATTCATCCTGTCGCTCGAGGATCTCAGGCCCGATACATTATCATAGCAACTGATTATATGACCAAGTGGGTTGAAGCCAAAGCTGTCAAAGTTGCCGATGCGAAATCTACGGCCAAGTTTCTTTATGAAAATATTATTATCAAATTTGGATGTCCGATCAAGATTGTCAGTGACCGAGGTACACACTTTGTTAATCAAACGATAAAGTGTTTACTGGAAGGTTTTTTTTGTGATACACATATTTAGTACCCCATATTATCTCAGAGGGAATGGCCAAGCTGAATCTTCCAATAAGATTCTCTGCACTATTATGACAAAAACAGTTGAAGCAAGTCGGTCTGATTGGGAACATAAACTGCATGCAACATTATGGGCATTCAGAACCGCTTACAAGAGTAGTACAAATCAAACACCCTTTCAACTTGTTTATGGTCAAGATGCTATTATGCCGATTGAATTTTTAATATCATCTTAACACATAGCAGCAACAGAGCGGTTAAATGATGACAAGTCTTTACAATTGCGTCATGAAGCTTTGCACAGATTATGTGAAACAAGATTGATGACAGTTCATGCATTAGCAGCAAAGAAAGCGCGCCGTAAGGCATGGCACGTCTCTGGGTCCAAGACTAAATTTTTTGAGGTTGTAAGTTTTGCTGAATTCCATCTGAACTCAATTGTTATTATTGGGTTGCTAGGTTTTGTTATCCAATTGAGCTCTCTGAGATGTACGTACAACTCAATAAAAATTAAAACTTCAATGAAGATTCAATCCATTACATGGATGCTTATGCCAATTTCAAAACAATTGGAGGTATGCATGTATAGCATTTTATTATATATACACGTGGCCAAGATAGAGCACTAGCCAACAGATTGAAATGGTATATTTTTCTTAAAGAGGAAGTGAAAACCTTACTAAAGCGCGCTTATACATAATGTACACTTTATAGCATCTTGGATGTGTCATAGTACAAGATAGAATCATACATTTGACTATAATCATTATATAATGAAGAGAGCATGTTAGAAAAAATATTGGGTACCGACAACTTTGTTGGCTAGTAATGAAAAAAAGGTGTGCGTGCCTTAAAATGTCAACATGAATGTAATGCTTTCAAGATCCTCAAGTAGTTTGTCATTTAATAAAGGCCCTCCCAATGTTAAAAGGGTTAATACTAAGTGGCTATTTGTGAAGGGGCATAACCTCACACACACACACACACACACACCATTCATTCATTGTGATGTTCTTTGTATCGTGCAATCTTTTTTAATACGAGCATCAAGTATAATGGCTTGAATCTTTGCTACATGCTCTAGTTTCAAGAACGTGGATGTCCATAATGGTATTAGAACACGTGCTCCCGCTCCCCATTGCCACAAGGATATTGCTTACAAGAAATCATTAAAGACGTAGTACAAGCTAGTCGTCGAAATTGGTGTTTTTTTTTGGTAGTTTTTTAAATTGTTAAAAGCGTTGGCCATAAAAATTTCCGCGAGCATTAGCATCACTCTTATTTCGTGCTTGAGAGAGGTTACATAGTATCACATTAAAAGCGACAGTTGTTTTTCAAAAATTGGTTAGAAAATGGATGGTGACTTTTAAAATTGTAATAACTAGTCTTTTGTAGGAGATTTAATAAGTCAAGAAACTAATTTACATGTAAAATTTCATCTCTTGAGTTGTGAGAGCCCAAATTCTGCACAAAACCATTAGTTACATCTAATGAATATATTACAAAATTATAGTTTTATAATGCACTTGGATGTAAAAATTTCTTGACGGGGCAGGGTTTAGGCGCTGAAAAATACTCATACGAGTCATTGAAAATATAGGATTTGTAGTGAGGGGAAAGGCCTTGGGCCAGGGCTTTATGCTCTAGGAGGGCTGTTGGGCATGGCTTCGACCATGGCGGAAGGCCGAAGGCAATCACAATAGTACATCCCCTTGTGCATTGCCAATGTGTCAAGATTTTGTCATCTCAATCTAGATCATTGATTTATGCAAGAATTGAGTAGACACACATTACCAAGGGGGGGGGGGGAGTTCCCCCCCCTCTTAGGGCTCAAGGGCACTTCATGCGAATTCAAATTTTTTTTTGTTGTAAGTGCAAAAGGTGAGTGTCAAATTAGTAAAAAAATTTACGTGCACCTTTTGATTCATGGGAAGGTCCATGTAAAACAAGATAATGCCGTAAAATATTTTGTCCCCACAGATGAGTGAGATTTAGTGAGTCACTTGCTTTTCCTTCATAAAAGATCAAAAACTAATTTTCCTAGAGGTAGATACTTAGCTCATGAGGACAGGCCGATTTATTTTTGTTGATTTTGTCATATTAGCGAGACGTAGTTGCTCGAGGATTTTACTCGACAAGAGTTTTGAGTTGGAGGATTTAAAAGGGCAACATTTCTCAAAAACCCAAAAGCTTTAAAACACGGGGGATATTGGAGGTTTCCAGGAAGCACTTACTCTTTTATCCAATGGACCACTGCTGGGACCAATGGTTCTCGTGAATATGTTGAGGTCTGAAGAAGAGACGAAACAACTGGTAACAGCAGGGCAGGTTGGCGTGACACGTGTCTAGTTCTTATTGGCCGGAGCTGAAACGGCGGCCGGCTAAACAGTAACTGTAGTCAGCGCAAATCTGCTGGCAGTCCACTCACCAGCGTCCATTTGACACGTTTTCGTCCGCGCCTTTGGATTGAGACCACGTGGATTGAGATCCCGATTGATCTTTGCACAATTATTTTTTAACTCAAATAAAGCAAAGGGCAATATTAATAACATTAGAAGTTTACGCGCGCGTGGTTGATTGCATGCCACGTGGCAACTTGCCACGTGGGGACATCGTATCTATTGGATATAGACATGTGGCAATATTGGGACAGTTATGGCTGGATCCAACGGTGGCGAGCTGCCGGTCGTAGCGTGCTATTGATTCACTTTGGAGCGAGAGAGAGAGAGAGAGAGAGAGAGAGAGACATGGCGGTGCGCTTATCATGCAGGACATATGGGCATGTCTCTCTCTTTCGTCGTCACCATCTCCACTAAGAGAAGACGAAGAAGATAATCCATTAGTATTATCTTTTATAGTATTCTGCATCGCTTTCTGCATCGCATTCTTGGCAATAACTGAAAAGGGAGGAGCGAAAGCTGGAAAGGGAAGAGCAATAACTGAAAAAGGAGGTCCAGGAACCTCAAACAAGCAGCTCTTCTGTTTCCGGCTTGCAGCTTGTGCAAATTTGCCTTAACTTTGTTCCTGTCTTGCGTTTTTGCTGTGTTAAGCCATTGCCTCCGGCCCCTCGAGAGTTTAACAGGTTCGCATCCCGACGCTTTGGTTTTGATGTTCTGAATGCTTTGCTTTGGACAGGGCGGGAGCATGGATCGGATGGCAGTGCTCCGTTTTCTTGCATAATTGTGTTTTCTTTTAGATCTGTTTGTTATCCAGCTTTCTTTTGTTTAATGAGTGTATTTTCAGCTAGATCTTTTAAATACACCTTTTCAGCTATTGGAGTTCTGTTAGTGATTATCTTCAGGCGATTTGCATGGTCTATGCATGTCCTCCTGTATGCAGGCTCAATGAACACTGTCCATTGAGATTTGTTGAGAGGACTAGTGCAGCTCTATTATGCGAATCGGTTGCCATCTTGTTATGATGAACGTAATGATTCTTCATTCAGGAGGTTCCATCTGGATAGATCTATACGAGCTGGTCCATTTACTTCACAAGAGTAGTCCTCATATGACGGAGGGATTGAAAGCACAGTTTTATCTAATCTGTTTTAGAAACGGAAATATCTTGTAAAATTTCAACTTCTAACAGCTCTCGATCTGATTGCAGGTTTAAATCCGTCGATGATGGTTTCAATGCTTTTGCGTATGCCTCTTGCTGTGTCCAAGAACCATTAGGCAAGAGAACGCGAACTAAGTTATTTTGGTGCTATAAGTACTGATCTATATTGCAACAGATACATAGAGAAGATCCTACAGGTTTTCCAAGATTTGAAGTGTGGAGAGTAGCTGGTCGAAGTTACTATGGAGATGGGGAAGCAGATCAAGTATGGCGTGATCTATATTCTCCCGTTGCTATTTATTCTGTTTTATCCTTCCACTATTCAAGGACAAGCCGTCCCGGCTCCTTCACCTATCCTTGCATCACCTAGTCCAACTCCAGCTCCTGCTTCAGCACAAACTCCTGTCCCTGCTCCAAGTCCTTTGCCACCTGCTCCGGCCAGTAGTCCCTCTAGTCCTTCAAGCGGAGTGCCCGTCCCAGCACCACAAGCTTCTGTGCCCTCTCCCTCGCCTAGTAGCTCCCCAGCTTCAAGCTCATCTCCCGCTCCTTCAAATGCACCAAGCTCCATTCCATCCCCTTCTCCTTCATCAGGTGTTTTTTCCCCGCCACCTCCACCAATGACGCCTGGCTTGCCTCCCTCGTCATCTCCTGCCCCTGCTCCAGAATCAGAACAGGATACTCCAGAATCTGGAAAGTCTAGTGGATTGAGCGGCGGCCAGAAGGCAGGCATTGCATTCGGCGTCATTCTTGGTGCTGCTGCAGCAGGAGCCATAGCCTTTGTAATTCTCAAAAGGAAGCAGAACATCAGAAGAGCACAATATGGAGGAGGCGGTGGTCAATTTTGAGGCGTCAGTTTTTCCGATCCTGATCAGTTAACATCATTCATCTCCCATTTTCAATCCCTTAACCTGATGAGCGCTTTCAACATATTAGAAAAGTTTCCAGATCCAGGGACTCTTGAGGATTTCACGAACATTCTTACGTTATGAACAGCCGATATCCATGCGTGAGTGGTGACTCTTGGATGTATCTTTTGGCAGGACGTAGATCCATCCTGCCTTGTAGATTTGTCCGTAAGTTTATTATGGCAGAATTATAGATGTTCTTTCAGCATTTTACCTTTAGGAATGGGGATTTATTAAACTTGTATTTGATACAGGATGCTCCACCTGTATCAACCTAGCTGTTTTAAATTGCAATATACTGACACTACTTACTTTAGGTAGACTTTTCCAATCATCTCTTTTGTGTGTGTGTGTGTGTTTTGTTTAGTTTTCTTTGTATATTGTAAAGTGTGTTTTTGCCCTGCTCAGTGCTAATGCTGCTTACCCTGAACTTTTTATGCTGGATTGCTGAATTGTCTTTTTACTCTGCAAAAGGACTCACAAATTATGAAGGCCATAAAGCCAAGCCATAATGGAACTACTGTTAAGGCAGGTGCGCACAGTTCACTACACAGACTTTTCCCAAGCATAAAAGATAGTGAGTTGGTCCTCCTTTCCCTGTTGAAATTAGTTTGGAATTGCTTCACGACTCTTATATTCATTATATGTCAAGAGAGAAGATAGTTTTTTCCACTCATAATTTTGTTGAGGGATATATATGGCTATCACTCCAAGCAGCAAAGTTTCAAATTAGAAGGATTTTGCTGAATCTGCTTCTTCTTTGCTTGGGGTTTGCCATGAGGAATCCAAATCTTTGCATTATTTTCACACTGTTAATGCAATTTCTACATTGAATATTAGCCACCAGTGCAAATCCTTTTGCAAGGTGTAAAAGTATGCCCCAAATATCTAGGGATTGGAGCAAATCGATATGGGAGGGTTGAGGTCATGGTTTGTGCATCTAGGAATGTGCGAGTTCAAGTGCTTTACTTGATGCAAACAGTGAACATTTGCTCAAAAATCCTTATTTTAGGCTTTTGGGGCTAGTTTCAAGATGCCAATTTACTTTGAAGGTAATTTCAAGATTGAATATTTTTGTAATTTGACCTGTGACTTTCAAATTAGATATGGATTCTACGTGTCTAGTCATCTTTACCAATGGCAAATGAGTCATTTTAGAAGCTCTATTGATACCATTTGTGCAAGTCATAACCGGTAAGTGTTTTAAGGCCTATTTATCACAAGGGGGGTGAACATTGATGCTAAGGTTTCACAAAGGAGTAGGGGGTAAGTCTAAAAGGCCCAAATACTCTATGCTTTGATTGATGGAGCCACTCCAAGAGGCCTTCCTCCATTCACAAGGGTGAGCGTTGCCCTTAGGTGGATGAAAAGGTGCCAACCCTCGTCTCTTGTAGGAACGGATAGGATAACTCCCGACGTACTTCATTGTATGCCACGTGTTTCTTGAAGTATTCGTTGACCAGGGCAGCTTCAGTGTTTCTTGAAGTATTCGTTGACCAGGGCAGCTTCAGCCTTCCTGACCGGTTGTAGACCTCCTCAAAGTGTATCACATCCTATATTGTATCACATCCATATTTCGCAGTCCACTATGAGGCAAAGACAGGTTGTGTGCAGTCCACTGAAATGCAGTTGAAATGCCAGCTTTTAAAATTTGATACTACCAGCCAGCTCTTAAACCTTTTTACTACCCCAGCCAAAGTTAAGATTATTTGGCTTTAGATTTAAAATACACCGACTTACTCAAAAGGATTAATGAAGATAGTGGATCATTAATTGCTTTATTAAAAGCAAAGAATCACTCATTTATAGATATTGTGAGTGATAAGTAATAAATAATCAATAATATGATTTACAAGTTAATGAACAATGTGTATGATTAAACATTTAGAAATAAAAATTTACAAAGTTTTTTTATTTAGCTTGTTATAATTTTACAAATTAAAAAACAAACATGGTCAACTAAGCTGGGCAAAGTGTGCTCCTCTTAATACACACTCAATTTCTCTTCTATATAAGGGAGATATTCGATTTGTTTGGCACTTCATACAACGAAGCTCTACCAAGATTTTCCAAGAAATTCCAAACTACAACGCATGTGTGGCGCCGCCTCCACCTCCGCTAGCCCTCCCCCCACACGACAACACACTAACCCACAACCACATTCCGATACCGCTTCTTATGCTTCCACTACCACTCTCACTGCACACCCATCCACTGTTGCTTCTAGTTCTATCCTTGTCGTTTCCATCTCTCCACCCCCTATCGTTATTCCAGTTTTCGCTCCATTTTCCATCACTATCGCTTCTTTCGTCCCCCCTCCCATCACCATCCCATTCACTCAGTTCAACCTTGATGACTCACAAATCTCACCAAATGCCCTCCAATGGATGAGTATTTTTGACAACTCGTCCCCCATTCATGCCTCTATCCTCAACACCACTCTCCAATTTCCTTCCATCCCTCTTGTTCCAACCTTCAAGCAATCCATCCTCACACCCACTTCCACCACCGCCACTCTGCTCACACCACCTGCATAGGCTGCCGAGGGCGATGAAGCATTTGTTCAAATCACATATATCAGATCCCCTTAGCGCGCTGATCGCAGTCAGCGTACCAATTTTTGGGCACCTTTGTCCATGTTGCGATCGCCACCAAAACAACATTGGATGGCTGGACAAACTTGGCTACCAATAACACGAAGCTGCGAGCAGAACTCACGAAGATCCAACATAAATTAAAAATTGTTTGTTGCATTGTTGATAATATGTTCGTTATTTCTAAAAAACAAGATGTTGGTCTAGTGTAAAATCGGCGACTTAAAAATCCATGATTCATTGATAAAGAATCACCACCCTCTTATACAAAAAAAAATCTTAAAATTGTAACATGTTCACCAAACATGGAAAGCTGTTCTATTTAGTAACATAGCCACTCTTCATTGTACATTGCATCCTAAAATGGTCGAAAAAACATTTCTTCAAATTCTCTTGTTTGAGTGAGCCTTCTCAGTCGCTAAATTTTTGTGGGAAGGCAGTGCTCAAACATGGGAGGGCAATGCCCAAGACGCAAGAGGCCGAAGGGCTCACCCCCATTGAGCTGGGGTGGGTCTTGAGGGTAGATTCCATGGGTTGATAATACTAAGAAGCTAAATTTGATAGTAGGTCAAAATCCATTATTTGTCATTGCGAGTCAAAATATCTATGTGAGTGATTGAATATATATAAGATATTTAATGCGCACTAATGCCTAGTTATACGATAAGCCAATACTTGTTTTCAAGTTCTTTGGAATGAGAAAATTGTTGGAATTTTACAATCCCCTGAATAAAAAATACAATAAATTTTGACTCAAATTACAATAGTTGCAATTGAAAGATCATTTTGATTAGTTTATTTATTGTTTTTATGCTTTGTTGAATATGCAGAATCATACTAACAATGCCTTCAAAAACTAATGATGTTTTGTCATAAATATCTGTGGAGTTTCGTGTAACAAATTTGAATTGAGACGGGATTGGACAAATTGAATACACATAAGCCTAATCATGCTAACACAACATACAAAAATTTGATAGCTTCAAGTCGTAGTGTATTTCAGATCACAATCAATAGTACATGAATTTCACTTTCTTCAATCTCCTATGCTCTCTCATTGTTTTGTTCTGACATTTGCTTGTGGTTATAGTTTGAAATCGAATGTCAAAAAAGATATTGTTTTTTTATTGATAACTAGCATATTTACAGATAATCATCTTATGATTACATGATAATTTTGATTTATAATAGGTTCCAATGAAAGCCCACCATTTAATGTATCTATTATTTCAATATCTGATTGAATATTCTTCTAAAAATGATGCGCAATTGATTTTTTGAGATTGAAATTTGGATGATCCATTTGAACTGAATAAGGATGAATCGATTCAATTCGAATATATTATAGCTGATTCGATTGTAATATGGATAGAACTAATTTTGTGTTTTTTCTTTGTTAGTTCTATGATTTTAAGAAAGCGTGCAAAACCAAAACTGGTATGCCCGCTGAGAAACCTGAAAACTTGCCTTCACGGTTTAGTGAGATCAAGTTCGGACTACAAAAGAAATGGTAACATGAGATTTTAGAATCTTAACCATTGTTTGAACAAAAAATAAACACCTAGGAAGATCTTTGTTGAGTTTTTCAAAAATACCATGATCATTTGTTGTCAAAAACTGTAGATGCTATCAGCTGTGTAGGTTGGGCACACGTACTGCACAACACAGACAACAAAAATTACTTATAATGTTAAGGTATGATCAAAGACATTTTTATAAGCCTAGAGTGTGAAAAAAATTTCCATATCGTCCCAAATAATGAAACCAATAAGTAATACCGAAGACAGGTCGTTCTGATTCGTTCTTTTGGAATACCATTCCAAAAACAGCTTTGCATTGCAAATTGTATACCATCCACAACTAAAGGCATCTGTTTGTTGTGGGGACTGCATGATCTCTCCAAATTAAGTTAGTCAATTGAATAGACCGTACAATGCTCAAACCATACAAATTAATTCAGCAGTTGTGAAACTAAAACCTTGTAGATCACTAGATCAAAGATTTTCAACAATAACCAATTCTATGTCAAATGATTCATTCACTTGAAATTTTATGATTATGTACAACTTGAGCATCAATTATTCGAACATTTGAACTAGATGCCGCTTCCACTTGGCACAATGTAACTATATCATAGACCATCCTGCAAAAGCCACTTTGAATTAGGAGAAAGGGTCATTGATTCCACGAGGTGTACAATCTGAAAGGGGAATGCAAAACTTGCTTGTCAAAATTTGGATGGGTTGATGTCATACAGTTGAGTCTCAAGCAAACCCATCTACGAGATCCCTCATTGCTGACGCATGTGATCAAAAGTCCCAAGCTCCAATGCTCACTGTAATTGAAATACATAATGCATGTTTAGGGCCTAGAAACACAGTTTAGGAGTTTAAAAATTGACGATTTCTTAATGGTAGACATCACTTATTTCGAGCAATATGGAAGGATTATGATTCTCTTCCTTAAAATGTCCTTAGCAATATACTTCTTGGCTCGATCTGATTCCTTGCCTCCACGAACTTAGAAAAAAAGTTGGACAACACACAAATTGCATCGTTGCAACTATCCAAAATTGCGTACTGCCAATAACTCAATCCAGTCTCGACTGTTGTGTCTGAAATGTGAGATGTCTTGTTTTTCAATGCCACACAACAATGTTCAAAGAAGCCTATTTTGTACGGGGTGTTTGGTATTGAGAATCTAAACTTGTTGCCCAAAGCTTCTATTTGCTGAAAAATGTCATTTTCATGTTTGCAGCACTCTAACTGGGACATTGGCTTTGGACCATGACTTGATGATGCAAATGAACTCATCGGGGAAATTTCCAAGTCACAATCTTGGGTGGCATTTTCAATCATGCCAACTTCCATGTGATTTTGATGATGCCAGGTATTTGGTGGTATTTGAAAAGTGCATTCGCCATGTTGTGCAAACAATGTGTCCATTCTCATAAATGAACACATTGATGTTTGGGTTGTATTGTTCACTGTGTCTACTTCATGTTGTATATCCATTTGTTTAAATATTGTTTCCGTCATTTCATTATTTGTATTCACAAACTTGGACTCGCAAGTGGTGGATGTAGTTTTTATTGTATCAACCTCAATATAATCATCTATGGTATCCACCTCAATAGGAATATCTCTGTTAGTTTGGTCCTTTGCTGCCCTTTGGTTGTCTGTCTTTATTGTCTCTCCACATGTTTCCTTCACCTCCGCAGGGGTGCATGCTCTCTTGCTCTTTTTTGTCTCCCTTGTCATAATCGAGCTACAGTTTTTGCATGCGATGGTGTCCAAGCCCCCGACAAAAAGGTTATACACTTGACAATTCTCATAAACACTCCTTTGCCAACTTTGGGATGCATATGCCTGTTCGCTTTTTGGCTACCACTCACTTGAATTTTGTAGAGTTTAGTGGTCTTTTAGAATGTGAGATATGGAGTTTCCTTGAATTAGTGATGTATTTTTTGGTGGACACACTTTTCGCACCGTGTCCCAGACGTGTTCTAGTCACATTGTATTGAAGAGGGAGAATAGTTCCTCTCTTTGGCATGGATGTGGTTGCTGGTGTTGAGATTGTCCCAAACACATTGTGTGCATCTTGTAAAACAGTTGTCATGCGTATTAAGTCAGATATTTCATCACATGACATTGTTTGCATCTTTGTGCGTAGGTTTGTAAAGTCACGATCCAGTGTCTGGCGAAGAGCATCGGTTTTGGCCAACAACATCTCAACCAACTCTTCATGCTTAAGATCGGTAGCCTTTATCTCAAAAGGAACATCTGCGCTCTCTCTCCCCTGCTCACAATCTATATTGGTTGTTTCCTCTACATTGCCACATTTTTTGTGGTTATTCCATAATTGAACATAGAATTTTTGTACCACTAACTTGGTGCCTACCAAGTGCTTGCATTGAGAAGAGTTGTCAAAGCACGAGCATGTTTCTTTTGCGATGTCCACTATATACCACTTCTCAGCACTTGCTTCACTTCTCACACTAAAAATCAACTTGTCTTCGTCAAGTACAATTAGCCTACTTTTGTCATGGTCGTACTGCTCAAGGATTTGAATTCCTGCTAGATTTTGCAACCTCTGAGAATTTGACAAAGTTCTCTTTGAAAAGCGTTCCGAGTCTTCTGCAACCCACACACATGTTTATAATGAGTATCCATATCTTGGAGGTACTGAGAAAAGATAGGAGATTGATATATTAAATGTGGGTTAGGTGATGCATTAAACCAATCAATTGTTTTAATCTATAATGCTCCACGAGTGTTCCACCGCGATGTGTGCCCGTGACGAATGACCCAACTAAGCAGTTGATGAGATATGTAACCTTATGATTTACCTTTCCCCCAAGGACACTATACTTGAGGTGGTGCCATGTCCTCTCAATTAGATTGGTTGTATCCACTTCTCCATGTGGGAATAGTCGTCCCCATTTTGGCCACATTTGCCTCCACATGACCTCTCTTCCAGTGCATCCCTTATGGACATATTGCAACACATCAAGTGAACGTGCATACTTTTGGTCAATTGCTTGCACTAGTCCTCCGAACTCTTCTTCTGAATTAGACTGCAACAAGTCACACATGTCTTTGTATAGAGCATCTCTTTCATCTAGTGGGACTTTGGACAACAGAGTCTCTACCCATGCCTTTTTGGCGTGAAATGTGCATAGAAGGATATTGCATGCCAAATGTTTGAGCTCTTCTCCTTCTATGGTCCAACACGCCCTGTCATTTGTAACAATTTCTATTATGGCTTGTAGTTCCGTTATGGACTTGTCTATGACAATTGCACGGGGTCTCGTAAATCCAAGTCTACTAAATACCACTTGGAATGCTACTCGCAATGCAATGCCTTGATGGTGCTGTCCTTTATCGTCTGAACATACCATGAACCAAATTGGTATCGCATGGCCAACTTGATTTGGAACAACAGCTCCAAACAAGAGAAAGTTAAATTGGTTTGTCTTAAATGTTGAGTCAATAGCCCATGCACTATTTTTGGAAAAAACGTTTAGTAAATACTCAACATCCATAAATCTTGCAAGACAAGCACAAAGGGCCTCTTGATGTCCTCCTTGTGGTCAGGGTCATATGGTTGATAATAAATGACATGGTAGATGAGCTTATATCAAAATCACGAAAAAAGTTCATGGCCCATTTTTAGCTAGATGAAATAACATGTGACATCATTTGTTCAATAACCACAATACCTTCCCAGTACTTTGCAGTTGTTGAGCCTCCAAATTCAAACTCCATTAATCATCCGAGCTCAAGGCATCTGTCCAACAATGCACGACTGTATTTTTAAACAAGTTTTGTTTGTTATGTTTGAACAAAGATATGTTAATAAGATGCTAATCATGATACACCCCACATCAAATTACCTTTCATTCGTAGCCTGTATGACAATTGAGATATCTCCTTTGGGATGAGAAAAAACCTAAAGCATGCCTGATCCGCCTCACTAACTTGTGCTTGCAAGAATGGTGCACGTTGGATAGAAACAATGGATAGATGAGACGCCTCTTTATATGCCTGTAGATCTCTCTCACACTCATGCACCACAAAAGGATGTGGATCCAAATGTAGTTTGTCCTCCTCTGAGCCGGGGTGATGATACTCATGTATAGCATACACTTGGACTCGTGCCATGTCCTTTGTATCCATTGGGATGGTCAGTCTCATCCGAAAAGGACATCCCAGTCTACAACTCCTGCGTGGCACAATATTTGATACTTGTTTGGATGTTTTTCTCTTACCCCTATGGCAAATGTAATCCCGCACACGACATCCACTTTTTCCCCAGACGACCTAGTGTGACTTTATTGCTTCAATCGTTTGGGTTATATTATTGTGTTTCCCAATCACTATGTCAATATGACAATCACAAAACAATTCATGCCATTGTCCTACATGCGGAATTAGGAGGGACATCTTAGACTTGAAACAAATTTCCTCTCTCCCAAGATACATGGTCTACAGACCCATTTTCATTTGCATATCTTTCCATTTTTGTTGACCATCATACTCTGGATTTGGCTTTCGTTGTTTACTTCGAGGAGGAGCTTTAAATGTGGGTTCTACACCTAAAATGTCTCCATACGTTGGAAAAGTGCACTTATTGATGCTTGCACACATAAGATGGTGCGACTGTGTGTTAAAAAGAAGAAGGCAGGGGACGTGTGCTCTTTGATGTCTACAAAAGGTGAGTGGGCTTCTTTATTTGCATGGGTGACCCCACCTACATCACCAATTGAACGATATATTGTTTCGTCCATTGAAACTCCAAAGTCAATATCATAGATCTCAGAATCACTACACTCAGAGTCCGAGTTCAACAATAGGTTTGTGTAGTAATGACCAATGTGGATATCTGGAATCAACTCTTCGTGCTCCAACTTTGATGCAATCCTACATACAGCTCATAAAGACCACTCTAATAAGTTTGTTATGTAATTAGGGACATTAAAATAAATTTCAAAAGGTCTAAGTCTCCAGACAAAAGTATATAATAAATGGAACCAATGCAATGGAGGCCAAAATTTTTGGTAGGCTCCAATATGGACAATCTCTCTCTCTCTCTCTCTCTCTCTCTCTCTCTCTCTCTCTCTCTCTCTCTCTCTCTCTCTCTCTCTCTCTCTCTCTCTCTCTCTCTCTCTCTCTCTCTCTGTGTGTGTGTGTGTGTGTGTGTGTGTGTGTGTGTGTGTGTGTGTGTGGCTATAACCACATAGCTATAATGCAACCCACAACAACACATTATTGACCACACACTATAACATATGAATAAGAAGACATAAACTTGCTAAATTATTGTCATCATTTGTTTTCAATACATTTACTGTCCATTACAACATAGTTATATTGCAACTCATGGCAAATAAACGAGATATACCAATAAGTGGACCATTTCTCTTTTGAAAAGTATATATGTTTTTTGACACAATATGAAAGCAAACTTAAAATATCATCTCTTTAACATCATTGTGATGTCCATGAAGCAAAGCAAGCACTAGAGAGATGATATTGTACCATGAAAAATGACAAGCAAAGGGAGTTAGAATGAGAAAAATAGATACATAGAGAGAAAATTTATTAATTTTACCTAAGGAGGGAGAGAGAGAGAGAGAGAGAGAGAGAGAGAGAGAGAGAGAGAGAGAGAGAGAGAGAGAGAGAGAGAGAGAGAGAGAGAGAGAGAGAGAGAAAGAGAGAGAGAGAGAGAGAGAGAGAGAGAGAGAGAGAGAGAGAGAGAGAGAGAGAGAGAGAGAGAGAGAGAGAGAGAGAGAGAGAGAGAGAGAGAGAGAGAGAGAGAGAGAGAGAGAGAGAGAGAGAGAGAGAGAGAGAGAGAGAGAGAGAGAGAGAGAGAGAGAGAGAGAGAGAGAGAGAGAGAGAGAGAGAGAGAGAGAGAGAGACTCAAAATCACCCTAAACCCCATGTGCACCTTGGTCTCACTTTCATTTACCACTCCTAAATGGATATGGCCATTGTTTTTTTTGTCAAACTTTCTTAGATCTCAATATGCTTGGTCTTCAAATTGGTCTTGAAGCGGATTTTGAAATTGAAGACTGATCAATATCGATAAATAAAAAAATACAATGCGGTGGCAAAGAATATGCTCAAAACATGGCTCTAATCCCTAAACCCAATCACCCTAAACCCTAAACCACCATATTTCTATATTTATACTATCTTGACATGGCTCGTGCTTTCCTTTAATGAGCATCAGCATAAAATGCTTAATTTTGCCCTCATTTGTCACGTAGAACCTACATCTTTGACACCTCTCTTGGCAATGAAGGCAACCTCCTAACCATTACGCTACCACAGCCTCAACTTGGCAAAAAAGTCTACAAATACGCTAGATAAGTTACATCACCCATGAACATTGCATGTTCCTTATTGACCACATTGCATATTGTTACACAACACATACATAGATGATTACACACGAAAGACTGGCTATGAGTTTTGATAAGCGTTCATTCAATTCTACAAGGTAGCTAGTAGATTGTTATGCAAGAATATCCTTTTTTATCTACTTTCTCAACGTCTCTCATGCTTTAATAGTTCATGTGATTCTGGAATGATCATGAGCTGTGAATGATTCTGGAATGAGCTGTGAAAGTACAAAATATGATCATGGTGGGATCGTGTGCTGTCAACCCATTCTCCCATCCGTGCACAGAATCACGGGCTGTCAACCCACTTTCCTAGTCCAGAGAGCATACTTGATCTACCACTTGCAAGCATGCAGTTTATGGCAATGCAAATCACAAAAATAAACAACATAGTTATTGATAGAAAAGTGGATTAAAATTTGTTTCTTCTCCAAAAAAAACTCGTGTATATTAATAATCTTATGGAAATAGATTTTGAATTTTTTTTAAAGTTTGTAGTCAAAGGTTGTTTGACTAGTTTTCTAAATAATTGCCTACAAATGAGTAGAATCACTATATGATCGTCATGGAATGTGTGGTACTCCTAGTTGTATTGACTATAGGACTGAATAATCTTATTAGTGTACTTGGATTGAAAGCTAGAGTATTAAAAATAGGCATGCTTATGCATAAACATATGAAGCTAAAACATGATTGTACAAAAGGCAGCTGGGCTGAAAAAGGTTGAAAAACCTAAATCATATATTGAAAAAACAATGTTGTCTAAAACAAGCCATCAAACAATTTCTCTTAGGGTCGATTACGGAAAAATGAATACGAGCTCTCATTGTCAACCTAAAACATGATGATATCAATAGCCCTCTTATGAGCCTTGTGTATCATATGTATATTTCTCAATTTAGTACATCTAAAACTATGTACATTAGTTATGATTGGAGAATTGTAATAAGGTTCCTTGAGGACCCACATAGATAAGGCTTGTTAGGAATGGTGGCTTGAGCTTTGAGCTCTCTTTGAACCCATGACGTAGATCTGTTGCATTAAATATGTGAAGTGAAAGCAATCTTTGGAATACAATATCTTCAAGGTGCTCATCTTGCTAGTAGCTATCTCTTGCAACAGAATCCGAAGATTTTTTCCCTACATCATTCTCAATAGACTCGTTTTCCCTAAGGAGGGATCGAACTACCGAAAACAATTAGGTGAGGGAAATGATGAATGTGTAACAAAAACAGGGCACATATGTTCGAAATTAAAACCTTCATCGTAGTTCACATGGAAACTCAACCATGGTTCTCAATTGTCTTCTAGCTATCAACAGATTCAATGTATATCAATGCCCAAATAGTGCTATAAACATGTCACTGTCCTGTTTATAACTAAGTTTTAGTATCTCTAGGTTGACTACTTGTCCAACCTTTTTGCTAGGATAGAAGGCCCAAACTATAGCATCTCATGTTGTCTAAGTTATGAGATTGTATAAGAAAACTTTCCGCTAGCCCTAGGTTTGAGCTTCAGAACTTAGAACTTGATTCCTTATATTCCGAAAGCGGCATATAGAGCTAATTTATGTCAGAAAAAACTTTAGCTCCCTAACGAATACATGCGGCTTTTTCAAAGCATGTAAAACAACCAAAATTAGGCAAAGTATGTTCTGTGTAGTATCAACTTAGCTTGTTCCAAGAACAGAAGGTCAATCACCTTAAGACTATTAGAAAAATAAATAGATTGACTTGAAATGATCTAAACATAGACAGTCACCATTATAGCTAACTACAAAGAAACCTATGGTGAGACATAAATGTCGACTAACAAGGACTTTCAAAGCGGGTTCGAAGAAATGTCACAGAAAGAGAGTAATGCCTCAAGGTATCTAGTTAAACATAAATCATAGACATGATGTTTGCAAGAAAATTAACGAGAGGAACATGCTGCTGTACGAGGAACTATTAATAAGATGCAAGCAAGTGTCAACATTGGCCTTAGTAGCTCCTGCAAATATGCAACAGAGCTGACTTCATTGGAATACAATGCAAACAGACTGACTTCACTGAAAATTAAGCTTAAAAGATATGAAAATGTACCTGTTACAATAGCTCCAATGCATTTGCCAGCTTCAAGCACCCATAGAACACTTAGGAGCAACGCTGTGCAATCCGGCAAAACCGTGAGGACATAAAGGAGGTTGAGCGCACTTTTTTGTTGCAGAAGAGGCGCTTGAGGAGAGCTGCAAATTGTATCAATCTCTGTTCAGAAGCATAGAGCATCAAGCTCTATTCGTGAGCCTAGAGAAGGTGATGAGGAGCGCTGATTCGGAGCATTGTTCATAGAATAGCAGATGAGGAGCATATGAGGATTAGCATTCACAAAATAGCAGATGAGGAGCAGCTGACTCGGAGCACCAGCATTCACAGAACAAGCAAGTAGGCAATGAGAAGCAACATTCACAGAACGAGCAAGTAGGCAATGAGGAGCAGCAGATGAGCCACAATATTTCCTGAGCAAGCAAGGTAGCATTCGAAATGCCCGAAATGCAACAACCAATGCTCAGTTGATCCAGAGAACCGTGAGAGCTGCTGTTGCTGTTGGCAGTTGATGGAGGGAGGAATAGCAGTCGAAGAGGACGCCGAGACTAGCAGCCATTGGCAGTTGATGGATGATCTGGCCCCACACATGAGCGCTCTCATCCCATTGGCGCGGCCGTTACAGGGAGAGAGGTGCTTGTAAGGCCTGTCGGGTGGCAACTGAAGATACCATGGAGTACCTTGGGCATCTTGTAGTATTGGGGGTAAGTGGTAGGCGCTTTTTCTCCCTTCAATTAAAAAACATAAATGCCTTGTCTAATTTGAATTTAGACTTTAAATGCCTTGCCCTTCAAATGAAAGGGGCTTTCACATAGAATGATGTGGAAGGACATGGGCTCAAATTGGAAGGTAAGTGCATATTTTGAAATTGCCCTGGACTCTTCCATGTGAAACCACCTCTTTTCATAATCCCTGTCCTTTCATCTTTCTTCATCTAAAGACACAACGTGCAGAGTGAACTTTCATTCTCTCTTCTCTATCTTATTGAAACCTATATGATGTTCTCTTCCTTAAAAATTCAAATGTAAACATCTCAACAAAGGGGCCTTACATAGTGGAAATGTTGGGGAGTAGTGCTTTTGGCATGTTCACTTGTACATTTTTTATGCCAAGTTATTATTTGCCACATGGGGCCCTTTACTTATCTAAAATGCTTCTTGGTTTCCAAGGGAAGGCTCGAACTTGAGACCAAAGAAACTTTGGATGTCAAGCTAACCAATTGAGCCAACTCCCTTGGGTTACTTATCTAAAATGGCGTAATGGCATTACTATTCTCTCTCTTCGATGAATGTTGAGTTTTTGGTAGGACTAGTCATTTTCTCTCTTACAACATTGTGTAGCCATCATCCTATATGATAAGTCACAATCTATTGAAGTTGTCACACATCTGGACAACTTGCTATACAAGGTGATATGAAAAGTTTTGGTGCGTATGCATGTTAAAAAAAAAAAACATTTTTAATCCTTTTTTTAGATTAGAGACCTCTTTTACCTTTGAAGCAATGCAATTATGGAGGAAAGGATGCTCCCAAGGAGGATTCGAGATGCACAACTCCCAAGGAAGATTTGGGATGGACATAACAAGGACTTACGACAATACAACCGAAAGGAAGAGGTTTAGATGGAGACTAAATCATCAATAGGAGATGAGGTCATGCAAATCAAATGCACGATTTAAGAGTTGCGCTTTACACTTTAGCATGATCTAGAATCCAAATAAGGTATTTGATTTTTGAAAGCATCATGAACTTGGAAGCCTAGGAAGATGAATAACAACTACACTCTTCCCTTTTACTTCTTGTTTGGCCTGGGTTTTGACATTCTACGAGTAAATTTTTTGAGAGTTTGTGAGTTTCTTTCTTGCCACCAGTCAAATAAGAATTGTGGTTTGGCATATAGTTGAAAATTTTAATTGAATCACTTGGCACGCTGTCCAAGTAATTCAGTCAATTTTTATTTTTCTTTTTGTAGCAAAAGGCCAAAAATGTCTTTTACCTTCAATTTTTTTTATTTATTTTGGGATTATGAGATTTTTAACTATGTGCCAAACCACAATTCTTATTAATAAACATTCAGGTAGTGGCATAAAAAAGATAGCACACCATGCGCTATCTTTTTATTGACTCATGGCAAGAAAGAAACTTGCAAACTCGCAAAATGCCAAGCCCTATTTGGGCTCAATCAGCCATATCCTCATTGCATTGATAAAGCTCTCACAAGAAGATTGCATCTTTCACCGTTAGCCCTCGCAACACGCTAGTGATTGGACCTACTCATGATGTTGCTTAACAAGCTTTTCCACAGTCTTGTCTCATTCGCCACGAACAAGATGGTGGCATCTTTTCATAGACTAGCTTGAGACATGACACATTCTATAAGCCTAGGCTTGGTAGGTCATGTACAAAGATGTCCCTTGTACAAACAATTTAGCAAATGTCACAAACCTACCTAGTGTAGGAAATTTGCTCCACACTAATCCCATTGGAGCAAACAACAATCATTGGTTTGGGTCTCAATTTAGTGCAAAAAAATGTCAAACAAAATTAAAGCTAGTCATTTGCTTGCTCGCATTAGACAAGGAATACATGAAAATGGAAATTTTAAGCCTCGACTATGTGGTCAATGAGGTAATTTTTGCATTAGCAGAGGTTTGAGTGCCAAAAAAGGCCTTATCTAAAGATAATTTTTGAAATGTTTCGAGCATATATTGAAATCTCAAAGGTCTCGTTAGGCAGGGTCTAGACATATGATTGGACAATACTTGTCTAGGACTGCACAAGTTAAAAAATGAATGGCTAACAAGAGTGTATTTCAAATGAACTGTAATTAAATTATTATGTATGGTCTAAAGAGGGGTTGAGCTCATTTTCAATGTATTCCTAGTTTTTTTGGGTGTATTCCATCTTCTAAATATAAATTTAAAGATTTATGGCATTTGTCCCTTTCTATATTTTTCATCCCTTGACATTTTAGCTAACAAATTTTTGAATTAAAAGAAAATGGAAGTTAAAATAAGAGCATGGATGAACTGGTCATCTATCTCATATGAAAATTGGCCTATTTATTGGAGGAAAAACAATGAACTTGGATGAGCTAAAGTTCATCGATCTAGTTGCTTCTAGAACTAGTTTGTGAAAAGTTTACAAATATCATGAAGGTTGTGAAAAAAGCCTTACTTTGTCAATATAGGCTTAGTCAACTCAATCACAAAATTATAATACATATCACTAGAGATTTTTATTTTTTCATACTCTGATTATTATACTAGTGCTAATCTTTTTGTTTGTCAAAGTTGCATTTCAAGCAAGCATGCTAGAACTCCATTTAAATTCGATTATATTCACATTTATAAAGGTCTTCTAGACATCGTACATAATGATTTATGTGGAGCTATGTGCACACTTCCTCTTTTAGGGGAGCCAAATAGTTCTTAACCCTTGTTGATGACTTCTTAAAAGAATAAACCGTTTTACAAAAATAGAAAAGTTTTTGGTTACATAGCCTTTGCTTAAAATCTAAAAGATGTTAGGAAGAAGTTTGACACTTCTAGTACCAAGTCTATATTTGTTGGTCATCTAGATCTTCACATTGTTCATCAAGATCTTTCCATTCAATTGGTATTTCAAAATCATATTGATTTGTGTCACTACAACAAAATGCACATTTTCCAATATGGGCTTATGACGGACTTTTGAAAATTTTATGATATGTCCAATTTTGACATTGGAATTTGACACATACAACGATTTCCCTTGAAAATCACCTCTGACAAATTGAAAATAAGTAGCAATGAAATCTACAAATACATATTGGAATATGATGAATAAGCAACATGCCAAATTTCAACGTCTTACTTGTTAGAGATGTGGGTTACAATTTGTGATGTGGCAGTGACATGTACAATCACTTGAATGTCGGATTCAAACATGCAAGTCAACAATCCTCCAAGAAAGGTGATGGGACATTTGTCCTCTTACAAGACTCGATTACTTTGAGGTAAATTCGTGTGTTAGATAATCGACATATATACCACATTTGGTTGCATGTTGGTGCACCATGCATGTTTCTATCTACTGAAATTGATTGGTGGGTCACACACACACACACACACACACACACACACACACACACGCACATTTTTGATAATGATGTGACTACAAAATCCTTGAGTTCTCACTTATTGTAACTCTTATCACGTGATATATGTACTAGACTCATATCTGTTTGCAGATGATTATATATCTTGACATTACATGAGCATGTGCTATGGGCTGCTACATGATGAGAGCTCTACATGATTGATGGATGATGAGAATTTTTTGCTCCAGAAATGGTACTTTGAGATACTAATCTGTTATGTGGGTACCTGTACCCACAGATCAGTTATTAGCCCAATGTAGCTGTGCAGCTAATCTGTGATGCTGCTGAGCATTGCCTTGGTTTACATGGGCTGGAAGCATTATTGCTTGCACAAAGAAGTAGTTGCTTGGTAATGCCTATGGTTGGTTGTGCTATCGTTTCTGTCTTTGCTCTTTGCTCTTTGCTCTTGATCCTCCATACGTTTTGTTCCAGGCAAGGTTTGTTCTGTGGCCTTAGTTTCAATGGCTATGGCAGCTCAGACACCAAGGCTTGTTCTGTGGCCTTGGGTCTCAATGGCTTTGGCTTGGTTGTGGTTCTTCTGAGCATTACTTTGGATTACCATGTCTGGAAGAATGGCTTATCAACAGGTCGATGGTGCACCGCTTTGTACTCACTGGTAGTTGGTTTGCTGTGCGAGGAGTGGAGGCGCTACGTTAATGGAAGCAATTCTTTGGGATAAATTGGATGCCCTTCTATGATTCACTTTTTGCTGCTCTACACCCTTCCTCTTTACACAACATGGCAGGTGGCATGTGCCTTTGCGGTGATGGTTTAGTTTTGCAGTTGATTCGTGTATGTTCTATTTCTGTTTTTTTTTTGTTTTTGTTGTTCGGATTTGGATGGCTTGGTAGTTGTACTCCTGGTGGTTGTTCTGTGGCTGTTTTTTTTTTTTTCTGTTCTTTTTCAACTACGGCCGTTATCTAGTGTAGATGGGTGATGTCTTTCAATTTGGTTTTCGACAATCTTTGGATCTTTTGTTGGGTTCTTGATTCTCTCTTTTTTCTTGCTTGTACATGTCTTTGTTGCTCTATTGTTTGTTGTAATGTTTGGAACTTTGTTCTTTGATTGTTTTGGTTATGTTTCTGTCCTATCTTCTTGACTAGGGCTTTTGACAGTTTGGTTTAGAACTTTTGCTGTTTAGATTCTTTGTTGTTTTTCCTTTTTGATTGGGCTTGGACCCTTCTTGTAGATATTTTTCTGGCCGTGTAGTTTGTCTAATTTTAGGGTTGGTTTGTCCTCTATTGTTTTCTTGTACTTGATGTTTGATGTGCTCTATTCGGAACAATTTTGGTTTTCTATGGTAGAAGGAATCTATGTACAAGTTGAAAATTTGGTATAGTTTCATAGTAATGGTAACCTTACCATTGGTGCTTTTAGTTTATGCACCATTGACATGGATGATTCGCATGCATTTACTATACTTTGCATAGGCTGATGTAGACATGAGGGTCCGGGCCAAAGTGTCCGCGTCTGCGTCTGCGTCCGACCCCCGGACGCGGGGTCGGACGCATCCTTTTTTTTTTTAAAGGCTGGACGCGTCCGGGGCCCAGAACGCGTCCGGGCCCCGGACGCGTTTTTTAAAAAAAAAAAGAGCAAAAACCCATGGGCCTTGCGGACAGTCCGCAGAACCCGAGAGCAGGCAAAGGGCGGAAGAGGGAGAGTGTGGGGGAGCATAGAGTGAGAGAGAGAGAGAGAGAGAGAGAGAGAGAGAGAGAGAGAGAGAGAGAGATGGTGTTTGTGTGTGTGTGTGAGAAAATTGTCTTTGTGTGTGAAAATTGTTTGTGTGTGTGTGAAAATTGTGTGTTGATTTGTGTGCATTCAGTTGTGTGTGTGTGGTGATCTGTGTGTGAGAGAGAGAGAGGAAGAGACAGAGAGTGTGAGGAACGTAGAGAGAGAGGATTTGTGTGTGTGTGTGTGAGTTTAGGATTTAGGTTAAAGGGTGCTTGGGTTTGGGGTTTAGGGTTTAGGGCGGGAGAGAGCTTGGATTTTGTGTGTGTGCGTGAGAGAGAGAGAGAGAGAGAGAGAGAGAGAGAGGGCTGCTCGTCCCATTTGGGATGAGGTGGAGGTCATGCCCGACAAAAAGTGGCGGTGCCCTTTTTGTCGAAAGCAGTTCACAGGGAACGCCTCTTGGGTTCGAGCACATCTAGGGGGGTTGCGAGTCCGACCCACGGGGGGAAGCTACGGGATCGGCATTTGTATGGTCATCCCCGCTGCGGAGAGGGCTCGCATTATGGGGACATATTCTGAGACAGCTGCTGAGCCCGGCGAGCCGTCCACAGATGCCGCAGACTCTATTTCTACTGGTGCACCCATTGCCACCGACTCTGCCACAAGTACACCCAGTGCCACCGCCCCCACTGTCACATCTACACCCTCCACCGCCGCTGCATCTGCACCCGCCCCCTCCACCGCCACCGCCTCCGCCTCCGCCAGTACTCCCCATGGATCCACGACCTCCACTGCTGCACCTACGCCTCTGCCATCACCGTCAGATCTGCACGTCCCGTCCACATCCTCCGCTTCCGCACCTGCACCTATGCCACCACCTCCACATCCGCATCGTCCATCCGCATCCTCCCAGCCATCCACATCCCGAGGCACCAGACAGCTGTCCATGCCGGGATATTTCAGAGAGGGGCAGCACAGAGAGGCCACCAGGACCATAGCACATATGTTCTATGACCTGAACCTCCCCTTTATCATGGCATCATCCCGCATCTTTCGAGAGGCTATCTCGAAAGTTGTAGTCTGCGGGCCTGGCTACACACCACCCACAGCCGACGCACTACGAGGCCCTTTGCTCCAGGACCGGGTTGCATCAGTCAGAGAGAGACTGGTCGCATTGCACGAGGCTTGGGATAGATACGGCTGCTCCATCATGGCTGATGGGTGGACTGATCGTCGCAGACATCCACTCATCAACGTGATTGTTTCCAGTTGTTACGGTTCCATGTTCTTGCGCAGCATCGACGCCTCCGAGGCAGGGAGAGTGCATTCGACCGAGTACATTTACGGCATCATTCACGCGGCGATAGAGGAGGTCGGGCCACAACGTGTTGTCCAGGTATAATATTCTTTCATTAGTTGCTTGCTCATTTGTTGCTTGATGTTGATACAATAGTTCTGCGTAGTTTTCGATTGATTGCAATGTGTTTCTCGAGCTGTGAACTGATCGATGAACGTATCGCAAAAGTTTGTGACGGAGAATGCGTCCAACTGCCGCGATATGGGGGAGCTTCTTATGGCAGACTACCCCTCCATTGTCTGGACTCCATGCGCCTCACACTCAATGGACCTCCTCCTGCATTCCATTGGGCGCCTGCCTTGGGTCAGTGACATTCTCACGAGGGCACTTGCGGTCGTGGACTTCGTCACACGCAAGCGCCGCATGACGACACTTTTCCTCACATTCAGCAGGTAACCTGCCACATACTTTTTGGCTCGTTCAAGATGCTCTTTTTTTTTTGCTCGTTTCATGTGTGCCTCTCATTCCGTTTGTCAATGCAGGCTCGACTTGAAGAAGCCCGCTCGCACCCGCTTCGCCTACCAGTTCATCATGCTTGAGCGGCTACACAAGCTCAAGGGTGAATTGCGGGACATGGCCACTTCGACAGAGTTCACTGCCATGGACCTGTCCACGACCCCAGAGGGCTTGGCCTTCCACGAGATCCTCTTCACGGAGCCTTTCTGGGTGGATATGCAGCAGCTCATGGACGTCATGCGCCCCATCTACTCTGTTCTGAGACTCGTTGATCGCGAGGGGTGCACGATGGGCCTCATTTACGAGTTCATGGACCGCATAGGCGAGTCTCTCTAGCGTTTTGAGCTGGACCCTGCCAAGTATAACTTTTTTCCGTCTCACCATCCTTACTTCCATTTCGCACTCTGTTTCGCCTTGCTGTCGCAACACGATGGTATGTAATTGTTGCCTCCACGTGGTTTGGTCCACAGGTTGGAGCCTATCAAGCGCTTGTGGCAACGGTGATGGGATAAGTTTCACCGGTCCATTCACAGTGTGGCCTACATACTGCATCCGCTGTTTCAGAGCGAGAGGCAGTACGACGATGTAGAGCTGCGTGCGGACTGGTTCGCATACATCCGCCTCCTTAGCAATGACACTGGGTTTCGCAGCAGGCTCGAGGTGCAGAGGCTCGGTTACAGGTAAACTCTTGATCTATCGCACGCTGTCGTTCGTTCAATTTCCCTGCGCGGGCTCAAGTGTACTCAAGCATATCGTTGCTCAACTGCAGGCACTCTTTGGGGCTATTCGGCGAGGACCTTGCACGTATTCGAGAGAACAGGCTCTTGCATGTATCATGGTGGGAGAGCTATGGCGCCGGACAGCCAGACCTGAGGACGCTCGCGCTCCGAGTCCTTTCACAGGTACGTTGTCTTGTCTCATTCATCCAACCACTTTTCGCATTTTCTCTACAAGGTCGGTACTCACTCGAGTTGTTGCCAATTAATGTAGGACTGTTTTGCTTGCGTGTGCGAGCGGAAATAGTCAACATTTAGCCTTGTTCACACGAACAGGCGGAACCGTCTGACGACGGAGCGGTGCAATGACCTGGTGTACTGCAACACCAACACCAGAGTGGTTCGACGCATCATGGAGAGCATGAGGCAGGAGGCGCACACGCCCTACTGCTGCAGGTATATTTCGTTGCTCTGTCGTTTTGCTTTCGTATTGGTTTGAGACATTCAGTTTAATGCCCTCACAGTTGCTTCGGCTATTCTCACGAATGATTGACTTGTGCAGGTCAATCCCGATGAGTGCCTGGTTGCAGCGGCAAATCATGAGCCAGAGGTTGATCTGGACGATGCTGTTCGGCATTCTCTACGGGGTGATCACGAGGATGATGCCGATGTCGATGAGACCACCACCCTCCCTACTGACGTTCCATTGCCCTCTTCTGATGATGAGCCCACATATGATTCAGACGAGACGGTCGACCTAGCAGGGGATGGTCCACGTGCCCCACCCAGTACCCCCGCATCACGCCCCCTTTCAGGTGATGGCTGGTCAGAGTTTGCGAGGGAGACAGAGGCTGCTACCCAGAGACATATAGCGCAGAGACGACTCAGAGCATCACAGGTAGGCAGTTCCTCCCAGAGACCCCCCCGTGGCAGAGGGAGACCTCCAAGAAGGAGTGTACCATAGAGGGTTCCTTCCGGCAGACTTAGAGGCAGGCCAACCAAGAAGGGACGCACTGATGATTTTTCTAGTCGTCTCTTGACAGGCATTGGCCCAGACCTAGAGGAGTCCCAGATGCCTCCAGACTCCGAGCCAGACTTTGTGTTTGACACCCCTGGAGATGCATCTGGCACGCAGAGGGATGATTTGTTTAGCACAGACTTGTAGATACTGATACACATTTTAGCATCATGTACAGTGGCATCAGATGAGATGTATATATATTTTTACAGTCTATTTGTGTCATGGCTAATTTATCGTGGTTGCTTACAAATGGTTAGCTCTGTGAAGTTTGAATGGTTAGTCAACAATGGTTTGCTCCGTGCAAGATGTGTGTGTGAGAGAGAGAGAGAGAGAGAGAGAGAGAGAGAGAGAGAGAGAGAGAGAGAGAGAGAGAGAGAGAGAGAGAGAGAGAGAGAGAGAGAGAGAGAGAGAGAGAGAGAGAGAGAGAGAGAGAGAGACCAGCACATCTGCATCTCATTCAAAACATATGCATCATGTTCAACCATTTAACATAAGACCCTAAACCCGACACCCCAACAAATGGCACAGTTAACACAACACCCCAAACCCTAACAAATCACCCTAAACCCACAACCCCACAATCATAACCATCCAAACAAGCCACAAGCATAATCATCATCCATAAACATCATTAACCCCACCCACGTCCTCATTGTGTCGTAGGCATTGCACCACAGGTATGTGCAGATTCAACATCAAAGCTGCACTTGTGCAGCATACACTTAAACTTGCGTAGAATGTATTAATGGTCCAGGAATACAGGCGCGGGGGTTCATGGAGCAGGCACTGTAAATTTCGACATCGTATTGTAGCGAGTTGGAGTAGTGCCATAACTAATTAGTAAGCTGTTGAAGTTCATCCGGAAAGAAACCGATCCCCTAAACCGAGTCACAGTAGTGTATAGCTTGTCACTCTTCTGGTGAGCACTAATTTTCCCCAGAGACTTCTGCTCCTGAGAGCTTGTCACACTTCTGGTGTGCGTTCACCTTTTCCCAATCCTCTGGCGAGCATTCACTTCTAAACCTTGGGGCAGTAATATGTTTGCCATACAAACCTTCACTCGAAACCACTCTCAGATCTTTCTTTGCCGCTTTTTTGGAGCTTAGTTCCCAATGAAGGTTCGTAATAATTTATGAACTACTCACTGGCCATGGTTGTTTAGTAATACTAGGTTATGAGAGGCATGGCCCAGAGGTTAGGTCTGTTGCAAATATTTTTGCAAATTTTTTTGGAAATTTTTTTGGTACTGTTTTCCTATTTTTTAACAGGAGGGGGCAGGTGGGTGACAGGCACCCTCTGATAATTAATTCTGGGGGAAAAACAGGGGCCATAAATTGTTTTTCTTTTGATTTTGGGATGGGGGGCAGTGTAGGCAGGTGCCTGTATTTTTTTTTTTTGAAAAAAAAAAATTTGAAAAAAATTGGACGCGTCCGGACGCGGACGCACCCCTGTCGCGTCCGCGTCCGGACACGGATGCGGACGAGCATCCGGACGCACGTCCGCGTCCAACATCCGCTTCCTTAGGGCTGATGATAGATTACCATAAGACAAAAAGTAATCTTGTAGACAAATTTCATATTTGGATTCACCTTCAAAATGATCGAATGGAAAAAATACTAGTTCTGTTATGTTGAAGAAAACTTTTTGGGAGTATCAGTTGGTAAAAGGTTGCCTTATGCAACTTACAAGGCAACATTAGACTTCAATGCTTTTTAACTTGATATATACATGCATCTTATACATATACATGATATTTTAGGGAATAACATTGTCGACATTTTGTCAAGTTTGAAATATATGGTAAATGAACTTTGATGATTTTGTGTATAAGCCAAGAAATAGGTTTCCAAATTTTGCATCTGTAATATTTTGTGATACTTAATGTACTAAGCTACATGTAGGCTGCATGTGATTATTGTCATATTCATTGCTGATTTTTTTGCACTAACGACAATGGACTGATGCTGTAGATATTACTTTGGCCGCATATAGGTTGTCAAACTAAAAAACAATATTGTTTTGAGTTTTCTTGTACAAAAGAGTTTGACATGCAGTAGGTGAAAAAATTTATGGTTGTCTATGGTAGGAGTAGTTATATATATATATTCAACAATACTGGAATTTAGGTATGAGCAAAAAATATGGTATTTATCATGATAAGTGGGCTGATTTTATTTTTTGCACATTTGCCATGAATGGTTGGCCTGCATTTACTATATTGTGAGTAGGCTGATATGTTACTATAAGACATGAAGTAGTCGTATTAACGATTTTTATATTTGGAGTCAACATGTAAAAGGAAAACAAGTACTTCCTTTATGTTGAAGGAAATTGTCAGGAATATTAGTTGGTAATAGGCTGCCTTGTGCAACTTACATTATGCCTGTACATTTTGCTTCAAGCTCTGAAGGCAACACGAAAAAATAAACAAAAGATGTGTTTTAGGTAGTGGCTTGAGTGCTGAACATGCTGATCACATCAACAATGGCCCCTTGATTCAAGACAATGTGACATGAATTGAAGGTAAAACTTTCATGAGGAAGTAGTCACAAAGTGTTAAGGTTGCAAATGCGCATGTTTATAACTTCAGATTGTAACAACACTATTTTTTTCTACGTCTCATCAAAGCTAAATGAGCCAAAAATCAACTCTTTGAAGAAATAAATAATCCACTACAAGAGATTATGCAAGTGCAACTGTAAGCACATATGATAGAGTTCTTTTTTGTGAATCAATTTACAACACGACCTTAGGTGCAACACTAACACATGTATACAATGTTTCTTTTATCGCTTCCAATTATTGGACATGATTGCTTGGTAATTTTTATGTATCTTATGTTATTGAATAAGTTGAAAAATGGTAGAGAGAGAAAGAAAGAAAGGAACTAGGAAGGAAGCTTCATTATCGTCTTTTTTCATGCCCAAAGGTATATAAGACCAAAATCATTGCAATCATGTTACTTGCATAACAACGGATGAATATCATCAAACAAAAACCACTATATAAAAATACTATTTAAACCTATGAAGAGAGGGTATCTAGTTCAAGAATATATGATACCGTTTACAACTAAACCTCTCTTCATTTCTCTAACTCTCTTCCTTTATTCTCAACAAATCTCATGATCTCATCTTTGTAAATAAGACAGTTCCCTATCTTTAGCTACTTGGCAAGCATTCTTACTCTACTTATACAGAATCAAGGTCTTCATCCAAAAACATGTGTCTTTCAATTCAGCTCGTCGGCGGAGTAGTTCCTTCATAATACTATTGTCCTTCAAAGAAACCCACAAGACGCAAATGAAGTTCTTTATTGTTGCTTATCAAGAGGATGAGGCAAATATTGTAATATTTACTACATAAAAGTTGGTTTGCTTCGTCAATGTCAAGTTTGACATTTTCCTTATATAGTATTGCTACCATTGTGCTTCAAAGCATTGAGTTTTAGTGCTGTGAGAAGAAGTCATATGTTTAAAGCTTGCTTACTTTGTCATTTTGCATTTTGGTTATACTTTAAAATTGCATTTTCCAAGATTCTCATTATACATTCACATGCCACCTCTCAAATGTATATATATATGTGTGTGTGTGTGTGTCCAACAAAGTGACATGGTCCAATCTAGAAATTGCAAAAGTCAAGCCACATGGAAAAAATAAATAAACCCAAGTTAGCTTAGACTTTATAAGATTAGAAGCTGACCAATAGTGTTGTGCCACATACTTTGAACTCAACCATATACGGGCCAAATCCTTTGTATTTTATGTGCTCAAACTTCATTTGCTGATTGGAGAATTTGAGTTCCCACCTATTTTAGCATCACCTGAGAGAGAGAGAGAGAGAGAGAGAGAGAGAGAGAGAGAGAGAGAGAGAGAGAGAGAGAGAGAGAGAGAGAGAGAGAGAGAGAGAGAGAGAGAGAGAGAGAGAGAGAGAGAGAGAGAGAGAGAGAGAGAGGCCTCAGTGCTAATGAGCTTGTCTTTTCCATTGAATCTTTATTTTTTCCATTGCATGTGAGATGTGATTTAGCTAATCACATGTAATGTTCCTATTTGTTTGTAGAATGACCTTTTGGTGCTTTGCTCCTATTATTCAAGCACGTTTTGGATCTTAGGAGCAGGTTTTACACTTTCAATGAGTCCAAGAAGGATCTCAAGCATGCCTAGGGATGGCAAAAGCTTTTAGGAAAATCATCTTCCAGTAGCAACCATCTTTTATTTCTTATTATTTTTTTTCTCTTGCTTAGCATGTATGAAGAGTGGCGAATAACAATCTAGAGAGACCTTAACCCAAGTAGGTAGGTATTTCTATCTTATGTTATGAGCTTTGGAACCCAAGTTGGCCAATAAAAATGAGAGTGGTGCCCACAAATAGCTTAGGATAGATCATATAAAGTCATAGATACCTTAATTATGCTTGTACAATTGAATAGGCTTTTCTAGGATTCAATTGTATCTTCACATCTTCCAATGGGATGAAGCATAATGCTTTGGTGGAGATAGTGGTGACAACTCCCTCTTCTCATATCGAAGTAACAATTCATCTACCTCTACGTCACCCTTTTGCTTTGAACCAATAATGGGACTATCTAATCCATGATACCTTTACAAGGGTAGGAAAAAGGGGTAGCATATATTTTTGGTACCAAATATGTCCGGGAGTTAATCTTACTCCTGCTCACTCAAATTGCCCTCCAATTTACTCAAGGAAATCACTCTCTTAAACAGTTTGCAGAAATAAACTATTTCTGCATAGTCTACAATTTTACACTCAAACTTCAATAGGCGAAGAATGCGACAAAGTGTTCTACTCAACATTAAAGACAACCAAAGTTTTTCGGAAGAATGCAAGGAATGTGAAATACTACAGATCTGAACGTGCAGTACCCATCTACGTCTTCACGTTCCATTGAATAAACTGTCTATTGATCAACTACAAAACTGTTAATGATTTTGTAATTGTAAAATTAGAATAACACAAGATCATCAAACATCTATATAAGAAAATGAGTGTTTAGAGACAATAGACAAGTGAGAAAATAGTAGAAGAACAGTTCAAATCAGAGAGATTGCAAGAACAGAAAACTGATGTTTAGTATCTAATTCCTCAGAGTTAGAGATTATAAAGAGAGTAAAAGTATTTTGCATTATAGTAGTTATTTGTTTCTGTAAGTAGGATCATGCGCTCATCGCAATTGTCTTGTGATCTGATTGTTGTTACTACAACATTTATTATACAGATTCGTTATTCTTCTATCATATTGCATTCATGCTGAATGTTTAAATACCTCTCTTCTCTCTCCACTGTCACGAATATCAGTAATGAAGAATCGCATGGCTGTCATAGATGCCATTCACACTTCTTTATAGTTGTTTACGACACCTACACTAATATTCATTATCAACACAAATTAGAACAACTCTATACTTCACTTCTCTAGCAAATCTAGATCCTATTACAATGTATTGTCATTGTTTTATTTGTTGGGGAGGACAGCCTCCTATTCCATTGCAGCCTGATCATCCTCAATCTATACCCACCAACAGAGTGGTATCAGGGCTCACCAATAGTTTTTCCAACAACTTGGTATTCGAGTGGGTTTAGATACACTAGAGCCTTGAGATCAAAAGAATCTAAATAAATTCATATTTTCAGAGCCAGTTTATAATTGATTTGTGGTTAATCTTTGTTCTTCAGTTTTTCATGGAAGGATCAACCTCAAAAATTCGTTTGATCAATAAGTTCAACGAAGATGATTTTCACATGTGGAAATTCAAAATGAGGATGATACTGATCGAAAAGGAGCTATGGAGATATATAAATGGTTCAATAGCCAGACCAGTTGAACCAAAACTGCTACTCGTATGGGAAGCAAAGGATGGAAAAGCACTTGCCATTGTATCCTTAAAATTTGAAAGATACTCAGATAGCTCATGTATCAAATAATACCACTTTAAAAGAAGTAAGAGATATTTTAACATGCATTTATGAAACATCAGATGTATCGACTCGTCTCTTTCTGAGAAAGAAGGTCTTCACCCTCAAAATGAACGAAGGGACTTCAGTTAGGATCATTTGGATGAGTTCGATTGTTGAATCAATTAGTTGCAATAGGTTTGCCAGTTTCGGAAGAAGATTCTACTATGTCTTTTCTTTCCAGTCTCCTTCCCTCCTACGACAATCTTGTATTGCTTTTGAGCAATACTCCTGCACTATCACACCAGAAGCTAACAACAAGTTTACTACAGGAAGAATTAAGGAGAAAAAGCTTATCCACTTTGAGTAACAAGACAATGGCCTTGTACTCCAGTAAGCAACAATCCAAGAAGAAGAACTTCAAGGACAAGAAGACAAAGGTTAAGCAGACAAATTCAACACAATAAAAAACAACACAGTCGACAACAAACTACCAAGACCAAACTCTTTTGCAGATATTCCAAGAGAGCCAATCATGACATCAAAGATTGTGATTCTGAAACATAATGAAGCAAAGAAGAAGATGCAACAACACTATCATGCCCACGACTGGTCTCGGGTGGCGTGTCCACGCTAGAGATCGGTAGACCAACAACCCGTAAGTTAGTTATGACTATAAGGGAATTGAGGCCCTTATGTGTATAAGGTCATAATTAATGGTTGTAGGCCTAAACTCATGATGGTGAGTTTGTATGGGTCTATCAGTGAGTCATTGAGGAACTGGATGACGTGGCCCAAATAGGCTGCAAGAGGTGTCCAGTGAGGTGTCACAGTGCACTACTAGTGGTGCATGGGCCTTGGAGGGTATAAGTATACCTATTGGACTCTCACTAGTGGATCCTTGATTATGAGACTGGTAGCCGCATGCTGCTGGTGTGACGTCACACTCCTCTTTGAGATTGATCCCTAGCTTGGGGGCTAGATTCGTTCGGTTCAGATTTGGTTGGGTAGGTTTGTCCACCATCCGTTCCCTTGTTTGTTGCTTGTATTGGCATTCTTAGAATAGGATCCTTGGTTGAGGACTTTATATTGGTATCAAAGCCATTTCTAAGTAAGTTTTGCCATTGATTTCTGCTCAAGAAGAAATATCGAATTATGTGGGGATTTTTTCGTTGTGTGATACAGAATCTCGACATTTTTTGAGAAGATTGGTGGAGTAAGCAAAAAGTGTTGAAAATTCGAATACCTCTTCCTGAGAATCACTTTTTTTTAAGGTGCAATCGGTTGTGTGGTATGTGCACTGCCAGATATACAATCAATTCGGTTTTTTAGCACTTCAAATCTGTGTTGAGGAAGTAAAGTTCGATTTTCTTGATCCACATATGTTGCCGATTATTTCATTAGGAGCACTTTTCTGTTAGCAACAGGTTCAATTAGAGGTAATGCTAGTTTTTGCGGCTTTTTGTTGATCACATAACGGTTATTTATGTTGTCGTGGTTGGGCTGTCTTTTGCTTTGTTGATTGAGCCGGATTTGGCTTAAAATTTAATAAAAACAGAGAAAGATGCTCAATTAGTTACTGATTTCTTGCCGTGAATGCTGGTGAATTCTGTTGGAAATTAAGTCCATAGTTGTCTCCTTGGTAAATGACTAATTTCTATTTCAAGATTCTTCTTGCACGTTTATCGATCGTTGATCTAGGGTCATGTGAAACCAACTTTGGTTCTACGTATGCTCATTTGATACCTGTAAGAATCACAACTTAGACAGTTAAACTATTTGAAGAACGACTACAACGGACTTCCGGCTGATCTCTAGCAAAGGGTAACCAATCCTATCATAATTTCAAGTTCAGATGTTAAGTTCAACAATTTGAAGTCATTGAAGACTTGGCCATCTTCAAGGACTTCCAAGGACTAGCATTTAGAACAAGTTTGCAAAAATACATTACTTTTTCGACAGTTTGCAGAATTACACTAAGTGTCGCGACAGTCTGTAGAAATACTCTAAGTGTCGCTACAGTCTGCAGAAATGAACTATGTTTTTTAATAGTGTCGGCTTTTCCTGAAATGCGACACTTCAACATTTCAACTATTTTCAACAGTGTCGGCTTTTTGCAACAGTTTCGACTTTTTGCCTTCAGCTTCTTCCTTTTAACTATTTTGAAGAAGTTAAACTGTTTTAAAGACACTGTCGCCTTTTTAAGGTCACCATCGCATTTTTACGAACAATGTCGACTTTTTAAGGGCATTGTTGGCTTTTTCGCAAAATCTCGAAGAGAGAGAAAAAACCGATAGTCATCTATTTTCAAGAGGAATGTTCCGGCCCAGAATTTGCGAAGTGAGAGAAAGCCACTTCACGTAAAATGCCAAGTGAAAAAATTTGCGATGTCCTCGTCCGCGTCAACATTCCCTGATTCGTTGACCGTATATTCTATGTATAGTTGTCACAAAAGCCAAATACTTCCAAGTACAATAGCTTACCTAATTAGGTGACAAATATTTACTGTAATTAATTCATGGATGAGTTCTATAAATGGATCATCCAGGCACACTCTACGTGATGCTCCGTCCATAAGACGAATGATTTTGAGCCTCCCAGTTACGCCGTCATTTTGGCTGTAATTGCTGTTTTATTGTGTTTCAGTGTAATATAACAGCAGCATGTTTTTCTATTTGTGTATAATGTATATGAATGTTTGTTGTGATTGAATACACTTTATCGCTGTTTGATTGCACTTGTTTACTCACTCTGATCAGAACATGAACGTCTATGACTCTTTCGCTTCTGATTAGATGATGGCTGTCTTTGACGCCTGAGGAACTTGCGATATCATACTCTCTTTCCATCTATTTTAGAACTAAAATTTTGACTAAATCTATTTTTCAGTAATACCACACACAAACCATTTCTAATCTCTTCGGTGGACTGTACTCATTCTTGTTTTTGTGAGTATGAACTAATTTATAAGATCCTGTTGGGCAGTAGAACACTTAAGTTGTAATTATACTCAGCATAAACAATCTATTAGACTGTTTTTGCATTTAGTAGCCCATTACAACGAGAGAGCTATTCCGCAAATATTCCTGCTCTCTTCTCTGTTCACGTTCCCCATACTCTCTTTCCCCATCAGATTGGTATCAGAGCATAGCTCAAATAAACCGAGAGATTAAGTTTGTTCTATTTGTATTACTGTTAACATGTCTCATATTGGTAGCCCTTTGTCTACATCATCCAACGAAGCTAGAATCATTGACAAGTTCAATGGATCTAACTTCTACATCTGGTTAAAACTCAGGATGATGTTGATAGATAGAGATCTTTGGGATGTAGTAGAAGAATCTGACCTGAAACCAGAAGATGGTGATCAAGCAAAGACATGGAAGATCAAAGATCAGAAGGCCTAAGCATGTATCACACTCAATCTGCAGACTCCCAAATATCCCATGTTACCACACCTCTAAGGATGCATTAGATTTGTTATCAAATCTCTATGAGACTCATGATGTAGCCACTAGATTACATCTTAGAAGGGAGTTCTTTACTCTTAGCATGTCTGATTCTACTGCCATCACATCTCACATCAATAGCTTCAAATCTTTAATGAATCGGTTATCAGTTGTACGATGTGCTATTCAAGATGATGATGCCGTTATGACCTTGCTTTCTTCTCTTCCAAAGTCGTATGAACACTTTGTGGTGATGATCTTCACACAACCCAGTCTCACTCTTCAAAAGGTGATCGGTCATCTTCTTCAAGAAGAAATAAGGAGATAGACCAGCGGCCTGTCCATCAAGGACAAATCCATAGCCCTGTACACCAAGAAGAAAGACTATTCAAAGGGCAAGAATCAAGTGCAGCAGCAGCAGCAGCAGCAGAAGACTCATACTCAAGCTGAGCATGGTGGATCATGCAAGAGACTTTTCTACAGATATTGCAAGAGAGCCAATCACGACATCAAGGAGTGTCGCATTCGCATCTGCAACGAGGCAAAGAAGAAACAACAGTAGTAGCCAGACTCCTCCAATGCGGCAGAATTTAAGGAGCAAGATACACACTTGTTAATGGATTACAACAGTAGCAATGATGATTGTGATAGTTGGTACTTGGACAACGACGCTTCCCAATACATGACCTCTCGCAAAGAATGGTTTACCGAGTATGCAGCTTATAGCAGAGATCAATTCATCTATCTCAGAGATTCAGGCACCATACACATAGAAGGCAAAGGGACAGTCAAGATCGCGTTCAAAAACAATCTTTCTATTTATGTCACCAATGTTCTTCAAGTACCTCAGTTGTCAAAGAACCTGTTGTCAGTTTCTAAGATGACTTATAAGGACTACACTGCTACTTTCTCATCTGAACAGTGTACAATCTTCGATGGAGATACTACTCTGACTACATGCACTAGAGTCGAAAATCTTTACGTACTCTCTAATTCAATTGTATTAGCTAGCATCTCTCATGAAAATGTAAACGATAATGTTGTTCTATGGCATAGTCGATTTGGACACGTGAATACAAGATCACTTTCCTATATGCGTTGTAATAATTTAGTTGATGGATTGTATTTCTCTTCTTCATTGGATATGAAATATTTCTTTTGTGAATCATGCATCTACGACAAACACTCTAGAAGCAAGTTTTTCAAATCGCATTCCATAAAAACAAAGAATGTATTGGATCTTTACATAGCGATCTTTGTGGTCCAATGCCAACTCCGTCCTTAGGAGATGCAATGATTATTCTAGATGGTCTATAGTCATGTTCATTAAGCACAAATCTGAAGCCTTTGAATGCTTCAAGGCCATGGCTGAGATACAAACGTCTACAAAAGTGAAAGCACTCCGAACTGATGGTGGCGGCGAATATCTCTCTAATGAGATCTCCGACTACATGGCTGAACATGGTATCAGAAGACAGTTCACTTCTTATTCACCTCAACAGAACGAGATTGAAGAAAGAAAGAACCGAAATCTTCTCAACTTAGCCAAATCATTCCTACATCAATCACATCTACCTGCGAAGTTCTGGGTAGAAGCTACTGCCACAACCCGTTACTTGCAGAACAGATCCAGCACCAAAGCTATAAACAACAAAACTCCTTATGAAGTTTGGCATGGACACAAGCCTAGTGTCAATTATATAAAAATCTTTGGTTGTGTATGTCTTGTTCACATTCCTAAACAACTTAGGAAGAAGCTGGATCATAGGACAAATAAATGTATTTTCATTGGCTATCTTGATGAACATAAAGCTTATAGAGTTTATGATCCATCCACCAATGTAGTATTTGTCTCTAGGGATGTAATCTCTCAAGAACATACATACTATGATTTTAAATAGCCATCGATAAACGATGCTATGTCATTTCATCCTATTTTACATAGCATGGAATCTTCCAACAATAATGTTTCTTCTACAAAACCTGCAGCTACAACTATAGAAGCCGGGCAGCCGACAGTACCGGTCATCAGACCAGACCAAGCCAGCTCAAGCAGGTCTGGAGAAATTCAAGAGAAAGCATCATCGCATCCTGGTCAACCAAACGTCTGTAGATCTTCATGGACTCAAACAGTTTCTGAGAGGTATACACCTCAACATTCTGGAATTCATCAAAAGAATCAAAGACCCTAGCCGAAGCAATTAATTCCAAGGATGTTGTGAAATGGCAAGAAACTATGGAAAGCAAATACAACTCACTTTTGATGAACCAGACTTGGACACTGGTCGACTTTCCCACTCACAAGAGAGTTATCGACAACAAGTGGATCTTCAAGAAAAGAACAACTCTGATGGTTCCATTGCTAAATGGAAAGCACAATTGGTGGCTAGAGGATTCACTCAAGTCCAAAGAGTGGATTATCAAGAAAGTCAAGATGTAGTCAATCAGGACTCTGATTGCATTAGCAGCCGCGGTGTTACTTTTTCAAGGGCAGTGTCACTTTTTTTCGACAGGCAAAAAATGCGATAGTTGGCTAAAAAAAAACTTTTCTAAGGCATTTGGAGACAGTGTCGCTTTTTTTCGAAGGGCGAAAAAGTCGACTTTAGGACAGAAACCAGTTCTAAGTGTGAGTGTCATTTTTCTAAGGGCAAGTGTCACTTTTTCCCGAAAGGTGAAAAAGTTGACAATAGGCCTAAAACTTTTCAAAGGCATTTTGCCACAGTGTCGTCTTTTTTGCAAAAATTAGAGAAATGCAACAGTGTCCGGAAAAGTTGCCAAAATTATTTTCTATGTGTTTTAGACCTAGGGATGACTTTTCCTCATGACCCAAAAATGCGAACTGTGCGACGAAATAGTTCAAAAATTTAGAAACATAGCTCAAAATGCACAGTCGCTAAAAAACAACAAAGGACAAAAACTAAGGAAAAATGCTAAGGCTTTGAAAGATAGAAACTCTTAGTTTCTTCAGCTCCCTCTCAAAGTTGGTATTTTTCTGATTCCTAAGCTTGCACGCTGCTTCTCAAAAATTGCCTTGTCAAGAGGCTTCGTGAAGATGTCAACCACCATTTGCTTCGTTGGAACAAATTCAGCCTGTATTTCTCAACCAGATCTCTTATCAGATGATATTTGATAGCGATGTGTTTCGTCCTAGAATGAAACACTGGATCCTTTGTCAGATGAATGGCAAATGTGTTATCCATGACCAATAGCAGCGGCTCGTTGGAGTTCTCTCCCAGTCTGTCAAAGAACTGCTTGAGCCATGTAGGCTCGTTCGCCATCTTGGTTGTTGTCACATACTCTGCTTCGCAGGATGATAATGTAGTTACGATCTGCTTCTTGTTGATCCTTATCACAGCTGCTCCGGCTGCTATTGTGCATCCTTCTAAGATGCTCTTGCAGTCATCTTTCAGGGATGCCCAGCTTGCATCGCTGTCGGATTTGATTTGGAATCCTTCATGCTGAAAGAAAGACAACCCGTAATCCTTCGTCTGTTGAAGGTATTGCAAATTTTTTTTGGCTATCTTCCACTGCATAGGGCCTGGATTGATATTAAACTGGCTCATTCTGAAAACTGCATAAGCAATGTGAGGGCGTGTATTGTCTGCCAAGTACATGAGTGATCCGATCAACCTCCTATAGGGCACGTTCTGCATGGCTTCCAACTATTTTGCATTCTACAGATAGTCTTGCTTTGTCAAGATTATTCCAGATACCATTGGCGTATTAGCTTGTAGTCAGTGTCATCTGAAAATTGTCAATGATTTTCTGGATGTATCTTGACTGGTGAAGATATAGCTTCCCTTTGTCAAGATCTCTGTCAATCTGCAATCCTAGGTAGCATCTTGCTTCCCCTAGGTCTGATATTTCAAAATACTATGAAATATCATGCTTTACCTGAGCAATCAGGTCGTCTCTTCTGGAAAAAATCAAAGTGTCATCAACATAGACATCAATGATTATGATTTCTCCATCCGTGACCTTTGTATAGACATTGTAGTCGGCCATCAATGGCTGAAATCTTAAGGATCTGAGGGTGTGATCCTTCTTCTTATACCACTGCATGTTGGCAGACTGCTTCAGTCCGTATATGCTTCTTTGCATTCAGCAGGCGTAGTTGGCAAAGCATGAGCAGATGAATCTTGGTGGTTGGTCCATATAGACCTCCTCATTCAACTCATCATGTAAGAAGGTAGTCTTTTCATCCACTATGTGGATCTTGAGACTATATGCTACTGCATATGAAAATAGCAGACGCAAGGATGAATGCTTTACAATTGGAGAAAAGGTCTCAATATAGTCAACACCATACTTTTGAGAGAAACCTTTTGCTACCAATCTGGCCTTGTACTTTGATACATTGTCATCAGGTCCATACTTGTATTTGAAAACCCATTTGCACTTTACAGTCTTCCTGTCTGCTAGTAATGGCTCCAGATTTCAAACATTGTTCTGCTCCATGGAATTTATCTCATCTTCTATCGCTTTAATCCACTTGTCCTTATCTGGACAGCTGATAGCTTTCTCATATGTTTCAGGTTTTCTACCAAATCTACAGAACTCCTCTGATATAGAGGCTGAGCTATCAGACACAAATATGATAGTGCTCTTCTTTCTCTCGTGGATTATCTTGGAGTTTTTGTCGTAAGATCGATGCCTTGCCTTTGTCAAGTCTATTGCCTTTGCTGACTGCTGAACTGTGGTGAGTAGCAGGTGTCCTGGGTACAGGTAGCATGTCTTGCTACTCATTGTCTGAACAATCTCTCTGTTCATCTAGAATTTCGACATCTTTCTCCAGATGCTTAGGGTTTGCTCTCTCTGTAGATGTTTTTGTAGGTCATAGTAGCCTCTGGTCAAGATTTCGTAGCCGATTGGATCTCCATCAGCCGTTGTCTTTGACTCATCAAATCTGACGTCTTTGACAATCTTGATCTGTCTGCTGTCAGGCATGTAGATCCTGTAGTATGATGAATGAACATCATATCCTAAGAGAAATTTCTGCTCCACCTTTTCGTCCAGCTTCTTTCCGGCGCATCCAAAAATGTACACATGTGTCAGACTTGGTTTGTTGCCCCACCAAACCTCATGTGGCGTGGTATGTGCAACACTGATCTACCTAACCTGTTTTGCAGCTAGTTTGCTGTAGTTTGCTTCAGCCCATAAAAAAATTGATGCCTTTGAATAGGCCATCATTGATCTCGCAGCTTCCATGAGAGTCCGATTTCTCTTCTCTGCCACACGATTGTGCTGTGGTGTGTAGGCTGCAATCTTCAAGTGAAGTATGCCTTTGCTGGTACAATATTCTGCAAAGCGTTTGGAGACATATTCTGCTCCTCTGTCCGTTCTCAGCTGCTTCACCTTCTTGTCAGTCCATTTTTCAGCCCAATTCACAAACTCTATGAATTTGTCCAAGGCCTATGACTTGTTGTGGATAAAGTACACAGCTGCAAACTTGCTGAAGTCATCGATGAAAGCCTATGTAGTACTTTGAACCTCCTAGGGAGACCACATCAAATGGTCCACATATGTTAGAGTGTACTAGTTCCAAGAGTTCTTTTGTTCTAAAAGAGTCCTTGGTGAATGATATACGTGACATCTTGCCTTTGTTATAGGCATCACAAGACTTCAAGCATGTTGCATCCTTGGTATTGACACCAATGAATGCTTCGCTCCAGCTAGCGTTGTATAGAGCAACTATATTCATGTGATATAGTCTCCTGTCCCATACAACATCCATCGATTCGTTGATCTGGTGAGCTTGTTCTGAAGGTACTCAGATTCTAAGGTGATACAGGTTCCCATTTTGCTTTCCTGTGGTGACAAGTTGAGTGGTTGCGGATCAACCACTTCGTTGGTATCGCCTTCAAAGGTGATGGTTAGTCATGCATCTACCATCTTGGCAACAGATAGCAGACCCTTCTAAAGAGAGGGCACGTATAGAGTGTCTTTGAGCCTTCAGTCTCTTCCTTTGGTGCTTCTGCTGACTTTGTGTCTGGTCCCAAGATTATATATCTGGAAGACTCTAATTCTTGATAATCAGTGATCACGTTTCTTGTTGCCACAAAGCGTGACGTTGCACCTGAATCAAGAATTATTTCTTGTGTATCTGAAGTTGATGTCGCACAGACATCAGCACACAAGTGAGCTGCTGGGATCTTGCCGTTGTTGGCTCTATCTTCGGCCATCTTGGAGGACTCGGATTTTTCTACGTAGGATGAGCTATTGTCACTCTCCCGCGTCTGCTTTGAGCTTTCTTGTTTCTGGAATTTTGGTTGCAGTCAACGGTTGCATGACCCTTCTTGTGACAGTTCTATGTTTGGATTCAGCCAACATTGATCAATAGTGTGGCCTTCTCGTGTGCATCTTGTGCAGGTCTTCTTCTCACTATCATGTTGTCTTGACCTCTTTCTGCTTTTCCATTTGCTTTTTTTAGCTCCCTTTGACTGCTGCTTCCGATCTTATCTTTGGCTTGACTCCCTCTTAGGCTTGAAATTCTTCTTCTGCTTCTCTTTGTTGTTGTAGAGAGCTTGATCAAAGCTATCCTTGTCATCAAGTTTTCACGGGCTTTCACCTCTTCTCTGATTTCGATTACAGCCTTCTCAAGGGTCATCTATGGATCTTTGGCAAGAAATGTTCAGGTCATTTGAAACGATCTTGATAGAGCTCGCAACAAGTATGTGATCTGCTTCTCTGCTGAGACTACATTTTCTGTTCCGAAATTGTGTAAGGAAAGGAACAGGTCCTTCATTCTTCTGATGAAGGAGGTGAGGTCTTTACCATCCCATCTCAGATTGGTCAGCTGATCTTCAAAAAACATACTCTGGTTTCGTGATTTCGTTTGAAATCTGGTCAGCAAGGTATCCCACATTTCTCTTGCATTGGAGAGTGTGGCTAGATCAAGTGTCAAGCTGTCTTCGATGGAGAAAGATAGGACGGCTACTGCCTTGTCATTTCTTTCTCTCCATTCTCGTAGCTCCTTGCCAGTAGTTGTGGGCATTTCCTCTGTGCCATCAACCCAGGGCCATAGACCTTCTCCTTTCAGTATGAGAGAAGTCTTCACCTTCCATGCTAGGAAGTTTGATCTTGAAGAGTCAAGGATCGTGCAGATGTTTGATTAAATGTTGTTAATGGATGCCATAGCCTGAAAGAATCAGACGCAGCTCTGATACCATTGATGGTGAATCTTTTAGCTCCGTTAACATCAGAAATGCTCTAAAAGTGTTGATGGAAAATTCTTGGGGATGAAGGACGGATAGAGCCGATTTGACAGGAGTAGCTACTACTACTGACTACGGTCTAATTCTCTTCCAAGCCCAGATTGCTACTGCAGATCTGATATAAAATTAAACTTGTACACAACAGATAATGTTGAGTAAAGCAACAGTGAAAAGATATCTACTGCTAGCATGCATTCCAATATTGCAGATCATGTGAAATTTCACACGTGTGGGAATGCCCTAAGTGTGTGATTGATCTTCTAAGCAAGCTTGTGCACTTGTCAATGGATTCTAGATTGATTTCCAAGATCTAGATAAAAAACCAAGGCATAGAGGCAAAGATGGATGTAATTATTGATGACCAAAGTTCATACACATGAAAGGAAATGCTTCTTGAAAAAACTAAGTAAAAACAGGCTCCTTTTATCGAGTAGAGAGAGAATAGAGCTAATTCACACTCTTGTAGAGAGAGAAAATTCAACAAGCAAATCTCACCAACAAGGTTTGACTCAAAAACTTAACTTACATAATGATCATAAGGAGAAGTACATATAGAGTTCGTGGAGATCCCTCCTTACATGCTATTGGACCCCTAATCATAGTCTCTTCAATTCTATTGGACCCCTAATCATAGCCTCTTCAATTCTATTGGACCCATAATGAAGATCTCTTGTTTTCTATTGGACCCCTTGACCAAGGCCGACTCTTTGACTTCATCACTCATAAAACTACATTATCACAAGTGTCAAAATCCTATTCATATGCCTATCTAGCTCGAGATTGCATCATAACTCACTTTTGGCTCAATAGAGGCATTCCATGTGGATTTTGCCAATTTGCCATCTATGCCAATTTTTGGCCCTATCATAATTCTACACAAAGAAACTTAACATAAAAACTTTATGAAACCTCTAAGACTAGGATAGATAGCTTTTTATGATTTTCACACTCCTCCTAAAAGATATCTAGTCTTTGAAAAACATTGATCTTGGAATCATTCCAAGATTGGATCTATGTTTGATGAAGGAACTCTTGAGTAGATGCTTGGTGAGTAGATCGACAATACAAGATGATGAATCAATATGCTCCAAATGGATCTCTCCTCCAATAAGCTTCTCTCTCACAAAGTGGTGTGCCACTTACTTTAGCTCCAATAAAATCCTCTTGATCCAAAGCACTTCTTTTGTCAATGTAGTGAGTGCTTTATACTCGGCCTCACAAGAAGAAAGAGATAATATCTTGCTTTTTGGAAAGCCAAGATATGAGATTTCCTCCAAAAAAGATAGTATATGCACTTGTAGACTTTCGATTCATCTTGTCACTTACAAAGTCCGAATCTGAGTAGCCAATGATAGATAAATCTTCACTTTGGTAGATTAGAGCATAATCATGTGATGAAGATATATACCTTAGCACTCTCTTGGCCATCTTCCAATGTTAGTTCTTTGGATCTTGCATAAATTGACTCAACTTGTGCACAGAATAGCTCAAGTCGGGTCTAGTTATAGTAAGCCATATCAAAAAGCCAATAAGACTCCTAAAAAGTGTGATGTCCTTGAAGGATCTTTCATCACCTTTATTAGGATCTTTTACAATGTGTCCCACAGGTGTGTCAATGCCCTTACATCCTTCCATATGAAACTTTTCCAACATAGCAAGAGAATATCTAGATTGACAAATAAAAGCACAATCATCATGAAAGTCAATCTCTAGGCCTAGTATGTAATGGATCTCTACTAGATATTACATCTTAAACTCTTTTCCAAGTGCTTTTTTGGTTTCTTCAACCAATTTGATGCAACTTCCACATAGGATAATGTGATCTACATAAATGACCTTAAGGGGGGCTATTGGAAATTAAGTCCACAATTGTCTGTTTTGTGAATGACTAATTTCTATTTCAAGATTCTTCTTGCACGTTTATTGATCGTTGATCTAGGGTCAGGTGAACCCAACTTTGGTTCTACATCATTCCTGCTCTCTTCTCCGTTCACGTTCTCCATACTCCCTTGCCCCATTAGATGGTGGACCTATTTCAAGAATAAAAAACGATAAGATATTTTGATATTATGATATCTGGTTTAAAGACGTAAGATAAGGAAATTAGAAAATACTCTTGTAGTAGAAAAGTGGCTGATTACAAGTCCGATTGATTTGTGTCAGAACTATGGAATTCTATTGCAAAAAGGTGGTTTGTTGAAACCTATTCCTTGTTGGTGGTAATCAACTTGATCCTGGTGAGGACTGAGATCCGTGGGTTGATGCAAGGAGGGAAATTCACGCTAACAATATATTCTTTTGAGGTGATCTCCGATTGAGATTTTGGTTGTGGAATAGCACTCTTTGAGAAATATTCTCTCTTAGAGGATAATCAAGCTACATGATTCTTGGTTAAGAAAGTATTGTGTACAGATGAAGTGATATCTGTAGAGATATGCTATGTAGTGAATCTTTGAGTGATCATAAACCTTTTGTACAAACTTTTAAATTATGTGGATCTACAAAGGATTCCTTGGACTAAGTTTATTTGCATGCACAAACTAGTTGGTAAAAAACATAGGCATATTGGTGAGAATTGTGTAGAGACAATTTCTCGCTAGGTTATAATAATTTCTCTTTGAGAATTGCTTATTGACCTATAATTGATTTAGAATCAGATTAAATGTGGTGTTTTGGTACCACACCTAGACATTTAAATATTTTCTAAATCCGATATTGCTAACTGAGTCAGAAGTGCTACTTTTGAGTTAGTTGTTTGAATCAATAATATATTCCTACTTATGGATATAATTGTTGAAATGTATTGCTTATAAGTCACAACCTTTGATTCATTTAAAGGTTTATGTGCATAGAATACACGTGAACTTTTGGCCTTTTCTTTTCTTGATTGGAAAGAATAGAATGCTATCCCGAAAGACTCATGAGAGTTGGATAGTTGTTGGTTTCCAAAAGTTAGAACTTCATGTAATGAGGTTCCAATGAATCTTGAGTTATTCTAGATAAGAACTTAAGAATAATTGAATCTCGACGCATTTCTTTGTGCCATGGCTAAAGTAAGGGCATTTTTTGGATTACAATCCTTTTATAGGCACCTTATGTGAGTTGGAAAAGTCTGAAACTTTATAGATGGAAAGAACTTTTTGGAACAACTCATGTGTCTTCAAAAAATTGTGATGCACTCTTATGATGTGGTATGCTCTTGGGAATATGGAGAGTTGGGATTGGCGAATCATAACTCAGACTCTAGGATATACCTAATCCATAAGAGAGGACTACGTTCATGGTAAGATTACCCCGAATGAATAAACAGGTTAGTGAAATTTTGGTACGACTGATCATCTTACCAAATCGGCTATGTTTATTCAGGTAAAGACCGAGTAGTTATAAAGTGTCTATTTAGGCTTTACGAATTACCAAGTGACATTATGAACATTCACGATTCAATGTTTATTGGTCTCTTTTGGTCGGTCGTATTCGCTAAACTAGAGATGACTCTGAGCTTAAAGTTCTTCTGATCATTGGTAGTTGCCTATGTTAGGTTATCACGTTCTTTTATTGAGTATAGGACAAGAATCTGATGAATTATGATTGACGAATCATAGCTCAGATTTTAGTTATACTTGATCATTTAAAAGAAGGATTACTTGCGTGATTAGATCAGATAAGATGTGGGGAGGAACTCAAGTGCATCCGGTTTTTCACGTAAGCTGACTCAAGAAGAGTCTACGCGAAGGATTGCATCTCGGTTCTGGAGACCAATTGGACTTGTTGGATAAATCATTGGGGGTGTTTCGGTTTGAACCCGAAAGGATCTTGGATACAAGAACTAAACGATTGAGAAATCGTATAATTACCAAGAATCTGGTTTGATGGAAGAGTCGCACATACGATGATGATTCCTGATAATTGGAAGGGAGCTTAAGGATGGATTTCCCTAGTTTTAAGTTTTGAGGACAGAACTTGAATAAGGGGGGAAGAATGTCATGCCAACGACTGGTCTCGGGTAGCGTGTCCATGCTAGAGATCGATAGACCAACAACCTGTAAGCTAGTTATGCCTATAAGGGAATTGGGGCCGTTATGTGTATAAGGTCATAATTAATGGTTGTAAGCCTAAACACATGATGGTGGATTTGTATGGGTCTATCAGTGATTCATTGAGAAATTGGATGATGTGGTGGGCCCAGATAGGTTGCAGAGGTGTCCAGTGAATTGTCATACTGCACTACTAGTGGTGCGTCAGATTGGAGCGTATAAGTATACCTATTGGGCTCTCACTAGTGGATCCTTGATTATGAGACTGGTAGCCGTATGTTGTTGGTGTGATGCCACACTCCTCTTTGAGATTGATCCATAGCTTGGGGGTAGATCCGTTCGGTCTAGATTTGGTTGAGTAGGTTTGTCCACTATCCGTTTGGTCTAGATTTGGTTGGGTAGGTTTGTCCACCATCCGTTCCCTTGTTTGTTGCTTGTATTGGCATGCTTAAAATAGGATCCTTGGTTGAGGACTTTATATTGCACCAAGAAGGAGGCTCTAACTTTGTCAAAAATTCCCAAGAAGAAGAAAAGGTGTTGATGGTACAAGATCAACCATATAGAGATGCCTATGAATGATGTCTAGATTCAGGTGCTTCTCAGCACATGGCTCCTTGTAAGAACCTATTCTTGAATCTCACAGCAACTGAATCAAAGTACATTCTCTTTGGAGACTCAAGCTCACACAAAGTAGAAGGCCAAGGCTCTATTCGACTTCAATTCCCAGATGTCATCACTAGACAACCTAATGGTGTACTCTATGTACCCAAATTAACAAAGAATTTATTGTCTATAAGCAAGATCACCGATCAAGGCTATAGAACTTTGTTTACTTCTAGTTGATTACCATTCTTGACAAGAATTTAAATATAGTCCTCTCTGCATATAGAGAAGGAAATTTATATATCTTGAGTCACGATTATGCACTTTCTGTGAGTAATTCAGATGCTCATCTATGGCATTAGAGATTAGGGCACTTAAACATAATATCTATCTTGTATATGCATCATAATAGTATGGTCAAGGATATGAGACTTAATATTATCTCCACAAGAAATCAGACTATATGTGAAATGTGCTTACTAGGAAAACAACCTAGGTCAAGATTTCCTAAAGGACAAGCCAAAAGGGCTAAGTCTATTCTTGAATTAATCCATAGTGATTTACGTGGTCCTATGAGTGTGCCCTTTGGGTCAAGCTTTATATTTCATCAACTTTATTGATGACCTCTCCAGATTCACCAGAATTATGTTCATCAAGAAGAAGTCTGAGGCATTCAACTGTTTCAAAGAATTTAAATAGTTTGTTGAGACTCAAACTGGTCAGAGGATCAAGACCCTTTGATCTGATTCTGGGGGAGAGTACATGTCTGATGAAATGGCGGACTACTTATCTTCATGTGGCGTGTACCATCAGTTCACTGTCAGCTACACACCATAATAGAATAGAGAAGCTGACATGAAATAGTCGAACACTTTTGAAAGCATCACGATCCATGATGTCCAATGTTCAGTTACCCAAATTTTTTGCAATTTCTATAGCTTGCTATCTGCAAAATTATTCCAACACAAGGACGGTCGACTCTAAAACTCCGTTTGAAGTCTACTACGGTTACAAAACAAGTCTGAAACACCTTCATGTGTTTGGATGTCTCTGCTATACACAAATACCGTCTGATCTGAGGAAGAAACTAGACCTAGTCAGCTACAAGAATATTTTCATTGGTTACTCATCACATAAAGCGTATCACATCTATGATGTTGAAATTGGTCAGATCTCAGTCAGCCGTGATATTGTCTTCCTTGAAGACAAGTTCTATGATTTCAAGTAGAAGCGGCAAATGTAGGAGTTTGTTCCAACAACTCCATTCACCATCGATAGGCTTGGACCTACGGTTGTTCACAACCAAAACCTGAAAACATCCCTGTCATTCACCCAGGAGAGTCATTCGCTCAGAAACCTGCAGCTCGAAGATATACTCGACAACGACAACAACTTGATCGTTTCGTCCCTCAGGCGTTTATCAGTCATGCTGACCCTGCCTCTATTGCAGAAGCACTGTCAATGTCAGATGTAGACAAATGGAAAGCTGTGATGGACGTTGAGTACAGCTCATTAATGAAGAACAAGACCTGGAGTCTTGTTGATCCTCATGCAGGTACAAAACTAATTGACACTAAATGGATCTTCAAACTGAAGCTCAAGCCAGATGGATCAATATCCAAATGGAAAGCTCGCTTAGTGGTTAAAGGATATGAGCAAGTATACAAGATAGATTACACTGACACTTTCAGTCCAATGGTAGAACATCAATCTATTCGAATCTTATTGGCTATAGCTGCTGCAGAGGATCTGGACATTCATCCGATGGACGTCCAGACAACATTCCTTAATGGATACGTTCAAGAAGGTATTTATATTTATCAACGAAAAGATTACATCCTTCAAGGCCAAGAGCATACAATATACAAATTGTAGAAGGCTCTTTATGGGCTCAAGCAAGCTCCTAGGCCCTGGTTTGAAAGAATTAATCACTTCTTGTTGCAAGCACCAATTTACTTCTTGCTCTGTTGATTCAAATGTGTATCTTTCATGATTATTTCTCGACTTTTTTGGCATGTACTGATGGATCATGATCACATGCAAGTGTAATCATACCCTAACTACTATAATTCAATCCCATGTAAGTACTCAAAGTTTTGATTATGCTCAATATTGACTCCTACAGACCAATTTTAGCCAAAATCATCAAATTTTGACCAAAATATGGACTCGATCCAATATTGACCATATAATTGGCATGCAGTCATTAGAATTTGTCATAATGACTGAAAAAACAACAAGTAATATGTTGAAAATCATTATGTACAGTGTGTTTGATAAATGTCAAGCTAAAACAATGAATTGAAAGAAGCCACTTAATTAGATGTCAATTCCATCACCATGAACAAAAAACAAGGATTTACTATAAAAAAGCTACAAAAAAGTAGAAAGCATCTCCAACTTCTGATCAATGCAAGCCTAGGCTCTGATACCACTGTAAAGATTGTCGAGTGTAGAATATAGATTCTAACGATCTCAAAAGGAGTGTTGTATCCAACCAAGTACAAACTTAAAGTCAAACCCCAATGAGCTTCACTCTCGAGCCACAATGACTTAATACAAGAGGGGGAGAGCTTTTTGGGAACTAAATACCAGGATCTGGAAGTGGAGGAGGGCGAGTTTCTATAGGTATATAAAGACCACTGGAGCCTAGGAATATTCTTTTCAAAACCATAATCATTTACTAAATGCATATTCAATTGCTTTTGATCTCCTCAGCATGCACAAAAGTTGTCATATCACCATGTACTACTCCACATGTCCTAATTGGAGTGTGCACCTCTCACAAGATTATTAATTACATTTCTGGCCTAATTCATAATGATAATGTGTAACTAATAAACTCATACTTGGGAGTGCCAAATATCCATATCAAGGATTATTTTGAATCCTCTAAATGGGACATTGACGTAACACTTTTTGACAACAGAAGATTGAGTGATACTCAAAGTATGTGTAGTACACAAGAAAATGAATTTTTGTTCCTACTCACATGCTTAAAACTTGGAGAGACTATCTTTATGATAGTAAGTTTTTGGTGTAAATCTCTTAAGTATCTCACAAGTTGAGGATCGAGGGAGTCATTACAAGGAGAGACTAAGCAAGTGACGAGGATACAGCAGGAGAGGTGAAAAAAGGAATTTGATTATGGAAAATAGTTTTACTAGGTTGGGGGAGAAGAAATTTTGTTTTCAAAGAAACAGATTTGGAAAAGCAAAATTGGTTTTGCCAAGAATAATAGGGAAGTTGGCCCATTAAGATCTATTCACTATCAAGAAAGAAGAGAGGTTGCATAGAAAGGGGTAGCCCCTAAATTGGAAAGGTCATAAATGAAAATAGTTTCTTATGGGCATGAAGTAGAAGAGGCTAAAAAATAAAGAAGGACGTCATTCCAAGGTCCCTTGATCGTAGATAGATGGACTAGTTATGGAGAACAAGGAGGCAATTCATGATCATAGGGCAATAGCACATAGAATGTGGTTACCTCAAAAGAAGCACATGGCTCACTCAACCAAGAATTCTTATAAAGGTTGTAGAGAGAGAGAGAGAGAGAGAGAGAGAGAGAGAGAGAGAGAGAGAGAGAGAGAGAGAGAGAGAGAGAGAGAGAGAGAGAGAGAGAGAGAGAGAGAGAGAGAGAGAGAGAGAGAGAGAGGAATGTGAGCAGTGATGGAGAAAACACGTTTCATGCATTTTGTTTATGCCACGTTTTCCCTAAAACGTCATTGATGGGCAGTTGAAATAGCTTTGAAGCGGGTTTGAAAGGCAAAGACATTGATTGTAAAAAGAGAACACGTGCTTTTTGAAGGTTCTGGAAACAAAATTTTCTAGAGCGTTTCCAGAATTTTCTAGAGAGAGGCGCGAAAGGTATAAAAACCTCTAAGATCCAATGCACGATTGGGCTATGGCGATGGCGTGAAGGGCAACAGCTAGCATTGGTGTAATTCAGATCCACAATGATGGTGCAGGTGCAAGCAAGAGGGAAGCAACAAAGCAAGAGGAAATAACCACAATGATGGTGTGGTGCAGGCTTGGCAGCGGATTGAGCGGTCGATAGTGTATCAAGAGAGGAGGCTAATGAGTGGAGATGGCGGGTCGAGAGAGGCGATGAGGAGAGAGAGAGAGAGAGAGAGAGAGAGAGAGAGAGAGAGAGAGAGAGAGAGAGAGAGAGAGAGAGAGAGAGAGAGAGAGAGAGAGAGAGAGAGAGAGAGAGAGAGAGAGAGAGAGAGAGAGAGATGTGTTTGTTGACAATGACTTTAGCAACAAATTTTAAGCTAGAGGTATTCAACTTAGCCAATTTCGAAATGAAAGCTAACCAATATTATACTTGTTTGTCAAGGTGATGCCAAAGGAAAAATTTAAGAGTCTGGAGATGGTGTCGTGTGGGATTATAGTAATATCAAAGAATTGAATCTAGGGTGGGGAGAAGATGTTGCAACTGAAAAGAAAAATATCAATTTTGTCCTCACTAATGATAGTGAAAGAGCAATAAGAAATGTCCTCTATAATTTCAGACATATACACTGAGAGATTTTTCTTCTGGTATTGACAACATGATGATGGTGTTGACAAATAACTAGATGAGTGGGAGGGTAGGGGTGGCATTGATACGATCATGATTGTGAGTTTTTGAGAAGGAGAAAAACAAGAGGTTCCATGAATTTTCCAAATAAACAAGGGTAACCTTGTCAAATGCAACAAGTTTCATAAAGGAAGTCATTGAGGTTGATGACTAACGTAGCTCCAAGGTAAAGGACTTTGGTAAGGGAGACAAATATCCATGAAATTCTTACTCTCTTGAAATCATAGATGAGCTAGTTCCAATTGTCTAGATCAACAACATGGAGAGAGGTGTAGTATGAAATCTTGAGAACAATATTGGTGACGTTAATTACTCATGTTGTTAGAGAGTTGGAATGCTGATTGGGAGGCACCATTAGAGTTCATATATTCTCATTTTTGAAAATTTGCAACTATACCTTGAGACAAGTGTAGAGTTACCTTTGAGATAGTAGGGACTGGGCATATTAGTATTATTGTTTTCATGGGCATATTGGATGTTGAATAGAAAGAATTATCTACGAAATGACTCAAAATTAATAAATTTCACATGATTCTTTTCCATTGATTGTGAATAAATCTAACCATGACATCTCCAACTAGTGGGCCACCCATAAAGTAAACAGGAACTATGTTTGAGGGCCTTACACTAGTGTTTACGCTTCAACCTATTGTTGCTTGCTTGGATATATAATAAATTATGTTCTTACTACTAATGTTTGAGCTTTGGCCTATTGTTATTAGCATGTCTATATTATAAATGCCAATGAGATTGTACATCGATGGTCATTACAATAGCTTCTACAAGGAAAAAAGACACAAGATGTGCAACTGCTTTGTGTGTATATGTGTGCACGCGCACCATGCGAAGAGAGAGAGAGAGAGAGAGAGAGAGAGAGAGAGAGAGAGAGAGAGAGAGAGAGAGAGAGAGAGAGCGCTTAAACTCGTTTTGCTTAGATGGGTCTCGAAAACCCATAAAAAGATTTGACGTTTGTACATAAAAGATTATGTATACAACTACTAAGCATCTAATGTCGGGTCATAGTAGCACAAAACCTTCAAAAAATTGAAATGCTTGTAGGTTGTATAAATCCTACTCTACTTGTTACTCTCATTCATGATTCAATTCCTCCAAATCTCCAGATTTTTGCCAATTTGAATCTCTTTGACTATTGATTTGAAGAGACTCTGCCATGGCCTTGATTTCAAAGATTCAATTATTGGCCGAATTACTCAAGTTCCCTATACTAATATATTACAAATCTTAGTATAGACAATTTTTTTCTTCTCCATCTATGTCAATAATGTTTTTGTAGCTATCAATATCTAGCATTTTGTGAATAGAAGACTTGCAAGGCTTTTAGTGATCGAATCTCAAAGTCCAATGATGCCTATATTTGGATGAATTTCAATTTGCTTGAGAAAATAAAAGAAAGTGAGTAATGACAATTAGACCCTTGCATGAAATTCACCAAATTTGTTGTGCAACCGATTGATTTTGTATCCCTGATAACCATGATGGTTGATCAATATTTTGGAAGATTTTGTAGACTTGATTCCCAATATGCTTTTGACACATAGGGCACTCATCTTTTGATGATTTGATTACCTGCAATAGCCACAAATTAGTTTGCATTGTTTTCTTTTTGTAATGTGTGTGCATGTGTGTTGTGTGTGTGTGTTTCGCATAAGGGAGATTGAATAAAATAAAATCTAACTAAGTCACAATATCTAGAAAAGATGAGAGCAATCAACAAGACAAAGGTAGTAAGAAGAAAGGGTGACCTTATTTGGCAAGGCATTTATAAGGAAAAAGAAAAAGAGGAAAGAAGCTTTTATATGGTTTGAGGTCGTGAAGTTCTACATATGGAACATGGATGGTTTTGTGAATAAACAAAATCTCTTAACTTATTCCTTTTTGCAAGAAGTATGATGCTAATGAGATCCCAAAGAGGAAGGCTTCAATATAAAACCAGTATGGAAGAAAATCATTATGTAGGCGGAAAAGGATTTGGGGGGCTAGAATATGTAAGAATGGTATGGAAAAATCATGACTATGACTGAGAACACATAAAGAAACAAAACCAAAAGAACCTACTATACAAAAATAAAAAATTTCTTAAAGAAGATTCCTTTCTATATGTGGAAGGGATGTCAAGAAAGTGTTCAAGAAGAGAAACATGCTTTTGGAATGTGACTATCAAGTAAGAATTGGATCTAAATAGCAACTTCTACGATTGATGACAAGGACTCCAAATGGATGAAATGAATGAAGGTTGCAAGTGAATTGAAGGATTTGATTTTTAAAATAATCTAAAACCCAAAAAATGGGTAGACATCAACTTACTTTGTGTGGTTCTCAACTCATAGTTTTTTTTGCAATGGGTTGCAATGGGCATGTATGTTTGCAAAGACAAAGATGGGCACATTTGTACAAAAAAGCAATGATTCAATTTTTGAACTATCTCATCTATCAATCAATAGTAACCCATTTCCTTGATACTTCAACAATAGTAGGTAAAAAAGATGATGAAATCTCTCTTTTTCTCTTTAAAGGTATAAGAAGATAGCTAGAAAAATAAACCCAAGGATATAATCATGAGAATGGAATTAAATATAAAAAGGCTAATGAATGTGAAAAGAAAGTGCAGGAGAGATTAATGAAAAAAGTATCTTTGGAGAAGTGTATAGAGATGAGTCAAAAAAATTTCATCATTCTTGATGAAAATTGCACCAAAGTCATGAACTAGATAAGGAAAAACCAATTAAAGAAAAGGAACATCAAATTATTGTGTGGAGAAAGCGTGTATCTTTCATGCATGTGAGGACATCTCAAACAATGTGAATGATCTCCTAAAGTGTGTGTGATTGCACATAGATCTAGCACCAACTAGATTGAATCAATGTAGCTTGACAATTCTAAGGCAAGAGCACACTAAACATGCATCATACATTCACCACTCATCATATACATTCAGAGGAAACTTGTGATGAAAAAAACTAAGTATAAAATTGGCTTGCTCTCGAGTAGAGAGAGAATGTGCAAAAATCTCTAAGTGTAGAATCTCTCTCTCTCTCTCTCTCTCTCTCTCTCTCTCTCTCTCTCTCTCTCTCTCTCTCTCTCTCTCTCTCACACACACACACACACACACACACACACAGTGATTCGAGCTCCAAGAGGTGTAGTCATCAAGCAATATGATTGGATCTCTTACATAGCACCTCTAAATTTGATTGGCCTAGTGACTTGGCCTCTCTTACATATGATTGGACCAATTCTATGCATCTCTCTCTCTTGATTGGTCACATGACAACATTACAACACATGGTAGGATGTCACTAGCCCTCTACCATCAAGCCAAGTGTCAAAGGCCTACACTACCTCGAGCTAATACAAGGCTAATTTTGGCCTAATCACCTACTAATATGTGTACAAGGGTAGATTTGGCATAGGCCCCCCAAAACTCAAGTTTAAGGCCTATTGACTATTCAAACTCAACATAAATGAACTAAAATGGTTATGCCTACCCTCCACACGTGGGAACATGCTTCACACATGTGATGATGCCAAAATATCAAGCTAAATTTTGCTAAATCTTCACAAAAAGAACACACCCATTGTCACGAAGAGACACTCAATTATTCAAAGATTGGATGTGCAATCCAAGAAAGTTTTGGAGTAAGATTCAAATCAAGAAGCTAGAAGTTGATGAGGACCTCCTCTCATGCCTACATGCTCCAAGAGATCAGGATTTTTCCATGACCTACACTAGTGGCTAGTGAGACATTGTAAAAGGCTGATCAAGGTCAATTGGATCTCACAAATTAATCTATCAAATGTACAAATCTGTCACAAGGATTAATCAGATCTTGTAATTGTAAATATTGATCATCTCTCTAAACTATAAATAATCTCAAGAGAAATGTGCTAAATGGGAGTACAATAGTTCATCTTCAAGGTAATTGAGTACACAAATTCATTTTTTGAGTTCTTATTACAGTCGTACATTACAGTTTCATCTTTACATAAACTGTTGGTGCTAATACTATCATTAATAAAGCATTTTAAAGTACCAAACTTTGTCCATGTACCTTTACTTTGTCTTCGATCAATTTCTTCAGAGTTGTGTACAATTTTTGGTTATTGGAATAATGATATCAATGGTTGTAATTGTAAATACATTTGATCCTTTTCATATATTATAAATAATCTAAAGAGAAATGTACGTAGTGGGTTACAACAATTAATCTTCAAGATAAATGAATTCATGCTCATTATTTTAAGTTCCATCTTTACATAAACTATTGGTGCTAATATTGTCGTTGATGTAGCCTTTCAAAATTCTAGATTATATCCATGTACCAATACTCTGTAAGTCTTGTAATTGTCAATACTGATCATCTTTCTCTAATATAAATAATCAAAAGAAAAGTGCATTCCATGGGGATGCAATAGTTCATTTTGAAGGTGAAATGAGTTTACAAAGTCATTTTTCATAGTTTTTCATATAATTCATCATCCGTCAATGTTAGACTGAAGTTCCATCTTTACATGAACAGTTCGTCCTGGTATTGTCATTAATGTAGCATGCCATTATATCCATGTGCTTTTTCTTTCTTTTCAATCAGTTTTTTAGAGTTGTCTACAATTTTCTTTTATCAGAATAATGAGATCAATGTTGTGTTGAATGTGAATCTCTTTCATCAATATTTATATTTGTTGTCATGTTTTTGATTGATTGCACCTCTCACAATTGTTGTAGATGTTTAAGAAGAGTGAGATCATGGTCATTTGAGACACCTAGCTCCATAGCAGTCATCTCATTATCTTGGTTAAGGTGTTGTTGACCAGATCCTAATCAAGAGTATAGTCTTGTTCTGTTGTGTGTTGTTGGTAATTTTCACATAATCTCAAGAGACGCTTCTTTTGTCATGCCTCCTTTGATCCTATAAATCAAATCCCCAACAATTGACACCAAATTTATCCCTTTAGTGGGGACGGTCTTACATCTATAGACAAATCATAAGAACAAAATTATTGACGAATACAAATAGGCTTGCTCAAAAGTATGCAAAGAAACAAAGTAAAATGGAAGGTTCATGAGTGTAACCAAATGATATTTGACAAAATAGAACTTCCCAAGGAAAACAGTCAACTAGAGAACAAGTAAAACAAAAGGTACAATTTGAAAGGGTGTAAGTCACAAAACAAGAAATTGGCTTGCCATGGGAAATAAATGCACACCATCATTGCTTCTGAGAAGGAGTTTTAAAGAGCAACTATATCAGTTTAGCTCACTCGTAGGATAAGAGTTAGCTCTTATGAGTTGGAGATAGAGATGGCATATGGAAAAGAAATGAGAGGGCAAGATTTGCAAGATGCAATAAGACGAAGTTGGCAATTCGAGGATAAAGAGCAAAAAGTCAATACCTATTTTGAATAATCATTGAGTAAAGTGCTCCGGAGACTCCTAAGATATTTGTTGCTTCAACGAAGAACTTGTATGAAAGAAAGACCTTTGGAACTTTTATCATGTGGTAACTTTAGGTTCAGGACAAATCTTGAAACGATTTTTAGTGTTTCTTATAGAAGCAACTACATAGAGTTACATAGCATGATTTTTCTTGTGTGATGGTCCCCCCCATAGATCCTCTTGGGTCTTGACTCAACATTAAGTAAAGCATTTCTCTCTCTCTCTCTCTCTCTCTCTCTCTCTCTCTCTCTCTCTCTCTCTCTCTCTCTCTCTCTCTCTCTCTCAAACTTTCCAGCTGCACACTTTGACCTTTCCAAAATGGCCTCAGCATGAATGTAACCAAAAGAGTACAAGATTTAACATGTGATAACTGTCTCAAAAGCAGAAACACATTGCAATCAATGTGCTAAACGAAAATCCTTGTACCTACCATACACAATTTGTAGTATAAGCTTGAAACAGGAGGTAGCAGTAAGAAAACAAAAAAAGAAGAGGGTAATACCTTAAGAATACATTGAAGACAGAAGATGTGGCTACATTCAAGTCGTATGGGATCTGCAAAGTATTCTGTCAAGATCAAATCTATAAGATCAAAGATGTGACATTGGTCTGCATGTAAAAGACCACAGTCATTCATACATGTCTTCTCATTGAATCTTTGACCAATAAAAGCCATTAACTTCAATGGGTCTAAGCATCAATATCTCCATAAGTATGAGAATTAAAGCTCACCTAAACAGATGCAACATGTGACGCTGTGGTTCATGACAGGGATTTGACTCCGAGCCACAAATTCCCCGGTTTGGCAAATTTGAGCCAAGTCCAAAATCTCTGATGGATGAAAAGGTTCGACCATGTCTTGGGCAAGAGCACTGGTGAAAAGGCTGTCGGGAAGGTTGTGCCCACTACTGCAAACAGCAAAGAAGACATCAGAGTGATTTGATTAGCGTGAAAGAAATTTGTAGCTTCCAAGTACACAGATCACTCAACAAATTTTTTTCTATAACATGTTCAAATCTGATATAGAATCTTCAATTTTGTGAAATGAACATTGTATGGATCTCATCAAATCATTCTCAGCAACTTGACAGGAAAGTTGAAACTGCTCACACATCAAAATGAAATACAAAAGATGGAACTCGAAGTCTACTGCTAGCTTGCCTGTTTGTTTAACTCAGTTAACATATACACCAATACCCCTTTGATATTAAAAGAGGTTTCAAATTACAAATCCATAACATTTGAGGGCAATGTAATATATAGGTACAAAATGTACTTGGAATTGGAAAGTTACATAGTCTGAGCACCATCCTTTGCACCAGAACTCATCATGTCGTCACCCACATCATTATCAAGGACATCGAGGAGGTATGCAAAAGGGTCATTTGATGGCAACTGATGCATATCTAGGCAATCCAAAACAACATGCTGATTAGCAAATTTTCAAAATTCTACACTAGATACTGTACGTTAGCAGCAAATTGAATTTATAACTTCCGTATGTCTTTAGATAAGGATGCAGAATTTTTACAGTACAAAAGAAATCACAGTAGCATGCCATATCAAAGGATAGGATCATCTTGATACAATTTCAACATTGGAAAAGCAGGAAGAACCAATCACCATTTAATGTTTGCATGTTCAGTGCCAGCCCAAGTATCGAAGAACGTGATCCATATCAAACACAGAAGTGATTGCTTTACCTTCTGTTGATAATGAGGACACATATCCTCCATTTGGAACAAAACCATGAGCCGCAGCTGGATCAACTGTATTTGGCTCGGATATGTACATGTTACAAAGAGAATCATCATGCAGTGTTAAGGAGGGCAATTCAACTTGAGCCATATATGCCCTGTTAGGACTATGTGTTAAGGCAGGGTCAACACCATCATGATACATGGTAACTGCCTCACTTTCCGGATGCATTTGTTGGGCATCTTTGATTTTTAACTCAGCTAGTTTTCTTTCCAGTTCCAAAATCTGCTCTTCTTGTAGTTCTCTGAAATACGAATCATTGCCAAAAGCTGCCAAAGCTGCAACATCAGCACACAGTGTAAACAATATGCAGGCAAGTAAGTCACCATTTCAGATTCTTCACAGAACCTGGCAGACAATAACTTAAAAGGTTTCATTTTGTCAGTTTTTTGGAAAAATGAAGGTTAGAAACCCTATTCAAAGTTGCACGTTTACAAGAAACCCAGCCTTGAAAGCAAGCAAATGTGTCAGTCTTGTGAAATAAAAAAGGCTTTAAAACCCTATTCAAAATAGCATGTCTACAAGAAACCCTAGCCTTGCAAGAAACAAATGAGGAAGTAACAAGATGTTAGAAAATAAATTAAGATCTTTTACTAGCACTAATCTTTGTTTTCTAGTTCCGTCCTCTTGGTAATAGCCCACGTTGCTGATCTATAAGGTCCAATGCCTGATTGGCCGCGAAAAGGCTTGGAAATGGAAAAATGAAAGAATGTCGCCCCAAGGAAATGGAAAACTGGAAACTAAGTTTCCTTTACATATCCACAGCAAATAGACGTAGAAAAGCGAACTTACATGCAAGAACATAAGCTGCGACTTTCTTGAAGGAAAGCCATATCTGGAGTATAGGTGATTTCAATAACCCACTCCAAATGGTCATGATCATAGCTAAATTTTAAAACTGGAATGCACTTCGAGTAACTAATTTCCTGTATGCACTTTACTTATGAGTAAGTGTACTGCAGAACCTACATAAATGACTAGTTTGAATTTAGACTTCAAAAAATCTGGTTGAATGACACATGGCTTGCTGCTTCACCTCACAAGTGTTTATGAGCAGCAAAACGGTAGCCTGAAACAGTATCAATTAGCAGCGACGAAGACTCTATGCCACAAAAAAATTGAGATATATTATTCTGATGCTAGAAGCTTGTCTGAACACTATCTAGCAATCTTGTCTAGCATTGCATCCACTAGGTCACTACAACTGTTGTTTACATTACAATCTGCAAGCTTAAGAATTCTGGCTGGAATCATCTTCCTGGAACAGCAATGGTATTCGTAACTCAGGAACCCAACTAAGATTGAAGATTTACAATTGTCAAGAGTCTTAAGAAAATGTGTTAAATGCAATGACTAGATTGTGGAGTATTTAGGTTTCTAGGATCCATTAATAGGTTCTCTTAAGAAAAAAGCAGGTACTTATGTAAAATAAGAGATTCTATGGAACAGGTATTTCTTATTCATTTCACAAAGAGCCTTCACTAATACACTTAAAACAATCACCTTGGGTGCTGAAGTTGTTGCTTCCAGAACTGCCATGTAACGAGTAGATTATATTTTCGGTCAGATGCTTCCTGTGGGGAGACAAAGATGGAGAAAGTGTCAGATGAATCTATCTTTTATACAAAGACTGTTATAAAAACATCAACTCAGTAACATACGAACTAAAAAGTCAAACAGAAAATGATATAAACTAGTGCATCTTAAAAAGGTTACCTATCATTCAACTTGCTCTTCTCCCGATAAGGTTTAACCAAGACACGTGCACCACATATGTAGTGAGGATTGCCCCCAGAAAGGATCTGCTTTACAGTCTCTGGATAAGCAAATGTCACAAAACCAAACATTCTTCTCTGCTGAAATGGTATTCGGACATCCTCGACAGGTCCATATGCCCTAAATATCGAGCAAGATTTCAGATTAGTCTTCATTTGAACTATATAAATTTCTGCTCCTCCCTTGATGTGCCTTCTTCAGGTGAGTAATCATAATCTATGCATGCCAGAACTCTGTACTCTTTTGACATAATTTATAGCTGTATTTATCGACCATGACCCACAATCTACAATGCACTTCAAAATTTCATATAATCTGAAATCGACCATGAAATGCTTCGAGAGACACTCAGCAAATTAGACCAAGTTGTAGAAATTGACTCACTTGAAGTGCAAAGAAACGTCTTCTTCTGTGAAGGTACTCTCTGCAGGAAAGGTCAAATAGATTTGCCTTGAGATTGGATTGGCAGCCCTCAGCTCATCTTGTTCACCTTTGGAAGCATAATTGTGGGCGTCCTCTGCTAACACCACAGCATGCTGTCCATGTGGCCTGATGAATACAATGTTGTCAAGCTTGAGAAGAGAGTTTGCAGACAAAGGCAAGTCAAAACAGCTTGACATCTTTGAGGAATTCAGTTATTTGAAATTCAAACTGTTACTTCGCTGCTTGATTTATATCTGGTAAAGTATTTGACAATGGTGAGGAATTTAGAAATGCTATGTAAAAAGCCAGAATATCACTCTATTTCAGCATAAATTTCTTGATTCCTAGCAATTTTTTTAACTCAATTATATCAAAATAAACATCAGACAATGATCAAAATGATTTTCCTGATATATTTAAGTATCACAAATCAAAGCTACAAAAATAAACATCAGTTTTACACTTGGGTGCCTAGGTATAGATAAAAAGAATCAATGATGTCTTCTACTGTTGATACAGCCTTGGATGAAATGGAAGTACTCTGCATGCTTACCGGTCTATTAAAGTGACCGTGCTTTTGAGACGAGCAAGTAGTTTTGTCAAACTGTAGCCTGCCTTTCCATGACGTCGACTTTCAGTAAGGTAGCCATCAGCTTGTAGAGTCTTTCCAAAGTGTTCATAGTACAATTGAGGGAGTGAAGCTATTGACACAGGGGCTTTCTTCCCACGTAAAAGCTCTTGCAGCTCCAGCTCTAGCCTCTCAACAGATCCAGATTGCAATCCTTCTTCTCCATGCAAATCTCTCAATTCGCTCCTTGGGGAAGATGAGGTTGAACCTTCAGTCATTGAAGTATGCATAAAACGACAACTCCCACCATGTTTGCAATAACCACGGGAAAAATAGAGACATGGCTTCCAAGAAAGAGAAGGAACTGCGTGGGAAGAGGAAACACCAACTGGGGAAAGTCTACTGGAAGATCTGTTGAGTGATAGTCTGTTGTTCAAAGGACTGCTTGGTAATTGATGATACTGCTCATCCACAAAAACACCCCTTGGTGAGTCTTGTTGCTCAATGGCTCCTTGTAGCTTTTGGATTCTGCAATCAGTAGGTGAAAAGGCATTTGTAAATGCCTGATTCTGATGCAAGGCATTATTGCTACTGAACTTGGGAGATTTTTCAGTTTTTGTACCACTCTCCCAAGGTGATGATGGTGCACTAAAATGAAGGTAAGGATGACTTTCAGGAATGTACAAAGGACTCAGGCATAGCGGACTTTTGGTACTGAGATTTTTAGATTGAAATTGAGATACTTGAGAAACAGCACTAGTAGAAAGGTGGTTCAGGTATCGAGGAAAAAGATGTGGAGACAACGGAGACAAATATGGTGAAACATCACTGTAGAACTGCAGTGGATGTGAAGAATTGGGACTTAGCTCTGAAGACCATTGCTCTGTGGCAATAAGATTGGTAGGAGGATGCAATCCTCGGTAAGAGGATAGGCCAAGCTCCTCCTTGGCTTTAAAAATGGCAGATTGTAGCATTGAATCTGGCCCAAAGGCCAGACTGAGCATTTCTTGATTTCCATTACCTTCGAGTAGCAAATAACCCATGATTTTTGATACATTGTCAGGCTCAAGTGCCTGTACTTTTGAGTACACTATCTTTGCAGGCTCATAAGCATCCATATTACTTCAGCAATTTTCTGGCAATTGAGACATTTCCATCAATTGAATCAGCTGAAGGGCAGTGCAGTCAAAAAGTGATGAGCAGCAAGCTTATAGGAATGAAGGATACAGAATAAAAGCCAGAAACAATTCTAGCAAGAAGTCTTCTTTCAAATGACAAGCTAAAAGGGATACCTATCTATTTATGGACTGACAAAAACACACAAGAAGCCTATGATCCTTAACAAATGTACTCCCTTTTACAGTAGGTTACATGAAGCACATTCCACAATGATAAGGTTAGAATGAAAACAGCTGAAAATTGGATTCTTATCCTCTAGAAGCATTGCATGTATCATACAGGAACATATACAAACTTCTTTGTAAAACTACCCATGTCCACAGTGGAAAATTAGTAGTACCATAAAACAAATTTATTGAATTTCTCTCAAGTCCGAAAATCTTGGCACCTAAGAATCTCAAGCAGGATTCAAAAAGGAAAACATGATGGATTTTTTTCTTCTTATCCTGGCGAGCATTAACCTCATTACTATCGAAAGAGTAAGTAGGACAAGCGGAGCATCTGAAGATAAGGCATGAGAATCAATAGTCAGTTCAATGGAATGTAAGAGTCACATTGGCAAGAGAATATGAACCATGATTGCATTGTAGTATGCACTGTCACTGATGCTTAAAGTATGGATCTTAATCCCATGTTCAGCTAGTACATGCAAACTTGTAGTCACAAGCTTGTCACAAATTTTGAGCAAAAACTTCTCATACGCAGACCTCCTCTAAATTCACTGACAACAACTTCTGTGAAGATTTTCTGGGGCAATGAAAAGTGTAGGCCAGTCATGGATGCTTAATATCGGAGCTGCTAGCAGAAACTCCGTTAATCTCTGTTATACCGCTAGCATGAGCAGAAATAGCTCGGAGTAAAAAGTGCCTCATCTCTTGCTCTCTAGCTGCAGAGCATGTGAGGACGTGTTTTCAGAAGAAATAAACAAGAAGAGAAGGGTTTCATATCATCTAACAAGCATGAAATGAAAAGGACGAAGGGAAAGTGACGATCTCAACCACAATCAGTATAAAATGCAAGTGCTATATTGTTCCAGGTAGTTGCTGACAAATATCTTACTACTGATATCTGCAAAGATAAGGAAAGCAGAGCTCCATCGAATGAAACATAGAAGGCACAGATCTACAACTGCAGTTGCCAAATTCGATCAGGTTTCCATATAGACGAATTGTAACTCGAAAATATTCTCAAGGTTCACTCTGCTTCTAAATCACACTGCGTTTCGACCCATCTTGGCCTAGTACTCAGGAAATCGACAGAAAGATAGTCAGCTCGAGCTATCAAATTCTCTGTGCTCTGGAGAAAATACCCCCACCTGCCTGATGTATAAGTAAGGAGCCTTACATCTAGACTTACTCACACCAAATGCAAAGATGAGCGTACGGCAGCAGAATCAAACACCATTAATAAAATCTGGTTCATCAGGCTCCGCCACAGCCAGATCCATAGCTGAATTCAGTATAAATGCGGGGACAATAGATGTTGAGGTAGAGACATGAGCTTAGACTTCTTCAGCATGAAGCATTAACCTTTTCCACATATCTCTACAACCCCGACGCTGAGTGTAATGGTGATGAAGGCAGGGACGAACCACCCTGATCTCCACCCTCTCGTGCTTGTTCATAGGCAAGAGGCAGAGGCAGACTTGCAAGTAGTCGTCTAAGCAAAAGCTGTCACCTTGCTTTTGCCACGAGCAGGAGGATCTTGTCGGCAGAAAGATCATGAGCAAATGAGTTATTTTCACTTTCTCGTCCCTCTCCCTGATCAAAAGCTGTCACCTTGCTAGTGCCACTGGCAGGAGGATATTTTAGGAGCAGAAAGATTATGAGTAAATGAGCTGTTTTCACTCACATCTCTCTCCCTGAGCTCACTCCAGCCTCACCCACCTCCCAATTTACTGCCCCACCTTTGCTACATTAGCTTTGGCCTCCAACTCCTCTGTCCTGCTCATCAGTGACCACACCAACCCAATCCCTCTCTTTCTATTGCTCTCGTCGAAAACTACAAATAGAACTGCTATACAGTAACCAAATTGCCTGGTTTTTCATAATTTTCCAGGAGGTAGGTCCCTCGTGCAGAACACACGGTTAACCATTAACAGTAAAATTTTCTCAACACGCTGCAAATTGCTCCAGCCTCCAATCCAGAAAAAAACCCAAATCAGATTTGCACCGTAATGTCGCATAATCCAACTCCCAGATACTAATCCTGAGGCGTTTTACTGACCAAACTCGCAAGGCGACGCAAGCTTTGTGCCGGAATCTAGCAGGCTCCCCTCGGGGGCTAGCCTCTAGGCCCACCCAACTTGCCTTGACTTTATCCACATTGCCGATAAATCAAACACTGGAAGAGACGGATGTGACTGAGCAGCTGCTAGCCATAGACACGCTATTCCATGAATCTTATGGTAAGTATTGAGCAACACATAATAGAAGCTTAGGCCGGTTGCACCATCATTATGCATAGGTGCTAGAAAACAAGGTGAGAGTTATGATCTTCGTGCTTTGCAGTAAAAGGATCTGCCCTGCAACTACCGCAAGCTGCCAAAATCGTTTTGATTTTATGGTTGATTGTGTTGTTTTCCATGGCCAGTAGTAGCTGCTGCTGCTGCAGCTGCTGGTGGCCATCCGTAGTATTGTTGCAGAGTGCTCGCCAACGAGCATGACAAAGGACACCGGTGACAGCCGGAGAGAGAGAGAGAGACAACCAGAGGCTGTCGACAACGAGAGAGAGAGACAAAGATGAGAGTGAGACAAGAGAAAATTGAGAGAGAGAGAGAGAGAGAGAGAGAGCGCCTAGAGAACTACTTTGTTAAGAATCATCCCTGCTTTGTTAAGGAAAACTTGGGAATGGAACCAATGAGAGAAAAAAAAGCTTCCTCTCAAAAATATATCGATAATTGGATGTGCTTCAAAATTTTTCTCGAATATGTTGGTAACCTAATGTGCTCAACAAAAGGCTATGGTCACACTCACATAGCTCTACCCTACTAATTGACGCATATGTGTTGGGTATGAACCAGTTGATGATGTGTTGCTCGGCTTATGTGGTCATATATCTCTACCCTACTAATCTACAATTATGTGGTAGAGTATAAACCGGTTGCTAGTGTGTTGCTCGAGGTATGTGGTTAATAGCTCTACCCTACTAATCTACACATGTGTTGGGAATAAACCGATTGTCGGTGTGTTGCTTCGCTTATGTGGTCATATATCTCTACCCTACTAATCTACAATTATGTGGTCAAGTATAAATCGGTTGCTAATGTGCTGCTCAAGATATGTGGTTTTATAGCTCTACCCTACTAATCTACAACAATGTGGACGGGTTGCTGATGTCTTGCTCGACTATCCCGACTAATCAACGATTATGTGGTCAGGTACAAAACTATTGCTAATGTATTGCTCAAGGCATGTGGTCATATAGCCCTACCCTACTAATCGACAATTATGTGGTCGGGTATAAACCGGTTATTGATGTGCTACTCGGATGATGTGGTCATATAGCTAGCTGTACCTTGCTAATTGCCAATTATGTGGTCGGGTATAAACCGGTTACTAATGAATGCTCGAGGTCATATAGTTGTACCCTACTAATCAACGATTATGTGGTCTGGTATAAGTTAATTGCTAATGTGATGCTCGAGGTATGTGGTATACGCTGGTTGGGTATACGCTGGTTGCTAATGCACTACTTGGGTTATGGGGTCAGATAGCTCTACCCTACTTATCGACAATTATGTGGTCAGGTATGAACCAGTTGTTGATGTGTCGCTCGCATATAACCTTACATGCATATTGTCAATGGGGCTTGGAGTAGGTCTTGCACTGCTCCATTTGCATCAGTTGTCCCTGGATTTCATTGTGCTTGAGTTGGAAACACATTGGGAACTAGAGGCTCTTCATCCGAATACTAAACACTATTTGCTGGGAACTAGAATGCATAACCACCGGCTATAAGTGACAAAAAAATCAAACTAGTTGATAACGGCAGGTGGAAAACAAAGAAAAACCCCAAATACGACCACCGTTGAGACTATAGTCACGGCCTCATCCTGATTAGAGAGTGGAGAAACAAGTGTGATACTATAAACTTTAATGTTTGTCACTCTAAGTAACCTTCACCTTTGGATGACGGTGGGACTATGAGTGAACATAACCACTTCTCTAGGGGAGTACTAAGAAAAGTGGAAACAAAGAATCCTTCAAACACCTTAAAGCCTTTGGCTAGCATGATTAGGATTGGTAGCAAGAGGTGCAAGTCCTAGCATGCAAGATGCACTCCCTAAAAGGGCCTAAGCTCTCATCACCCAACTAACAAAAAGATGCTACAACTTACAACATACCCCAACAAACTTTCACCAATTGTGAACCCCATAAAAGAATAGGAATGTAGTCCCAAATGACAACTCGCCTAAAGTTATTTTTTGCCCCTTTATTTTCACTTGTAATAGATGTATACAATAATCTTTATCTTGTGGTTGGATCATTTTTAAGAACATAGCTTCTAAAATAATGACATTAGCAATGAGTTAACACTAGGGATAGTCCCAACCCCATGAGCCCTAATCCTTGAGAGCTCTCCTACATCAACTCTCCACCACTCTTGGGTGTGGACGGGACCCAATCTACCTTGTTAGTGTCGTTAGGATACCTTCTATCCTAACACCACATTTTATAGATTGTCCAAATTTTTTTAAGAATCCAAAGCTCCTTATGAGATGCACATGCTTCTTGCCGATATGCTACTTGCTACTAGATGCCACACACAATGCATGGGGTTCTTAACCAAAAAGTATGGGTTTGGAAACATGGTTAGACATTTCTTGTAGAATAATCAATATTGCTTTGGTAACAAGCTTTCACCTGGATGTGGTAGTTGGCAATAGAAGTTAGTAGTGGGGGCAGCCATGGGTACAATTGTGTGAGATGGTGGGAGAAGGAATGAGTAAACTAATTTGCCTTAATAAGAAGGCAAGGGAGGATGTAGTATGCACATTATTTGTGTTCCTAATGCGTGTGCTCTAGTCCAAAGTAGACAATGCAACTTATAATTGTGGTTCAACAGTGAATACATCAAAAGATAACTTGTGATAGAGAGGAATTTTAGCTACTAATGAACAATTGAAGATTGGAAGTTTAGAGACTATAAGTGAAGTTATATTCAAGGCTAAGTGAAATTACAAGGTAAAACATGTTAACTCTTCAAAGAGAAGAAATCAAGCAAACTTTGAATCATTTAAAGATGCTTTCAGACACATATTGGCCTTTTGTGAGTGGGTTTTGATGAGTTCAACAAGTTTATTTGCCAATAAAGTGCTATTTGTGACAACCAACATATCCTCCAAAATAACCACTTACAAAATGCCACCACATCCAGAAGAGGAGAACTCTAAAGCTTGTATAAAAATAATAGTGGAGTGTTAAAGAGTTTTGATGATCACAAGCTACTCTCTTATACCATTCTAGAGGATGGATTCACAGAAATGTGATGTATGAATTTTGATGTGTTAGATAGGTAGGAAAAGTAGATACTAGTTACTTTTGTAAGATATGATGAAATGATTTTTTTGTGAATAATTAAGTGTTGCTCAGAACTATAGTATCATAAGCTAATGATTGAGGTGTCACTGACATCCATTAAAGTCTTTGATAACATATTGTTTCTCATTCATCTAGTAGCAAGATTGCATTAACAAATAGAACAAGTAGTCAAAGTTGTCACGTTATCATAATATTCCACCAACAATTACTAAGATTTATTGTGAAAATTTATAGTATCACATTTGAAAGTGTTGACAAGTTGATGTTAGTTCTCAAGTTAGATGAATAAAAAATAATAAAGAGACAAGTTGAAAAGGTTTAGTTACTCCTATGACTGGAGCATTAAGCAATGTGACAAGCTCAGAAGGCCTCAATTTCAGTGTTCTTTCCTGGTTTTTAGCAAAACATACTATCCAAAAACGATTAGGGGTCATATGAACGACACACCACTGAATGTTCCTAAAATAGGAATTTTTGATGTGGAATGGCATTCGAACGAAGACTTGAAGACAAGGAAGTTTCTGTTCAATGTCTCTCCTGGTGCAAATTCAAAATGTCCATGTTTATATTGCATGAAATCAGCAAAACACTTGTCAAGGAGTTCAAGGGTTTCAAGAAATATAGAAGACACAAATTAAAAACCAGTGTTGTTTATTCTTTTTAAAATGTTCATATATGCACATTTCATAGAGAGGTAAAGATCATAGAAATATTAATGTACCTTTATGTTTTGTTTGCTTAATAGTAAGCTCGATTAATCATCAAAACAGACAATAGCTTGATTAGAGGGAGTTATGTAAAACTTAACAGGCCTTCATAAAGGACATTAAAATACTAGAGGATGAGAAGCTTTTGGGCAAAATATAAAATATCCCTCTCAAACCAAGCATAGGAGGAGCCAAAGCTTGTTGTTTTTTTATCAAATTATTCTAGAAATTTGACTACGATCCAATATTTAGTTTGGAAATGTGCTATTTCTACGACACAAGTTTTTTATAAATAAAGGAACAATAAAGTTCAAAAAAGATGAAGTTTGAATTTTTTTTGATAATGATGGTCAAATTGCTCAAAAAGCATAAACTCTTTGATGTTGACGTACTATTGTCTAAAAATGTAACATTTTGAATTTGTGGATGCAATTCGCATAGATCACATTGAACACTGTGTGAGAGATTTCAACAAGTTTAGTCATATTTTGGTAAATTGTCAATATGAGGCCAAAACTCATTTTAGACTTAGAAGTAAACTTTTTGAAGTTATATTAGTTTAAAATACATTCAATAAACACTTTTTGAAAGTGTGGGAAAGTGGGTAGTCGAGTTTGAGAGAGATTCAGATTTGAACTTTGGGTACATTGAATCTAGTCCCAAAATAGTAGGGTTTTTCAAATTGGAGGGAAAGCCAAGTGGCCAAATAGGATTTGGACACTCTATAAAAGTATGTAACTCATCGAGAGACACATCTTCTCTCTTCTCTCTCTCATTTCATCATTATACATGGTTCTCTTTGGGTTCTACTACTCATTGGTGCTTTCTCTTGATGATATTTTGCAATCTTGTGTGTAGAATGCTCATATTTTGTTATTTTTGGTTCCACACGTGTGAAATACAGTAGGGTACTATAATTGTATGAACATCAACTATTTTTTATGATTTGGTTCATGTTTGATCAGTATCTCATTGAGTTTGCATCTCATTTTGTATGTAGATGCTGATTATTCTACATTGGCAAGATTGTTGGTTTGCTCCTTATTGTAACCAAAGGCCAAGGACATGGATTGGATCTTGAATGATCTGAAATCCTTCACATGGTATCAGAGCTCTTGTGTTTCAGGTTATGAAAGGATCAGCCATCTTTAGCAACCTAAACAAAGTTGAGAGTGGAATTACCAATACTCCAAATCTTTTTTGGGAATGTTTGAAGAAATAATTTGATTGAGACCGAGTACAAAGCTCTTACACATTTGCACAAAGGAGATGGTATGGATCAAGATAATGATCAAGGATCTTCACTTGCTGGATTTTTCAGAGAGCCCAATCATCTTTTGTGACAATCTATCAGCCCAAAGGTTGGCAACCAATCCTATCTTTCATGCTAGGAGCAAGCACATTGAGGTGACATATCATTTTGTGAGGGAGCAAGTCATAGCAAAAGAGGTGGAGCTTCAACATGTTTCTTCAAGGGAATGTGTAGCTGATGTCTTCACCAAAGCATTGGGAAATGACTTGTTCATGAAGCATAGGACTTCACTTGGAGTGTTCTCAAAGTCTATGCTTAAACTAGTTGAAGAGGGAGTGTGAGAAATTCAACTAGTTTAGTCTATTTTGGTCATATTTGTGTATTTGGAAATTGAGGCCAACTTTCATATTAGACTTAGAAGTTGACTTCTCAAAGTTATATTAGTCTAAAAGTATTTGAATAAACACTTTTTGAAAGTGTGGAAAATGTAGAAGTCGAGTTTGAGTAGATTCTCTAGTCAAAAAAATAGTAGAATTTTTCAACAATGTAGGTTTTGGACCTGCTATAAAAGGATGTAATTCTCTCTCTCTCTCTCTCTCTCTCTCTCTCTCTCTCTCTCTCTCTCTCTCTCTCTCTCTCTCTCTCTCTCTCTCTCTCTCTCTCTCTCTCTCTCTCTCTCTCTCTCTCTCTCTCTCTCTCAAATTCATGCTTATACATGGTTCTCTTGGGTTCAACTATCCATTAGTGCACTATACTTGTGATATCTTGCAATTCTATGCGTAGAGCACTCATTAAATGCTATTTTCAGATCCACATGTGTGAAATACAGTAGCTTATTGTTATTGTACAGACAACAACATTATTTTAGCCATTAGTTTACAAGATTGACTTAGAAGAAAATGATATACAGAATATAACTGTGCCTACAAAGTGCACAAAGAGAGAGAGAGAGAGAGAGAGAGAGAGAGAGAGAGAGAGAGAGAGAGAGAGAGAGAGAGAGAGAGAGAGAGAGAGAGAGAGAGAGAGAGAGAGAGAAGAAAACTATAGGATTTGCACACTAATATGCAGCAAGTGATGTACTCTTTTCCCATAATGTTTTGGGTAAACAAGTCGTTCTTGTCCGGTTTTATGTTGTGTATAAGAATGCAAATGTCATGTATGAATGCGCTGTTGTCCCGATGAGTGAATGACATTGTCCTTGCAATCAGAATTGAGTTGCAGGTTCGTGGGCTGGAAAAATTGAACGTCGAATAGTTTGTCGAATTTTTTGCACTTTCCCAAAAATCCAACACTAAGCCAAAATATGACTTAAAACAATTTTCACCGACCTTCAATTTTTTCCGCATATTTCGTATTTCTTTCTCTCTTCAGGTTTTTCACATTTTCTCGTAGAGTTAAAATGTGCAAGTATGTATAGATTTGCCGATTGTCGCACCTTTTGGATTTTTTGAAAAATGTGACAGGTGCAGGTGGAAGCACGCTTCCGAATTTTTGGTGCTGCTAGTTGCAGTTAAATTCGGAACTATCAGTTCGCTTCAGTGGTATCAGAGCATTGTAGATTAGCTACAAGGACACAAACTATCAAATGGCATCGAACCTGCAACAAAAGGTTGTGAGTGTATTCGATGGCAACAACTATGATGTTTGGAAACACAAAATGAAAATGCTACTCAGAGGAGAAGGCTTATGGAGCGTAGTAGATGGGACAGAAGTCAAAGGCCGCAACAAAATCTGGCTGAATGGAGAAAGAAGAACAATAGAGCAATGACTTTCATCACTCTGTCGCTTGTAGAAGACATCATGATGACCATAGTGGACTACAAAACCAACCACGAAATGTGGGAAAGGCTACAAGCCAAACATGAACAGATGTCAAGTGCAAAGATCTTGCATCTCAACAGCCAACTTCTAAACATGAAGTGGAATGGTAATGATCTGGACAGGCATATTGTTGGGAAGATGAGGGCCACCTTCGATCAACTGGCAACTGCAAATCAGAATCATGCTATTCCGCTAGAGCAATGGTTCTTACATTTTATAAGAACTCTACCATCCTCCTACTACAGCTTGAGGTCAATACTCATGAGGATGCCTAATATGATAGTTGGTGATGTTGTTAAAGCTATAACAGTCATCATGAGAGATCATACTGATTCTGAAAACATCGAAGACAAAGCATCTTTTGTCCAAAAAAAAAAGCAAAAAGAAAAAGCCCAAAAGCAAAGCCCATCTTCAACCAAGCAACAGCTCAAGGCCGCTTGTGGTATGCAATTATTGCAAGAAGAAAGGACACTTGGAGAAGGATTGTTGGAAAAATCCCAACAATGTCTGCATTCATTGCAAGAAGAAGGGACACTCAACATTTGATTGTTGGTATGTAGGGTGTGTAGATTTGATGGTGAGCAGCCCTCCGCCTATCAAGAAGGGTTAGAACACAAAGATAGGTTCCTAACTATGTTTAGTTGCTAGTTTAGATGCTTTTCTAACTCTACTTTAACACTACCCCACTTTAACTCTACTTTCACTAACACTAACCACAAGCAATCATCAAGATAGTAGGTGAAAGAGGAAGGAGAGAGAGAGGCGAGATGGAGGGTAGCTCCTGTGCTCAATATGCATGCTAATGGAAAATCCCTAACTAGTTAAAATAATAACAATGGAAATGGAAGCAAAAAGCAACACAACAAAAGCACAAGCAAGAGCGATTAGCACATGAGGATGCTTTGCCTCTCCAATTTGGTAGAGTCTCCTCCTCTCAATAAGCATGTAAAATGGTGTACAATAGGTGCCTTTTTATCTTTGGGGTGGCCCTTGCCCCTTACTTCCTATTGGCTGCTTGCAAGAAGGTGAGATTGAAATCCACACCCTTCAAAAGAAACACAAACTAATCTATGGTGCACAAGGAAGCACACCCTAGCTACCACCATTTGACTTTGACTACTGAGCCCCAATTGGTCAGTCCATACTTGTAATCTGCTTGTCTAGGAATCTGCTTCTCCAGGAATCGCCGTCAGGAAACACCGAGTAATGTCGCTCTATAGTACACTCGAGCCACTGGGAGTAGGTCTTCAACTTTTTCAGACACCAAGGTTGTGTTAGGATCAAAATAGATGGGAGATAAGAAGTCATCCCATTTGGTGGGGACGCCCATCAGAAATTCTAAGTTTCGGACGAATGTTGCTGCCGCGCGAACCATGGGATCAGGACATTTGATATATGACTTCAAAAACTGGATGAGAGCTTGCTTTGCATCTACATCCGTTTTCCATTCATACTCTAATTAAATTTTCGGCATACAAGAGACCTATCTTCATTGTATATAAGGTCCAATTTGTGTGCAATTTTGGGCTCTCGCCCTCCTTCACAAGTTTCATCTTTGGGAGTCTCTCCTCTTCCCCCCTTTCTCTCATGCTTCTCCTCTTGTCTTCTCTTTGGGTGCTCTCTCCTCTCCTCTCCCCGTTTCTAATATATGTTTGCTGTTTTCATCAAGAATGACTTCTCGTTTCCCATTGGAAGTCTTATAGCCTTTTAGGACCTTTTTTTTTGTTGGTGATGTGTGACGTGGCCCAAGAGTCTATGACAAGCTTCAAGTCTGAGTGTGCATTGAGCACATCTCTTGCTGCCATAGCTTGCTCTGGCTCTTCTTCCTGATGAGAAGATTCTGCAATATGGGCCTTGTCTTTGTTCTTGCTCTTAGGATTGTACCATGTTGGGGGTATTCTCGTGTAAATAAATAAATTAGCCAAAAGTAGTAGAAATAAGTTGCGAGGGTCGTGGCATCCTACGTGCGTAAGCCCGTGGTCCAATGAGCACTTGTAAATAGTTTACTTTGAAAAAACTTGACTTTGGGCCATGTAAATAAAATAATATTAGAAGCCAAAGTTTAAGTTAAACTTAGGTTCCTAAGTTTTGTAATTAGTCAAAAGTCAAATGGTGGTAGGTGGGGTGTGCTTCCTTGTGCACCATAGATTAGTTTGTGTTTCATTTGAAGGGTGTGGATTTCAATCCCACCTTATTGCAAGTAGCCAATAGGAAGCAAGCGGCAAGGGCCCCCTCAAAGATAAAAGACACCTATTGTACACCATTTTACATGCTTATTGAGAGGAGGAGACTCTACCAAATTGGAGAGGCAAAGCATCCTCATGTGCTAATCAGTCTTGCTTGTGCTTTTGTTGTGTTGCTTTTTGCTTCCATTTCCATTGTTATTGTTTTAACTAATTATGGCTTTTCTATTAGCATGCATATTGAGCACATGAGCTATCCTCCATCTCACCTCTCTCTCTCTTTCATCTTTCACCTACTACCTTGATGATTGCTTGTGGTTAGTCTTAGTGAAAGTAGAGTTAAATTGGGGTAGTGTTAAAGTAGAGTTAGGAAAGCATCTAAATTGGCAACTAAACATAGTTAGGAACCTATCTTTGTGTTCTAACCCTTCTTGACAGGCGGAGAGCTGCTCACCATCGAATCTACACCTCTGGACCAGATCACAGCCCAAGGCATGGGATATTTTCTGTGCTACTTCACATAATAAACCAATTTACTTGCTAGGCCTAAAGGCCGACATATTTAATGGAAAGACACTATTTAAGAACGTGAGGCCCATGGTCTAGATGTACATACGCAAAAAGTCATCGAGCTTTTTTATTCATATTCATAAACTTTGTGCTTCTTTTATGGACAGGCATGTGGCCAAAGAACATTCCCCATCATTCTTGCGTGAATCTACCAAAGAGCGTACCCCATAGTTCTTGCATGAATCTTTTGTCACTTTTGAAGAATATTGAAAGGCATCTTGGAAATCAAGAAATATTCTCCCATCAATTTAGTGGTGCCAGTCCCATGGCACCATTGTGTTGTTCATGAATAATGCACTAATGAAGACAAGTTGTTATTGCAATCCAAAGAGGAATGCTAGTGATGGTGGCGGAAGTTGAGATTTTTTTTTTTTCATAGAATTTTCCATTATAACATTTAATTCCATGTCTCATGGCAATATGATTTTCTATTTGTAGCACAACCAATTAGTCTTAGGTCGGTTCACATGCATTGACTTAATGGATTCTTGTTAGTGTAGCCTTTTGTTATAGCCGTAATGGACAATCCAAGCATGGATGTCCAATACGACAATTTGAACACAAGGTCATAAATGTTATTGGGTCTCCACAATGTGGGCATTCTAACTTATAATGCCTTCCTCCACATCTGTAACAAAGTATCATTGCCTTAGAAGTAAGAGACACAAATAGAAATATGTTCTCCATTAGCTGCTTTGACATAATATAATAGAGAACTATTGCTTCTAAGCCCTTAGTGGTGCACATGGAAAATAATCTGGTACCTATATCACATGCAATTTTCCTTTCCATAAATGAGTACTTTGAACTCCTTGGTGAAACACTTGGCAACTTGGTGCCTCAATTGAATCTAGGTAAATTTGATCTTTCCATTCCACTTAACACTCGTAATGTGCCCTTGAGATTTGGCTCAATGATTCCTAACTATACAACCAATATATCGATGATCATCAAAGTAGTAAGTCGGCGGGCCGAAGAATTATCTTTGAAAGCTTTAGATAAATGAGCAATCTTCCCTTGAAGTGAATTCATGACTCTGCCTTTGGCATGAAGCACCACCTCCATTCAATTTGTTCATATTATTCCACTTCTAAAGTTTGTCTTTCCTCCATTTCTTAGTCATCTATCATGAATCATGATTGGGACCGCTCTTTCCAAATCCGCATATAATTGTACTTTATCTATGATGGCTCTTTGGCTTTTTTCTTCGAGCTTTGCACTATGAACATGTGTGGGGCTTAATGTGTGTAGCATCATCATGAACCTCCTAGACATATACTAGCATGTCACTAGAGTTTAATTGTCTAACCATATTTATTTCTCACTTTTATGTCCATTCAAGAGAATATAGGTACCACCATCCTTTTGATTGTGACATTTGTTGAGCTTTTGAGCTAACTTATCACTTGCTTTTTGAAGCTTTATAACATAAGAGATAGCAGCAATCAATGCTTCACCCTCAAGTGGTAACAATCTTGTTCCGGCCAGTAGAATGGGGTATGGAATCTGAGATTGAGGACCCAATTGGCAATTCTTATCTCAAAAATCTCCTTTCAATCTGCTCAATCTTATCCCATATTCACAAGGATAGTCCTGATCCTCATGATTGACATCCATATGTCAAAATAGAAATGACTATTGCAGCAAACAAGTGCGATCTTAGCTTCCAGCTACGTAATTTAGCCTTTTTGCAATTACCCAAGAGAGGATTCAAGGATTTCAGCCCACCGTTTACTTGATGTTCAACATATATTTGTGCCATTGTGTGATTATTCTCAGCTTCTATACCCACATTTTTTTTAAAGATCCACTTATTTGATTCGGTCATCAGCGAACAGTACAAAGTCTATCTTTTTGCTAAAACCTACCACCGTGCACTTTGTTGTGGCAGTGTTCAGCTTCATACCTTTCTTTTGACAGAACTTGTGTAGGACATTCAATTATTTCTGAAGCCTTTTATGATCTTTGCTTAATAAGCATGATAACGTCTGCATATATTAGAAGCTTTAATAAAAATCCAAACATGAGTACTCCTCATCAATATCCTTTTGCTTCCCATTGTAAAAAGCTCTCAAATTCGTAACTGTACACACCAAAAAGAGTTATTGATAGTGGGCATCTCTTTGACGCACTTTCAATACTGCCATTAAAATAACTATCGCAATCTTTTCTGAAAGGACTTTGTTCGATCGGAACTTTCTTCTACAATTGACTGATCCCAGCGCATAGCTGATGATGGGGTACATTGATTTCTTCAAGACCTCTCCATAACTTACTTCTTGGAATAGTATCAAACGCTTTTTTGAGTCAACAGAACACGAGTAGATCTGATTGTCAGTCCCTTTAGCTGGTTATATTACTGAACATATAATAGCAATGTGGTTAGCTGTGGAGTATGAGGATCAAAACCCACTTGTGAAAATGTTCTTTCTTTGCCATGGCCAAAGTTCCAAGTGTCGTACCACGGTACCAGGTACCGCACGGTTCCGTAGGTGCCAATACAGGTGTTGTGGAACTTCAGTTCCACGGCCTCCACGACACCTGTAGGTTGTGTGTGTGTGTGTGTGTGTGTGTTTTTTAAGTCATTTTTCATTTAAAAACTAATTTTTTTAAAAAAAAAAAAAACCCAGATGCCGTACCACGGCACTTGTCGCGACACTCAGACCCCACGGCACTTGTGTCGTGGGGAACTTTGGCCATGGCAATACAACTACCTAGCATTACACTTCTATGTACTAGATAGGGGTAAGTAGGTCTTTGTACCTATTGAGCCGTCCACACGGCCTGCTACCGAGTAAGTAGGTCACTAGCTCGGTAGGTACCAAAGACCTACTTACCCGGTAGCAGGCCCGTGTGGAAGGTTGCTATCAGGCGTAATTTACATGTGAAGAAAATCATGCCCTTCAAAACACAACACAGCAGTGGGCTTCCCTCTAGGTAGCAAGCTACGAGACTGAGACTGGTAGGTACCAATTCCAAAAATGGTCGGTGCCATAATACGGTTTTAAACCGTTGCGTTCAGAGCCAATGAAATTTTGCTACATGTAAATTACAATTTATTGCTACAATTCCATGCCTCAAAACCTAGTTGTGAAAATGTTCTTACTTTCTTTGCCATGATATATAACTTGGCAATACAATTACCTACCATCATACTTCTATAATTATTGCCACAATTCCCATTTTTAAAAATTGTAATCACCAGAATTTTTTTGCCATGCCTTTGGAAATCCTCTCTAAGATCTCGATTTCTCATTCTAGTTAGGTGTTTTGAAACCCTAAAGACCTTTGGTGTTCTTTTGTTTTTTTCTTTGTTGTGGTAGCACTAAGCTATGGGCTCAGGTGTCACTCCTATGTGAGATCTAGAATCAAAATGAGCTTTTGTTATATTTTTAATTCTTCTATGCGCAATCTTTGTTATTTTTTATTATATTTCTAATGATTTGAATGCCTTGCATAAGTCAAAGCTTCTCGTGATGTATCGATCATTTGTTTCTTCTTATTAAAAAACTCTTAAATCCATAATGTTCTTCTATTAGCCTCATAAGTACTCAATTTAGGGAACAACTTTCTTCCATTCAAAAAAATAAGGTTGAGTCCACTACATAAATTGATTAATTGCATGCATGCCTTTCCTAGTAGTTGGTGTCATATCAAATGTACACCTCACGCATTTTGAAGCCTCCATATGAGGTTCTACTAGCCAAATAGGTTCATCCCATTTGCCAAAAGCTTGTATTTTGCATATTTTTGCATTGAGGTCCCCTACTACATTAACTTTTCCTTGTATTGAGAAATTCACAACTTTCTCGTTAGAGCCCAAAATAGATCTTGTTTCTTGCTACCTTTAGGAGCAAAATAGCACAATGCTATGTAAAATTGATCTCGTTTATGATTGACTTCTAACAAGATGCAGTGCATATAATTGCATTTTCTAATTACTTTGATGAAGGATTTTGACTTGATGAACATCTTGTTTTTGTAGAGTAGTACTCATCATAGATTCAAAACGTGACATTATCAACTCTAACATTTTCTCCCTATGTCGCTCCGAGCTTTCTTGCATATGTTGCCATGTTTGTCTATTCACTTCGGTGGTGTCTTGTATAATAGTTAAAACTTTGGTTAATATTTCTTCTGTTCCAACTGGATTTTTTGTAGCAGGAGTTTCTTCAGTAGTACTCGTTTTTTTTGTGCCATTTTATTGAACTCAACGTAATGATCACTTTTTTTTTTTTACAGCGTCTAAATCCGAGGTCAAACGTAGAAGATATGACAGTTCAAAGAATAAAAACGTAAAATGTGAATAACTTGAGAAAAAGGGGTGCTATATAAAAAATAATAATAACAAACAAAAGTAATGATGACCGAAACGTTGATCACTGTTCTCAACACAATGAACCGATCAATTTTCGTTTTCATACGGAAAAGTTATAGACAAAGAGAGTGTGAAATTAAATGTGATTTAAGTGACTTAGAAATAGGCCTCATGAAAAAAAAAATCGGGTTTCTTTGGAGCATTGGACCATAAGAAAAAAAGGAAACCGTAAAAACAAATTTGGAATTTGACGGTATTTTGTTTTTTTTTTCTTTGGTTACTTGGATTAACCTCCCATGTGCTTTGAAAGAACGAGAGATCACAAAAAACCGAGATTTCTTGTTCTTTTTGGGCGGGCGCGGATACTGGAGGAGGGAATCAATGAATGCTCCCATAAAATTCTCGATGGGCACAAAAGAGGGGTATGACCGCAGGACAGGTCCTGGGGCACAGGCAGAGAGAGAGAGAGAGAGAGTGAGAGAGAGAATGGAAAGAATGGGACGCGGACTGGCTGCGTGGGCAGAGGGACCAGAGAGTGACTGGGTATAGAACAGGGGCGCCGGATGCGCCGATGAAGTTTGTGCGAGTTTGGAGTTTCTTGTGCGAGTCTAGAAGGTCCTGGTTGTGCGAATTCAAAGGGAAAGTCAAGTGACTATTGCGAGTTTGAGAGGATGGAATCTACGAGTTCTGCGAGTTTGAGAGGAGGGTTGTGCGAGTTCTGAGCTGGAAGATCTGTGTGGCGAGTTTTTTTATACTTTATATTTTTTTATTTTTTTATTCTTTTGTGCGAATTGGGTGAGTTCTCCCTCAGTTTTCAACCAGATTGGTTGCAAATTGACTCGGATTCAAGCTAAGAGTAAGATCTACAATCCTATAAAACTACAGTCAAAAAATTCAGCCAAAAATGGAGAAAAACAGATCGCAAAAACTACAACTAACTAAAATTGGAAAGAAATAGCTAAAATGGCCATAACTTGGTCATTATAGCTCCAAATCAAAAAATCTCAGTACCTCTAGAAATCTAAAAGAGAGATCTACTGATCTAAAACAAGAAACTACACAAAATTGAGAATCAAATGGTCAAAAATTGAATCAAACTTGCTGGAAATTGAAAAAAAAAACAAGAAAACTAAAACACGAAACTCTACTAAACTTAACAAAAACTTCTGATGGGGGAAGGAACTAAAGCTCTGATACCAAAATTGTCATGTGCCAATCTTAGCATTGCAACATCTAATCCAATCATTAACATCAAATTATAATGGAAAGCAAGAAATCAAGAAAATACTCAACAAATCAAGAAACTAGACTCAAGATAGTAAAGCTTCACCAAAAATAGGCAAAGTAATGATCCATTATTCATCATTATTGATCATTCACAAGATTAGGCCTGAAATTAGAGCATGATCATAGCTCTCATGTGATTGTAGGCACATGAACCATCAATACTATCAAGAAAACTCTCAAAGAGAAGCTTCAAAATCACTAAAAGTTCAAAAATCACAAAAGCAGAATAGCCTCTAAATTAGCACGACCTCCTCTATTTATAGTGGGTCTTTAGTGCCTCTAATTAACGTTTGGGGCCTTATTTCTTAATTTGGGCCTTACAACCATTATTACAACTCCCACCAATACAAATATGGCGTGGTTCTTTGCGCCTCTTTATGAACACTTCTAATGACTAGTTCTAGTCATTAGAATTGTTCATGACTAGTTCTAGTCTAGTTTAGCTCCATGGCTAATTTTGGTAATTCATTAGTGAGCTCATGGGCTAATTACATACAACACATGACAAGGTCTAATTCTCTACCAAGATCAAGTGCTTGAGGAGTGACAATAGTGGTGAGTACATTTTTACCAAGTTCAAGGCATTTTGTGATGCAAATAGGATCGAGAGAGAGTACACAAGCCCAAGGACACCACAACAAAATGGAGTGGCCGAGAGGAAGAATAGAACCTTATGAGAAGGAGCCAAAGCCATGAGGTTAGGTGCAAATATACCTAAACCATAGGGATCAAGCTTTGTTGTATGCTAATTTTCTATGCAATAGGTGGCCAGGTGCAATATTGGATGGAAAAGCCCCTTTTGAGATGATGTTTGGAAGAAGGCCGAGAGTCAAGTTTTTCAAAACTTTTGGATGCATTTGCTATATCAACATAACTCTTGATGATAGAACCAAGGAAGATCCATCTTCAAATAAAGGTGTTTTTGTTGGTTATAGTGAGGTAAGCAAGTCTTACAAAGTTTTTATTTCTTCAACTAGAAAAGTGGTCATTGGAAGAGATGTCATTTTTTATGAGGGAAACTTTCCAAAAGTATCTTCAAGTGGTGGTGTGGATGTTGGATCTAACATTGTTGATGATATTTTGTATGTTGATGTTGAAGGGCCTAATTCAAATCAAAAGCCAAGGAGGACATCAAGGCAAAGGCAGCAACCTTTGAAACTCACTTATGATGAGAATGGTAAGCAAGTGGAAGTTACTCATTTTGCTTTTCTCACATATTTTGGTGAATCTTATTGTGTAGATTATGCTATGCAAGTGGATGATGGTTTTCATGGAAAGGATGCAACTAATGGATCTGGAAAAAAAAAAAAAAACTTGCCACAATTCAAGTTTGTTCTTTCACAAGATACAATAATATAATCAATCACACAACCATTATCTTACTCATGGTCTTGCTATGAATCTAGTGCTACAATACCCACGACTAGTGCCTGGAGTTATAAAATGCCTTGTCACACATAGGCTTGTTCCTTGTGGTGTATAAAAAAGAGCATGGTTAAAAGCTCCAACCAAGCTCAAGGCAAGGCATTAGGAAATGACAAAATTCAAAACGAACACACGTGACACACACACACACACACACACACACACACATAACAACAACAACAACAACAACGCGTCAGATTTATATGACTTACCAAGGCAAGTTTAGGGCAATTGGCCAAATGACATTTTGGTAGCTATAAATAGCAATACCAGCGTGGAGAACATATCATTGTATTCTCATTTTATATGGAGAATTCATCTCTTGAGTTTCTATGTCCATCTCATGTGTTTATCTCTTGATATCTTGATTTTCTGTGTAAAATGTTGATTTTATGGTTGATATAGGTTCCACACGTGTGAAGGACAGCTTGCTGGTGCTGTTGTATGGACAGAGAAAGTGCCATACTGTATTTTCATGTTCATGATCATATCTTAGTGATTTATACAATTCTAGCATGCTAATATTGATGAATTCTATCTTGTAACTAAATCTAGATGTGCACACCAAATTGGCCCAAGATCTAAGATCCATTATTTGTGTTTTGGATCTGTAATTTTCATAGATTTCCAGAAGAATCATTTTGGCATGATGAAACAATAGAGACGATGGGTATATTGTCAAGTTTTGGAGGGGGGTGGTCATGGTGAATGTACTGAGAATAGATGATGTCCTCGGTGCATGATCTATGTCTATCAAATTCAAACTAAATTCGATAATCAGCTCTACGTAATCCACCCTTTGAAATCGTGAGAATCGAGACAATTGATTCTGTAAACACATACAAATTCATTCGAATGCGGAAACGTGAAATGGTCAAATCAGAAGCATTATAAATCGGTAATAGCAATCAGTCATAAACAGTTCAATCTATGGTTCATCTACCTACAAAATCTAACTCATGCAAAACAGAACTTATATAGATAACACGACATAGTGTCTGCTGGAACAAATTCGATTAGTCTATTTTTTGAATATTATATATATATATATATATATATATATAGTCCACCTGTATGCAATGAGTGTTAGCTTGTGGCAAGGACCTCGGCAGTCAGCAATAACTGGAACCTGCAACCACTCATGAACTGTTGTACTCAGCATACACAAGCTCCAACAAAAAATCATACAAAACTACACCTGGTACAAAAAGTAAACATGCAAGCATACCTATATATATATATATATATATATATATATATATATATATATATATATATATATATATATATATATATATATATATATATATATATATATATATATATATATATATATATATATATATCAGCTTTGAATGATGCTCTGTTCTATTGCATTAGTTTGGATTCATTTGAAATCATTTAGTTGCCACATTGATGCATCATCAATATAAACATGGTAGTTGTACAATTAAAAGAATTCTTAATTAAGGCATTTTTAAAATGGATTAAGGCACTACATTCGGCTATTAGTAGTCGCCATCTGATAGGAAATATTTTGTACATTGGGTCAAAATCAGATGTAGGGTCGAAAGTATACGAGATTGGAAATTTCTTAGGGTCAAAATTAGATGGTCGATAGTCAAATCGATAATCGATAGTCATTTGTCGGATCGAGGTAAAAACAAGGTTGATAGTCAATGGTCGAATAGGCCTCAATAGTAGTTTGTTGAATGCCCTTCATCGACAACTAGTGAGAGTCATCTGACTCAAACTCAAATTCAGAGTGTTGGAGTTGAATTGTGTCAACCTTTGTTCTGTCTTGAAAGAAGAAGACTACGATAGTTGTCCACGACAGTTGCTTCAATAATTGCCTTTGACAATTGCCTTCGATAGTGCTTTGACAATTGGCTTCGACAATCGAATTCTACAATTGTTGATTTGACTCTTTATCGAGCAGACACATGTTGGCAATTCTCGTGTGTTTATGCAGTATGTTAGACAATCTCATGTATTTATGCATATTGTCAGAGGGTATTCCATCACATTTTTCAGAATATATCTGTCTTTGGACAAAGTGGTGAGCATACATAGCATTCATAGCTTTCTCAGAGAGTACTAGATCGCGATCCAGCGCCCTCCTTCTGCCATAGTTTATTTACTCAACAAAGCAAGTAAAAGCAATTCTTTTTTATGCTATCAAAACTGAAAAGCATTAGATACAGAGGCATACCAGTCCATGTGATTGTGCCGATCCGAGAGTTGTGGATGGGCGCTTCCAAAAGTGAGCCAACATAAGGAAGGAGAAGAGGAGGAGAAGAAAAGAGAAGAGAAGCAAAGTGAGGGTTCTGGTAGTGATGCCTCTCTTTTATAGACTTTTGATGGAGTGAAAATGGGAGGGAAAGTAAACATTTGAATTTTGAACTTTGTCAAACAAAACCATATACATTATATGGTACCTAATAGACCCATTTATCATGGTCATAAACACACTGACATAGTAATGTTATATAGTTTTGAGCATCGTGCATGAGAGAGAGAGAGAGAGAGAGAGAGAGAGAGAGAGAGAGAGAGAGAGAGAGAGAGAGAGAGAGAGAGAGAGAGAGAGAGAGAGAGAGCAATCCAACACCCCCCTCTTAATTTGGATCGTTGAATGCCTTGATTGCCAAATTCAAGATCTCACAAAAATTCCTGTGTGCCTCTTGTTTTAATCCTTTTGTAAATATATTAGTTGTCATATACTAAGCCTTAGAAATTCTTAGACATACCTCCTTGTAACCCAATATGAGAATATTGAACTCTTCCTCCCCTCATGCGATATCATGCAACATGAGGATATTGAACTCTTCCTTGCTTGATAGCCTTTGTCCCATTATTTGCCTACACATAGACTCTATTTATAAGATTTGCCTAATTGATGTTTCAATTGCAAGCAAGTCAAAAATTATATTGGTGCATGTCTATTTCATGTAAGTCGGCCACCTCTTGAGTTTCTACTTGCATGTATGAACATGGTGCAACTATTCAACTTGAAAAGCAAAAATAGGAAACAGGAGGGCAAGAAAATACCTAAGTGCTAAGAAGAACAAGGGCCACCCCTCAACAAACCATGGTCATGGCTAACATTGCCTTATGGGTGCATTCAATCAAAACCAAGGAGAGGGCCAAAAATGTATTTATGTCACTCTAGGGCTTGGAGTAGGGGGGCAAGGGTATCTCTTTGACATGCTTTGATAGTACCAATCAATGACCAAATCTTACGAACCTAATCATGTATTTGCAAACATTAGCTTGCCCAATGTAGCACTTAATATTTAGTTACAGTTTTATAGTCATGTTCTATCTACTCAATGTCTTAATCCTAGAGTGAAAAATATTTGTCAAATAGATGCATCCTCATAGTTGTCATCATTAAATGCATAGACCCAACTATAGAAGGGAAGATGATATATTGAGGAAGGACTAAGTGGAGATTACTAAGATAATAATACCAATACCAATGATGACAGCCAGTTATACTATGTCAAACAAAAAAAAATTGGTAACCCATCTATGGGATTAGAAACATCTCTAGGACAAAATGTGATATGGGCTTCTTCACAACACATTAACCTCTCTAATGTGCAATGCGATGCAAACGGCAGCTCTGGAGTTGGATTTTTACAAGCACCGAGGCATCATGCCCCTAAGTACACAATTTGAGCTAGATTTTGAAAAGCTAAAGTTAACTAGAACATTGACCTTCAAAGTCGGTGTTTTATTTTTTTGTGAGTAACTAGGACATTATTGACCCCTAAAAAATAGACTAACTTGGAACTAGATAGTTGAATAAAACATAAGTGAAGGGCACTAGGCCCAATCTGATAATGGCCCCCAAGGGCAAGGGCAAGGAATAGTTCACATTTCATCTGCAAAAGGCATTCACCATCAATCTTCACGATGGCGATGGTCGTGCAACAATATTCTTCCAAAGGGCATGCAACAACATTTCTCACACCACAAAGGGCAGGCATCAAGATCTTCACGACTCCAAAGGGTAGAAATCACAACTTGCGCAATATTCTCACATGTGCTTATGGGGACTCAAACTTGGTTGAGGCAAACTCACAAGTTCTTATACACCATGCTACCATTATTGTATGAGTAGTCTTAGTGATACATTTCTTGATTGGGTAGATGAACAATCTAGGCAATACTAGTTTGAGTACATAGCATCCCTATGTGTGCCTTTTTTAGGTTTTGTTCATAGCTTTGAAGAGATCCTTCATTGACCCTACACACAACGAACAAGAGTCTTAGACTATAATAGCAACATCACAATTGTATTATTTCAAACACATTGAATATTAAATCTTCTAAACCATTTCATCAGCGCTGTGAAACATATCAAAGCTTTCCAATTACCTAGTGACCTTTCCATTGTGTCAAATAGTTGTGAAATCATGGCGATACCGTTAAGCTTAGTTCCCCTGGGACTCCCAAATTTTTTAAAAACAAATACGTTTTTTACAAAGAAAAAAAAAACCATATCCTGAGAGCTGATAGAGTACAGAAACTCCTGGCCCGGGCCTCAAAATTCAAACGACTGATTGACTCAGGATTGTCCAAAACAAAGGATATGCGCGGTTACAAACTCAGATATATGTAACGTGGCAGATAGCGATTCTAGGATTGACGTGAGCAGCAGTCAGAGAAGATAGCGATTCTAGGATCAACGTGTTTGTTGAAATCGATTTCTTTGTTTTGAATTTACACGTCATTGATCTCAATCAAAACAATGATTTCAAAGCGATTTCTGATCTGTAGTGTCCCTCAATGCATTATAAAGCGTCCCTCAATATATTATCAAGAAGGAAGATCGCCAATTCTGAATATCACGTCCAGCAGGTGGCATTTTGATCTGGTTTTTTTTTTCTTTTGAAAAAACGTTCCGACCCATTTTGGTCGGAACGGGCTTCTAAGCCGTTAAGTTGTGAAATGCTTTGAATATTTGTCATCAATGTATTTGCTTCTCAATTTTCTTCACAGCAGGTCGTGTCACATTCTTTACTCATATGGACCCTGAAAATGAACCACAAAAGAAATTCAGCAATTTTTGAGGTGCTGAAAGGGAGTGATTAAAGGTATAATGCAAAACATCAATGCAATTTGAGTATGCAATTTCAATGTATTGCAAAAAGAATGTAATTTTAAAAAGTATGCTGCAGGCAGAGTGTAAGGGATTGTTGTAGCATTGAAAAAGATCATGCTAAGAACGTGAAAAAAAAAGCTCAAGAACAACATTCTAAATTATTGCATCATGGAATAGTAAAAAGTTGCATTGTCTCTAGACGCTCCATCTTGCCTTAAAGTTCAAATATGCTTTGAATATTTTGTCATCAAAGTATTTGCTTCTCAATTTTCTTCAAGGCAGGTCGTGTCACCTTCTTTTTCATTACTCATATGGCCCCTGAAAATGAACAAAAAAAAAAATTCCGCAATTCTTTAGGTGCTGAAAGGGAGTGATGAAAGGTATAATGCAGAACATTAAGCATTGAGCATGTAATTTCAATGTATTTCAAAAAGAACGTAATTTTAGAAAGAATGTGGCAAGCAGGGGCTAAGGAATTGTTGCAATATCGAAAAAGATCAAGTTAAGAAGAACATGAATCAAAAAGCTCAAGAACAACATTGTAAATTATTGCATCATGGAATAGTGTGAAGTTGAATTATCTCTGGACTCTCTATCTTGCATTAAATCTCGATGGATAACAATTCACAAGTATTTTCATCTGAGATGTGCAGCAAGTGCAAAAGATCCTCACACTTGCCTTCCAGCAAAAAGTAGCCATGTCATTTGAAGAACTACTTTGCCTAGTATGAATCATACAAATTTTGAATCTCAACAGCACAATTTGATACTTAAGAAAATTCCAACTGCATTCTAGGCAGATGCTTCATGGCATCATGCACAAGGTGCTTATATAGAGTTGTTTGGGACCTCATAAGGCCACCGCAAAAACATTGCCAAGGGCAGTTCATATGAATACACCTAATAGGTCTGAATACAGGTCAATTAAGCAACAAGTTGCACATAATAGCATGATTGGTAAATAGATACCTTTACTTGGAAGCATGCTGTGAGTAGCTGTCCACAATAAGACATTTGGTACAGGGACAGCTCTCAAATGCTGAATCCAAACTTAAAGTGTATCTGCAAAATATGTGCTTTTATTTGATTGTCTGTTCCCAATTTTATGAGAAAACCAAAGAATGAGCATCCTAGCATGAAGATGCTTGTACATATATTAAAAGAATGGGGTCTTCCCTACTCTGTAATTAGACTGGCACAAGCTGTTACATATTGTGAATAAGCAAGCATCAAACCTCGCCTGCTTCTATAACCCCTTCGGGGCCACAAGTGGGGTCCAAATGAGAAACAAGAATTAGAACCCCATAAAGTAAAACCTTTGGTCCTATTTTATGATGAGTCAAGGCTAACTTTACAAATTCCTTTTCAGTGTCTTAGGATCCTTTCATTTATTCATTAGTTGGGGATAATAGCGACAAGATCTTCGTATACGGTTTTCATGCTTGGCCTAGTTGAACATGGGGAAATACATCGAAGAGCAATTGCTAGCACTCGGTGTATCCCATTTGGAAGTTCCTGGTCTCTTTCATGACTGAGTAACGACTGGTCGAAGCACTCCGATGAACGGCCATCACTTGCAAGACAATTTACCCAGTCTGGCAGATCTACTACCCCAGATCTTCCTAAAATTATGTCACCAGCACATTTTCCAGTCAAAAGTTCCATCAGAATCACACCAAATGCATAGACATCAGCACTAAGAGTGGGCTTGGATTTTTTACCACCAACAAGCTCTGGTGGCAGATATCCAAGAGCACTAGCATTGAACAACTGGATGCTTGTCCCTGCAGAAGTCAATAACCGGTGTAGACCGTAATCAGCAAGTCGCCCATCAAATTCAGGGCCATCTAATAGTATATTGGCAGCCTTGAGGTTTCCATGTGGTAGTCGATGTTCCAAATGAAGATACGTCAAACCACTGGCAATATCAACAGCAATGCAAATTCGCTGTGACCAAGTCAGAGGTGGACTTTTCTCAGCCCTTTCTGCAATAGATCCAGACATCCTCTCAGTCAAAATGAAAGAAGTAACCCTGCTTGATAACTGGCTAGAAACAAGACTGCTGAAGTAATGTCCTTTCATCTTTATTTTGCAAGGATCTATAGTTTTCTAGGAGCATATATGTCACAATGGTAATCTGGAATGTTTAAATAAACAGCCATCCATGACAAGCATCTGAATATTGTGTGTGAGTCGATCTAGAGTCTACATAAAATTCATCTGTGATCAACTAAAAAATGCTTGCTAATTTAACCAGATTCACTCCAAAAAGGTCAAACAGCAGTGCTAACGTCACAGTACCAAAGCATAAGGAAAAGATTCTATGGATTTCACTCACAAAGCCTTGAAATATCGCTCTAATATGCATATCTTGACCCAATCTTTATTTGAGTTATAAACATTAAGGCCAAGTTCAGTACACGTGCATGAAGATATCTGCTTATTATTGCTGAACTGTACCCAACATGATGTCTAACGAACTCAACATGAATAAATTTGGCAGTATTATCTCAGCGTGATGTAAGAGCTATGCCACCAGATGATAAAAATAATGCATGTCTGGCATGAATATCCAATTCATCAAGTTTCAACACAATACCTGTAATTAGATGGTAAAGGACAGTGAACACTGAAAAGTCCACATAAAAAAATGGGTGGGTTGGTGAATCTTAGTCGAGAGTATGAAGGGAAGGTAAGGTACTGAAGACATGTATCATATAGGTCAACACTTTCTTTTGTGCTGCTAAGTTCAAAGTGTGCTTTACATACAAATAGCAAACTTGACTATGTGACGAGCAAACTTGATAATTTTGGAACAAGTCTTTAGGCATGAGAAAGTACCAGACAGATGGAATGCTAGACTCCCCGAGCTGACAAAATCTGATAGAACAAGCCTTTCATGTTCTCTTGGGCCCCAATAACAACCCAATACAGGTAAAACATTGGGATGCTTGAAGTTGTCAAACTTTCTTGCTTCACCTATAAACTCTTTCCTGGACTTTGTGAACCCGGCTTTGAGCCATTTCACTGCCAATGTATGGCCAGAAGAAAGTGTTGCTTTGTAAGTGGTTCCATGACAACTCCTACCAACAACCTCTGCTGGAGCCTTGGAAAGCTCTTCTGCTGTGAATATCATAGTACTGTCAAGAATAATAAGGTCCCCAGTCAACCTTTCCTCAAGCTGGCCATCATAATCTGCTGATGAGAAGTCGACTGTTGATGAAAAGTGACGAGATATTTCTGTGTGCCTTCTGGAAGAGGAGAGATTGAAAGATTCGGTCCCCATTGGGTCAACTTGTTCACAAGAAGCATCCTCCATAATATAAGACTCATCCTCATTAGCTGAACCCACTGCATTGTGATAACCATTGCAATCAACAGGAATAACATGATGCACGTGTGGAATGGCCCGACTGCTGATCGGATGTGCAATTTCTCTATGAGCCTGATGAGTGAGACTAGCTCTATGAGGATGACCACCTTTGCCTTTTTGCCATCCAAATCTTTGACCGACAACATGGAGCTCTGGGCTTTGAGGCACTTCCTGAAATGTAGCCGAAATCCTTCTATAATATATAATCAGTCCAACAGCAACCAGAAGAACTGCTGCTGCAGTGCAACCTCCAATAAGAGCAACTTTAAGCATCAAACTCATTCTTCTCTTCCGATTATTCCAGTTAATGGCAGGACCCTTAGAACCCTTTGATGGAGACTGCTGAGAAACTTGGCACTGGTAACCACTGGCTAGCTGAAGTTGTGTATTGCCTGGAAAGAATGCTGATGGCGGAAACTTGCATGCTATATCTAGTGGAACCACACCAGATAATGTATTGTACTCAACATTTAATTGTATTAAACTAGAAGAGAGCTGTGAGGGAATGGCACCTGAAAATTGATTAAATGAGATATCAAGATACTGTAAGTTTGTCAGGGTACATAGCTCCGATGAGAATACACCAGACAACTTGTTGTGTCCCAGGATGAGTACTCGAAGTGATCTCAGAGAACCAATACCCTCAGGGATAGAACCATTAAAGTTGTTGAACGAGAGGTCCATGACAGAGAGGAGTGATGAGTAGGAAACCGGTGGTTGAGAAACTTTTGGGTTAGCAAATTGATCAGGACCAACACCAGACGTGAGGTTTCCTTCAATCAAAATGCTACCTGTGAATTGATTACCTGAAAGTTGAAGTTCAGTCAATGCAGGTAAGCTGAAGAGAAAGCTTGGTACTGACCCATAGAGTTCGTTAGCACTAAGATCCAGCTTTTCCAATCTGTGAAAAACTGAAAAGGAAAGAGGAAGAAAGCCGGATAATTTATTGTGTGAAAGATTCAAGTAAAGTAGCTCGGCAAGTTCGTTAATTTGAACGGGTAAACCTCCAGTAAAAAAGTTACTACTAAGGTCAAGAACTTCTAAGGTGGGTCCCCAATTTTCTAATACAGATAAATTCCCAGAAAGTAGATTTCTGCTGAGATCCAGAGTAGCACAACTGCTTCCCAGCTTCATCGGAATTGCTCCAGACAATGCATTCGATGAAAGATTTAGAACTTTAAGACTTGTAGCTGATATTTCATCCACAGAACCTGTCAGAATAAAATCACACATAAGAAGTGAAGCTTCAACTGGAAAGAGCTTCAAATATCCAAAGAGACAACGTTAGCAAATGCAGAAGTCCTTGCATGTACTAACCAAATAAAAAACTCACAGACCTTCGATCACTTGAGCAACTCAACAGGGGTCAAAGAATGTTATAAATGTGTCTCCTAGCAAGATAATGTATGTAAGAAATAATCTATTTGGATGCTTCCCAGTAAAAAAAAACCAACCTACTGCAAACCAATTTGAAAAGAACCTTTTTCTTACTTATTTCCAAAACAATGGAAATGATCAAATTTTTCAAAACAAAAACCTTTTTTGAAGATTCGATTCACATCACAAACAGGTTCAACACACTTCTAAACTGTTCAAAATGCATTTCTTTAAGATTATGCTTTCTTTTATATGATGGTCCCATCGCAAAAGTGAAATTTACATTCATGATTAGAAAGTACAAAGCATCTGGCATACATTGTAAGCTTTAGTGAAATTCAAAGGCACTGCTAGTCCAATTAGACGGAGTTACGAATTCAACAAAATGTAACCATCCGAATTCAGTAAACACGAAAATAATTGGGAACCAGCTATAGTTTTGATTATACGAGTAACACTAGCGAGTTTCATATCAACCTAACAAATTTTATCAGCCTCTACATCAAATATTTAAATATTGAGACAAAATGTACCAGAAAGGTTGTTCCTGCTTAGATCGAGCTCTTCCAAACGGCCTCCTTGGCCAGATAGAAGGAACGAAGGGATCGATCCAGAAAGTAGATTGTTGCTTAATCTAAAGACCTTCAAAGAGTATGCTAAATTGAAACTCGGAAGATCTCCAGAAATGTTATTGTTGCTTAGGTCTAGCACCTCCAAGCTATTTGCAAATAAACTGGGAGTATAATGCTGTGCCAGTATCCCCGAAAATTCATTACTGCTTAAGTTAAGATACACTATATTTGAAAACACGGGTGCCCCTTGCTGCCAAGGAAGAGGTCCGGAGAACTGATTTGCACTAAGGTCTAGCATTTGAATATTATTCCAGTTTAACCATTCGGGGGTAATTTCCCCAGACAGTTGGTTTTGATGGAAATCAAGAAATTTCAAGTGTCGTAGCATGTTCAATTTGAAGGTACTTGAATCGCTGAGGTTGTTATGTGAGAGATTAACAGAGTAAAGATGCTGCAGTTGCAAAATTGTCGAGGGGATGCTGCCGGAGAAAGAATTGCCACTAAGATCAAGGTCAACCAGAAATGACATATTTCCAAAGATTTCAGGAATGGCTCCAGAAAGTTCATTATCTGCCAGTGAAAAGTTTGCCAGGTTGAAAAGTGCCCCCAATGAAACAGGGATCGATTCATTGAAATGATTTTTGCAAAGATGCAAATGCTCCAGAGAAGATAGTTTTCCAAGGTCTTCTGGTATTCTTCCCATGAATGCATTATTTGAAAGGGATAGATATGTCAAACCAGAGAGACTACCTAAGCTTCCTGGTTTGATCACTCCAAAGAGACCCAAATTCTCTAGCACCAGGCCATGAACCGTTCCATTGGAACAGAAAACACCATACCATCCAAGGGGGCAGCCAAATGCATCGACATTACTCTCATTCCAAGAGTTTGTGATAGTCTTGTGTGGATCATCATTCAATTCTCTCATAAACTGCATAAGAGCACCAGAATCACTGGATTTGGCAAGGCCCGGAAGGGGCAAAAACTGGCCCAATGTCAGATAAATGAGAAAGCAAACTGTGCCTCGCACTCTCTTCAGGCTACTCAAACGCAGCATAGCTGTCTCTGTAATCCCGTCTCTACGTCTCCCTCACTAAGAAATCCATGCTGCTTGTAGATCTGGAATAAATATAAAGTATCCCCAATCTTTAACTACTAATTTTGCCTGCCTCCATGAACGACCCACTAAGTCGATTGCGACAACCCTGTTAAAAAGTCTGGATCTTTCTGTAACAGCAAAGCTTTTCCTCTCATAGCTACTGCTATTCTCGGTGCCTCATTTTATTTTTTGAAGTCAATATTATTTGCTCCAGAGAAGAAAAGTAGCTAAATTTCTTTCCTTCCAATGCCACGAAGGGGCTTAAAAGCTTCTTGAGCAAAAGATGGCCCTTTGCAAGATAAAGATAAACGAAGAGCCTATATTTGTCAGCAACTTTCAACCATGATGGTCTGGCAAATTTTGCTTTTTGTCGTCTGCTTTTACGTATTCTCAGACAGGCTTTGGACCCACAGCAAACCCACCCACCAGAGAAATTGGAATAGGCTTAACAAATCACATGCTTGCTCCTGAAAACTCAGTTTTCTTTAGCAACTGCATTGACTTGCATCTCAATGAACAGAATAATATTAACCTTTATGATTCAAGCATTCTTAAGTATGAAAACACTCACCACCTAAAACTCTGAGCTGATCCAAAACCTAAAATCTCCAAGTTAGAGCCCGAGAGGAATTTCCTGTGAACTGCCCACCAGATCGTCCATGGCTAGAAACAATGATAGCAGAGGCTGGATCCCAGATATTTCCAAGACATGATAGCAGAGGCTGGATCCCTGAGACATCTTGGATGCAGAATCCCCAGAGATTTCCAAGAGTAGCTAAAGTCTTGAGATTCAATACGACCTCTAAAGTGTACTGTACAACGAAAGGAGGCAAAGCAATGTGCTCAGACATGGCCTAAGGCTGCCTGAAGCGAGAGCATGAGGTATCAAATTCCTGAAAACCAGCTAGCAGCCTGAAAACCAGTAATCAGATTCGAAAGAAAACAATATAAGCCCAGTAATCAGAACCAGCATTAGTCCCAGACCATCTCATCAAGCTAACAATCTGATCTATCTATCAATCAATCTGGCACAGAGAGGGGGAGAAAGAGAGAGAGAAAGGACAGGCGATCTATCCTCATAGGCGATGGAGAGAGACAGAGAGAGAGAGAAGAGAGAGAGAACATGACATGCGAGAAACGTTTTGCGTTTATGATTGCTCCCACGTCTCAGCCTAGGGTTTTGCTAGAACCCTAGGTGCGAGTGACCGGTAGTGTCGGTGACCTAAGTCAGTTACCGGCAAACTTTTCAAAGCTAGTCTGAGGTATAAATAGGGCTAAGGCCAAGCTACAAAGCAACCGTAGGATAACCCTAATCTGACTAGGGTTTCTGATGCTGTGTGAAGCTACAAATGCAGATGCTGTAAACTGTAAATAGATTAGGGTTCTGGCATGAAAATTGAAAGACCAAATAGATGAGAAACCTAAGTCGATGAAACTAGGGTTTAGCGGTTAAATGTATGAAAACCCAAAAGCTAGGGCAATAGCAATAAAAGATACTTACTAGTAAGAGAATTATTATTAATACTTTTAATAAATATAATATATGTATAAACTAGTAGATATAATAAATATATAGATTAATAAATGATGAAGAATAATAAAAAGTATACAAATAATGATGATATGAAAAATAGTAATAAATGGATGGTGATGATATAATAATTTGGGGGAGAATCTTTCCGCCAGAGTTCGAACCCCACGTCCAACCAAAAAGGGCCGAGACTCTAGGGCGCAGAGGGAAAATGATAGGGGTATTTGTGGAACCCACTGGACTATGATTCCTGAAGGATCAAATAATTTTGAGGTTGTTTTTGGGGTTTAGCTTCTTGCAATTTGTGGTGGGGCCACCCGCATTTTGCAGGCACTGCCCAAGTTTGGCCCCAACGCATCCACAATCACACATTTAAGACCCGTCAGGTGCAAGCTATGCTAGCAACAGCTACATGATCCAATGCGCGTAATTTATGCTTTTTATAACATGATAAAAACCCTTCATGCTTCTATTGTAGTAAGTATTTTCTTATATTAGCCTAAAATAAATGGATGAAAACCGAGGGATTTTTAAACCTTAAATCTCCTTTTCATTATCATAATTTGAATATTTAAGGCGACCTTCGACTAGAAAACTAAAAACCTTTAACAATCTATGATTATAAAGCCCTTTGCTAATCAATACTAGTATTACTCTCGAACTAACACAAAACAACAAATGCAATGTCAAAATTTACCCCACAACGTAATGTCCTTGATTTGCATAGTATGAATTTGATGGTGTAGGAAATATCCATAAGACAACCAAAGAAAGATAGAACAATTTGCGCCATATTTGAGTGAAATTTGAAGAAATTCAAAAGAATTTCAGCTGCTTGGAGTTTTGAATTTGATGGATTTTTTGCTATTCTAAGTAAAGATGCAAATATTTGAATATGGATTTCTCGCTACTCAAATCTTGAGTGAAGATGCAGAGATTCGAATTTGATCTCTACAGTTTGAATTGTGAGCAAAACTGTAGACCTTCGAATTTTGTTGGAATTTGACAAGCTTAGTGGTTGTGACATGAAGGGTTTGGAGTAGAATTAAAATTCCAACAATTTTGAGATTTATGTCAGTTAATTATTTGGCTCCCCTTAGCAATCTGCAAGGTCATCCATCCTAAGTAACTGAAAATTTTTTTTGGTAGTTACCTTATTTGACCCCTTATGGTCCACACACATATAGAATCTTTCATCATTTTTTCCTTCAAAAAAACAAGAGCACCCCATGGCAACTTACTAGACTGGATACGTACCAACCTTAGATAATTATCTATATGATTAGTAATCTCTATCTCCTCCCCTCCACTGAATTCGTAGGGTTATATGGAATCATAGGCTGAGTATCTAGAATTATCTGATCTATTTTGTGATCTATTGATCTAGAAAGTGGTAAACCATGAGATAATGGCAATACATCTTAAAATTCACTTATGATTAAAGATGTGGTTCACTTGAAAAAGATGCAAGATCAACAGCCAAAGCTTTAATACCATGTGAAAGTTTTAAGCACTTTGAGCAAACTAGGCCTAAGTTTTAATACCCAAACCATATTTAACTATGAAACTTGTTAATGCAAAGTAACCAAGGATAAACAACCAATAAACTATGCATCAAGATTCTGCTTTAAAAAATAGAAGGGATCCACATAAGATTGAAATTTGAATTTAGTGCATGATAAAAAAAAAAAGCACATCCATGCTTTTTTCATGTTCCAAAACTTGGCTAGAGAGAAAGAGATAGACAAGTCAGAGAAAAAAAATCAAGACAGTGTAGACAATGTAGTGCCAATACCTCCTCTTCAATACAACATCAAAAGTGAGAGATAAAAAATGACAAATTTTTAGTTTATTTATACACTTAGTAGGCCACAAATGAAAACTTCTAAATCAGGGTATCAAATGAAATCCTCTATATTAGATTAGGTCAATTTTTTTAAATGACATGTTTGAGACCAAGAAAACATTAATATTGTGAACAAGAAAAAGAGCACTCGATTTGTGTTTTGAGTATTCTAGAACCATTGAATTTTGTCATTTGGTTGCATGAAAACATAATTGTTATATTCCTTTCAGATTTACTTTCTTGCATAGTTCTTTATAGTGCATGGATGGTATTTGATATCGTGTGGATCCTACTCTCATTGTCATATGACAAAGCCAAATGTTGTTGTTTGTTCATACAAAAGTATGTGGATAAATGGTAACCACTTTAGAGTTAAAATCAATCTCACCTCAGATCACTTATTAAGTTCGTTGATAAAAATTAAATTAAATAGCTACTTGCCAAGACTTGAAAGCTACATAATTACTATGTTGCATGCCACAATATGTGTAGAGTTACATGACATGCTTTTCTACATTCAAACTTGAAACAAAAAATCTTATTGCAATTGTGACACTCTGATACTTTTAAACTAATTCTACTTCAGTTATACTTTCAATTATTCAATTGCCTGAATAGAGTGTGGCTATTCCAAGGATTATTGTGCTCTTTTTGGAGTCTTGTTGTTGTTGTTGTGCAATTGTGGTTGCGAGTGTGATAGATGACTAGCAACCATAATAGATAATCTAAAGTACGACCATGGGATGACCTTTTAATCTAGCATAATTGGTCTTGTTTATTGCCCAATTACATTTGCTACATATATCATATGTTATGCTATCGAAGCAAATACTACTCACTTGGATCAATTTTTGTTTGAAAAAAAAGAATTTGATGTCTCAAGAAGGATAACTTATTAGCATGGCTATTCAGCTCTCACCCCTATCTCATGATTAATCTTAACCACAAATGGAATTACAAATGGAACTTTGCTCAATTGAGGAAAATATTTCAATAAAAAATATATCTTGAGAGAGAAGATCAAAAAACTTCCAATGAGCTATTTTGCAACATGAACTACCACTATAAACTAGACTAAAACAAATATTTGAACTAGACATAACATATTCTTGCTATTTTGAAAAAACCATTCCTTGTATGTTGTTATATTGCCTTTCTTAAATTTGGCATTACATCTTCTAGATCCTTAGCATATACGCCTTTGATTTTGATACAAAATAGTAGATTAGGTGATGATGTTAACTACTTGAAAACAAATGCCAGTGGCATACCTTTTTGAATTAGCAATTTCTTACTACTTTAAAAGCTAAGAATACAATAATGTTTCAGCAACAAGAATTCTTTAAAAGAAGTACAATCCTACACCAAGCCTATTAATTAAGGTCCATGGGTAAGTTGTTATGACAATTAGCTCATTACCACTACCTTATTGTTGATGGCAAAAAAATATAGGATTAGAGTTTTATTAGACTTTATAAAAATTAGACTCGGGCCAATTATTCCGATCTTGGTAAACATGTACACTTGTGAATATTGTTATTATCTAGTACAAGACAAGTAAACAATACTAGCCATGTCAATCTTGAGAATAAATCATTTTGCTCTATACGCACATTGATTGTTACAACATAACAAATAAGAAGATTATATACAAGCATAATGATCATGTATCCAATTTGTATCAAAATTTAACAAGATCATCATTTTCTGAATACATATTTTAAAATACTTCAAGAGCTACTTACAAAGCAATCATTGATATTCTTTTGCAAGTGACATACTAGCATAGTCGCTTACCATGATTATCATAAGTAATTTATTATGTATTCCTAATGAATGTGCAAAGCTATTAATAATAAAATCTAAGAAGTACACCAAGAATCATGCCATGCTTAAGAAACATTTTGGTCTTTTGATACCATTGTCTATAAACTTTAAATGGTAAAGCTATGTACATGAAAATCTCTCAAACGTCACTCTGATCCTAGCGTTATGTTTACATTCAATAAAATTTCCACAAAAAAAAAAACCAAAAACATTTCATACTACTAGTTTATGTAGTTGTGGTAGGTTCACAATGTTCAAAGACAAAAAAAAAAAAAAAAAAAAAAAAAAAAAAATTGTGTTTTCACTTTTTGCAATCAAATAAATTAACACTTTGCATGACACTAGCATGTGCTTCTACCTAGTAACTATAAAATACCTAAAATATTGATGGGTTGAGATAATCAAGTTTTTTAAGTAAACCTTAACAAAAAAAAGACATAATAGGTTGGCCTTACCATGTGAGTTTATTGTATTGAATGAAGCTTACTTGCACAACATTATTGGAACAAGGAGACCAAGCCTATGAATTTTAAAAGCAAAGATTGGACTGTCTCCTTTATTTTCAATACATTGAATGTGTTATGATTGTGTAATCATGTGGTTAAGTTGATATCATCACCAACCTTATGTCAGCACTTGCAATAAAAGGCATTAACATAATATTAAACTAATTTCCTACTTGGACTTGCATACAAACTTAGATCAGCTAAAATGAAGACAAAATGTTGCAAGGAATGGGTTACAAAGGTAGCAAAGGTGATAGTTTAGAGGAGGGAAAAAAACCCCTTCACAAAAGAATGAATGTAAACAAGATGACAAGAAAAAGATGACAGTGACGACGATATTGGTGAAAGTTTAAGCAAAGGTAATGGTGCTAAGACTAGGATTGCATTAGACAAGATTTTATTTTCATCCTCTAATGCTCCATCCAAAATAAAGACATTTACACTAAGAATAGCATGATGAAATTTGAGAGACAAAACATGCACTTAAAGGGAAGAAAAAATGAAGAGGCTCAATGGGGGACTAATAATGTGAATCTAGTAGCTATGTACTACTGGAGATAAAAAGAACAAAAAAATGAGCATTCTTTTACTATGAGCTACTTTTTGAATGAGAGATATTTCATATTCTAAAAGAAATGCCAATGTAGAAGCTAAAAGACATGACTAGGAGTTTCTTTTATGAGCAAGTCACAATAAAAAAATAAAAAAATAAAAGTTCTTCATTGTCAGGCAATGATATGGCTATATAAGATATAAAATATTCATAAAAAGTGAAAATATGAGACTATGTTTGAGCCACTAATAAGACTCGTGAATCAACCATGTTATATTCTTTCGCATCTATTCTCTGTCAATTCACTTAGAGTTATTTTCATAACTCCTCAATTTTTTTGATTATCCTATGACACCACTAGTGTGACATTATTGTTTGTGTCAAGGATCTTACTAGCAATGTAGTTAGCTATTTTGCAAGCAATCAACAGATACACAGATAAACTGAAAGAGAGATCACTCCACAACCCAAGAGAATGCTATATGAACTGTATTTTCAAAAGAGCTAAAGAGGTACCTATATACAGTCTTACTTTTGAGGGGGTATTGTTGCATGGCAATATGGTCCCCGTTACAAGATGTGTGTCCCGACTCCACTTAGTGCGTGTCGTCAAATGGCACTCATGCAAACTGTCATATAAACAAAAAATTCGATACTAAAACAAGAAATAGTCAAGGAAACAGAAAACAAAAAAATTGGGCTTACTTAATATAACAGTTTGTAGGGTCAAAGTGACTCCGCTCAATGGGAGGTGGGATTATAGATTCAAGTTTTATTACATTCGAGTGCTTTAACTACTATAATCTTGTGTAAATTCATGATTGTTAATGTGTACACAACGAAGGTATAGGAGAGGATTTTTCATAAATTTGATGGTTTTGAAACACATAATGAATGTTATCCACAACAATTTTCAATGTCATTTCCAACATGGCTTGAGATTGAAATATGGCTAGTCACGTGTTGCATCAATGAGGCACAAACTAGACTACTTTTGTTTTGCATGGCCCTCATCTAACTCAAACGTTTGGTAAGCTTCAACAAGGTTTTCTTGTCAATTGAACTTCAATAATTGTATTGGTCTTACTGCCCTAGAGGCTAACTTCTTATCCTTACACCTTTTATTATTGTGAATCTAGTAAGCTCTCAACACCCTCTTCTAATTCCAAATGGCTATTCAAAGCTTGTGAGAACTCTAGAAAATTTTCATACTCATTTGTGTTTATTGCCGAAAAAGAGCCTAACTTCATTTTTATCTAGTTCAACTTTAAATGGAATACCAATAACTCTACATTTAGCTAGAAAGTCGGATTTTTTTGTACAACCTTGCAAAAATTCTACAACAATCTCTGCCTTTTCACCCCAAATACAAAGGTAATGTCATTCACGCCTACTCTAAATGCAAAGTTTTAGATGAGGATGCGGTTCACCTTTTCTATTCTTGTCATATGCCTCTCAGGAAATCATTCATTAATCTTTTCATTGCACATTTCCATGTTAGGCTTAAAAGACTTATTGAAAATATTGATTTTATTGAAGCTCATGTTAATAGCTTTTGGCAATGTCTTAGAGTGATCTATGGAACATTTGGCATGACAAAAATAGCGAAGTATCTGGGAATGGTGATTTTGCATCTTCTCCCTACTTCTTTTTAAAAGGGCGCTGCTAAATTAGCTGCTCTTTAAGATAATTTTCTCTTTCTACTGTACTTTTGTGTACAATTCTTGATCTGTGGTTAACCCTTTTGAGGAAAATATTGTTACTAATAATGTATTTTGGGAGTAACTAGGCATTAATGCTCATCATATCTCCTACGATCTTGAGCTTCTTACTCCTAGCCTAGTACTTTGGTTTAGGTCCACATATGTATCACTAATATAGTGCGATATATCTACAATCTAGTCCCATATCGGGAGAAGTTACAAGTTTGATATGGTTTGTTGATAACATTTTTTAATGTTAGACATTTTTTTTCCTGTGTCAGAAGGCACAATTTAAAGATAAACATCCAAAAATGATATTTTCACGACAAGCACAATATTGAGAAAATATATATCTAATCTTATGGAGCAACTAGTAATTGATTGAAGATTTTTAATTTTTGTTTCACAACTAATTATATTAACACGATGACTTTTGTTTTGGGACTTTCACCTGAAAAAGAGTAATCTTTTTTGGTGTTTTTTAATGGTCCTAGTTTTAGGCCAAAGTCATGAATTTTTTTGATAAATCTCTAAATTTTGTTTTTAAAAAAAGCCAAAAAAAAATGCATATTCTAAATAAAGAACTACAAGTTTTTTGTTGCAAATTTCATAAAACCATCATAATCACAAATGAAATAATAATTCAAGAGAACAAATGAATTTTGAAACTCGAAATCTTATTGAAATACAAAACAACTTAAATTATATTTGCACATTCTTTTTTTTTTAAGTACATTTCCTAAGGAGTTTTCACTGATGTCTCTCAATTCAGAACTTGACATATTCTCAACACTCTCGTTTTCAGCTGATGAAGTGGAAGACCCGTCTTCTTCATCAGAGTTAATTGGCATATCTTTTTCAGAATCCACGTCTAATGTTGACAAAAAAAATCTTGTAAATCAGCTTGTCTCTGTTGATGACGAGTGGAGGATGATGGTTTTTCCAGTAATCCAAGTCGTTCTTTTAATATAGATATAGTTGACTTTCGTAGATGATTGGTCATTGTTAATTCAAAATTAAATGCCAAAACATCTACATCTTGTAGACCCAAATCGTCGACTCTTGGTTGATTTTTTGGCAATCTCTTTCTCTTGCCCTTTGAATCTACTTGCAACATTTCGAGTTCGTACCTTTCCAAAAAAGCATTCGTTGAAGTGGTGCGCAACCAATGGACACATAGTACTTTTGTTTGATTCTATTTTGAATAAAACCAAGTACTTTGGCAATCCAAAATGGATGTCCTTCATTGTTTTCTGAAGCTAGAAGTGCAACAAGGCTTCCAATTTGGATTTCATTCAAATCACTGCACCATTTCATTTTTGCATCTTTTACACTTTGCCTATTCTTCCTTGAGCCCAAATGAATTTCATGTTTCTCACTTTGCACAAGCTGCAAGAAATCATTATCTCGAAGAAGATCTGAAGGTTCGATAGTTGTAGTTGACGTTCCTAATTTATGAGGCCAATGAAATTCTTTAGTTGTTGATGTATATTCGAGATTGAGCAAACTGATTTTTTGTTCCTTGAAAAAAACCATCCACCAATGCTGATCAAACTCATCAAAAAAATGATAAGCTGCTTGAATACTTGATTCCGAAAAATTTAATTTGGCAAATGGATCAATCTCACGATGTTCTCTTTGCGTCTTTTGTTCTTCTAGCAAGGACTTCAAGGGAGACAACACAACAAGCTTGATTTGAGTCGATGGAATATTAAGCAAAAATCGAACTCTTTTAAGAGGTAGCCATGAAACTGAATTTGAAAATAGTTTGCCCCATAATAATATAAGACCTGATTCGTTACATTTGATTTTAAACTGGTGCTGAAAGCTGATATCATTAATATTAGCTACGCATCGTTCTGTTTCATTGGACGCCTTAACATAATCACGAAAATCATATGTGTGTCTGATTAGTGACACGTTTGGCTTTGGCACATACGATTCCTCAACAATGCTTTGAAGCACTGGTAATGAAAATGCCTTCTTGTGTCTCAACCTCTTAGAAAAGCAACTAAACATTTGATCAATTTGATCGTGGGTATGTCCTACCAACAAAATTCCTATTTTTACTTTTTTGAAAAAAAATTTCTCCACTAGCATGGACAAGTATGCCAAAACAATTCGGTTTTTATTTTTCCTAGCAATGTTGTCAAGCTGCAAATAAAGTATTTCTGGAAGATTTTCACCAAATTCGCAAATTATCTTATGTACAATGGTGATCATCAAATTTGGATCATTTTGAACATTGGGATAATTAAAAAAGACCTTGGACTCCAAAGTGCCAATAAACACAAGTGCTCCAATGAGATGAACCTGAATAAAATCTGCCTCGTTCAAATTTTTGGGCACTCTAACAAAATGAGACAACATTGTTTTCTTCTGATCCATGCCATCAATAACAAGGCCCAGATATTTTTGTGGACATTCCAAACATTTCTTTCGATGCTTGTCCAACTTTTGTCTTTCAATTGTTTGTTGATCTCTGTGCAATTGAAGAGCTTTTGCAGCATCCACTGAAAATACAATGATTCACCTATTTGATAAAATAAAGATCATACCATAATGATATTCAAAAAGACTGCAACATAAAATTTTTCAAAAGAGAAAGTATTAAAATGAATGACAAATTTGATTAATATTTACTTTTCTCGTCATTGGTCTTTGCAAGTTGTTTTGCAGACTTTAACAACTCGCAAGTGGAGCATACTGTCATTCGTGATTTTTTGAGAATCTTTACCAGTTTAAAATCTCTTTTCCAGATTCTAAGAAAATATGAGTAACTCAAATAGGGAACATTTTTTGTCTTGAAAAACTTTTTATACGTCAAAAATATTTCTAATTTTGTAAAGTTATCCGACAAGTGAAAATATAAGAAATCAGGCAATTTCTCTCCATGCACATCTATGAAAAGCTTTAGCCAAGTAGTTGCATTTAAAGCATTTGGAGAAACAGTTCGACCCTGTAAGAATCCCCATTATGTTGGGTCTTTCTAAAGTCGTGCATGCATTCGTTGAAGCCGTGAATTTTCGATTGTGTAACTGCTTTGTAAGTTTTGCAAGAAACCTCCAAAGCATTTGAAAAATACGAAAATGAGTTTTTGTCCGGCCTCACTGTTGCACACAAATAGTAATTTCTCTCATCCCTACTTCGTAAAAAGAAGTTTGATCTTAATATTTCAATTTTTCTGATACTCAGCTTTTGCCAACAACAGGATGAGCATCAAATAATATTCCATACCTTTCGAATTTCAAATTTTGTCATCAACTGTTTTTGACGATTTGTTAAATCAGGTAAGGATCTCAAGTCTCTCTTGTATTTTTCTTTTTGTTTGGAGTGTGATCTATAAATTGAACATGTGACACTAGTAGGTGCTTGAACTGGTTGAGAAGGTGTTACAATTTCATGACTCGGAATTCTGGCTCCAATCTTGAGATGTTCTTGTCCCTCAGAAGGCTCTAAATTTTCAACGAATATAGTCCTTTTAGATTTAACATGACGAACATCACTTTGAAAATGTCTCCTACAAACATGAGAAAAGCTTGAACGTCGCTTATCAACAGACTTACACGGATCTGTTGATTTACTAGAATCAGTAACTGAGTGAATTGAAGCTTTTGACTCATCACTCAATGATTCAACTTGTTCAAAAGAATAATGATCTAGTTGTGCAGAGCCTGTATCTGAAAAGGAGGACGAGGTCGAAAGATTTGACACAAGCTGAGTTACAGACATCATTTCTTGAAAAGTACTTGCTTGAGGAATTTCAGAAGATGAACAGGTAAATGATGATGATGCCACATCATTTACGAAAACATGTTGAAAATCAGGAGTGGCTCTATAAAAAAGCTTTCAATGGGAATATCAAATGAAGATGATGCACTTGTTGCAACGTATTGAGTTACAACTATTGAAATAGAAGAGGTAGAACTACTTGACATCGTAACCTTAAAAGAAATTTTGACTATGTACTTATGTTAAGCACAGACCCATTAAAATAGTTAACACAAAACTAAATGTGCTCCACAAACTTAACTGCAACCTATGTTGGTCATGGAACAAATAAAAAGCTATGTGAACCTCAATAGACGTATACAAGAAAAACAACTAAATGCAAATGAGCAACAATCCTAGAAAGTAATTGGTTAATTGAAATTGCCAGAGACTACCATGCCTTAAATATTGTTTGGCAGCATCCTTAGGGTTAGGTTTGACCCAAGAGTAGGTTTAGGGTTAGGTTTAGGTTTGGACGGTCCCGGATCAGGCTCGAGGTCGGCATGAGGTGAGGTGAGTTGCGACAACTCGGTCCCGACGCAAGCTCGAGCTCTAGCATGAGGCGGGGGTCTTTCGACCTATGCTGAGCATAGGTTGCATCTCTGGTCCTCTTCTAACCTATGCTCAGCATAGGATGTCTTCGCAAACTGCTTGCTAACCTATGTTGAGCATAGGTTGGAAGAGGACTAGAGATGCAACATATGCTCAACATAGGTCGATAGGTGATAGGAATAGAAACATCACGCCGATATCCTATGCTGAGCATGGGTTGATATTCAGGACACGAATACAACCCATGCACAGCATAGGTCGCTACTCGTATTTTTTTCGTTTTACAAGGCTTAGTTTGAGAAAAGTGATACTTTTTAGATGTTTTAGTAAGAAAATGTGTTGAATTTCTAGTTTTGATTTTTAGAGATTTTTCACAAAAATTGCTTGTCTTATTAAAGTTTTTAGTATTTTCATTAAATGAGTGTTTTAAATTTTCCTAAAGAATCTTTTTCTCTGCAGATTTTCAATTGTCCTTGATCATTTTCGAAATGTCGAGGATTTCTTTTAAAATTTTGGGTAAACCTCAAGATAAGAAGAAATTCATGTACTACTTCACCAGAGGGGTCAACAACACAAAGTTGTCGGAGCTTTTTATTCATTTAGCTAAGAAGCCTGGCAGGGGACACACACAATTCAAAGTTCAAGGAAGATTGCTTGCTGATCAACCAGATGAGGATGAGGAAGAAGGTTTTGTGAACGTACTAATAAAGGAGATGGATAAGTCTCGTTCTATTTTCATTCTGAACGAGACTATGATAAAAATTTGACTTTGCCAGGATGAGGCCATCAAAGCCTATTTTGATAAAGCTCTAGTTACTTTGGTATGTAATTATAAAACATATTTTTATTCATATATATCGACATTTGTTTCATGCTTAGCATAGTGGTTACTAAATATAAAATTCTTTGAACTTTTAAGTAAAAGCCTTTACTCATTACATTTTAAACTTGATTTTTTTTTCTGTCCATAGCATGAAGCAATGCTTAAAAATGGTTCTAGCTGCTATTGTTGAGGGGAAAGATCTGGTCTAGTCATTATGGAGTTCAAAAGGTGTATCTATTGGACCTCGCAAGCCTGCTTCTACCACTAATCAAGTCACAAAGCCGGCCTCTGAAAACGTTGAAGATGATACTGTAGTTGTCCCTCATTCCAAAAAAAAAAGATTTCATAATATTTCTGAGTCTTCTCCCACTAGACCCAGGTCACGCCCAAAGACCATGTCTACACATCGCCATAAGTCCATCCCATCTGTTGAAAGCAAGAAAGCCGCGACCAAACCATCAATGTCTTTACCTGGTGCATCCATCCACCCCTTGCAAGATAGCTTTGAGCTTGCCAAATTAAGGGAAGATATTCATAAAACAAAAAAAATTAAAGAAACAACTTTGATTTTAGATGTAAATCAGTGTGATAGGCCACCTGTAGATCCAATAACAAGAGACAGACCAATGGAAGTAAGAAAACCAAATGAAACACATGTACATAACTTTAAAATAAAATTTAAAAATCATACACAGGCCATAGTTACTCCTTTTGTTGTTTTGGTTGATCCCAACGAATGTAACGATGTTGCAAATTTTAATTTTTTTTTTTATTAGATTTATATCATTTTTTGGTTCTTGGGGGCATACACAGTTTACAAGCCCGGAAACAATTATCTCAAGAGTATCTCCGTATTTCAACATTTTGAACTGTGAGTGCAATTGCATTTGCTGGCCTGATAGTAGAAGAAGCCAAATTATTGGCTTGGGACCACAATATTGATCAGGACTACCGGATGAAGATGATCGTCATACAAAGAATTCGATTTTTTCACAAAGAATACATGAGAGTCTCCAAATCAAGAGATGTGAATCAACTAGACCTGAAAGCACTCTGTGCTCAAGAGACAAGCCTGTCTTTTGATTCAAAAAATCCTACGCAGATAATTTTTTTCAACCTACTTTTCGTAGTGGCCAGGTAATTTTTTTTGCTATGCTCGTCATGGAATGCTCTGGTCATAATATATGTTGTAATTCTTTTAAATTGTTTTTATCAGACTAAAATTTTGAGCTCAATTATGTTACTCCTTAAATTCCTTATCAAATAATTTTTTTTTTTTCAGTGTGGGCCCTTGTTGATAAAATTTTTGAAAAATGGAAAAAATTTCAAATAAAAGGCGAATCTGCTCAGGGTGGCTCAACATCAAAGAAAAAAGTTGTCAGCACTCAAACTCTAAAGCCAATCTCTACAAAAATTGGAATATCGGAGTGGAAGAATATGCAAAAGATTAGCTCTTTTGAGCTAATAATAAGTGTTCTTTCTAGAGTTGCTGATGCTCAACTTTCTCTAACAAAAATGGGAAAAGAATTTCATAATCTAAATATTTATTTTCATGTTACCTTTTGTAATAAAGTGATTTTCATGATTTTGTTGGATTTTTAACAATTATACTTTCTAAATGCAGGCATAAATTATTTTTGAAAGTTCAAGAAGCCCTTGTGACAGGGTTAAATTGTCAAGATTTTGAAGAGTGTCAGAGGCTTTATCCTCTGAGCAACCGAAATAAATCTTTGAGTCCATGTTTTATTTTGTTTAGAGACATGGTATTTATTTCACCCATGCTTAGCATAGGTACTTATTAATTGTTTCTTTTTTATATTTTATGTCTTCTATGTTAAGCATAGTTTTTTCTTTATTTAATTATTTCTTTTTGATACTTTAAGTCTTCCATTCTATTTTATATTTTATGTCTCTCATGCTAAGCATAGTTTTTTGTTTTTCAGTCTCCCGAAGATAAGAAAAACAAAGTCCTTCTAGAACAATTCAAGAGACATATTCTGAAGGCAAAAGCAGAAAAAAAAAAAAAAAAAAAAAGGGACAGGGAGAAATTAGCACGGGGTGAGACCATTGCGGAGGAGGATCCATTAGAGACCTACCTTCCCAAAAGTGTCGATGATCAACCATGCTTTTACTCGGTTGAGGAGGACGATTGCAGAGAAATTTCAATTTTTTTTTAAAAAAGATCTTATACATTCTGCATTGCCAATATACCATATGGATTTCAGATGAAAAAATTATTAAATGATGATTCTCCCTTCAAATTCACTGAAATCCATAGTTTTATGCAGGGTTTTCTCGAAGTCACAACTTGTAAAAATTACAGCAAATAAGGATCCTAAAACACTTGAAATGATGAGGGAAACAATAGATTATGATTTCATAAGATTAGCACAAGTTGAACCATCAAAATCCATCAAAAATCTATGCTTGAACCTCACTAAATGGCCCAAATCCTTGAAGAAGGCTTCACACGTGTGAAAGTACGGCCTCCCACAGTCTGAGTACTGTACACCAGACCTACATTCAATCCTATAATCATTAGTAATCACAAGTACTCAAACAATTATGAACATAGAGAGCAATTGCACCATTATGAGAAAAAAAAAACATGAAATTGCTTGATTGATTTTGGTGAGATATCATCACCTATATATACATGATCCATCACGGTTTTGGGCAGGTATGAGTAGCCCTAAACCTATCCCTAATGCTAATTTTGGTGGACCTTTCATCCCTACCAAGTTAGGGTTGGAATCTTGGAGATCCCTCAACAATGCAAAAATTACCAAAAATAGCTCCTATTTTTTCTCCCTTGTATCTAAGCATAATTTGGACTCATTCCAAAGGTTCTAACACTTAGGTCTACTTGAGAACATCCTTATGAATGGAATCCTATACTATTTGGCACGTGTGACAAGCCACATCATGACCATCTAACTATTTACAAGTCATATGACCAAAACTAGTCAAGCTAGAATTGTGAATTTTTAACACTCCTCCTCACTATCTAGCTTGGTTCAATCATTGCTTTACTAATCACTCCAAGTGATGATCTGAACTTCATAAAAGGTGTCTTTTGAAGTGGTTTAGTAAGTAGATCAGCTACACATTCATTGCTTGGAACATGCTCCAAAGCAATCTCCTTGGCTTGCACCATTTCTCTCACAAAGTGATGGCATATCTCAATGTGCTTAGATCTTGCATGGAAGATTGGGTTAGATGCAAGGTGTTGGGCTGATATATTGTCATTGTAGATGATTGGTGCCTCCTCTGAATCCATGATCTTTAGTTCCACCAATAATCTCTTGATCCAAAGTACCTCCTTTGTAGTGGTTGTCAAAGCTTTGTACTCGGCCTCGGTTGAAGATAGAGATATAGTTTCTTGCTTTTTTGAAAGCCATGAAACCACACCTTCTCCTATGAAAGTTGAATAGGCACTTGTTGATTTCCTATCCCTCTTGTCCCCTGCAAAATCTGAATCACTAAATGCATGAAGGTTAATCACATCTCCTCTATATAGAATCCCAAAATCCAATGTACCCGAGATGTATCTTAGAATCCTCTTAGCCTTTTTCCAATGGATATTCAATGGCTTTTGCATGGATTGGCTCAACCTACATACACTAAAGCTAAGATCTGGTCTAGTTATAGTGATCCACATTAAGGAACCTATAAGTTGCCTAAACAAAGTGATGTCCATGAAGGATCTTTCATCATCTTCATTTGGCACTTTTACATCTTGCTCCATTGGTGTGTCAACACTTTTGCATACTTCCATCTTAAACTTCTTCAAAAGACTTTGAGCATAGTTTACTTGACTTATAAAGATAAAATCAGACCCTCTAAGTACTTCTATGCCTAAGATGAAGTGAAGACACCCTAGATCTACCATCTTGAACTCTAAGGATAGATCTATCTTGATTTTTTCAATACCATCAACACTATTTTCACTAATGATGATGTCATCTACATAAATGAGTAAAAGTACAATACCAACATCATCAAACTTAATGTAAAGAGTGGGATCATATTCACTTTGAACAAAAGAAAGTGAAATAAGATAGCAATGTAGTCTTGAATTCCAAGATCTCGAGGCTTGCTTCAAGCCATAGATGCTTCTTTGGAGATGGCATACTTTGTTCTCCATTCCATGCTTGATGAACCCTTGTGGCTGCTCCATATAGATATCCTCTTCCAAAAAACCATTCAAGAAAGCATTAGAGACATCCATTTGACATAGAATCCATCCAAAATGTGATGCAAGTGCAATGATTAGTCTTATTGTGACCATCTTGGCCACGGGTGCAAAAGTTTCCTCATAGTCTATCCCTCTCTCTTGAGCATAACCTTTTGCAACTAATCTTGCTTTATGTTTGTTAACACTCCCATTTGCATTCAAATTAATCTTGAAGACCCACTTGCATCCTATTACATTCCTTTGAGGTCTCTCAACAAGCAACCAAGTTTCATTCTCAATCAAGGCATCATACTCATCCAACATAGCTTTATACCATTCTTTGGAGTTCAATGCGTCTTCAACATTAGACGGTTCTTCAAAACTAGATAAAGCATAAGAAGTGGATGATATACCCTCAACTTGCTGTCCTTTGCCTTGATATGTGAGCCTTGATGGCTCCACTTTTGCCCTTGAAGATCTCCTTGGTGTGATAGGTGGGTTTGGTGCTTGCTCCTCCATGAGCTCCTCCTCAAAACCAAGATCTTGCTCCTCGGCCATCTTCTTCTTGATTGTTGGAGCACTTGAGCCTTCTTCAAGCATATGCATATGATGTTCATCAAAGATGACATCCCTTGAAACAACAAATTTGTTCAAGGATGGGAGATAGACTTTGTAGCCCTTGCTTGAGCTTGCATATCCAAGCATGATCCCTCTTGTGGAAGATGGATCCTCCTTGGTTCTTGTTTCCAATGGCACATGCACATAACATATACACCCAAAAACTTTCAAGTGATTAAGATTGGGTTTCTTTCTATACAACATCTCATATGGAGTTTTGCCTTCAATTGCTTTGCAAGACACCCTATTCATCAAGTAGTTTGCACATACAAGAGACTCACCCCAAAAGGATTTGGGCAAACAAGCATCTAATCTTAAAGCCTTAGAACATTCACATAATGTTCTATTCCTTCTTTCAGCAACTCCATTTTGTTGAGGAGTGTAAGGACAAGAAGTCTCTTTCTTGATCCCTTCCTCGTCACAAAAGGCCTTGAACTCATTGGAGATGAATTCTCCACCATTGTCACTTCTAAGAATCTTGATGCTATGATTATGATGCTTTTCCACAAACAACTTGAACTTTACAAAAGTATCAAATACTTGAGACTTGAAGGAAAGTAAGAACACCCAACAATATCTTGAGTAGTCATCAATGAAGGTTAAAAACATGGATGAACCTCCATTAGATTTGGTGCTAGCAATGTGCACATCCGAGTGTATGAGTTCAAGAGGATGAGATGACTTTGTGATGGAGTTAGGAAACACCTTCTTATGTGCCTTGGATAAGGCACAAGCTTCACAAACCTTGTCTTCCTTCCCAATAGACCTTGGTAGGCCTAAAGCATACTCCTCCTTGATCATAGCCTCCATGGAACCCGAGTTGACATGTCCAAGTCTTTTGTGCCATAAAGTAAAGGTAGATATCTTGCTCTTCTCGGCCAACATGACAACATTAGTATCCACAAATGCATCCAGCTTATAAAGTTTGCCAAGTCTAGTGCCCTTAGCCACTATCTTACCCTTCTTCTTGATGAAACATTCATTTGAAGCAAAGTCAACATTGAAACCATTGTCTACCATTTGGCCAACACTTAGTAGATTCTTTGTTATTGTAGGAATGTACAAAACACCTTCTATGTTGATCTTTTTGGAAGATCCTAAGCAAAGGGGAATGCTACCAACTCCTTCAATCTTACAAGCTTCATCATTTGCTGTATAGATAGACTTTATAGGTCCATCATAAGATAAGAGAGAAGAGAAAAACTCCCTTTTACTAGTCATGTGTGAACTAGCACCCGAGTCAATCCACCAAGGATCTTCTCCTTTGAAGCTTGTTGAAGAAAATATGGACATCATGAGAGAGTCCTCATGTGAACTCTCCTCCTCCTCCTCTTTGCTCATGTTGGCTTGGCTTTGATCTTGCTTCCTCTTGAAGCATTCCGAGGCATAATGCCCCATCTTGCTACAATAGTAGCACTTCACCTTTGATTTGTCCTTCTTGACTTTGGTGGTTGATGGAGATGCCTTTGGGGGTCCTTCTTGATCCTCAAGCTTTGTAGACTTCTTGAATGTTGATCCTTTGCCTTTGGACTTGCCTTTGCCTTTGGTGAAGAGAGCTTGGTCATCTCCACCTTGGATGGAAAGCCTATCCATCCTCTCTTGCATTTGGCTCCTTCTTGATTCCTCGGCCATGAGCGTGCCTTGGAGTTCTTCAAGTATGGGTAGCTTACCCATAATTGCATATCCCTGAACCAAATTCTCAAATTCAAAGCTTAGTCCATTCAATATGAGTTGAACAAGCTCTTCATCCTTGATAGGTTCACCTATAAAGGCTAGCTCTTTGTTCAATTCTTTTACTCTTAGGACAAAAGTATGTGCACTCTCTCCTTTCTTTTGATAGCTTCTATAGATTTGATTCTTCAAAGCTAACATTCTAGTTTGGTTCTTGGATTCATAGACCTTTTGCAAAGTCTCCCAAGCATCTTGAGCTGAAGTGCAATCTCCTACCTCTCTTAAGAGTTCATTTGCAACATTCATTTTTATGCAATGTAGTGCAACATTGCACCTCTTGATGTATTTGGCTTTTTCTTGAGGATGAATAGGTTCACCCTCCTTACCATTTAAAATTTCCATCAGATCTTGCATGATCATGATAGATTCCATTCTAACTTTCCATATGGAATAGTTAGTTTTGTTGAGCCTTTCATTAGTATCCAAAAGATATGCATTTATAGATGCCATCTAGTCTCCTAATCAAGGACTTGACACAAATGAAGGTTCTATTGATTTGATTGAAGGTCTACCTTATCCCACTTCTTAGGGACCTGAAAAGATCAGTAATAGACTTCCTATAAAGATCTAAGAATGATCTCTAACAAAATCAAATCATAGAATACTAGAAACAATGCACTTGCTTGATTGAAGTAGACAATACTAGTAGAATTGCCCCTCTTTCTATAAAGAACATTAAAGCTTCCAAATGATCTGATCAAGAGTGAATTTCAGCAACCTAATATACTTCTAAAATCACTTGTAAAAGATCTAAATGGAACTTAATGAGGATGCAACACAATCTACTATCCAATCACAAGCAAAAAATGATCAAAATTGATGAAAAATTGATCTAATTTGGTGCATAAGTCAAGCAATGGTTGGACTGAACCTAAATCACTTTAGGAGGTGCCTACTACACCTTAGAACAGCCTTGAAGAGTCCCCAAAACTCTGATCTTCCCTCTCCTTGAATGCTAGAAAGCCTTCTCTATGAAATCACCTCCAAAACTCGCTTAGAAATCAATGCTTGGAGCAAGCAAAACTTGCTATCTTGGTAATGTGAATTGAATTCAACTTTGCCTCTGGTTTTAGACACCTAAACACCTGCATATGAAGTCACACAACACCAATCTCCAATGTATTTGACTCACTTTGAGTTCTAGAATCAATACTAGATGCTAAGATCCAATCTACACAAGATTTAGATCAAAAATTGTGATCAAATTGAATGCAAACCAAGGATTTAGCTCATTTCAGCCTTTAGGCTCTGATACCATGTAAAAATTACAGCAAATAAGGATTCTAAAACACTTGAAATGATGAGGGAAACAATAGATTATGATTTCATAAGATTAGCACAAGTTGAACCATCAAAATCCATCAAAAATCTATGCTTGAACCTCACTAAATGGCCCAAATCCTTGAAGAAGGCTTCACACGTGTGAAAGTACGGCCTCCCACAGTCTGAGTACTGTACACCAGACCTACATTCAATCCTATAATCATTAGTAATCACAAGTACTCAAACAATTATGAACATAGAGAGCAATTGCACCATTATGAGAGAAAAAACATGAAATTGCTTGATTGACTTTGGTGAGATATCATCACCTATATATACATGATCCATCACGGTTTTGGGCAGGTATGAGTAGCCCTAAACCTATCCCTAATGCTAATTTTGGTGGATCTTTCATCCCTACCAAGTTAGGGTTGGAATCTTGGAGATCCCTCAACAATGCAAAAATTATCAAAAATAGCTCCTATTTTTTCTCCATTGTATCTAAGCATAATTTGGACTCATTCCAAAGGTTCTAACACTTAGGTCTACTTGAGAACATCCTTATGAATGGAATCCTATGCTATTTGGCACGTGTGACAAGCCACATCATGACCATCTAACTATTTACAAGTCATATGACCAAAACTAGTCAAGCTAGAATTGTGAATTTTTAACACAACTTCTCCAATTTGGAGAGTTGTTATTTTTCATTCTTTTTTGCAGTCAGCTTCAATACAGAAAACTCTACTAACAATCTGTAATGCGGGAATAGAAAATGTTGTGTGGTAAGTTTTTAAGTTCCTGAATTATTAATTCATAATTATATTTTAAAATTTTTATTTTAAAGTTAGAATTTTAAATTTTTTATTTTAAAGTTAGAATTTTGAATTTATTTTACTTGTAATGTTCCATGTCAAGTACAAGCCCAATGTCAGGAACTCGGGAGGAGCACGACTTTGCAATGAAATAGAATACATAACCATCAATTATTATTCTTTGGATGACAAACGTTCGATGTTTCATTATAACACTTCCGGACTGACAAGTTTTGAAAACTTGTTCCAATATCTAGTTGTGACGAAAAAATTAAAAAATCCAATGATGGATTCCACGGCTTGTCCCTACCAAAAGCCACAACAGTTAATTAATCATTTAATTGATATTTTTTCTCACCCAGTTGATTTGGTTTTGGATTTAGTTAGCAGTAGTGGCACTACAAGCACATGTGCTGTTCAGAAAGGCAAACATGTTGTTGCAGTAGATTTAGATTCTAATTTAGTTGATTTTGTAAATGAATATGAAATCTCTTTCAGTTTTGCCAGATGAACTATCTGAGATGAGAAAGAGTTTAGATAGCGAGGATTCAGTAATTTCCTTGTCCAAGGAACCTCAGTCTCCTACTAACAAAACAGTAGGCGACATAGGACTAGATTCAAGATTATAATGTGGTTATGGTAGTCGAGAAAACTGTGGAAGAGGGCCACTTGAAAGTACAGTGGCTACTCAAAAAAAAAAAATGTTAATGACCTCGATGATTTTTGGGTATAAAAAATTCTCTTTTGTTTTAAAAAATAATTGCCTTTATATTTTTTGATGTATTGTGTTTTGAAATCTTTTTGATTGATTTAATGTTCTTAAATTTGTTTTTTAATGATTTAAAATTAAGAATTTGAGATATTTAAAAAAAATTAACGTTGATCATCATTACCAAAAACTAAAATTGTAACGATCTGTCAAGTTTATAATATTTTAATTTTGGATGTGTTTCTATAATATTTTTTGTAAAACAAATATTGTTAAAAATTTTAAGAAATGAAAAGATTTTTTTAGGGTGATTTAAATATTCTCACAAATCATTTAATCTCGATTATTGAAAAGTAATTTCATTTGCGTTTATTTAATGTTTAAATATTCAATGAACTTACGTAGGTATAAGTAAAGATTTTAAAAAACTTAAAACTTTAAAAAATATTGATTAAAATTTTTACCATAATTTAAAAAGTATTTTTTTCGATACAAGAATTGTAATTTAAAAAAAATTAAATTTCAAAAATATATATATATATATAACTTTTGTTTTAAATAAGCAAAAAATATTTTTTAGTTATTTTAGTGGTTGTGTATCTAATGATTTTATTTTTAATAGTATTATTATTTCATATAAGCTAATTTTAAGCTATTTATGAAAATCTATTGACCAAATTTTTGTAGTTTGAACTATTTTCTTGCAAAATGCAACATTTTTTTAACATTATAATATATTTATTTGAAGCATTTTAAATTTGGATACTTTTAGAAAAAAATTTAAAAAAATGGATCTCCAAGTCATTTCTCTTTTTTTTTGTCATCATTGTTGTTGCATTGAGATCAACTAGATGACAACATCTAAAAGGAGTATACGCTTTGGAGTCATATTTTCCTTTTCTATTTGTTTTTTGAATAATATTTGTGTGGCATGTTTAATGGGCTTTCAAAATCAAATGCCAAAAAAGTGCACTAGCCAAATTTACTAGATAGAAGACACATGCTCAAATCTTGAAGTAATATATACTAGTGGAATATTCAAGGACAAGCTTGAGGAGCTGACAACTATCTGCACACATACTTGATATTGGTTATCTGAAATTATGATTTGAATATAAATAATATCATAAAAGTAAGCAGTATGTGATCACCTTTGTGATTAATTCTTGTTATAGTTCAAAAGCCACAATGAATTTGAAAATCATATTGTGAGCTTATGTTATTATTGATTCAACTATGTTGCTGTATTTTCTAAAGCATCTTGCCATACATTGATTCTGCAAATGTGTTGGGCAGCGCCTCTTTTTTCCTAAAGAGGTTTGGAGTTTAATTCTACTAGGGTGTACCAATTTTATACAAAAGTTATTTAATGCTATAAATTTTAGCTATATGTAATACGCCTCCCCACCTCGCACCACTTCACCGCCTGCCGTCTCCTCTCCCCCACCCACCGGCATTCCTTCCACTTCCACCGCTTCGCCGTGCAACAATGACACTCGTGGTGGGCATGTTGCGGTGCATCAACGCTGGTACCAGAAAAGCATGTATCTCATTTTGAACAGCCGACACTCTTCAATGCAAATTTATCCGAACATCAAGTCCAAAGCTAGCTATACATTATCAAGCAAGGTCGAAGACCTTCTGAAGCTGAAAGCGGCCAATTTGATAGCCCTTTTGCATCCTCAACTAGAATGGTGAAAGGCTATTCTCATGCGTAGTCTCGGCCTTTTCCAAGAGTATCTCATGGCTCCAACGGCAATAAGGGAAAATTTGGCATAGTAGCCAATACCCAGTAGAAGAGTCTGGTCAACATTGAATAATCCAAGCGTCGGGGCTTATAATTTGACTAAGATCCACTCAAGCCACAACACTTGATTTCCAACGGGCCTTGAATCAATTCATGACAGATGCGGCCAATTCTCCAAATCAAAAATTCTTGAAGCCTACTATAAACTCGAGACACTGTTGACAACTACAATAGTGGAAATGAGGTGAGATCTCTGCTTCGGAGAATATTGCTTTGATCCAAATAAAGCCTTCGAATTGACAACCATCGAGGACCAAATCCATCTATACCACTACAAGTACTGCAAGCGCACCAACCACGAGATTCAAAGACTACAAGATACTGAAAGCCAAGAACAACATGAAGAAGCAGTTGAATCAACAAGCAAATGCAGTTGCAAATACATTTCATGCACTCAGTCAAGAAGTGGGTGAAGATGCATTCATGAACAATCACCAAAAAGCATCAGACGACAACTTCTAGTTCTTGATTCTGAAGCCACTTAGCACATGACCAGCCATATCGGCTACTTCAAATCATGTACACCTTATAGTACCAAAAGGTATGTTTGCCTCAATGACAATAGCACACATGCTATCAAAGATGAAGGCAATGTAAGATTGAAATTCCCGAACTATTAGACCAATTACTATCTAAAGTTCTTCATGTACCTAACATTTCTACGAATTTGTTATATGTAAGCAAGATTACAGAGTTAGGACATAAAGTAGAATTCAAATTTGATAAGTGTAGGGTCCTTGAACTTGTATAGATTGAGTCACTATTATTCTCCTACCAATCAAGCTTTGAATAATTATGTTCACATCAATAAAGAATTATTTTGGCATTATAGACTTAGTCATTTGAATTATGCTTCTGTATTGAACATGTCTGAACAGTCTACAGTACTTGATCTCAACTATCTAGATAAAATAGTCAAACTCCTTGTATGCCAAGATTGCATTATCGAAAAGCGGGCTAGAAAACCATTTAAATCAAGTCATTGACATATAGCTAAAGATCTGTTAGACGTTGTACATATAGAAAAATGTGGCCCAATGCAAACTTTGTCATTGAAAGGTGCAAGATTCTTTATTATTTTCAACCTCTTCAAGACATTCAAGGAACAAGAAGAGAAAAAGATTGTTGGACGAATCAAAGCCCTGAGGTTAGACAATAGTGGAGAGTATATCTCAACCGAATTCAAGGAGTACCTTAGCCAAAGCATCGAACAATAAAATAGTTCATCACTCCTTATTTGCCTCAATCGAATGGGCTTGCCAAGAGGAAGAATAGTACCTTAGTCAAATCGACCAAGTGCATGCTATCTCACGCATCACTACCGAAGCATTTTTTAGATGAAGTAGTTTCCATTGTAGCTTACATCCAGAACAGACGTTGGGGACCAAAGTCCTCTTAGGTAAAACTCCTTATGAAGTTTGGCTAGATCCAAACTGACAACGAAGAACCTCGAAGTATTCAAATGCATTGCCTACGCGCAGAAATCACAAAAAACCATAAAGAAATTGGACTTCTAGAGGCTCAAATCCATATTCATTGGTTATGTTGTTTTAGACAAAACCTGCATGTTGTATGATCTCAATACCTCAAAAATATTCTTCAGTAGGGCTGTATCGAGGATCAATTTATTTATCAACTTAAAAGACAAAAACAAAGCTCCAAAAGAACTATCTACCACTCCTACCATTGACAATGCGAGCCACAGCAAACGTGCTGACAGTCGAATAACTCTTCGATAATGAATCTAAAAAAGACGTTACTCATGAGCAACAAAACCAACGATGGGATAATTAATCTACGCTACGTCCAAGAAGATCAACCAGAGTGCGCACGCAGCCTACAAAATATATTGATAAATTTGTCTACTATCTAATCAGGAATCGACTATGTCAATGAAACACTCAATCAGACAAACTTCGATCTCTAGAGAGAAGCGATGGATAGAGAATATGCCTCTCTGATCAAGAAACAGACATGGTTAATTGTCGAATTGTTTGCCAGCAGCAATCTAATTGATTGCAAATGGGTCTTTAAAAACAAAAAAACAAAGTTGACAAGAGTATTGATCGTAGGAAGGCTCGACTAGTAGTGCAAGGATTTTCTCAAATATCTAACATCAACTACAATGAGACTTTCAGTCATGTAGTCAAAGAATCCTTGATCAGAACACTCATATTGTATGTTGCTGCCAGCCAACTTTGAGGTATATCAAGTTGATGTAAAAACCTATCTGAATGGAGTACTCGAAGAAGACATCTACATGATCCAGCCTGAGGTATATGTTCTCAATGGTAAGGCGAATCATGTGTGTAAACTCCATAAGGCACTTTATGAGTGAAGCTATCAGTCAAAGCTTGGTTCTAGAGGATCAACACATTCCTCATCCAACACGGTTATAAACCAAGCACTACCAATTCGAATGTCTACTTCAAGTCAGTGCAACATTCTGTTATCATTGTCACCTTATATGTTGACGATACACTACTTTTTAGCGATAGTGTCAATCTGATAAAAGATGTTGCTCTTTGTATTTGACATGACAGATCTGGATGAAGCTCACTACTGTCTAGGAATTCAAATCCATAGAGATAGCGAGATAACGATGGTCTGCATAACTCAGCAAAGGTATCCTCATGACACACTTATCAAATACAATTTGATTAATTGAAAAGTAATTCACTCATCAATGGACCCAGGCCTACAATTGTCAAAGGACCAATGTCCTCAGACAAAGCAAGAAAATCAGCAAATGAGAGAATATTATCTCTATCAATCGATTCTAGAATCTCTCATGTATGCGATGGTCTATACCAGAACTGACATCTTTTTTGCATTAAGCTCACTAAGCCAATTCATGGCTAATCCTAGCATAATTCAATATAAGCTCTCATCAGAGTCATGAGGTATATTTGAGCTACAAAGGACCTATGTATCTGTTATGGAGAAGTCGACAATGACACCCTCCACATATTCATTGGATACACAAATGCAAGTTGGGGGGGAGACGTAGATACTTGTAAATCCACATCTATATTTACATTCTTTTTCAATGGCGGTCCTATCTCTTGGAACAGTCGTAAGCAAACTTTAATTGGTATTTCTTCTATAGAGTCCGAGTATATCGCTGCTTCTCAAACTATTAAAGAAACAGTATGGTTGAGAAATTTGCTATCAGACATTTGGCTGAATCAATATGCTCCAACAATTCTATTGCATGATAATCAAAGTGCCATTGCCTTATCAACCAACCCTAGATTTCATTCTACGAGTAAGCACATTGAGATTAAATATCACTATGTCAGGAGTAAAATTTTCGACATGGAAGTAAACTTAGACTATTGTCAAATGCAGAGCATGACAACATATGTATTCACCAAGGCACTGAGCATTGATGCACCCAACAGATTTTGTGCATTGCTTAGTTTGACGATCAAGGCATTCATGGATCCAAATTAGGGAGGGCATTGTTTATTCCTTCTCTCCCTAAATCCATTGTTAATCTATATTCATTTATGTTGTTGCATATTTACTCACATTGTTGCACAATCTACAAAAATACATGAGAATCAAAGACAGTATCGAAGGGAGTCGAACTATCAAGGAAAGTCCAACTATCAAAGGAGTATCAGTCTACCGACTATCGACAGGTGTTCAAATGTTCAAATTGACTCAACTATCGATTCAAATACTCGAACTCTTGTCACACTCAACTCCAGCCTATGTGACTCTGACTTGAATCGACAAATCGTCAATTGACTCCCTGATGTGTATCAGTCTAACTATAGCTAGTCATCCATACTAGCTAGCTACTGCACTATGCAACTCTTTTGACAATGACAGTAGCCACAATCAACACCTGTCCAAACAATGACAACCATGATTGTCACCAAGATCCACAGACAACATATGCTCAATGTTCTTATACATTTGTATATATGTCTATAATCATCTGATAATAATAAGTCGATACTATATCAAGCAAATGAATATTTGGAATCAAATGATCAATGTAATTAAATTGCAGACATAACAGATTTTATTACATCAATTAGATTCAAGCAGAGAGTCAAAATAAGCCATCGAATGATCTTTGAATCATCGTGACCATTACAGAACTAAGACATAGTTTCGAGTACGTGATCATTATCGCAATTGTCTTGTGATCATCATTCACCTTACTTGTATTCACTTATTTTTCGAATCAATTCATTGTGTTATTGCGTTCAAATTATGTCAATAAAAATGTTATGCTACTCTTCTTTGTCATTTTGTCTGAATGTTCTCTTATCAATTTGTTTGATCTACCTATCTTTTACTTTTGCAATTAAGAGTCATCAGACTTTGTGTTTGTCTACGCAATCGATCCTATTGATTTTGATGTCTTTGAAATTAGAATAAAGTAGAATCACCTGAGTCTTTCAACTTGATGTTGTGATTTGATTTGGCAAGTGTAGTACATGCACCAAGGAGTTCTTCCTTTTGAATTCACGACATAGTTCACACATGTGAAAAACCTTTGGGTCATTCACATGTTATTTTAGATTTCTCTTGCCTGTTAGATCAATATTTCTAGCATTTTCTCAAGGACTAATAATAGAGATGAATTTAGCAGTGCAAACAATTTTGTAGATTGATTAGATCAGGTCCTAAAAATCACTTTACTCACACTAAATACTACAAAGCAACTCTCTTTGGTCAAAATAAAAAACACTAGTAGCATTTACAATTTCTTCACTTACTAGAAAGTATGTACAATTCTGACAAAAACTAGACATTACACATTCCCTCAAAGCCAAAGTCAAAGCCAAAAAAATAGCAAGTCATGTTTTTAAAGCCAAAAGGACTTGCTTAACATTTCTCTCTATAATATTTGATTATCTCTTTGTCTTAATATTAAATGTTTGGGGCTAAAATTACCGCCCCCCCCCCCCCCCCCCCCCCCCCCCAAAAAAAAAAAACTAGAACATCACTTTTCACCAACTATTTATCAAGCATTCCTATTTTGACACCTTATATAAAAAACCCACATTGAGTGATTTTTATTAAAGCGTCCTAATCAAGTCTATAGACCACAATTCCAATAGGAGCTTTTATCTTGCTTGAGGCACAAAGGGGTCTTTTTTAATTTTGATTTATCAATCTGGACATGATGGTCCAATACATTGACCCAAGATGCAAATTCAATTGTTGCAAAAAAAAAAAAAAAAAAGGGGACCTTCTACTCAACGTCTTCAATTTCTACACCCCATGCAACAAGCACATACAAAATATTTTGAGCTTATTTTTGGGAGGTCATAACACCTATATATCTAGCCTTTCCACCTTAGATATTGACTTCGGTATGTATCTTGAAGAGTGAAGATGACCCAAACACAATTTTGTATGCAGAGAGAAAAATGTGCTTGAAATTCTTTGACAACCAAGTCTGACCTTGTGGGTTGAGCCCATCCCACAAACGTCATACTTACAATCTCAATGGTAAGCATTCTAGTGACTTTTGATCCGCTAGACTAGACACATTATCCTACATTATTTTGACCACTTGAAATTGTTGACAACCTCTATAAGGAATAATACATGTAGATCTTGCTTACAAATCACCAAAAGGAGTAATGATGGAGCCAAAAAACCCCCAACCAAATAGAAACTAGAAGTCAAACTAGAGGTGAAACAATAATAGCCTCACCCTTGAGCCATGGTGTGTGAACGCTGTTGAGAAGTGAAAGTTGGTAACTGAAAGCTAAAAGCTCGATATGGAAGAAGGCAAGTTCCTAGAGGTCCTATAAGAAATATATTCGACTTCACTTAATTGAATTCAAATACATCAGAAGAGGAAGAAACCACCCCACCACTATATCAACATAGTATGGTGAGTCCCATCAAGCACGGTCCTGCGGCGACATGTGACCACCTAGGATGGTGATGCGTGGCATGCTCATCTTTATGACTTTACTGGAAATCACACATCCAAATGTTTCAAAAGGCAACATGCACAAGGAGAAGACAAACAAGGCAATCTTTCTCAAGAGAAAAATGATGAAGAGTCACTTTTGATGGCATCAACATCTATATTAATAAGCAAAAGCAACACAAGTGACGTTAGAGATAGATAGTGGGGCAAGCTCTCACATGAAATTTTCATTAGAGGAGTTCTAAATCCTAAAAAGACCCTTTGTAAAGATTCTTTTTATATTTTTTCTCAATTTTTTCTTACACATGGACCAATCAAAACACTCAAATTTGAAATCTACGTAACGTAACTTTTTGAATCCACACTAAAAATGGCATAACTTTTTAGTGGTAAGTCCAGATTTTGCGGAGTTTGGTGCATTGGAAAGCGCTCAACAAGGGCTTTCCAATGATATGTTACATGAATACTTTTGAGCTACGAATAAAAAGTTATGGCAAGTCAAAAGTATTAGTGTTATAATATTTTAATAATAAAAACTACATCTTGCACAAATTCTTAAAGGGTCTTTTTGGAGCTCAAAACCTCCTCTAATGAAAAGAAATATTTCTCAGCTCTATTCTCTTATCATGGTGCTTATTAGTCTATTTTTACAAGAAGTGAATAAGAATGTAGGATTTATATTGTTGATATCAAACTATTGTATCTAGTGTAAAAATTGTCGGAAATAGGATAGATGATGTAACAACGGAAACTCCTACTTCTAATGCATGACTATGCCTATCAAAAATTGAACAAGGCAGTAGTGATGAAAAACACGTTCAATCTTTAGCAACTAACTTTGAAATCACTAGATACTAAGTGATTACGTAGCCAAACATAAAGTATTGAAACTTCTTCACTTCTTAAGAAAAAATATGAATATGAATAGCTATATATACTAAACAATTAGGTCATCAAATGCAATTGCCAGTTGGTTGGTGTCTGTTGGCATTCATCCAGTTCAGAAATTGATTGCTGATATTGGGTGGAAATTGTCCGTAAATCGTTTGTCTACATAAATGAACCAGAACTGTCACTCTGAAGAAATGAACTAAAATTGCCACAGGCCTTGGTGTTGCAAAAAGGCGACAGTGTCGAGTTTTTGCGAAAAACGCGATAGTGCCCTTAAATCTAATTTAGGATTGCCCCACACTTTGCTAGAGTCATTTCCTTAACATTTGAGGCACTTAGAAAAATGTGAAAAATACGACTCTGTAGTTTTACTTGTGATTCTTGTCAGGCGAAAAAGGCGACACTGCATTTTTACAAGGGATTTCTGACAGGCGAAAAATGCGACACTGTTGTCAAACTTTGTGTATTTATGCAGACTGTGTAAAAACACTTGTAAATCTGCAGATTGTATAAAAAAACGGGAAAGTCCGCAGAACTGGATAAACAATGGATGAGGATTAAAACCGATTAGTCGATTAGTAAGAAGGAGAATAATCCAACAAAGATTGCCAACTATAGATCCTTAAGCCATGTTGCATACACCAAAAGGAGTGTTGTGGAGCCAAACCACCCAACCAAGTAGAAATTGAAACTCAGACCCCAATCAACTTCATCCAAGAGCCACGGTGACTGAATACAAGAGAGGAGAGATTTCTGGCAATTGAATACCGAAAATTGGGTGTATAGGAGGGTGATTTCTTGTAGGTATATATTGCCCCTAGAGCCTCGAAATATTCCTTCCAAGATTTTGATTCTCATCCAATTACTTTTGATCTCCTCAACATGCATAAAAAGATGTCAATCACCATCCACTAGCTTAGATTATTAGTTACATTTCTAGCCTTGTTTAGAATAATGGAGCATAAATAATAAACTTATATATTAGAGTACCAAAAATCTACATCAAGGATTATTTTGAGTCCTCTCAACTAGACATTGAGGTAACATTTCGTCTCGTAAATAGACTCTTTCCTTAGAACATGAAAGAAAAGCATAATCCTATTTTTTAACTTTCAACACTTACCCAAAAAAATTTTCTTGGCCTAACTTCACCTATCGAATAAGTACTTAGAGTTAGAATGACTTTTTCAATGATTATCTCTGCTCTTGAATACAATTTCATGTTTCAAAAGTACACTAAGAGATAAATTTTCTAAGTAGGTTTAATCTCTAAGCCAATAACATTACCTTCATGTGAATTCAGTTTATATGAAACACTGGGGGAATCATCACCTTACATTGGAGATCAAAGTTCAATTATAGTCCAAAACTATCCACGTTTTTATAGAAAATTCATGAATGCAACTATCTACAATTTCTCATAACCAGAATTTAAAGCTTCTTGGTAAATTCCCTTAGAACATCCAAACTTCTAAGGCATAATTGTGAAAAATTGTCAAAGTCTATCTTGGTTATTTTATGATTTTATGTTTGTGAGTACATTTCACACGTGTGGAGCATGTTCCCACGTTTGTAAATTAGTTAGAATTAGTTTATAACGTTGACTTTAGGGTGTCATAAAGATTGCTAGTCAAGCATCTTTGTGTCACTAGGTGATAGGGCCAATTTTGGCTTTAGAGGTCAAATAGTCAAGTACACATATTTTGTCATGATTAGGCCAAAAGTCAATTGTGATGTACCTCGAGCTAGTTAGGTTGCTTACAAGTGTCCAAGTTATATTTGATGAGTGATCAAGTCAAAGTGTTGGCAAAAGTCAAAGGCTCCAATCATAAGTGAGAGATTTGTTGGAAGGGTCCAATCAAAAGTAAGGGAAGATGAATCACTCATCCAATAGGATTAGAGAGGCTATGATTAAGGGGTCCAATAGAAGACAAACATAAATCTCCATGAGTTTTATATGTACTTTGACTTTCATTATAATTCCATGTGAGTTTTTGAATCAATTTGGAGATCTCTCAATTTTGTGTGTATTTCCTTCTCTCTCTACCAAAGAGCAAAATTGGTCTATTCTCTCTCTACCCGAGGAGAGGAGCTTGTTTTGCCTTAGTTTTTTCATGAAGCTTTTCCACACATGTGAAACACTTTTGGTTATAAATGTATGCATGTGGATTTGCCTCTTTGCCTTAGAATTTGACATGGATCTTGGTTTTCAATCAATAGTTGATCTAAAGTGCAAAAGCATTGCTTAGGAGATCCATTTCACACATTAGAGCATTTCCACACAGGTGAATTTTCATGATAATAGTTCGTCCTTCTAGAATCTCTAGGAGATCCATCAAGATTCAAATGATGTTAACTCAATCATGAGTATCCCAAATACTATCTTGAGTTAAATGTCCCTATTTCTAGCATCTCCTGCAATAAAATAACAACCATCTAATCTCAATAGATTTGTCTGTCTCCTTAACAACCGAAGATCTAGGCTGAAAACAATACACAATCACTTACAGACTACAATCTGTAGCAGTGTATCATCCACATAGAAATTATCAAACTTTAAAAACGTCATTCAAATAAGATTCTTAATACGAGTTATTCAATTTATTGATTGATCAAACAATTAAAGACAAAAGAAACTATATTGATAACTATCTTCAGCTACAAAACATTTCATATCACTATCTAGAACTAAATCTGGATATACTAAGTTTTGCTGAATTTTGAATTATAAACCTTCTTCTAAACTATTTTTGAGTCAGTAATTTATCCTTTCACAGAAAGACTTATTAACCTAGAAGTAATTGTTCCAAAGATTACTTGTTCATCTGTCTATGTTCATCAACTAGTTTAAATATACGATACATACCTAGTAACTAGAAACACATAGCAGATTCCAAAAGATTAAACCATATGTAAGAGAATAGTCCACTATGATCAAGTACATAAACATACTTTGTATATGGCATATCATCTTTGCATTTGTTACTCACAAATCTAACAAAACACCCCCCCCCCCCCCCCCCTCTCTCTCTCTCTCTCTCTCTCTCTCTCTCTCTCTCTCTCTCTCTCTCTCTCTCTCTCTCTCTCTCTCTCTCTCTCTCTCTCTCTCTCTCTTGGCAAGATGATGTGACAAGCATCTTTTTCACTTGGTCTCCCTCTGTATTGAGCTTTAGAGCACCCAATTTAGTGTCCTGTAGCCAAAGTTATGATCACTTGAAATTGTGCAGTTTTGTGAGAAAAATTGGCAAAATCTGGAATTGTTTAGATTGCATGCCAGTCATTTCCTTAATTTGTAGTTCTGTGCTTGCATGGATTGGTTGCATGGTGATTCTCAGATTGATTCTGACATGCATGATGGATTTACAATCGACTAAAGTGATCATATGCATGTGCTCTGACAGTTGGTTCACAAATTAGTGATATTGGTTAGTAACAGTGTTTCAATTTTTCGATTTCGATTGTCTTTTGTACTAACAATATTTTTGTCAAAATTTTTGAATTACGTAAAATAAAGCAAAAATTGAGTTTTCCAAAGAATTCAAAATTTCGGTCATTATTTTTTATCCATGGAATTGATTAGATTAGTGAATTGATTAAACCGAATTTATCAGTCAAAATTAATCACAATGTTTTCACTAAGTCTAAATTATTTTCCAGTGATAGATAAGTTAAAATTGACAAAAAGAACCGCAATGAATTGCTGACAGTGTTTACTGTGTTGTCATCTTTTTAACTTTTGGAGTTGGGGACTCCCAGATTGAAAGTTAAAAATTTGAAAAAAAAAAAATTTGTTGAATTTCAATTTGATTAAAATTTTGAAATCAGTTACTTATTTGTTCTAATCGATGTTGATCGCTAGAAATCAGTCAAAAGATACTCGTTAAATTTGATTAAAATCGTCAAGCAATATGAAATGACCAGATTGAATGATTGGCAATATTATTCTTTATCTAGACAATAAATCTGACAAGATAGGATTCAAGAATTACTGAAATCCTATTGGTGGGATTTTCATTCATGTAATTTCATATTCTGTGTTTGGATTGGTTTTGTCAATATTAACGAAGTAATGCCAAACTAATCAATAAAAAGAAAATATAGTCCAATTTTATTTGAAAATTTGTAATAATAGGAATTTCATAACTGATTTCCAATAAAATCCTATGGTGAATTACATTCGAAAGATCAAACTAGTACTGTCTCACATACTAGTAGATGATTTTTGATATATCAGATATTCAGCCCAAGTAGAACAGAAATGAAATTGTTTTAGATTTTTTTCCCTACAGTAATTAATTTTTAAACATTTACTAATTTCCTTATGTCGTCTTGGTACCTTAATTGAAATAGATTTTCAGGGAACTGAAAATTCTGAGGGAAGAAAAGTGGACATCAAAGGTAGTCAGTGTGATCCGAAAATGTATTTCACAGTTAGGATTTCGGTAATCGCTGTAAATAATTGTTTAATATTGGATATTGATAAATTTATTTAATTGAATTAATAAATGTTATCTTTGTAACCATTGAGTTATCTGCAGTTTTGGATGTCAATTGTGAGGTTAGACTAATATAAAGGTACTAAGAGCATTCACAACTATTATTGAGAAAAACTTCTTTTGCTCGAGCTCTATATATGATCTAATGTACATATGTCAATTTTTATGATAGCTCATATACCAATAGAATGTGCACCTTCATTGTTAGATTCCTCCATATGTAAAGGCTATTTCAACATTTAGATTTGGGGCGCATATTAGGATTACGATATGCATGCTTGTACCAATTATTAGGTAAGGCACCACAAAATAACATTTATTTATAAGAACTAACAAAAGTGGTGGGCTAGCTCAAAACAAAAATAAAGGATGTAATTTACTTGCATGTTTAACTTGTATATTAGCTTGGACTACATTACTCAATAACTCACGCAGTCCCTTTCACAATCTAGTGGTATCCTCACAAGCAACAAACAGTGAACTAAAAATTTGCACTCATAGGCTTTTCTAAAACCCCATCTTAAGGCCCATCCCCATTGAGCAGGAATGGGCATTATGAGCTGATCAAGGATGCTGGAAACTGCTGATGAATCCCCATTAACCTGTGCGAACAGGCAGCAGCAAAATTTCAGCTCAAAATAGTCATGTTTCAAAAATCATGATAGCAGCTCAACTCAATGGTGGCAAGAAACTGCCCACTTCACCTTCAAATGACAGGAATTTTGCCTGATTCCTGCTCAATGGAGATGGGCCCTTGGCCCATCAGATATCGTGGAATAGATCAAACTTTGTCTTGCACGTATAAGTCTCCAGCAATTGTTCACAGATTGCAAAAGTTTGGGATTGTAGAGCCATTGGACTAATGGTTATTCCTATGATTATTTGTGTCTTGCAATCATGCACCAAAAACAAACTATTTCAGAAAAGGTTTTCTAACGTGAATGTTGCCATGTGCATAGAACATTTATTCCAAAACTTTATGGATGAAATGTCTGACACCCTTTATGCATTGTTATGCTTAAAAACAAGACTTCCTAATTGAAAGCTCAAAAATGTTCTGATAGAAATTAGGCTTAAGGCTACAGCAATGTTCGTCAAAAGAGAATGAGCTGGTGGTGAAAACAAAAAATTCTTGTGAATTGAACACAAATGGTAAGGAAAAGAATAACTGAGAGACACAGGGAGCAGAGTGACTAACATGCGACCTCCCAAGTAGTGGAGAGTGGTAGTCGACTACAACAACCTCAGAGATAAGGAGTAGTGGGTTGTTACGTAGATTGACCTACACGTGATACAATGCGGTAGAGAACATAACAGAGACAAATAAGATCCACAAACAACCCTTTAAAGGTAAGGATTTCTCTCAATGTCGATCCCCAAGACAAACTAATTGTTACCAGCTTGCTAGTCTAAATTGAAATTCTTCCACTTTATTTTAGAGGACAAATAGTTGGAAGTGTAACAAATTTTCTTGTCAGAAATTACACAAGCACAAGAACTTCATCGATCTGTATGACCCAATCACATCGTGTACAAGATAATGAAGTATTGCACTTGTCCTGGGTTCTCGAAAGGATCCACTAAAGCTCAATTATGTTACAACTAACAATAATTTCATCTGAGCATTCCAAACCATTGATTGAGGAAGTCACAAGTGTACCTCTAACATCCTGAGCCTTTTCCAGATTCAAAACTAGCGCCTTCAAACCCCTTCCTACCACATACAGACTATTTCCAACAGCTGCAATCCTGCATGTCGGTCGAATTGAGTGAGGGGACAACCTACCAACTGAATTCCAACTATTAGTTTCCCTATCCAACAACATCAACTTGAAACCAAATGTTTGATCCAGCATGTATATGTCATCACCGACGGTAGTTGCTGGCCAACACCACCTCTGCATCATCTCATTGTCAATAGTATCCCAGGTGTTTTTCTCCGGATTATAGACCCATGCACAAAATGGAGATATGAAACTTGGACAAGCATGTCTTACATAGATTCTGCCATCCAAGACCAGGGATTCACCGAGATCAGCAACGATGTTAGGATCGTCATAAGAGGACCATAGCTTACTTTTCTTGTCATAGACCTCCCATGAAGTCAATGCTCCAGATGTTGAACCCATTCCACCTATTGCATAAATTTGGCCTTTAAACACGCCACTACCAAAGTAGCATCGAGCTGTTTCCATGGAAGGAGCCACTCTCCAAATGTTCTTCAAAGGATCATACCTTAGCACTTCATTTGTCGGATCTTCATATTTTCCACAGCCACCCATGACAAAGAGTTGTGTATCGAGGACCTCACAAGCCATCCCATACCTCCTTAAGCTACCTTCTGGCATATCCGGAAGTTGCATCCACCTTTTTGCCAATGGATCAAGTACATGCCAACGAAGGCATTCAGATTTGTCCCTGCTTAACACGTAAACCCATCCTTCAACTACGCCTAAAACCTTGCGAAGTGAGTAAAAGAACTCACTACTCACACATTCTTTCCACCTCTTAGAGACGGTCCGTAATAAATTATGATATCTGCGGGGAACTCTTGCTAGGCAACGTAACGAAAGGTCATCAGGAAGTCCAGGGATCAGCAGAGTGGTCTGAGTGTCATTTGGTGTATTTGTGACTTCCACAACTGCATGTGAAGTCATTGCTAGATACTTGCATCTGTTACATTGACGACAAATCACAGTACAATTTTGCACAAAAATGTGAGAAAATTTTTCTTCACATCAAGCAATACAGATGGATAAAAAAAAATAGATTCTTTTAAGAGCTTCAAGACTCCAAACAGTCAAAGAGTCAGACATCAACATTAGCGATTACATTCTGCCATGTTTGTAAAAGAGTTCAACTGTCATTGTAACCCAATTTTGCAAACCCAAAAGAATGATACTTGTCGCTCATGTAGCCATCTTCTTGGTGACATCACACTTAGCATAAGGATACTACATCTAGATTCCGGAATATTAAAAAGCAGCACAAAGAGACAAGATTTCATAGAAGAACGATATCATGGAACTTAAATTAAAAGTTGCTCACATTCTCAGAAATTGTGTACTCTATTTCTCTAGCCTCAGGCATTTCCAGTAAATCATATATGATAATAAATAGTGTACCATTCGTGAAAAACTCAACAAGTTGAAATTAAGGGGTCCCCAAGTACCAGTACAACTGTCAACATAATGTGAATCTTAATTGACATCTCCTTAACTCTCCCCACTTGAAAGATCATTGTCTTCAGTGTTAAAATGCTTGCTGAAGATATGAGGACTGAAGTCACCAACCAGGTTCAATGTCAGTTGGTCTCAGCACTTTTGACATACAGCAAGAAGCAAACATGCAATGCAGACAGCACAGAATTTGCATCACAGCATCACAGGCCTCATCAAGACCAATAGGAGCTCAAAAGTAGATAACATGAAATATGTTGCCTTTCAATGGGGTGGCAGTCATCTCTTAATGATAAGCCATGACTCAGTTATGAACAAGATCAAACATACAGCATCACATAACTGAAAGTACACATCAGATTGACAATCATATCACAACCAAAACTAAGATCACTATGCATTCAGCATGTTGTTGTTCAGGCCTCCCTACAAAGAAATTGTGCATGAGTCTCCTACACACAACTCAAGAACTTCACTTCATTAGCTAAAGTTGCCCACTTACGTTGCTCTAGAGGCCCTCAAGGGAAAAGCCAAAAGCTGATGTAGATGGCGAACAACTATTGATTACATGTGTATTGTGTGGGCAACTCTGATATCTTCTGTGCATAAGATATTGCATGCCAATTGCGCTAAGTCATGGCAGTCCAAATTTGGATTGAACTCGAGTTGAGTAAGATAAATTAATTTTAAGAGCTAAAACTTGAGTTAAGTTCAGTGGAGTGGAACTTGAGCAAAGTTCAGGATCCCGTTTCAAAAGGGAGAACGTGTTTGAAACAGGTACCTGCGGTTTCAAAATGGAATTAGGTTTCTCTGTTTTTTGGGTGGGGGGAAAGGGCGGGCGAGGACATGTTGACTGTAATCAACATGTCCCGCTTGGAAATAATGATACCACCCCCTCCCTGCTTTTCTCCCTCTCTCCAGTGACCTTGTAAGGTTTCTCCAAACACTTAGTCGTGGCAAAATAAGGCTTGGGTCTTGTTTTGGTTTCCAATGTTTCAAAACCGATTCGCCATTTCCTAACGAACCATTTCAAAATGGTCGAAAAAAACCACAATTCGGTCTTCGACGTTTCATTTCGGACTTCGAAACATCAAATCAGGCCAGTGTGAACTCTAGTTGATTCAACTTAAGCGTCAAGTTAAACTTGAGTACAGTGATATTAGACTCAAGTTAGTGGTAGTGTTGAACTTGAGTAAAACTCAAGTTGGACTCAATCAAGTCAGACCTGCATTACATGCATGTTGAGTCCATGTTCATGCAGCAGATCGCCAAACTAATTGACTAAATACTGTCACAACCTCACTCGACTTTTTGTTTTGCTATGGGGCACTCTTTCTCAAAATTTCTAGACAGTAAGTCTGAGATGTTGAGGAATCAGAATCGGACTTTCCTTAGACATCTGAAATTGAAATGTTTTATGGTAAATACCTAAGTAATATTTCTTACAAAAGTAAATAGTGAGAGGCCCAAACTCAATGAGAATTCATGAAATCTTTATGTCAAAATGTTGTTAGGTACTGAAACATTTTGATCCAGTAGTACTGAAAGGTGTCCTCCAGTGGAACTCGATAGTTCCAGAGGATTACAATGTGACTTTGGTATTTTTGGATAGATTTTTCAGATCATGAAGATGAGTATAAATTTAATTAGGACTGTGATTGTAACCATATACACCAATGTGACATTATAAAATTTGATAATTAGATCTTGTTTTACCCAAATATGGCATGTTATTTTAACTTCATGAAGCAGTATTTTGATAAAAGTTTTCTATCAGTTAAAAATTCATTAGTCAAATGTGGATCACTGTACACAATACCATAGTTTGTAATACTGTTATTTGCAACCATAAATAAACTAAAAGTAATCGACTGTGTGATCCAATTCTTCCATATGATAGAATCTAATACTGATTAAGCAATAGCAAACTGAGGCTCAAATCATGTACTCAATCATGTCAAATTCAGATTTAGCATCAACATTGTTCTAATGATCATTGTCAAAAAAAAATCAACTAGGAACATTAATCTCAATTGATTTCTCAATAAAATCACCTTTATCAAAAACTTTGGAGTCTGGACATAAAAATTTGGTCATACTTATATGTGAAATTAGACATATGTATAACAAAGATCAAAGATAATCATTTGGGATGTATCTTCGTTCAATCAAACATATTTGAAATTCTATCCTCCTATAGATCCTTGATATTAGGGTTTTGGCTTCAGATGCCCAACGTACTATGAGATCCGAGGGAGATATTATTGCTTGTTTAGAGATCACCCATTCACGCTCTCTACCTTGATATCGTATGAGGACCCCAGATGTGTTGCACTGAAGATCCGAGAGATGTCAGGCCTGCGTATGGCGAGGCTAGACGATGTCACTCTCCCCTTGATACAGCTGAGCATACAAGAGTGTTTATCTCATCGGAGACAACGACAAAAGAGTACTAATTCTGATGGAGAGGCTGAGATTCTGGATGCTTCCATACATAGACGGTAGAGACAGTGTAGACGACCAGAGAGACAGCCAAGAGCCCACAGGCCGTAGCCTACAGCTTCATGGCAGCAGAGATGACACCGACCATCCACTCAGAGACATCATTAAGGGGTCATCAAATAAACTTTAAATCCTACCAAGCATATGTGCAATCTTCAACCTTATGGAGAGTAATTCAGGAGGAAGATGCAATACGATGGAAAATCAAAATTTCATGGGTTCTTCAAATATAAGAGTCTCAACACAAAGGCGTCTTATTGCCTATGAAATACCACAAAAAAGAGGGATTTTTTGGACATGCTTTGAGATTGAAAAGGGGAGATTGTGTACAACATAATTAGCATAGATGATTCGGTTGTTATTCTTGATGAGAACGAGGTAACATAATGTGAAAACTTTCAAAGAATATGGAAAAAGATAAAAGAGTTATTTATTATCGTACCAGATCGATTTGGAGAATTTTGTTTTTGCAAAGAGGATGTTGATAAGCATGAAAAAGTATCTTAGAATACTATCTTACCCATAAGCTCTAGAATAGCCAAAAATGTATCTACTCTAGCTAGTGAGATAAAAGAGATAAAATTCTCCTTTAGCTTAACTACTTTATTGACATTGTCCTTCCAACAAAGATCCTTTTGTCTCAAAAAACTTAATCCAGAAAGGCTTTCTTCCAAGGTAATGCAAGCTACGATAGAAAAATCACGGTACAAGGAAGACATCACTTGGTTGGACATATGGGGAATAGGAAAAAAAGATCTTAAAGAAAAAAGGAAATAGGAGCACTTTTTCAGTAAAAACTTTCAAGAAAAATATGGTAAACACGAAGGAGAAGATGGAGTTTTATCAAAAACAAATAAGTCCATGATCATCTACTTGACGCAAGTATATTGTTAGGCACCGAACCCCTTGGGTGCCACACCTAACTTGAAACTGGACATTGGACTTGAGCCTGTTGACTTTGTTAGAAGTAACTATTTGTCCTTTAATGGAGATTCCCCTGTTGATGCTCTAACTGCGAAGTCGAGGTACGTACACCCTGGACGGCTGTTAGGGGTCATCAGAGTTTATTTTCTCCCTAGGTGGAATTTTCTCCAAAGATAGTATGGTGAGTACAAAGCTTTCTCCAGTCTTGGATTGTGTGACTTCATGGAGTTAATGCCATATTTAGTGAAGTTGGGGCAATGTATATGGTTTTGAGGACCCAAGGAGCATTTTTTAACTTTCGGTCCATGTACTCAAGTTTGAAAGGACCCAACTAATAATGGGGGAGCATTTTTTAACTTTTGGTCCATGTACTCAAGTTTGGAGAGGCCCAACTCATAATGGGGGGTCCATGGGGCAAGTGACCTTCTTCTCCAATGAGCACTTGGCTGTCCAATGCCAAGGCTTTTCATTTGCTTTTGTAACACCTATGTAACATATGGCTCTTGGCTCTTGGCTCTTGGCATTTGGATATTCCACATTGGGAACCATTGGCCTTTGGATTTCTCTATCTTTACTTCTATAAATAGGGGCCCTCTTTCTACTGAAGAGGTGAGAAAGAGCCTGAAGAGGCTGGAGAGACTAGAGAGAGTGACAATGCTTGGTTACATACATTCTTTGTATAGAGACTTGTCTCCATTGATATCCTACTTTGCTTCCACTTGTATGCATCATTTGTGAGTGTTCATAGAACGTTAATCACTTGATTCATTGTGAATGTTCAGGCTTCTAGTTCACCTTGAATTCTGACAGACTTGACACTGCATGTAGGCAACTTGTCATAATTAGGGATATGTGCTTGGCATGGAGACTTCTACCTTCGAGGTATAGAACGGGAAAAGATCTCACTTACCATTCATTCTAACTACCTAGGAGAAGGTGGATGGTAGTGCGCATGTGCATAGCTAAGATGAGAGCTAGCTAGGGGTAGGCGATGGTTGAGAGCTCTAGCGGTGGTATGGGACGCCATTAGGGTTGGAGGTCAGAACTTGCTTGTTTCAGGTCACAGGCCAGGGTGCAAAGGGTGGATCTGGATTGGATCCTATGGTGGGGTGGAACATGAGCGTTCGATTTCTTGTGCTCGACCAACACCTGGCAATTTTCGGTTTTTCAGCTTGTAACAGCTGGTATCAGAGCCACTGCGAACCATGTGTCAAGTTTGATCATTCCATCACAGTGAACTGTAAGTATCAACCCTTTAATGGAGCACATCATCATATTACAAAAAATCTAATGAGCATGTACATATGCATAGTTTAAAATACACATTAAAACACATTCAGCATTATAAAAAATTCTCACTATTGTCATATTTTATGATTTAAAGAGTTTACCTCTCGTACTCTTGGATCCTCTGTGTGCACTCCATTGGCCCAAATATGATCGTTGACAATCCTCCTTGTTCGAATCCTAAGGCCTTTGCATTGTGTGCATGTAGATGATGGTATCCTCTCATCATATTTTGGTTGAAACTGGGAATTGTCACAGGAAACCTTGGATTAGGGTTTTAAAGCTGTTTTTGTCATGTTTTGGACGTTTTTTTTAGCAAAATCATTTTTTTTATTTTTCACAACGCTCAACGACGGGTTTTCGTGCATTCATTCTGATGTATGGTTTTCAGCCTCGTGCACCTGTCCCCGTTGACCTCAAAGGTCAAGCAGCAGTGGATTTTCTACGGGATATGCAAGAAATGTTGCTAGGCGCTCGCGATAGCGTGAAAACGGCTCCAGATAGAGCGCAGTTTTACGCAACTAGAAGAAGGTGGATGGTAGTGCGCATGTGCATAGCCAAGATGAGAGCTAGCTAGGGGTAGGAGATGAGAGCTCTAGCGCTGGTATGGGACCCCATTAGGGTTGGAGGTTAGAACCTACTTGTTTCAGGTCACAAGCCAGGGCACGAAGGGCGAATCTAGATTGGATCCCACACCGGGGTGGACCGTGAGCGTTCGCTTTCTTGTGCTTGACCGGCACCTAGCGGTTTACGGTTTTAGAGTTTGTAACAAATACCTAAAAACAAATATATATATATATATATATATGTTCTCAAGGGGCACCTTATTTGCAAACTAGGACTGACCTATGGAAAAAGAGACAAGAAGGTGGAAAGGACACCAAACATGACGCATAACCTACCGCCTGCAGGCTATGTAATAGCAGTGAGGTAGAGAACAAGAATTTCTAATTTTAAGCTGCAAGGTAATGAATCTCTTAAGGAGCTTCGTGGCTTCCTTGGTTTACAACCTCAAACTTAATGCCTTCTTTGATTAAATACCAAGAAGAGTGCAAAACTAACATCAACTATTCTGAAAAGGTGGAAAATTTACAAGAATATAAACTATCAAAGATAGCGACACAAAATTGCACGCTCCCACAGAGGCTAGGTAGTAGATGAAGGATTGACATAATCAATAATTCTCTCGGAAAATTCATCATAATAAATGACCCAAAAACTCCAAATGTTTGAAGGTTTTTTTAGAAGCACACTTGGAAGGGACCTTCAAAGAGGAAATTGCAATGGTACAAATATTGGTTTGATCTACCATTTGAACTTTGAAGGGTCCACTCAAAGACACGTTTTGGTAGATATATGTATGAAAAGAAAACAAGCCATCTCAAGAATGGATACCAATTCATGCTATTTGAGATCAAAAATGGGTAGGTGGTGCGGCCTACAATTAGATTGGAACGAAAAGATACGTTTGAAATGAAGGCACTAGCGCATAGCCATGTTGGCCATAAAGGTAATCAAACCTCTCTTTCTCTCTCATCATAAATTGTTAGAAGAATTAACTGGGGAGATTATGATCTTTCAACATACATCTGCCAGCGCTCTGATTGCAAATGCTTATAAGCTACTCCTACGTAGTACGCATTTACACTAAGAAAAGTAACAAAGTTCACTAAAAAACCCGATAACTAAACTAGAATCTCAATTTCGTTCACATAACATTCATAATTCATAACTCTAGAACCAGAACAACAAAGGCCTTAAATATGAACCTAGAGCTCCTCAATGCTCCAGACAGCCTCGTTCCAAAAACCATAAACAGTTTAAACCCTCAACCTTCCAGGCAAAGCATTATTTTCAATTACCCTCTTTATAATTCATCTAATAAATCTTAATTACATTTCACACATAAGGAAACCTTTTCTAGCAAGTTCAAATGAAATACTCCATCTTCTAATCCAACTGCAACCCTAGATTTTCAATCCACAGCACCCTCTAGTCCCTCTCCCACTTGAGACTTTGAAAGTGCATTGTCGGCCTTAAAGAACATCACACGGTCTAATATGCCAAATGCATAAGAATCACACCTGAAAACAAAGGTTTTATCAGGATGTACATTGTAAACTCCAGCTACTTAAGAAAGTGATAACCTTAACGCTATCTCGAAAGTGAGCTACTTGAATTACTGCAAAATAGTTTTCTCAGGGATTGTGGTCTTGACACAATTTGTGATGCTGAAACCTATAATATTTTTTTCCACTCTAACAAAAGGATGCGGCATTGGATTATAGATGAAAAGAACAGAGACATCCAAACACATTTTGACCACTTTCATTGCCAATACTTTGCAGGAAGTAAGAAAACAAAAAACTAAAAACGGAGCTGGTATAGAATCTGGGAAGTAGCAAGATGTGCAAAATTTACAGGCGCCTGATTTTCTTATTTCAAGATTTGCCTTCAAAGACTTGCTTTATTGTGTTTGTAGCTACTTGGACTGGAGGAATTCAACTCCCTCAAAAGCTCGACTTTCGTAAACCTACTAACCTACTCTTTCTTTTGTTACCGCCCCTAAAACTAAAGAAGATCATAAGCTGAATTGTAAAACTTTTTACACATCCAGATACATCAGGACAACAATCTTCTTCTAGAATCGGTCACACATCAGTGTACCTCTAGTTGGCATCATCTAGAAAAAATTTGCACCAAAAAGGCTACAAATGATGGCTCATGAAACTAAACGCAAAGGTAAAAAAATGGATAGCAGCCATAACGTAGCATCTGTTACAAACCTAACCCTAATTACCTTTTACTTCATGTTTTCCTAGAACAACTCCTCAGCGCAGTCCACTACACGTCCTTGCCTCTGCCATGAAAGGAAGCGGTATCCTTCTGAGCACCTTTCCCCGAATTCTCACAGCTCTTGTAACCAGCTCAGCTACTCTTCAGCTTTTGCAGATGAATCCTGAGATGCTGCCCCAAAAATGGAAATAAGAAGATGCGGAAGACCTATAGGAAGAACCGCTGAGAAACGAAAAGCCACCAGAAGACGATGGTGGCACAGGATGGATTGGAGCTGTGAGAAAACAGAAAATCTAAGCGCAGCTAGGCTAGTAACGAGCAAGAAGAAGAAGAGAACGGGGAGAGAGATGCAATAACACGCTAATTATTGTACAAAGAGAGTGGGATTGGTGATGCGTCTTATTCACGACATTACTAGAAGAAGAGCGGGGGGGGGGGGGGGGGGGGGTTGGTTAATATTCGAATATCCTATACCTACATGCTTGACTCTCCATTAACATAACCACAAAAGACAATAGAGGCCATTTTGGGTAGCACTTGGTGGGATGAGCCCTGAGGGCCATGTCGACCACACTTCTAATCCGAGTGAGAAAATCTGGCCTTTGAGTCTCTGTCAACGAACCAACGAGACAGTCACGAGCGACATAAGGTGTAAAATAGTTCTTTCTTTTTATGTGGAAATCATGAGAAAACCCAGCATCTTCCTAGAGGTAAGCTCGTTGGCAATCGTGATGTTACACTCATGTGGTCAGCGTACGAGAGATGTTGACGAATGCTCTTACACACTTGTTGGTGATAGTGGTGTATCTATGACTGCCACGGCAGCCACAATTTTTGGATGGTTGTGCACCTATGACTGCCATAGCAGCGACATTTGCGTATATATGCTCATTCCTTTTGGTGAGGGTATATTCAAGGCCTCACCTTAGCACTAGTGAATATGCTTTGTATTTTGGAGTTGTTCCTTTTTTGCAAATGTCCTTGGATTTTTTTTAAAGGGTGGTGGAGTGATTGTACTACTATTATGTGGGTGCGGAGGCATGGATTCAATTCAAGGATGAATATGAATGTGAATGTAGTTTTATAGGGTATGAATATGATTAACGCTTATGTGGCTCATATTGGTGGGGCCACTCATTATAACTCCTTTGAGGATTATTACCCTCGCATGAAACTCTTAGGAATAAGCATGGTATCTCTAGGGATATAAGACTAGGGGTGATTAATGGGGGTGCCCACTCCCTTCGACTCTTTGCATAACATCTCATTTCCTTTGCACTAATCAGTTATCATGCAATTGGGTCAATGAAGGATTCTGATGAATCATTACCTTAACAGCCTTAATGTGTTTATGCCAAACAATAAGATTTTTCTTGGCATTTTCTCGTCAAAAACATTCTACTTGACTATATGTTGACGTGGCCTTGCACATGACAACATGAGATGTAGGAGAAAAAATCTCAAACAATGCATCCTCTTATAAACAAATCGTGATGGCTATCATATCGAAGAGATTATCCACATATGAAGGGAAATCAATGCATATGGCATAAATCATGCCCATCGTGATAATTTGCTTTCATAAATTTATATTGTGCACAAAGTTTTAAGCAAACCATCATTTCATTATGTAAAATGTCATATTGTCCTACACAACCGAAAGGGAATATAATTTCTTAATGGAAATGCCATGTCAAGTGCACCTACTTTCGCATGAATTTTTTTTTTGGAACAAAGTGTTGAGCAAAAGGAGCATCGTTTTACCACGTAACTATCATAATGTCCTACCAAAAGAGAATACTACTTTATTGTGGAGATTTTCCATATTGGTGTATGCATAGATTATCCATATTTGAAGGGGCATAGATGCATATGGCATAAAGCATGCCCACCATGATAATGTGCTTTCATAAATTTATCTTTTTAAGCAAAGTTTTGAGCGAACATCGTCTTACCATGTAAATGTTATAATGTCCTACACAACCAAAAGGGAATATTATCTTTACCATGGAAATGCCATGTCAACTATACCTGCTCTTTCATAGATTTCTTTTTTGGAACAAAGTGTTGAGCAAGAGGCCATACTTTTACCACGTAAATGCCACAAGGTACACCATGATTGGTTCAGAAATGGCATGTGGCAGCCATGTCCTTTATAGTATCCAATATCACTTTCTTTTCCAAAATGGTGCTACTATATACAAATGTAAACAATGCTCATCATACTTGTGATCTATTTAAATTACTTAGCTCACTTGTCAATAGAAATAAAAATATATTTTTTCCTTTGGTAACTCTAAACCATGCCATTGTGCTTCAAATGTTCTTTTTTTAGTGCTTCACAAGTGCCTATGCTTTTGATTAACAATATTTTAGATATAATATTGCTTTTCTCAAAATTTGCATGATCTACTATCATCTTCAGCTTTTTTTCATCCATTTCGATCCCCTCAACAACGATCTCAAGACCAAGGTAATGAAGATATTTTCTAAGGAGCTCACTGTAAGAATCGCCAAGTGAAGATCCAACTAGATCTTGTTGCATGCAATTAAAAGGACACCTTTGGAGCAAAACCACCCAACCAACAAGAAATGGCTAGTCAATACCCTAACCACTTCACCCCCCATGCCATGGTGAATGAATGCAAGAGAGGAGAGGCTCCTGGCTTCAAGGATCGAAAAATCCAATAGGTAGATGGGCGAGTTTCCAGTAGTATATATTCTCTCCCAGGAGGAGAGAATATTCCTCTTAGGATTTCCATGCAACCTGAATAAGCAATTGACCTCCTATTCTTGCATTATAGCAGTCAAACACCATGCAAGTGCTCCTATGTCCAATTATAGGTCTGGGCACTTATATGATTATTAATTACATTTATCGGCCAAGTCCTATATGATGAGGCATAACTAATAACCATATACACTAGAGTGACCGACGTCAGGAATTATTCCGAATCCCTCATACTGGACATGGACGTAACATTCTTCCCCTGTGCTTTTAATCTTTTCCCCAAGGAAAATTATTGGATTCCAAAAATACTCTTCCAACCCGATTATGAGTTCCAAATTCTACCAGATAATTAAAGACCATTTTAACACCCGTCTTTAGCAACATAAACTTTATACAATCACCTAGAACATCATCTAGAGATTACAATGTTATGCTGAATTCCAACTGAATTCAGTGGCTATCCTTGATATTAGTTAAACTTTGTCATCATATATGAGCTCATTGGGATACAGTCAATAACTTGGGATATATTTCTCATTCAAGAAATAATCTATATCAAGAATCTCCTATATTCCATGCACACAACTCTCATAGATGAATCATGATGACTCCAAATCATGTGTCTTGTAAGCAATACAGATCAAAATAAACAATTTCTAGTGAATTCTCTTCACACTACTTTAGTCAATTAACTTCTAATCAGGAGTAATCCAATTACTCAAGTCAACTGTAAATGATTCAAAAATCTCAAATGTCTAGGTGCCGAATTCTTAATTATATTAGTATAACACCACATTTAGATCCTCTTCTAAACCATCACTAAGTTAATGAATTACCCTTACCACAGAAAGAGACATTAACCTGCAAGTAACTGTTCTGAACATTACTTGTTCTTATGTTTAACTGACTAGTTTAAGTATACGATAAAACTCAGTACATAGGAAAACACATAGTAGATCCACAACATTAGGACGTACGTACCAACATATCCAACTATGTTCCTATACATAAACATAGGCTATAATCTGGCAGATATTCGTAATCCCCATATGTTACTCACATAACTCATTGATAATCTTGCCACTCAGCTACAAAAAAAACTCTATTTCTCATGAGTAAATAACATATTTGAGAAATCTCTGAAGTGAATAATTTCACATCACAAGTTTAAAACCATCATACTTTTACTAACAAAATTTCTTCAACCAATCAACCTACCACAGATCTTAGTATTCAAACCAAGATTAGGCTGACTTATATAGACATCTTTGGACATAATATTAAGATTAATCATTACCACCACTATCCATAATCATGAATATCTTATAGCTCAACCCCCAAAACTCCTCTAGTTCCAGATTATTCAAAACAATCCCTAGAGAGTTCCTCTATTTCAACTGGATAGTTTAATCTTTGCACACATATTGGATTCCTCAAAGAAATCTATGCAACTGGTTGATCCCATGAAAGTCTTATTCCTATTTTTTTCGTCTCTCCCTCTTAAAAGAAATTTTATAATTTTGATTAAAAAGTTCTCAAGAGACAACGTATAAAATATCAAAGATCCAAAAAAGTTAGTAATGAGTATCCAATACTATTACAAACCAGACTTTTTCCAAAATCATAACAATCTTATCCTGAACGATAGAAATACTACATCCCGAACGATTCTGAGCCATATTCACAAAGCTTATATGGAAACATAATTTCGTATAACTATAACAGTCCTTCAGAACGTAGTTCTACACTAGAAGGAATTATATGAATCTCAATCCAATTGTCTCGTATTTTAGAAATTTCTGAAATTTAGAGGTTTAAAATAAAAGAGAAATAGATTGAAGGGCCTCTAGATTTTGTAAATAATGAGATACCATTTTGGATCTAGGTCTATATCTCATAATTTTCCAAAATACTCTGAAAGAATAGCCAATGGATTTCTCTGTTAGTATGGCCATTACAATAATCACTAACCATCGGTCTACAGATCATTATCGCACAAGAATATCCTTGGAATCACTTGTTGGAGTTAATGTTACTCCTACGCATCCTAACCACCCTCCGCTTCACTCTAAGAAAATCACTCTCTCCTAGCAGTCTGTAGAAATACACGCAAAGTTCCAACAGGCGACCGCAACCGCACCGCAAGAGTCTCTTCTGCGGTCTTATGCGACAACACAACTCACCGAAGGAACACCTTCAAGGGACCGCCAAGGCACCACCCAAGTCTAGTCTGCGGTCACAATGCGAAGTGGACAAAACCGCAAGAGAACCGAAGGATACCGCAAGTCAACGATTGCGGTCAACATGCCACTACGACCGCACCGCAATATCACACTTCTGCTTGCGTACGAAGGATATTTCCTGTCAATACTTGTTCACATCTTCACACTCCGCCAATAACCGAATCTATGGATCTACTCTTAGAACTGTTAATGATCTTTTAAACTGTAAGATTAGAATAATATAAGATCATCTGACAACTATTAAGCAAATAAGCATTATAAGAACATCGAGATCAATCCATGTGTTGACAGAGATCAAACAACCAAAACTGGTTTTTCAGTAGCTGACTCCTCATAGTTAGTGATCATAGAGAGAGAAAGTAATTATTTTGAAATATAGCAATTATCTGGATTTGTAAGTAGGATCACACACACAACACTATTGTTTTGTAATCTAATCGTTGTTACTACAACACTTATTTTTCCTATCAGTTGTATTCATGTTGAATGCTTGAATGCCTCTCACTCTTTCACCTGTTTTATCATAACCCATTAGTGAAGAAATGTATGGTTGTCATAGATGCCTAAATGTTTCACATTTCTTTCTGTCAGTAACAGAGAAGAACACGACTGCCTCAGACATCTAATCATTTGCATTCTCTTTATGGTTGTCTATGACACCTATACTGACATTTAACCAAATTAGAACTGCTCTATCATTCCATTCTTTAAGTAATTTAGATCCTATTACATCAGATTATTGTATTTGTTGGGACGGCCTTCATTTCTGCTACGGCCTTAGGAACTTGTGTCCACTCCATCAGAGTGGTATCAAAGTATCATACCATATCACCATCAGAGTGGTATCTGTTAAAAATTCACAATTCTAGCTTGACTAGTTTTGGTCATATGACTTGTAAATAGTTAGATGGTCATGATGTGGCTTGTCACACGTGCCAAATAGCATAGGATTCCATTCATAAGGATGTTCTCAAGTAGACCTAAGTTTTAGAACCCTTGGAATGAGTCCAAAATATGCTTAGATACAAGAGAGAAAAAAATAGGAGCTATTTTTGGTAATTTTTGCATTGTTGAGGGATCTCCAAGATTCCAACCCTAACTTGGTAGGGATGAAAGATCCACCAAATTAGAATTAGGGATAGGTTTAGGGCTACTCATACCTGCCCAAAACCATGATGGATCATGTATATATAGGTGATGATATCTCACCAAAGTCAATCAAGCAATTTCATGATTTTTCTCTCATAATGGTGCAATTGCTCTCTATGTTCATAATTCTTTGAGTTCTTGTGATTACTAATGATTATAGGATTGAATGTAGGTCTGGTGTACAGTACTCAGACTGTGGGAGGCCGTACTTTCACACGTGTGAAGCCTTCTTCAAGGATTTGGGCCATTTAGTGAGGTTCAAGCATAGATTTTTGATGGATTTTGATGGTTCAACTTGTGCTAATCTTATGAGATCATAATATATTGTTTCCCTCATCATTTCAAGTGTTTTAGGATGCTTATTTGCTGTAATTTTTACATGATATTAGAGCCTAAAGGCTGAAATGAGCTAAATCCTTGGTTTTCATTCAATTTGATCACAATTTTTTATCTAAATCTTGGTAGATTGGATCTTAGCATCTAGCATTGATTCTAGAACTCAAAGTGAGTCACATACATTGGAGATTGGTTTTGTGTGACTTCATTTGTAGGTGTTTACCAAGATAGCAAGTTTTGCTTGCTCCAAGCATTGATTTCTAAGCGAGTTTTGGAGGTGATTTCATAGAGGAGGCTTTCTAGCATTCAAGGAGAGGGAAGATCAGAGTTTTGGGGACTCTTCAAGGCTATTCTAAGGTGTAGTGGACACCTCCTAAAGTGATTTAGGTTCAGTCCAACCATTGCTTGACTTATGCACCAAATTAGATCAATTTTTCATCAATTTTGATCATTTTTTGCTTGTGATTGGATAGTAGATTGTGTTGCATCCTCATTAAGTTCCATTTAGATCTTTTACAAGTGATTTTGAAAGTATATTAGGTTGTTGAAATTCACTCTTGATCAGATCATTTGGAAGCTTTAATGTTCTTTATAGAAAGAGGGGCAATTCTACTAGTATTGTCTACTTCAATCAAGCAAGTGCATTGTTTCTAGTATTCTATGATTTGATTTTGTTAGAGATCATTCTTAGATCTTTATAGGAAGTCTATTACTGATCTTTTCAGGTCCCTAAAAAGTGGGATAAGGTAGATCTTCAATCGAATCAATAGAAGTAACCTTCATTTGTGTCAAGTCCTTGATTAGGAGACTAGATGGCATCTATAAATGCTTATCTTTTGGATACTAATGAAAGGCTCAACAAAACTAACTCTTCCATATGAAAAGTTAGAATGGAATCCATCATGATCATGCAAGATCTGATGGAAATTGTAAATGGTAAGGAGGGTGAACCTATTCATCCTCAAGAAAAAGCCAAATACATCAAGAGGTGCAATGTTGCACTACATTGCATAAAAATGAATGTTGCAAATGAACTCTTAAGAGAGGTAGGAGATTGCACTTCAGCTCAAGATGCTTGGGAGACTTTGCAAAAGGTCTATGAATCCAAGAACCAAACTAGAATGTTAGCTTTGAAGAATCAAATCTATAGAAGCTATCAAAAGAAAGGAGAGAGTGCACATACTTTTGTCCTAAGAGTAAAGGAATTGAACAAAGAGCTAGCCTTCATAGGTGATCCTATCAAGGATGAAGAGCTTGCTCAACTCATATTGAATGGACTAGGCGTTGAATTTGACAATTTGTTCAGGGATATGCAATTATGGGTAAGCTACCCATACTTGAAGAACTCCAAGGCACACTCATGGCCGAGGAATCAAGAAGGAGCCAAATGCAAGAGAGGATGGATAGGCTTTCCATCCAAGGTGGAGATGGCCAAGCTCTCTTCACCAAAGGCAAAGGCAAGTCCAAAGGCAAAGGATCAACATTCAAGAAGTCTTCAAAGCTTGAGGATCAAGAAGGAACCTCAAAGGCATCTCCATCAACCACCAAAGTCAAGAAGGACAAATCAAAGGTGAAGTGCTACTATTGTAGCAAGATGGGGCAATATGCCTCGGAATGCTTCAAGAGGAAGCAAGATCAAAGCCAAGCCAACATGAGCAAATAGGAGGAGGAGGAGAGTTCACATGAGGACTCTCTCATGATGTCCATATTTTCTTCAACAAGCTTCAAAGGAGAAGATCTTTGGTGGAGGTGCTATTCACACATGACTAGCAAAAGGGAGTTTTTCTCTTCTCTCTTATCTTATGATGGACCTATGAAGTCTATCTATACAGCAAATGATGAAGCTTGTAATATTGAAGGAGCTGGTAGCATTCCCCTTTGCTTAGGATCTTCCAAAAAGATCAACATAGAAGGTGTTTTAAACATTCCTACAATAACAAAGAATCTACTAAGTGTTGGCCAAATGGTAGACAATGGTTTCAATGTTGACTTTGCTTCAAATGAATGTTTCATCAAGAAGAAGGGTAAGATAGTGGATAAGGGCACTAGACTTGGCAAACTTCATAAGTTGGATGCATTTGTGGATACTAATGTTGTCATGTTGGCCGAGAAGAGCAAGATATCTACCTTCACCAAGGAGGATCCATCTTCCACAAGAGGGATCATGCTTGGATATACTATCTCAAGCAAGGGCTACAAAGTCTATCTCCCATTCTTGAACAAATTTGTTGTTTCAACGGATGTTATATTTGATGAATATCATATGCATATGCTTGAAGAAGGCTCAAGTGCTCCAACAATCAAGAAGAAGATGGTCGAGGAGCAAGATCTTGGTTTTGAGGAGGAGCTCATGGAGGAGCAAGCACCAAACCCACCTATCACACCAAGGAGATCTTCAAGGGAAAAAGTGGAACCATCAAGGCTCACATATCAAGGCAAAGGACAGCAAGTTGAGGGTATCTCATCCACTTCTTATGCTTTATCTAGTTTTGAATAACCATCTAATGTTGAAGATGCATTGAACTCCAAAGAATGGTATAAAGCTATGTTGGATGAGTATGATGCCTTGATTGAGAATGAAACTTGGTTGCTTGTTGAGAGACCTCAAAGTAATGTAATAGGATGCAAGTGGGTCTTCAAGCTTAAGTTGAATGCAAATGGGAGTGTTAACAAACATAAAGCAAGATTAGTTGCAAAAGGTTATGCTCAAGAGAGAGGGATAGACTATGAGGAAACTTTTGCACCCATGGCCAAGATGGTTACAATAAGGCTAACCATTGCACTTGCATCACATTTTGGATGGATCCTATGTCAAATGGATGTCTCTAATGCTTTATTGAATGGTTTTTTGGAAGAGGATATCTATATGAAGCAGCCACAAGGGTTCATCAAGCATGGAATGGAGAACAAAGTATGCCATCTCCAAAGAAGCATCTATGGCTTGAAGCAAGCCTCGAGATCTTGGAATTCAAGACTACATTGCTATCTTATTTCACTTTCTTTTGTTCAAAGTGAATATGATCCCACTCTTTACATTAAGTTTGATGATTTTGGTATTGTACTTTTACTCATTTATATAGATGACATCATCATTAGTGGAAATAGTGTTGATGGTACTGAAAAAATCAAGATAGATCTATCCTTAGAGTTCAAGATGGTAGATCTAGGGTGTCTTCACTTCATCTTAGGCATAGAGGTACTTAGAGGGTCTGATTTTATCTTTATAAGTCAAGTAAACTATGCTCAAAGTCTTTTGAAGAAGTTTAAGATGGAAGTATGCAAAAGTGTTGACACACCAATGGAGCAAGATGTAAAAGTGCCAAATGAAGATGATGAAAGATCCTTCATGGACATCACTTTGTTTAGGCAGCTTATAGGCTCCTTAATGTGGATCACTATAACTAGACCAAATCTTAGCTTTAGTGTATGTAGGTTGAGCCAATCCATGCAAAAGCCATTAAATATCCATTGGAAAAAAGGCTAAGAGTATTCTAAGATACATCTCGGGTACATTGGATTTTGGGATTCTATATAAAGGAGATGTGATTAACCTTCATGCGTTTAGTGATTTAGATTTTGCAGGGGACAAGAGGGATAGGAAATCAACAAGTGCCTATTCAACTTTCATAGGCAAAGGTGTGGTTTCATGGCTTTCAAAAAAGCAAGAAACTATATCTCTATCTTCAACCAAGGCCGAGTACAAAGCTTTGACAACCACTACAAAGGAGGTACTTTGGATCAAGATATTATTGGTGAAGCTAAAGATCATGGATTCAGAGGAGGCACCAATCATCTACAATGACAATATATCAGCCCAACACCTTGCATCTAACCCAATCTTCCATGCAAGATCTAAGCACATTGAGATATGCCATCACTTTGTGAGAGAAATGGTGCAAGCCAAGGTGATTGCTTTGGAGCATGTTCCAAGCAATCTACTTACTAAAACACTTCAAAAGACACCTTTTATGAAGTTCAGATCATCACTTGGAGTGATTAGTAAAGCAATGATTGAACCAAGCTAGATAGTGAGGAGGAGTGTTAAAAATTCACAATTCTAGCTTGACTAGTTTTGGTCATATGACTTGTAAATAGTTAGATGGTCATGATGTGGCTTGTCACACGTGCCAAATAGCATAGGATTCCATTCATAAAGATGTTCTCAAGTAGACCTAAGTGTTAGAACCTTTGGAATGAGTCCAAAATATGCTTAGATACAAGAGAGAAAAAATAGGAGCTATTTTTGGTTATTTTTGCATTGTTGAGGGATCTCCAAGATCTCAACCCTAACTTGGTAGGGATGAAAGATCCACCAAAATTAGCATTAGGGATAGGTTTAGGGCTGCTCATACCTGCCCAAAACCGTGATGGATCGTGTATATATAGGTGATGATATCTCACCAAAATCAATCGAGCAATTTCATGATTTTTCTCTCATAATGGTGCAATTGCTCTCTATGTTCATAATTGTTTGAGTCCTTGTGATTACTAATGATTATAGGATTGAATGCAGGTCTGGTGTACAGTACTCAAACTGTGGGAGGCCGTACTTTCACACGTGTGAAGCCTTCTTCAAGGATTTGGGTCATTTATTGAGGTTCAAGCATAGATTTTTGATGGATTTTGATGGTTCAACTTGTGCTAATCTTATGAGATCATAATCTATTGTTTCCCTCATCATTTCAAGTGTTTTAGGATCCTTATTTGCTGTAATTTTTACAGTATCAGAGCACATGGTTTTGGATCTATTAGAGTTTTAGGATCAAAGAACCTAATCCCAAATTGGTCGCTATAAAGCACAGTATGGAGGGAGAGTAGGTCTACAAGACACCTTACATGTCACCCTGCCACCTAGGCTTCACATGTGCAAGCTCTAACTATCCAAAAACAAGTAGGAGGGTGCACTTTTTAAGGTGGTATCATCAAAAATCCATCTCCAACCCAATAAGCATCCAATCAGAGGCTACAAGCACTCTTATAAGGTTCATTATAGAGGCACGGAGGCTTCTATCAGGTCCAGCAAGCAATCATAGCTCAGATCATGCAAAAATTGCATTTTTGGACTCCTTCAACAAGCAAAACTTCAACATAATGGTGCCTAGGCCTCACACTACCAAAGTGGATGAATTATGGCTTGAATCAGAGGCAATCCATATATCTTTCAGCTTTTAATAAGATCCAATAATTTCAGACCACCATTTGAGATTTATTCATACTAAAAAATCCTCAAAAGTACACTATTTTTTGACTGTTTGAGACCCTTAATGGTGTCCAATCCTAACCGAAATTCATGAAAGCCTTAGGACAACATCATTACACCTTTGAAAATGTGCATGCAAAGTATTGTCCATGAATTTTATGAAATTAGTCCAAAAACCATAAAAAAAAACCATGTTTTTTCACCAATTTTGACCAAAATTCGTGGATCAAATCCACAATTAAGTGCAATCAGACCTAAATCCCTATAAATAAATTACATGAAAGCACTAAAATATAGAATTTCAGTTAATTATGGTTTGTATAGCCCATTTAGTTAGAATTAAAGTAGAATCACTGTGTTACTATATTGTGGGTCCTATTAGTTGATAAGGATCAGTTGGCCTCACCGTGAGGCATGTCGACAGGACATGCGTCCTGCCAACGGCAACCTGGGTCATGCATGGGTTGCCTGAGTGAACAACTATATGTATAGTGTAATTTCATTTTGAGAAATACAGTTGCTATGTGCGCTTGCTGTGGAGAGTGTTTTCTGTCTGTGTTACTGTGTATTATGATCTGTGTTCCTGTTCGAAGCAAATTCTAAGTTGGTATCAGAGCCGTACAGGGAGTGTACACAGTACAGCATCGCCGTTGAAGAGAGCTTTGGGAGAACTGTCTTCTGAGAGTTTGGGGTTTACGGCAGGTTGAAGACGGAAGGATAAGCATTGGTGCAGAGAGTTTAGCACACAAAAGCTTGGTGAGCTTGAGACTGTGTGAGAATTCAGAGACAAGGGTTGTCGGCTGAATCATAATCTCAGCAAACGGAATTTTAAAATTTTGACCCGCCAACGGCAACCTGGGTCATGCATGGATTGCCTGAGTGAACAACTATATGTACGGTGTAGTTTCATTTTGAGAAATACAGTTGCTATGTGAGCTTGTTGTGGAGAGTGTTTTTTGTCTATGTTATTGTGTAGCATGATCTGTGTTCCTGTTCGAAGCAAATTCTAAGTCATTTCTAGTCCAAAAACCCCAATTTTTGGCTAAAAATCACTACCTAACTTTTGACTTTTCAACTGACATGCAATTGTTAGATCCAATAATGATTGTGAAATAGCAATTACAATTAGGAAAACTTACTAGATCAGTAGCTTTGATAAATTCTATGCAGCCAATGTTCGCCCATTTGGCCCTATGAGCTGCAACAAGTGAGCCTTGATCCTGGTGAGCGATCTTGTGAAGACCCTATTGGGAAACTATTGATCAGCTCTGATACCAATATGTTAGTGGGTATGGAATGAGGATGATCAGGCCGATGCAGTATAGGAGGCTGTCCTTCCAACAAATAAAAACAATGACGATAAATTGTAATAGGATCTAGATTTGCTAGAGAAGTGAAACATAGAGTTGTTCTGATATGTGTTGATAATGAATATCAGTGTAGGTGTCGTGGACAATCATAGAGAATTGCGAATAGATTAGGCGTCTATGACAATCATGTGATTCTTCATTACTGATATTTGTGAAAATGGAGAGAGAAGAGTGAGAGGTATTTAAACATTCAACATGAATGCAATATGATAGAAGAATAGCGAATTCGTATAATGAATGTTGTAGTAACAACAATCAGATCCCAAGACAGTTGCGTTGCGCGTGATCTTACTTATAGAAACAAATAATTGTTATAATTCAAGAATACTTTTACTCTCTCTATAATCTCTAACTTTGAGGAATCTACCGACTGATTGATATTGTTCTTCTAAAGTGATCTACTATATGTATATATCTCTAATCGCTCATTTTTCTTATATAGTTGTTTGATAATCTTATATTATTCTAATTTTACATTTACAAGATTATTAATAGTTCTGTAGTTGATCAATAGACCGTTTATTCAATGGAGCATGAAGACGTAGATAGGTACTGTAAGTTCAGATTTGTAGTATTTTGCATTCCTCATATTCTTTGGAAAAACCTTGGGTACTTGATTGATTCTTTCAAACCATGCCCTAGGAGCTTGCTTGTGCCCATATAGAGCCTTCTGCAATTTACATACCATGTGCTCTTACATTTGAAGGACATAACCTTTTGGTTGATAAATATAAATATCTTCTTGAATGTATCCATAAAGGAATGTTGTCTGGACGTCCATCTGATGAATGTCCATATCCTTTGCCATAGCTATAGCCAACAAGGTTCAAATAGATTGATGCTTTACCATTGGACTGAAAGCCTTCAGTGTAGTCTATTCCATATACTTGCTCGTATCCTTTAACCACCAATCGGGCTTTCCATTTGTATATTGATCCATTTGGCTTGAGCTTCAGTTTGAAGATCCATTTAGTGTCAATCAGTTTTATACCTGTAGGAGGATCAACAAAACTCCAGGTCTTGTTTTTCATCAACGAGCTATACTCAACGTCCATATCAGCCTTTAATTTGTCTATGCCTGACATTGACAATGCTTCTGCAACAGAGGCAGGTTCATCATGATTGATAAGCGCTTGAGGGATGAATCGATCAGGTTACTGTCATTGTCGAGTAGATCTTCAAGTTGTAGGTTCTTGAGTGAATGACTCTCCTGGGTGAATGACAAGGATGTCTTCAGGTTGTGGTTGAACAATCATATGTCCAAGCCAATCGCTGGTGAATGGAGTTATTGGAACAAACTCCTGCATTTGTTGCTTTTGCGCAAAATCATAGAACTTGTCTTCAAGGAAGACAATATCACGGCTAACTGATATCTGACCAGTTTCAATATCATAGATGCGATATGCTTTATGTGATATTGATTAACCAATGAAAATAATTATTGTTGTAATTTTTGCATAGGTGGAGCGTAGAAAGAGAAAAATCTCGTAAATTACATTGTACAACTATATAGCAATCTTGGTGATGTCATAGTTGATCTCATTGTTGGAATTGACACTTTGTTGCATGAGGCCAGTAGCCTTAGGAGGTCTATCGTTGGATTGGAAAATCAGACTAATTTTTACAAATGGCTGGTGAATTACTAAGGTGAGTCGAAGGTAAGTGCTACAACTTGATTTCTAGAGTGAATTATTGAGGTGAGCCAAAGGTAAGTGCTACAACTTGATTTTTGTTATGGTCATTTGCCAATGTTTAAAATTTTGCATATTCAAATTGATAATCCATTGTCATGATGTGTCACAAGTGTGAATGTTACTTGAACCATAGGAGAATGATGTTGTGAAGACGTTGATTTCCTTACAAACAACAACATAGAATAAGTTTAGGCATTCATTATTATGCACAAAGACATTAAAGCTCTAAGTATATAGCATCATAAAATATGTCTAATCATTAAGTTTTATGCAATGAATATATTAAGTCTTTTATAATTTTTGTAACTTTAATCCATGTACAAAAAGTAAAAAACACTTGCAATTGTTCACATATAAGTTTGAGATTCTATACTTTTAAATGTTTTGAAGATTATGCAATACACGATGTGAAGCATAGATGTGATTCTTGACAAAAACTCATTGAATTAGTGCACCCTCTTACTGGTTTTTCATCCAAAAGATTGTATTTCTAGGAATTGGTTCTAGAATAAGTTCTATATCAGGTACCGAGCAACCAGTTGAATCACTGGTAGATAGATCTAGAAATAAAGAATTTCTTGGAGGGAGAGCTGATGGTATATAATTGCCCAAGGAAACTTCTTGTGTGAGAATGATCTATACACTGATGGTTAGCATTTACTTCCAAGGTAGGGTTAATAGTGGAAACCATTCATCATCATTTTGGGTAGTATTCCATAAAATTCTAAGGTATTGATCTAGATCCCAAGTGGTATCTCATTGTTTACAAGATTTAAAAACCCCTATAAATAAATTTTCATTTGATTGAATCTATTAAATTTTCTTAGAATTTCTTGAATACAAGACATTGGATTGATTTAAATGACTCATTCCAATGTCAAATTATTCTTCCGAAGGACTCTTATCATCATGTGAATTACTACTTGTATAAATAGGACTTGGAATTCAAACGAATTGTAAGGACATTGATTTTCGATTTTTTGAATCCAATTTCATCTGTTTTGGAAATAAATTGTAGATGGATGGTGATTTTTGTCACTTGGGTTAAGAATATTTAAAGAAAAGTACTGGTTGTATTAGAGAAAATCCCTTGTGGAAAACACCTATTATCGACTTTTCATAATTTTAATATTTTCATACATCATCTCTCCAAACAACTTTTATTGAAATTAAGTAATTTCCGAGAGAGAGAGAGAGAGAGAGAGAGAGAGAGAGAGAGAGAGAGAGAGAGAGAGAGAGAGAGAGAGAGAGAGAGAGAGAGAGAAGAGAGAGAGAGAGAGAGAGAGAGAGAGAGAGAGAGAGAGAGAGAGAGAGAGAGAGAGAGAGAGAGAGAGAGAGAGAGAGAGAGAGAGAGAGAGAGAGAGAGAGAGAGAGAGAGAGAGAGAGAGAGAGAGAGAGAGTGACAGCATCTTGACCACAAAATAGTTGAAAAGGTGTTTGATTGGTACTACTCTTGCAAGCGGTTCTGAATGCCCATAATGTTGCATGCAATTTATGTTCCCAGTCAACAACTTGCTTCAATCGTTTTTGTCATAATAGTGCAGAGAATCTTATTGGAAGATTCAGCTTGGCCATTACCCTTGGGATAATACGGAGTACTAAACTGGTGTATAACAAAAAAGTCTTCAAACAAACACTTTATCGTTTGATTAACAAAGTGTGTACCACGATCAATGACGATTTCGATAGGACATCCAAATCTAATAATAATGTGTTCATAGAAAATTTTAGTTGTAGATTTCATGTCAGCAACTTTAACAGCTTTGGCTTCAACCCACTTGGTCATATAATCGATTGTTACATTGATATATTTGGCTTGAGATCCTCTTGTCGCAGGATGAATAGGTCCAACATAATCTAGTTCCCATTTCTCGAATGGTGCTTGCGATAAAACCAGATGTAAGGGTTCATAGTTTTGTCGCGTAGGATGTCATGCTCATTGGCAGACATCACATGACTAAATATAATTTTTGGTGTTTTTATGAAGTGTAGGCCACCAACACCCTGATTGCAAAAGCTTGCAAACAGTGATATCTATAGAAAAATGTCCTCCGCCCATTCCAACATGTGAAAACATGATAAATTCAAGGACTTCATGCGGTAAAACACATCTTCGAAGAATATCATCCATTCTGTGACGATACAATTGTCCCATAATCAATTGATAAGGTTGAGCCTTATGAATCAATTGTCTCTTTTGTACTTTTGTCAAGGAGTCATTAGGTTGACCTAACATTAAAAACTCAACAATATCCGTTGCCCACTCAGGTACTGATTCAACATAGAATAACACAGCATCTGGTAGTTCATCATCCACTTCAGTATTAACTGACGCAGATTCAATTCTTGAAACATGGTCAGCTAGATAATGTTGTTTACCCTTGCGAACCATAACTCGAAAATCAAATTCTATTAATAAGAGTAATAATCTTGCAATACGTCCTGTCTTACATGTCTTGTTTACCAAATAAAGCACGACTGGTGATCCATATAAAATGCAAAGTGCGTTTCCATAAGATAATGTCGAAACTTCCATACAGAAAAAATCATGGCCAACGCTTCATGTTTTGTTGTCGAATAGTTTTTTTCTGAATCTGTAAGTTGTCTACTTGCAAATCGTATGGGATAGTCTTTCTTGTATTTGCTTGGCTGTGTCAACACTGATCCAATAGCATATTTTGAGGCATCAGTGTGAATAAAAAAATTCAATTGTCCAATCTGGAGCATGTAGTATCGGTGCTAAAGCTAATGGTTTTTTTTAATTTTTCAAAGGCTTCTAATGCCTCAACTGTCAAATAGAAACAATGGTCAGTTTGTATATAGGTCTTGCAAGAACAGCAAAGAATATAGTGAAAATTCGATAATAATTTGCATGACCCATAAAAACATAAACTCCGTGAATTGTTCCTGGCGGTGGTAATTCCACAATGACTTTGATTCCGTAGCAATGCCATGTCTTGATACCACATGCCTGAGAACAACTTCGTGAGAAACCCATATCTGATGCTTTTCTGGATTTAAAGAGATTTGATACATGTGACAACGTTCAAATACTTTTTCCAAGTGATCCAAGTGGTCTGTATCTATGCTATGGACTCCAAGGTCATCCAAATAAATTTCAAGGAAATTCTATAAATAATTTTTGAAAGCGAATTGCATCACTCTTTGAAATGAACTAGGTGCATTGCCAGTACTTTATAAGCATAAGTACCCCATTCTGTCGCAAAAGCTGTTTTATGATGATCTACAAGTCAATCTTGACATGGTTGTATCCACTAAATCCATCCGGAAAATAGTAAGCTTCTCTGCTCCATCAAGGCGGTCCAAAATGCTTTCAGTACAAAGTAATATAAAGTGATCCTTTCGCGTCACTTTGTTCAAAGCTTTGAGATTCACACACATTCTCAATTTTTCATTCTTCTTAGGAACAGTGACAATTGGTGAAACCCATTCCGTGTGCTCGATCTCATAAAATGAAATCGGTTTTAAGCAGTCTCTGTAACTCTTTCTTTATCAAATCCGTTACATTAGGATTACAGCGATAGAATCTTGTGACCTTTGGAACTACATCAGACATTAAGGGTATGGTATGCTCAATAAGTGACGTCGGAATCCCTTTGAGATCTTTATAAGTCCAGGTGAAGCAATCTTGATACTTAATAAGCAATTTCTGTAGCTCTTGAAAGTGTTTAGAAGTAAGTTGTGCTCCCACTTGTACAATCTTTTCTGATTCTCTTGGTTTAGCAAGATTTATAGGCTGCATCCTAGTTGGGGGCCATCGTAAACATCTTTCGATTTTGGCACTTGTTCTTCAGGTTCATGATGTGCTTTTGGTAGCATAATAACCACATCATCCAAAGTGAAATGCTCTGGCATATCATGCTATACTTCATCTGATTTCTCTATTTCAAAAGGATTAGCCTTGGATCTTCGTTTAGCCTTCTTAGCAGGAATTGATCGTGGAGGTGATGACTTCCTAGACGGTGATGTCTTGCGAGAACTCTGACTTGAAGAATCGTCCTCGACTTTCCCTTTGTCTTTATACAATAAAGGTGGCACATTCTTAGAATCAACCTTTTGAGGTGGATATTCTCATTTCAGGACCATATTATAATGTTGCTTAGCTTGTTTCTTCGTCATTGATCCTGTAATCTAGTATTCCTTCAATATAACTGCTTTTGGCGATTTTATTGTTGATTCATCAAGAATATTAGTACAAATGTTTGCATGCTAGATACGGCCTTCCCTCTATGTGACGAGCTTGAAAATCCGCACATGTGCAAGACGGTTGTTGTGTTATGCTGACATCGTACTCTCCCTCATGGTCTAAACAAAATGTTGTAATGGTGAAGATTTCATGGTGTCCTTCTTTGACACACCTAACAACCTTCGCACTGGCCAACATAGTAAGACACCGATCAATGCGTTGTGCTTTGAGTGAGATCGTTGATCTGGTTTTAAATCGTCTTCTGGGTGGCAGAGTATCTCCTGCGTTTGGGAAAGATGATTCATGATCTTCAGTGGTGCCATGTCCTAGTGGGTGTTGTCCTAGTGTGCAATGTTGTTCATGAGAGTTTGATGCACCAGCACCCCTTTCATGAGAAATTGGTGGCTCGCCCCCATCCACAATCTGCATTTGTAAGACATAACCTCCACGTGTCAGGATGTCAGCTTCCTGTTGAGTTGAATTAGTGCCTTTGGTGATTAGCCAAATGTTGGAAAGTTTATGAGGCATTTGAGTAATCCATTTGTTTGTTTTCCACGTGTGTGTTCAATCACCGATACAAAACCACATAGATTGTGGAGTGCTTCCTTTAATATGCTTTCTAATATCGTAGAAGGAAGGCGCTGCGATACCTCTCATTGAACAACCAATAGGACGTTCACAAGGACCCTCTTTACAAATCAACCCAAGCCACTTGACTTGACTATTGGCAGCTATTCTTCATATTGCCCACATACTTATGTGTACTTATGTTGTTGTGTGGAGGGTGATGCTTTAGTGTACTCCATATATTTGAAAGACTTGCACAACTTTGATAATTAGCAAGAAATATAGTCATATACTACCATAATTACTTATAACAACTCTTTTATCATAGCTATTCTTCATATTGCCCACATACTTATGCGTACTTATGTTGTTGTGTGGAGGGTGATGCTTTAGTGTAACTCTTTAATCATTCTGTGAAGATTTACTCAAATAATGGATATTGGTCTTGCTTTTCAAAAAAAATTGTATGCTTGATTATATTGATTTGCAGTGTAATTGAAGTAATTGCAATGTAGCAAATCTCTTCAATGACAAAAAATAAATTTGAAATATTACTGAGAATTTGGGCAACATTGGTTGTTACGAGTCCTTTCGGTTGAAAGTGGGTTGATGCTTGCTTGGTCTTTAATTGATGTTGTTGGTGGATTTTCTATTGCTGGAAGATAGAAACTCTTCTATAGATGATGAGTTATTGCGGAATGGATTTTCTTCCAGTATCTCCATCAGATAAAGTTGTTGCAGACTCCGAGTGGCTCGACCATTAAAGGATTGTCTGCTCAACATGGTTAATGTGGCGGGACCCACTAGGTAAGGCTTGGCCAATAGTATTTCAAGTCGGTTCTTTTATTGTTGGGACATGGGTGCTTCAGGAAAAGCGTGGGTAAAATTTGCTTACGTAAAACCTGAAGTTTTATTGATTGTTGATAAGCAAGAACCTGGACTTGCCATATTTTCAATAAGGGTCTGGTGGCCATACCGGATAACCTTGTTCATTGATAATTGGGTAGTCAAGGCATTCCATCGGAGGATCCCAAGATAAGTATTGCTGATATAATGGATTCTCATAGATCAGCGCAACTGGTCCCAATGTCATGGACTCCCCCAAATCATAATGTGGATATGACATGCTTGCTTGACTCTCTTGTCTGTCCAGGTATTCATGGTATGCCATAACCTGAAGACTTTCCTCAGAAGTCAATATCAAAGATTTAGGACAAGGCTTTGTCATTGTAGGTGCTAGTTGTTCCCTGAGAGATTCATCACTAAGAAATCTTTGTAATGATTGCGTTAAGAGCCCTGATAGAACCTGCCGGAATTCCTCGGTTGCCAATTTCTTGACTTCCTCAGCTATCATTGGCTTGATAGATCCTACCAGCTCTTGCTTCTGTGATGTTGTTGTCGGTTTGCTCGTGGGTTTGTTTGTGTGCCTTGGGACTTTTGTCAAATTGCCTTCTTCCTCACTCGTTTCATAACCAGGTGGCACTAGGATTTTTCGTTTGTAGTGTATTTTTTCTGTAGGTGGATTGGTGGATTGGTGGACAGGTGCATATCGATCTACATAAGCCAAATGCCTCCTAGCTATTTGTGAATTTCTCATCGGGCAATTTCAATCTTGGCACGGATGATTAACTCCACATTGTGCACAACAAGGTTCGAATGTTGATTGACTCCTTGATGTGGACATTCGACTCGATGATATTTTCCTCCGCATCCATAGCATCTTACCGAGTGCAATATACCATCGCCTCTAAGTTGATAGGCATACATTGGTAATAGATTCCCCTTATGATCTTCCACAAAATAAATTGGTAGGCTATTGTGGTCTTCCTTGGAGTTCGGAGACATGCAAGATGATATGACCAATACCTTGGCATCTTCAACGACTGTCGAACTCACAACCATTCTTGAGGAACTAACACCACTTGTGGAAACTCGAAGGTAAGCCACAGTTCAAGTGTAAGATGTACTCACCAAGCAATTGTATCCAGTTTGTAATCGTTTATTATTCTCTGCTACTGATTGCGCCAAAAGATCATCAATGCCAAGAGTAGTGATTCATGAGGGGACTCACTAGACAACATCATGTTGTTGAAGAAAAATTCGATGTACAACTTCTTCCAAGGAAGTAGATTCCTAGGGCAAGGTTTGCCAGAAGATCGATGTTACATATTCAAGATGTCAGTGCAAGGTCCTGCTTTCGGTGTTAATATTGTGAATAGAATGAGGAGGGTCGGCAACGGAGACCTGAAGAACATGTGGGTGCAGTTTGACCACACAATGAGTATAAAGTCCTCTAGCAAGGATCCTATTCTAAGCATGCCAATAACAAGCAACACAAGGGAAACGGATGGTGGACAAACCAACCCAACCAATCCTAGATCCCCGAAGCTATGGATCAATCTCAAAGAGGAATGAGGATTCACACCAGCAGCATACTGGTACCAATCGTGCAATCAAGCATACACACTAGTGAGACACCAATAGGTATACTTATACCCTCCAAAGCCCATGCACCACTAGTAGTGCACTGTGACACCTCATTGGACACCTCTGTAGCCTATCTGGGTCATGTCATCCAGTTCCCCAATGACTCACTGATAGACCCATATGATCCACCATCATGAGTTTAGGCATACAACCATTAACTATGAGCTTATACACATAAGGGCCCCAATTCCCTTATAGTCACAATTAACTTACGGGTTGTAGGTCTACTGATCCCTAGCGTGGACACGCTACTGAGACCAGTTGTGGGCATGACATTATTCCCCCCTTATTTAAGTTCTATCCCCAAAACTTAAAACTAGGGAAGTTACTCCTTAAGCTCCCTTCCTGTTATCGAAAATCATCATTGTCTATGCAACTCTTCCATCGAACCATATGCTTGGTAACTATATGATTTCTCAATCATTTAGATGTTGTATCCAAGATTCTATGGGTTCAAGTCGAGACACACCCGATGATTGATCCAATAGGTCCAATTGGTCTCCAGAACCAAGATGCTCTCCTTCACGTAGACTCATCAAAAAAAGGTGATCCTCGGGAAGAGCAATTCAAAATTTTATTACTTTGTTGCTTACTCCGATTTCTCGAAAAACGTCGAGATTCTGTATCACACAATGGAAAAACCCCCACACAATTCGAGATTTCACCAAGAGCACAAATCATTGGCAAAACCTGCTTAGAAATGGCTCTTATACCAATATAAAGTCCTCTACCAAGGATCCTATTCTAAGCATGCCAATAACAAGCAACACAATGGAAACGAGGTAGACAAACCAACCCAACCAATCCTAGATTGAACGGATCTAGCCCCCAAGCTATGGATCAATCTCAAAGAGGAATGAGGATTCACACCAGCAGCATATTGCTACCAGTCATGCAATCAAGCATACACTAGTGAGACCCCAATAGGTATACTTATACCCTCCAAGGCCCATGCACCATTAGTAGTCTATTGTGACACCTCATTGGACACTTCTGCAGCCTATCTAGGCCACGTCATCTAGTTCCCCAATGACTCACTGATAGACTCATATATATCCACCATCATGAGTTTAGGCCTACAACCATGACCTATGCCCTTATACACATAAGGGCCCCAATTCCCTTATAGTCACAATTAACTTACAGGTTGTTGGTCTACTGATCCCTAGCATGGACACGCTACCCAAGACCAGTCATGGGCATGACAAGGAGGGTTAGTGGATGGAGTACAATGGCCTGTCATATCTATGACCCTGGGTACTACCCATTACAACATGTTTTGTAATTCTCCTAGTAACTTTTACCATGTTGTCATACATTCACTAATATTTGTTATTGTAGCATACAAGAACTACTCACAATTGTCGTTTGTGAAGAAACAAAATGTTTCTATTACCAAAGCTTTGCTAGCTTTCCACCCTGGCTTTGACAGAAAAGACACACGAAACAAAAATGTTCGTGAACAATTTCACGACACACGACATGAAATTGTTTCGCGACACAAAATCATTCGTGCTCCACAAAGGACCAAGAAGATCAGCCAAGTACCATGGGGTACAAGTATTTGATCAGATATCATGACATCAGCACAAGTACTCTAGAACGTGGCTAATCTGCCACTCTTGTAATCCATGATTAGTTGTAGATGTTTAATCTTTTTGATCTGGAAGTTACACGACGCGACACGAAACAGTTCGCGATATATATACTTTCTGCTTGATGCATAAAATGGTAAGACGAAAATATACTAAATAGATGTCCGCCTGTGAGCGACAATTTTGTAAGAGGATCAGCAGATCCAGAAGTCTACTAGTAAGCGAGACACTATTCGTGAGAGAATTGCATTTCTATCATGCCAATGCACTGTGTGGATCTCTCGCACATTGCTTGAAATCAAAAGATCAATAGATAATATTGTAGTTGTTATGTGCATATTATTCTGAATGATTGTATGATCTCAAATGAATATTTCCCTGCTACTATTTGTGTATCTGATTCACTTGTTTATTCAATTTCGCACATTGGTTTAATTTTGTTGAATGCTATATTAAACTATAACGTAGATCAGCAGTGTCTATCTACATTCTGGAAGATTGTAAGAATGATATAGCCGGTAGTGACCAGCAATCATATCTGAATTTTACACGAACTGATTTTATTCGCAAATGTTTTCGCTTCATGTTTCGCTTCGCGATCACTTGGCTTTAAGTGTAAATCAATTTCAAAGCTCACTTAAGTTTTGTTTCGCTTTGCTTCGCTTCATCTAGTTTCATTTCGTTTCATTACAAAGCCTGATTGATCTTTTCATGAATTCTTCTCTTTCGTCTAATTTCGCTTCGTTTCGTTTCGTTGCAAAGCTTGATTGGATCACGAATTCTTTTCGAGCAAAAATTATTCATGATCAGAACAGTATCGTGAAATGTTCGCGAATCGTTCAAGAGATTCCTGTTAGTTCGTTACTAGAATTTTACTGAAATTTTGAATTTGCACACTGTCCATCAATGGTATCAGAGCCACCATGTCAGATGGTAGCTGACAAAGGCCTTAGATAAAGGTTTGTTTGAGAAATAGAGGAGCAGTTGTTGACTGATCCCCTGCTCCAGAGGATCTGTTGTTTTACTATTTTCTTGATTCTTCTTTAGAACTGTTTCTGCCTGTTACCAAGCTTCATGACATTCGTTATATGTGTTCTTGATATTACAATGCCAAACCAGGCAGAAGGGACAGATTGATGTTGTAGTATTAATGTCCTGCCTATCAGAGGACAACTTAGAGTCATTCTCTCTTGAAAACACGTACATTCAAACAGAGATGCAAGCCTTGAACGTTCATTTATAGATCAGCATACAGCCCAAATGAACGTTCAATAGATTCTACAGCTACCTACTTTGAAAAATGAACTGAATTAGATCCTACAATATACTAACACTGAGCTACACTTGCATTAATTGACAAAACAAGAAACAATAACTAATCTACAACATCTTAGAGGTCCAAGAATCAAGAAACCAACCAGTCTTTTGATCATTGGACATCCCAAGAACATCAAGAACTAGAATGTTGCAGAATTTGCAAGATTTATACCACATTTCTAGCCTATTTAGTTTACTTAGAATGTTGGCTCCTACATTATTATACAAACAAGAAAAGAAGATGATGCTATTGTATTTGAATGTAGTGCAGGATTAGACTGTGGTGCAAGGGCGGTCGAAATTCGGTGTCAGTTGAGTGCGGTTGCTACGTGTCAAATGATAATGCAGGTGGGGTGCGGTTGTGCAGTTGGAATGCGGCTGTTTGTGGATGAATGCGGTCTTTACGAATGCACTTAGGGTGCGGTCGGTTTGTGGTTGAATGCTTGTTGTTGCGGTTCAAGGGCAAATGGAGATGGGGTGCGGTTGAACGCAGTCGTTGCAGTTGATGATGGTCAGTTGCGATTTGGTGCAGTGATGGTAGTCAGTTGCGATCTGGTGTGGTGATGGCGGTCACTACGGTGCAACAGTGGACGCAGGTGGACTGCTATCTGGTTGTGGGTGAATGAGTCCGCAACAGTGGAACAGTGGATGCAGTTTGAATTGGTGTGTTTGTGTTGTGATGTGGTTTAATGCGGTTTCCACGGTCAATTGTGATTTCAGCAGTCGATTGTGGTTTCAACGGATGATTGCGAGTGTGAATGCGGTGCTATGCAAATGCGGTTAGAGGGTGGCTGTTTGCGGATGGAATGGGATAGTTTGTGGGTGAAGGGTCTTTGTGCAATCGTAAGGTGGTGTTTGTGGGAAAATGCGGTGGTAGTGTAATCGTAAGGTGGGACAAGTGCGGACTACTGGGATAATTGGAGGCTCGTTGCAGTTGCGATGGTTGACGGTGGTGGTTTGATTGCGGTCTACGGTGGTTGCTAGTGTTGATTGCAATCAGTTGCAGTTCAAGGGCAAATGGAGATGGGGTGCGTGTGCAAGCGATTGTAGCAGTCAATTGGCAGTTTAAGAGGGTGGCTTGTTTGCGGGTGTGATTCTGTGGGAGTGCGGGCGTGATGCGATGCTAGTGTAGTCATAAGGTAATGTTTGCGGGAGAATGAAATAGTGTGCGGTTGAAGGGCGGGCTGTTGCGGTGCAAGGGCAGATGTAGTTAAAGAGTTGTAGTTTGCCATGGAATGCGGTGTAATGTGGTTCAAAGGCGGATGCAGGTGGAAGGTGGGTGGTTGCATTGGAATGCGATGTAATGGGTGTATGCAATCGGTTGGTAGGGGAATGCGGTGTAATGCGATTCAAAGGTGGATGCTGAGGGAGTGTAGTCGTAAGGTGGGGCGAGTGCGGTCATGATGGTTGTTGTGGTTGAATGTGGCATGAGTGCAGTCGTAAAGCTGTGCGAGTGCGGGCTGTTGCGGCTAGGATGGTAAGCTGTTGTGGTTGTAATGTGGTGTGATTGCAGTGATAAGGCGATGCTAATATAGTATAATGCAGTGCCAGGTCAGAATGTGATGCAAGGGTGGTCAGGATCTGATGTTTGTTGTACTCGTCAGTTCTGATTGTTATTTGAAGGTTCTATGGTCTGGCGTGGATTTGGTCTGGTTGAGATGGTGAGGGATCCCTTTGGTCAAGATCTGACGATGGGCTCCAGCTTCGGTTAAGATTTGAACGATGGGCTCCGGCTTCGGTCGAGATTTTAACGAGCACTTCGGCTCCGGTCGAGATCCGAGGCAGTGCATCGGTAGAGATCTGAATGAGGCCGTCGGTTGAGATTTGAAGCAGGCTGTCGATTGAGATTTCACGAAAAATCGTCAGTCGAGATTTCATAGATCACCGTCGGTTGAGATTTAACAGATGATCGTCGGTAGAGATTTAACAGATCACCGTCAGTTGACAGATGACCATTGGTCGAGATTTAATAGATCACTTTTGGTTGAGATTTAACAGCTCACTTCGGTTGAGATGGGAGGTAGTGCATCGGGTGAGATCTGATAGATCACTCCGGTTGAGATGGAAGTGTGAGAGGACGGAAGGAGCATGAAGGGTGGCTGAGGCAGTGTGAGGCTTTAGGGGATGAGCGTGGAGGTTTGTCTAGGACGAATAGGGATTACGGTTGAATGCGGTCGCAACGAGATGGAGTGTGGTCGCAACGGGTGTATGCGGGCCGTTTGCGTTGTGCGGATGCTTGCGGTGTTTGCGATGTGCAGAGGTTGCGATGGAATGGGGATGAAGGGTGATGTCGTAAGGTGGGGAGAGTGCGGACTGTTGCGACTGAATGCAGCTGTTGGGATTGAAGGCGATCGTGACGGGTGAATGCAGTTGTTGCGATGGAATGTGGTCACGACGGATGGAGTGTTGTCATAGGATGGAATGTGACTATTTGCGATGGTATGCGATTGTTGCGATGGGAGGCAGCTATTGCGAGGGAATGTGGTCAGTTGCGGTGGTGAGGAGTCCCTTCTGTCTAGATTGGATAGAATCTCGTCGGTTGAGATTTGATACAGTCTCTCCGGGTGAGATGTGAACATTGTGCTCCGGTTGAGAGGCAACAGAGGGCGTCGGTTGAGATCTAAGACTGTCTGTCGGTTGAGATCTGAAGCAGGCCGTCAGTTGAGATCTCACTGAGGGACACCGATTGAGATGGGAGGCAGTGCGTCGGTTGAGATCTGACAGATTGGCCTCTGGTTGAGATTTAACTGATGGGCGCCAATTGAGATGGGAGGCTGTGCGTCAGTTGAGATCTGACAGATTGGCCTCCTTTGGATGAAATTTAAGCTGGGCCTCTGGTAGAGATTTAAAGCATGAGGAACGGGAGGAGCGTGAGCTTGGAGTTGAAGGAAATGTAGGTCTGTTTTGGCGTGTGTTAACAATGGATTTGCGAGTCTATCGACCCGTGGATTTGTGTAATGAGATAGCCATTGAAGTGGCTCTATCCAGTGTGTAGAAACTCAGATTTGTGAAAAGATTTGGGAGTTTGTTTGCAGGAATCTGAGCGTGGACTTTGTTGCAGTTCTTATGGAGTTAGATTGTATTGGAGTTCAAGTGGCAACGAGCGACAAATGTTGACAGATCCCCTGCTCCAGAGGATCTGTTGTTTTACAATTTTCTTGATTCTTCTTCAGAACTGTTTTTGCCTATTACCAGGCTTCATGGCATTCGTTATATGTGTTCTTGGTATTACAATGCCAAACCAGGCAGAAGGGACAGATTGACGTTGTAGTATTAATGTCCTACCTGTCAAAGGACAACTCAGAGTCGTTCTCTCTCGAAAACACTTACATTCAAACAGAGATGCAAGCCTTGAACGTTCATTTACAGATCAACATACAGCCCAAATGAACATTCAGTAGATTCTACAGCTACCTACTCTGAAAAATGAACTGAATCAGATTCTAAAATATACTAACATTGAGCTACACTTGCGTTAATTGACAAAACAAGAAACAAGAACTAACCTACAGCATCTTAGAGGTCCAAGAATCAAGAAGCCAACCAGTCTTTTGATTCTTGGACATCCCAAGAACATCAAGAGCTAGAATGTTGGAGGATTTGCAAGATTTACACCACATTTCTAGCCTACAATACATGCTAACTCATCATTGAATGCTTTAACCCTCAAAACAAAAGCATGAGTACTTTCATCCTTCTTTTGCAAACTTTGAAAGATTTGCCTCCTAAGGGTTAGGACCCTTGATGTAGACTTGGACTCATAAATCTTCTTTAAAGATTCCCAAGCCTCACTATATGTAGTGCACTTACCAACTTCCTTGAGAAGTTCATTGGTCACATTCACCTTTATAGCATGAAGAGATTTCTTTGGCTTCCTATCATACCTAAATTGTTCTTGAGGTGCCAAAGGTCTTTCCTCCACACCTACAACAATATCCATCACCTCATTCATCTCAAGGAGAGACTCCATTCTCACCTTCCAAGTTGAATAGCTGCTTGAGATAAGCCTATCATTGCTCTCCAACATGAAGCCTCCATTTGTAGCCATGTTGCAATGATTTGATCTTCTCTTTCAACCCATTCCAATGCACTTAGAACTCTCTTGAAAATCAATAAATGAATTCAAGAAGAAATCACAAAGATATGGAACCTCTCAAATCTCTTTCTTGCACAAAAAAATAACAAATCCAATACATAGAATTGATGACACTTGATTAACAAATGATCAACCTACAATATTATGAACTTTTGCACTCTCTAAGATTGAAACACACTCTTGAAAAGTCCAACAACTTCAAACACAAGAGATTCAATCAATTTTAGAGTTTCCACAAAAGTACACAAATTGAATCATTCACATTCTACATGCAAAAGCTAGAAACTTGATATAGGATCTTGAAGAATTCTAAAACCTTTCTTATGCATCAAAACTCACCACAATCCAACAATTAGGGAGGTAAATCGGCCTACTACAAGTATTTTGATCTACATTGAGCTCTGGATTACAAAAATTCTCATTCTACACATGAAAAATGCTTGATTTTGACTAGGAATCACTCTAGCATGCTCTAGAATTGGTGATACCTCCAAATCACTAACTAGAAATGGCTCCTCCTCCAAATAGCCTGCAACAAAGCTCTGATACCATGTGAAGAAAATCAGATCACAAAGACCTAATTATAGTTAAAATAGCAATGATCGACTTATACAGTGCTTTCTTATTTCGACGGCACCACGTGTGCTTAGTTCTAGAGTTATCGGGCCATCTTTCTTTTACGAGCCCTTTAAGTGCTTTTAAGCAACTGATCTTTGTACTTACTTATCAGTTGAATATACAGTTTGTTGAGAGCAATTATGTTGTCTTGTCTTGTTGCACTTGACGTTGTGCTGTGGTGATTGATCTGGTCGGGTGTTTAGACTGTGTTTTCTTAACTTGACATCAGAGCCTCTTGGTGGCTTGATATCACCGGACAAGAACAGAGAGCTGCGAATTCACGACGGTTTGTTGGCTAGGAAGCACAAAACTGAGTCTTTGGATATTCGTGGAATAGCTCAAAATTGTAAGAAGATTCAGAGGCAGGGGATTGTCAGCTGAATCAGAGGGCAAGCAAAAAGTGAAGCTGAAAATCTTCTGAAGGGTTGCTTGGCATGTGTGATTGGTTTGAATCCAATCGAACACCGTTTGAAGAGCGGTTTGGACAAAACATTGCCTGTTGTAGGGCGACCTCAGCAAGATAGGAGCTGCTAGTGAAAGCTCAGGGAAAGCCTGAGTAAAGCCCAATATATCCTTCTCTTCAAAGCTGCTAGGGTTTCAAAGTGCAAAATCGTGGATATCTCCTTGTAGGAGGACCTTTTTCGAGCTGTAAGTTGCTGAGGAAGGGCGCCCTAGTAAGGAGAATCAGCCTGTAAGAGGCCGTGGAAGGCCGTGGATTAGATAGAGAGCTGGATCGCGATTAGCAGCCAGAAAACCCGTGAGAAAGCCATAGCCAGGGGAGCTTGGAGAGCGAAGGAGGCAGGCAGACCTCGCGCGTGCCCAGTCGCGCAACTACCATAGCGTTTGGAGGGGTCTAGCGCTTGCAAGGAATCCATTTCAGCGTGTTGAAGGAACCTCGACCATCGGATCATGTCTATTGAAGATCTATGATGGAAAATGGAGAAATATAGGCCGTAGGATCAAGGGCCACCGTTGGGATGCATGTGAAAATCCCTGAAGGGGTCTGAAGTGCAAAGTGCATTGCAACTTCATTAAAAATCTTCAATCTGAAAAAATTGTTGGGTCCCAAGTTTTTGAAGGTGAAGTTTCTTCACACTGAAGAAATAGTTCAAAAACCCAAATTGCCCTTATTTTCACCTCCTTTAGCCTATTTTGGCCAAACGAAAGGCTATAGCCTCCAAACGAAGGGCATCTTGACTATACCTGCAAGTACGGTACACCAAAACAGAGTGATTTCTGTGGAGAAAGTGTTTAAAATGCATCAGAAGTGATTTCACCATTCCACTGGGCAGGTAGTTGGTAGTTGGTGACGAGAAGCATTTCGGAAAGCGACGCCAGTTTGGCTTTCAATTTGGCGAAAGAGCGGCGGGTGGCCTGGTAAGCCAAAAACTGCAGGTCATTATTTGTGATTTCTGACATTACGATTGGCTTCGGCATACGTTTTATAGCCTACAGGTGGAGTTTCAAGTCGTTTGGAGATGGCAAACATTAATGAGGCAATTTTGGGCAATGCAAGCAAACTTGATGAGGCTTCTAACTACAACATCTAGAAATTCAAAATGAAGAGCATTTTGATGGAAAAAGAATTATGGGAGATTGTGGTAGGTATTGAAATCCGACCAAATACCACTCCAGGTGATATGAGGGCCTTTGATAAAAAGGCGCAGAGAGCATTGTCCTTAATCAATCTTTCAGTGAAAGACCATGTAATCAATTACTTAGACACTCCTTGGGATACATACTCTCCATGTAGTGTATCACCTGAATCTAAGATACCAAAATGGTATGAAAAGATCATGAAAGACGCAAAGCTAAATCAACCAGGATCCATCACACAAGGAGAAGTGAGAAGATCAACGCGGGAAATGAAGTCTCCCGATCGTTATCATGTGAACTATGCCCTAATGAGTGACATTTTGAAGTGCCGAGAACCATCAACCTTTGATGAGGCAAAAGATCACAAAGAATGGCAAAGGGCAATGGAAGAGGAAATAGAATCTATCCATAGGCATGATACATGGGAGTTGGTGGATCTACCACTTGGAAAGAAACCCATTGACAACAAATGGGTGTGTAGAACAAAGTTTCATGCGGATGGCACGATAGCAAAGCATAAAGCACGCCTAGTAGTGAAGGGTTATGAGCAAAGCAAAGGAATTGGCTATGAAGAGACATTTGCTCCAATGGCTAAGTGGACTGCGCTACGTCTTATCATTGCCTTAGCATCTCATTTTGGGTGGAAAATCCATCAAATGGATGTGAAGTCCACTTTTTTGAATGGTGACTTAGAGGATGAAGTTTACATGGTCCAACTGCAGGGCTTTATGGCAAAAGGGCAAGAACAAAAGGTATGTAAACTACACAAAGCACTTTATGGCCTTAAGCAAGCGCCACGCGCATGGTATGGACACATTGACAAGTACTTTCTTTCTCATGGGTTTGTAAGAACAAATTCAGATCCAAACCTTTATGTTCTTATAAATGATGACAAAATTGCCTTGATTGTACTTTACGTTGATGATATCATTATCACGGGCAATGATGAGAACCTCACTCGTTCTATCAAAGCCAACTTATGCAAGCAGTTTGAGATGACAAATTTGGATCTTATGCACTATTGCTTGGCAAACTGGCAATGATATCAGGTTATGTCAAAACAAGTATGTGGGCGAGATATTGGAGAGATTTCACATGACAGAGTGCAAACCTTCCATCACCCCTTGCGAAGCTGGTAAGAAATTATCTCGTGTTGATGATAGTGCACATGTTGACGCTACTCTATTTCGTCAGCTAGTTGGAAGTTTGATATATCTTACAACTACACGTCCTGATATCTGCTATGCTGTAAGTTTGATTAGCCAATTCATGTCATCACCCACTATGGACCATTGGAAAACTGCAAAAAGGATTTTGAGGTATGTGAAAGGTACACCTAACCTTGGCCTAATCTACAAAAGACAGAGTGTTTTACCTAAGTTGCAGGGTTATGTTGACGCTGATTGGGCATGAAGTATAGATGATAGAAAGTCAACAACAAGTTATGCCTTCAATTTTGGTAGCGGTTGTTTTTCATGGTCTAGCAAGAAGCAAGATACTATTTCTCTTTCTTCTACAGAAGCCGAATATAAAGCGTTGAGTTCTGCTACCCAGGAAGCTATTTGGCTACGTAAGTTATTATGTGAGATTGGCATGAAGCAGGTAAATCCTACTGTTATTTTTTGTGACAGTCAAAGTGGAATACAATTGGCTAAGAATCCTATCTTTCACGCAAGGACAAAACATATTGAGGTGAAATATCACTTTGTGCGTGAGAAGTTACAATATGAAGATATAAGTATTGTACATTGTTCTACGTTATTACAAGTTGCTGATATATTTACAAAAGCGTTAAGTAAAAAAAAGTTTGAGACTTTTAGAGCCAAACTTGGCATAGATCTCGTTATGTAAAAGGCCTTTACTTGTAATACTATCATGGAGGTATGTTCCATGAATAGAGTAAACTCTAAAATAAAGAGAGACGTTGATCATTGAGGGAGAGAGTTAAAATAGCAATGATCGACTTACACTGTGCTTTCTTATTTTGACGACACCACGTGTGCTTAGTTCTAGAGTTATCGGGCCATCTTTCTTTTACGAGCCCTTTGAGTGCTTTTAAGCAGCTGATCTTTGTACTTACTTATCAGTTGAATATACAGTTTGTTGAGAGCAATTCTGTTGTCTTGTCTTATTGTACTTGATGTTGTGATGTGGTGATTGATCCGGTCGGGTGTTTAAACTGTGAATCTTTGACAAGTTGAGTGTTGTTGAAAGTCACCTTTCCTTTGGCTTGGAGAGATTCATCAAAAAGTACATCTCTCCAAGCCAAAGGAAGTCACCTTTCCTTTGGCTTGAAAATGAATGAACATCCGAGTGTATAAGGTCAAGAGGAGAGTTAGATCTTATCAAAGATCTTTTGAAATGAAGCTTATGAGATTTGGAGAGTCCACAAGCATCACAAAGCTTGCCACACTTGGATATGGTTTTGGGAAGTCCTCTTGCTAGCTCCTTTGTCACCATGGTCTCCATAGCTTTGTAGTTAGGATGGCCTAACCTTTTGTGCCATAATTCCACTTGAGCTCCTCCCTTGCCATGTTCACACTTCCAACCATCACATTAGCATCCAATTTGAATAACCTCCCTTGCTTGAAACCACTAGCAATACATTTTTCATCTTTCAAGATAGAACATGCTCCATGCTTGAAATGTACATCTAATCCACTATCCATAAGTTGTCCTACACCCAACAAGTTCTTTGTAATTGAAGGTACATAAAGAACATTGTCTAGATCTACTTTTTTAGATGATCCTAGACATAAAGGAATGGATCCAACACCTACAATCTCACATTCTTGATCACTTGTAGTGAAGATAAATCTCTTAGAATTATTGTAAGAAAGTAGATTAGAAAAGTAGTCTTTTTAGTGAGTCATGTGAGAGCTTGCCCCACTATCAATCCACCAAGTGTCTTGATTAGATGTTTGTGGTGAGGATACCATCAAAGATAGATTGCCTTCTTCCTCCTCCTCAAGCACAAGATTGCCTTGATTGTCCTTCTCTTGGGCATTCTTCTTCTTGTAGCACTCGGATGCAAAATGTCCATTTTTTTCACAAAAGAAACACTTTAGCTTCTTCTTGTACTTCTTGCTCTTGCCTTTGGAACTTGATGCTCCATCTTTGTTCTCCATCTCCATGTCTTGATTCTTTTTGGAAGGAAACTTCTTCTTCTTGCCTTTCAAAGAAAAGTTAACTTTTTCATCACCATCATTCAAAGATAAGGAACTCATCCTACTTTTGATATGAAGCATTCTACTCTCCTCACTAACAAGCACACTTTGAAGTTTTTCAATACTAGGAAGTGAATCTTGAATAGCAAAGGTTTGAACAAGATTGGAATAATCATCTCCTAATCCATTCAAAATGATTTGAACTAATTTATCATCTTTGATTTTATCATCTATAGAAGACAACTCCTTATTCAAAGATTTGATCCTAAAGACATAATTCTGGGCACTTTCACTACTTCCTTTCATGCATTGAAGGATTTGATTCCTAAGCATGAGTATCCTTGAAGTGTTCTTGGATCCATAAATGGCTTTAATGAATCCCATGCCTCTTTGGATGTGGTACAAGATGAGATTTCTTTCAAAAGTTCATTACTTACATTCATTTTTATGCAAGGTAATGCAACTCTACATCTCTTTTTGTACTTAACCAACTCAACTCCTCCTTGAGGTTCTACTTCCACCTCAACTACTATGTCATAAAGATCATGAAGTACAAGCAAAGACTCCATTCGAACTATCCAAGTAGCATAATCAGTGGATGTAAGTCTTTCACTTGCTTCAAGCAAAAAACCACCCATTGATGCCATTTTTGAATGTGAAAAAGCACTAGAAATTCTTATGGTTTCTCTAAGAGATCTGAACCTAAAGTCTTCTAGCAATTTAGAAAGCTTATAGACTCAATCCTATCACTCATGAACCAATCTAGAATGATGAAAATTTAGATTCTAGTCTCAAACTTGCAAAATCACTCCTTAATCTATGATTATTAGCAATTTCTTTCTTTAACCTCAACATACACTCAAAAAATCAGAGAAGATAAATTAGTGCACCTAATTCAAGCTTCAATTTTAATTTTTTGGCTGATCTAATCCAAGAACTAATCAAGGGATTAGATTCACTATAGAAAATGCTTGATTTTGCACCAAAAATCACTCAAATTGGGTATGTGAGTCAAATTCTAATTTTTTTTGAAATTTCTCAGTCAAAACCGGAGATGTACGGCCTCACACGTGTGAAAAAGGATTCCTACAGCCCACAACAAGAGAGAGAGAGAGAGAGAGAGAGAGAGAGAGAGAGAGAGAGAGAGAGAGAGAGAGAGAGAGAGAGAGAGAGAATGTTGATCAAGCCTGCAACATAACACAGAACAACACTTAGGCTATTTGATTCAGACAACAGAAACAGAGCAGACACAATAGTAACAATAGTCATAAGCAAAGAAAGCAAATAGGTAACAGATAAATTGTAGACTTCCATTTTTATTTTCAGGTTGAGAATGGACATACCGTGCTACTTCAGAAGCCAATATATACAACTGATTGTGACGTTCAATTTCATTTCATTTCTTCTATTTTCAATGTGATCTTATGCTTGGTTTGTCGAACATGGTTTAGAATTTGCTAAGTGATGGTTTATGCCCTTTGATCTTTGGCTTAGTAGGAGAGCACCTATAGCTTCATTACAAAATCAAGCATCTACTACACATAGAAGATGTAAACTTAACAAGAACTTGTCAAAATCACTTATGTATGATAATTGTTCCTGTCCGTACAATGGCCGTACTACAACTCACACGTGAGAACTCATACATATAAGAAAAATAGCATTCTATATACAAAAATTCACTATATCACCACCAAGATGCAAAAAATGGATGTAGAACCCAAAGATATATCTTTCATAAGAATGAATGAGAGAGATGAATTTCTTCCACACTTGTATGCCAATTTATAATGGCCTCTTGCCCTATTTGAATTATCTTGCCCAAGCTTATCAACTTATGGAATTTTCTAGAAACCTCTCCAAAAAGCTAGATAACTTGACTAGATTATGTATCTCTACTAACCAATTGTGAAGTTTGAGACTCCAAGCCCGTTGAGTTGCCAGCTGGCAGCGCAAAAAATTCCCCTTCATTTCTTTCGTGTCTTTTCGTTTTGCGTCACTTTGCGATTTTTGCGGTCTTGGCGGTATGTTTACGATTCATGAATCGTTCATCCTTTTGTTTGTCCTGGAAGCACGCTGACTTTCGTGAATCGTTCAACCTTCGAGTCAAGGCTCGTTGACTTTCGCATTGCGACAAAGTTGTAGGAGTTCACCATTTCTGACACTCCCTCTTGAACCTTGCAGCTTTGTACGTTAAATCCAATTGTTTGCTTGGCAAAGAGTGGCTTGTCGAGCGGCTTCGTGAGCAGATCTGCAATCATGTCTTCTGATTTTATGTACTTGACCTGGAACTCTCCTTTCAAGATTAAATCTCGAATGTGATGGTACTTCAGAGGTACGTGTTTTGTCTTTGAATGGAAGACAAGATCTTGGGATAGATAAATGGCACTCTGAGAGTCCATCATCATTGTGACCGGAAGGATTCGAAGTCAAAGGCCAAGAGCACAAAGTGTGCAAGCTGCACAAAGCAATCTACGGTCTGAAACATGCCACAAGAGCATGGTTCGATAGAATCAACTCTTATCTCATTCAATTGGGATTTGCAAACAAATCAGTTGACTATAATGTTTATTCAAAGCATATAGGCACCAATTCAGTTCACATAGCTCTTTACGTAGATGATGCATTTATTTTGTCTGACGACACTTCTTTTCTGCACACTACTAAGACTGATCTGTCAAAGAAATTTGACATGACTGATTTAGGAGCTGTTCATTCTTTGCTAGAAATAGACTTCAGAAGAAGATCCATCTTAACCAGCAGACATATCTAAAAGGCATTTTAGAAAAGTTTCGGTTTTTTTCGCATTTTCTTGAAATGTGACACTTGCATAGTTCAAAAGTTTAACTGTTTTTAACACACCTTTGGCTCTTTGAGAAAAATGCGAAGAGAGAAAAAATCCCGAAGGTTATCTATTTTCATGCGTTAAACTGTTTTAAAGACATCACTTTTGAGGGCACCTTCGGCTTCTTGCGAAAAATGCGAAGAGAGAAAAAAATCCTAAAGGTCATCTAAAATAAACGAGGAATGTTCCAGTGACGTCCTCGTCCGCGTCAACGATGCTGAATTATTGACCGTATATACTGTGTATAGTTGTCACAAAAGCCATATACTTCCAAGTACAACGACTTTTCTAATTAGGTGACCAACATTCAATGTAATTAATACACGGATGAAATCTATAAATAGATTGTCCAAACACAGATTAGTGGTTGCTCCGTCTATGAGACACATTATTTGAACCTCCCAATTATGCCGTCATTTTTTGGTTGTAATTGCTATTTGTATTGTGCTTATGTGTAATATATCAGCAGCTTGCTTTTATCTGTGTACAACATAGATGAATGCATGTTGTGATTGAATACACTTTTAATGTTGTTTGATTGCGCTCATTTACTCACTCTGATCAGAACATGGACGTCTAAGACTCCTCAGTTTCTGATCAGACGATGGCCGTCTTTGACGCTTGAGGAACTCGCGACATCATACTGCTCTTCCATTTATTTCAAAACTATTTTTTACATTGAATCTGATTTCAGTAGCACTACACACACAAACCATCTTTAATCTCTTCAGTGGACTGTACTCTTATTTTAGAGTATGAATTAATTTTTAAGATCATGTTGGGCAATTAGAACACCTAAAGCTGTGATTATATTTAGCATAAGCTGTCTATTAGACTGTTTTTGCATTTAGTAGCTCATTATAACGGGAGAGCTGTTCCGCAATATTCCTGCTCTCTTCTCCGTTCGTGTTCTTCTATCTCCCTTGCCCCATCATGTTCAAGTTGAGTTTATTTGGCAATTTTGAGGCCAGGCCAATATGCATTTTCAACTTAGAGATAAACTTTAGAGTTAAATTTTTTTTACTACTTCTAGTAGTTACTTTATTTATCTTTACATCTAAATTTGGCCATCGATGGTTGATTTTGAGCCATATAAGAAACCTTATAATCTAAAATGAAGCCATAAAAAATGAATTTCAACATTTGAGTTGTTTGTATTTGTCTATTTTTTTTAGCACTCCTATGAGAATATTTAGCTCATAAAGACTGAATTTTGTGCTCTATGCACTTACTATTTAGCTCATAAAGACTCTTTTGTGCTCTCTGCACTTACTTAGGTCTCCAAAAAGGGAGAGAGAGAGAGAGAGAGAGAGAGTGAGTGAGTGTGATTGATTTTGGGTTCATGTCTGCTGGAAAAGCAAGTTCTATGGTGAGTTTCTGCATTCTTTTTCTTTCATTTATTCATTCATTCAGAGCTAGCATTTGCTTATTCAATCTGCAATTGTCTTTGAAATTCTAGGCTGAGTACACTAGTTTGGGCATCGTTATTTCCTTTTTGTCTCAACTTTTGCATTATCGTGTTGCAGAATGCTGTAATATTTAAGTACTGTTGCTGTTATGGAGCTCTCACAGTGTCAATGAGCAACAACAGCAGCAAACATTAGTGGGTTTTTTCGATCAACACACAAAAGATCAGCTGTGCAAATAAGTTTCTAGATTCATGAGCTACAAGCAGGCATGCCTTGCATTTGCGTGTGAAAATGCCCATCTGTTTTTTTTTCCTCTCGAAATGTCCATCTATTTGGTGCAATCCCACCAAGCCTTTTTTCAAAGAACAAAAAATGAACGGGAACTGGCGTTGATGCTATTGTAGGCTGGAGCAGTCAGCGATGGGAAGGCAAGCAAAGGAACAACCACATCACGGACTGGGATGGTGGGAATGGTTCACTGGGCTGCTGCATGTGGTGGTGGATGTGTTTTTGCAAAGGGTTAGAGCGTGCCATCTCTCACAGCGCATGGACCTGCCGACCGTATCCGATCTTTCTTGTATTGTCACCGGAGCCACCAGTGGCATTGGCCTCCACACTGCCGAGTGAGTCCCCCTTCCAAGCAGAATTAACACTTCATTGCTCCATCTTGCAATGCCCTCAGGTTCTTTTGACAACATCTCTATAAAGACGTAACAAGATAGAGAGTGTTGGCTGATCTAGTGCAAAATTATTCCTTTCTTGGTTCTAGAGCACTATATCCCCATTTCCTTGCTAGTGACGGAAAATGGGACACCATTTATCGATTCCAATCCAGGAATTAGCTAATGTTTCTTGATAAACTCTCAAGTCTGAAAGATTTACATCATGTCTGTTTTGCACAATCGTTTTAAAGGATCAGGAAAATCAATATCATTTCTTCCCTGTTCGGAAAAGCTTTTAACAAGAATGCTTCTGTGAGATTTTTTGCTAACGTGGGATACTGAGATAGAATCTGTTGGTACATGGGTGGTGCAGGCAGCTAGCAAAGGCTGGGGCTCATGTTGTACTTGCATGTAGAAATACAGAGGCTGCAAGTGAGCTAGTACATCAGTGGCAAATAGATCAAGCACAAAAAGGAGGACCACTTCTTGATGTGGAAGTAAGTACAGTTTCAGTGCACAATATTCCACATGATTATCAGCTCATTAATATGCAATCGATTGGTACCTCTAGAACAAACTTGTGAACCAAATTATTATCATTTTGGAAGGCTCTAACTGTCGTTGTTGCATATCATTTCAATCTCCTCCTCATGAGAAATGCCGTAAACTTCGTTCTCTCGACGAAGCTGCATCTGATGCAACTTCTTATTATTGCATTGTATACATTCTTTGCAGAGGTGATTACCCAAACAAAAGTAGCACAACCCTTCATTTTTGGCTTTATCCTCATTAAGCATAGGGAGCCACAAATCCTCTCACAAACCAAAGATAAATTTGTATCTGCAACAATTTTGGGATGTTGTTAGTACCTCATAATACTAATCTGCATAAGCTTTGAATGTTAAGTTCTTTTGCCTAGGCAAATATCAAGCATCAGTTGCCCCCACATACTCTTGGGCGGGTATAAACTGGGTTCAGAAAACCCACTCAAACTCAGCCCAAGTTGTGGGGCACTTGGTGGTATGATGTGGTTTCTGCCACCACCTATTTCAATGTCAGTAATATGGTATGCTACCTTCTTGACGTGCCACGCCTCATCATGAGACGCTCCAGGAGCTAAAACAACTGTTCTCTCTTGGGTAGTGCCCACATACTTAGAGACAGCTTATAATCTTTATCTTCAGCAGGATGACAAGAATGATGAGGAATCTGAAATGCTTGAACAGAAGAAAGAAACTGACATACGGAAGGGCATGGTTGAACAAAAGAAGGGGGTGGTCAAGATATTACCCACTAGCCTTGGATCTCAATCAAGGGTCATAAACAAGATACGAGAATAAAGAGAATGCCACATCATTACAAAAGGAAATTATTGCAAGACAATCACAATAGTGCACATAGAGTACGAGAAGAATCTGGACAAAAAAGTGCTACATACTACAAAGGGAGAGATATTATGCTCAAGAAAAAGTCAACAAGGCTCTTAGAAACTTTACCAAAAGGTCAAATTTGGCCTTTAATATAATCGCATGCATTCTATTATAGGGAAACGTGTTTCGCATCTGGGAAAATGTTTCCTCATAATCTTTACCTTCAGTGTTTCCTTAGTTGGAGAAAAGCAGAGTTGGGGGAAACACATTTCTCCATGGAAAATGATGGGAAAACATCTTTTCCAATATCTATGGTTGGAACAAAAGTTGTCGCTCATTGAGCTGCAAACTAGGATCAACAAAAGCATCATATATCTAATGCTTGAACATTGCCCATTGAAAGATAGGAGATATGTCACCAACGAGTAGAACTTTTTCACCAAGAAAGGGCATTATCCAATACTAAATAGGTAAGAAACAGCCACGCGGATGTTGTCAATATCATCCATCGGATGATCACAAAAGCGGTAGTCTACTTTATAATGTCAATCGTCCAAGTCGTTAGGTGTGCTTGTGCAAGAACTTTGTAAAGTTTAAGTAAGCTTCACTCTGAAAACAAAGTCATAGCGACTGAGGGTTGGGAAATCAGTACAACATGTGGAACATGTGTAGTGTATATAGACTCCTGCAGGTCTTTTAAAAGTGTGTGGAACATGTGAAGAATGAAATGAAGATGATTGTGGAAACGAAGGGATGGAACTTAGAATCAAAATGAGGTAATAAGACATGGAAATGTGTGCAAGTGCAATAAAGGAAAGGAGATGTGCCAATGGACCATGAGGTAGCATCTTTGAGATTAGAGATGAACATGACAACTGGATAAAGCCTTGTCTGGCAATATTTCCTCGAATCGTAGTTTGAGCCTCGAATCAGGTCAATTTGAAACTGGTTAGATTCGGCCTGGTTCGGACTCAGAAAAGAAATTTAGGGGAAATACAGTTGATAGGAATTTCACTCATTTTTTATTCTGATCCGGAGCGCTGCTGAATTCCGGAACCGTTCCGGAACCAGCGTTCCGGAACAGCGCACATCTATGGACCCGGTTCAAACTACGAGTCATGCCGATTCATCTGATTCTGAAAAGGTCGATTCTGAACCGGGTGAAAACACTAATGACAATAATATCTTCGTTCAGCAAGCACCCTATTTGCCAAGACAAACATTCCCTTGACATATGATATGTGTCGTACTCATTCCAATTTGGAGTGTTGGGTTTGAGGCCACTAACCAATGACCTATTAGAAATTGTGACTACAATGCAGGGCATAGCAGATCTCAACTATTTACCCTCAATATGTAGTTTGGTCTCACCCACCCATGGATTCTCAATGACATCCTCCAATTGGCTCAACCCAGTGGAATCTTTTTTTTGTCTAGCGTCCTACCAAGCATCAAGCTTTACTCGTTTATAGTGGTAACTATTGCAAGCGTGTGGCTAGAGGTGCCATATGAAATTGTAGCTTGGCTGAAGGCTCTCTCCATCGTAGCTTGCATGTCATATGTTGCCTTATCTGAGTCCTCACTCTCATCAATGTATGTAAGTGCAAATTTTCTGCCTATTGTCATTTTTTGTGTTTGGAATGTTGCCTGAAAATCGCTTTACTCACAATCATAGCACTGAGCAATCACATACAAATAAAATACTTATAGATATAAAATCCACTGTGATTACTTACGTGATCGATATTGATGAGATCTACGTGGTGATGGAGATGAGGTGGAGCTCGTTCCTAGGTGCGAAGGGGATGATGTGCGAAGGGGATGATGTCTCCTTGGTAGACTTCTTGTAGCTTGATTTATTAGACCTTCACATCCTAGTATGGAATGATGAACCATCACACACTTAGTGTGGGAGCTAATAAAAATTATGAATAAAAGATAATAAATAAATGTATTGGTTGCACATATCCGTTCTTTGGTTGCAATGTGCATAAGCTTGCTCTCCCGCACAAACCCTTCTTTCTCTTTGGTAGGGTACTGGTTAGCGAGAAAGTTAGGCCACCATGGGCAAGTGTCAAATACCCATAGGCTCCAATGACATACCTTCATTGCAGACATGTACATGCATTTTGGATGGCTTGTATTGCACCATTCATGGGAGGCATCATGTTGAGAGTCTCTTGCTAATCCTCTCGACAAAAATCTGTAACAGTGCATGAAAACTAGCAAGCACATCCAATACATGATGTGGGAGGTTTAGGGTTCAGGGTATAAATAAGAGATAAACAAACTAACCTGTAGTCTCTCCACAAGTCGTGATTTGTTGGCTGACGAATCTTGATTTGGCACAGAATCGGATGGTCCTGATTCGAATCGGAAAGAATCCGGACTGTAAATTTTTTTCTTACAGCCCGGGCCCAATTCCAATTGTGATTCACTTTTTTTTTTCTTTTGCGCCTCTTTCAAGGGAAAGAGAATAGGAGAGAGGGAGAATCTTGAGGAGAGGAGAAAAGAGAGGAGAGAATAGTGAGCCTAGAGGAGGAGGAAAGAACTTAGAGGAGAGAGGATTGTTTTTGCCTAAATGTAAGTGTGCCATAGTGACGAGGGAACGGGAATGAGCACGGGAATGAAAACGTCCTTGCAAAAATGGGAATGGGAACGGGAACATCACGTCAAAATTATAACATACAATCAATACGTACACATACACATCAAAATTTGAAATTTATAGAATTTTATATATTGAAATTACACATAATATAAACAATCCTTCCTCCTCTATCTTGTTTTTAGGTTTTAGCAGAAACTATGACCAGGGAACACGTTCGCAAGGCTTCCTCTTCATTTATCTTGTTTTTGAGTCTTTGCAAAAACTGTGACCTAGGAACGCGTTCCCATTCCTTGGGCACGCATTCCTTGGTCACGTCCCCAAACTCATGTGAGAGAGAGAGAGAGAGAGAGAGAGAGAGAGAGAGAGAGAGAGAGAGAGAGAGAGAAGAAGAAGAAGAAGAAGAAGAAGAAAGAAAGCTTTATTAATGTCTTTTCCATGCCAAAAGGCATATAAGACAAATAAGTACATATCAAGTGTTTGGACCATCTGGGAGCGTATGAAAAACGTCTCCAAAACTGAAAGAAAAGCATATATAGTAAATCTAAACACAAATACCAAAGTTAACTAAACCAATAGGTATGAAGCCAGAAATGGCTATGTATAATGGAAGCAAGCCGCAGATCATGTCTTGGAGGTGATGCTGCTACTACTACTGCTGCTACTGAAAAAAGATGTAATACAAGCTGCAGTGGGCAGTGAGACTGAGATATGCTGCCGATGTCGAATGTAAGAGGGTCGTCTCCTCGTGGTAGGACGAAGAGGTCTAGCTGCTAGGTAATGCTGGGAGGTGCACTGCCTCTGATCTCTGTGGGAAGTCGTGTCCTCATCCTCATCATCATCATCTAAATCTGAGACTGGTCGTGAACGTCGTCTGGAGAAAAAGGAGGTAATCTGAAGCTGTGTGTCAGGAGCAATCTGACGCCGAGGCTGTAGATCCCGTCGTAATAGAAACATCTCTCGGATCATAAGTGCAACACAACGTGGATCCTCATAGGTAACAAGTGAGCGCAGTGTAACTGGTGTATCCCTGAACAAACAATAGTATCTCCCACGAATCTCATAATAAGTTGGGCAAATGAAAATAAAATGCTCCTCAGTCTCTGCTGCACCTAGGGAACACTGCTGGCAGATCCTGTCCTCTCGTAAGGTACCCTGAAACTGACCAATCTCAATCTCAAGCTGGTGTGAAGAGACACGGAGTTGACCCAATATGAATCTGAGACCGTGTGATAATCCAGATCGTAGGTAAAGTGGTAGAAGTGGGGACCCTGATACATCTGCATCTGTCTCCAAAAAATGAAGTCGATAAAAGTCGGGTTTGACACCCAACTGGCCATGCCAGGCTCGCTCAAGGTAAGCTCTATAAATGAATCGTCTGATGTAGTCATGGGTACCAGAAGGAAGAGCAGTGATAGAGATACCGAGTGTGCTAAGAAGTCTGGAGGCCTGAGAGAACCAAGCCACATGGTAGCCCTGAGTGTGAAGACGCTGAGATGAAATGAGAGCAGCCTGAGCATATCTCTGCTCAGAGGACTGGAACGCATTGACGCGCTGAATATATGTGATGAGTTGGAGTAAGGCATCAAGATACATAGGCGGAACCACAAACTCAGCAAGGATGATCTGGTGTGGTACTGAAGGCTTAGCCCGAATCATGCGAGAGAGAGAGAGAGAGAGAGAGAGAGAGAGAGAGAGAGAGAGAGAGAGAGAGAGAGAGAGAGAGAGAGAGAGAGAGAGAGAGAGAGAGAGAGAGAGAGAGAGAGAGAGAGAGAGAGAGAGAGAGAGAGAGAGAGAGAGAGAGAGAGAGAGAGAGAGAGAGAGAGAGAGAGAGAGAGAGAGAGAGAGAGAGAGAGAGAGAGAGAGAGAGAGAGAGAGAGAGAGAGAGAGAGAGAGAGAGAGAGAGAGAGAGAGAGAGAGATTTTAGTTATGCTTTTTTTGTGTGAGGGTAGGGAATGAGATGAAACATAGATTAGAATCTAGAGCACTGTGTAGGAGTTATTATTACTTATTAGGAGTTAGATTAATAGGTTAGACTAGTGTTAGATAGAAATGCAAAGATGACAACACGTTGCTTTGTGTTTAAAATGCCTACAACAAGATCAATGTCGATTGTTGATCTTGTCAATAGAATGGCATGCACGACGGACTGTGACTTGAGAGAAGGTCATGGGTGTCCTTTGACCATGTCAGGTGTGGACAACTATGGCCGGGACATGTATATGTGCCAAGGTAATTAAACGTCTTCTTGTATGTCCATAGCGATTCATCCATGATTATGATGTAGTTTCTCACAATCTATGGATGCAATTTTATGCCCTATTATTTTTTTCAAAAATCTATCCACATTTATGTTTTTTTGAACTAGTGTTCAGGAACTCATGACAATCACAACTTGCGAGATGAAAGAAGAAGACATGGAGGCACAACTACTATTTTGGAAGAGTTAAACACCACAATAGCTCAAAAGGGCTTCAAGGAGACAAACTTCTATGGCTATGGAGGACCGAAAAATGTGTTGCATGGTCGAGAGTGATCTTGCCTCTTCCATTGGGAGCAGCATCTTCAAATACACACCACCCACTATGGATTGAAGCAATATCAGGATGAACACAAGGGTATATGTGGTGAGTGGAAGAATGCAACAACAATAGATGAAGCTTTGTAGCAATTCAAATTTATTACACGTGGTGGGCTAGTGGAAAGGTAGTAGATGATAATTTGACTACAATGGATAGTTGGTTAAGTTGGTGGAATGCATGCTATGCACACTGGAGACATCTTTTGATTGGGATAAGATGCATGGTTCATGTTACTTTTTTGCAATCGTTGAATGGAACAATTTTCTCCATTGTGATCTATTGGTTTGATCACATATTTTAATATTGATTTAGGCCAGCAACATTACAAACACTTCAATACACTTCTAATTAGTGGCAGAGTCAAAGCATGCTAGTTGGTTGGTAGGTGAGGGTAATAAATAAAAATTAGTGTTTATGATGTTGCAATTATTGATTTGGAAAATGCGCTATTGCAAAGCACTAAGTAGTACGATTTTGTGCAAGGTAAGTGTAAGAGATCCTAACACCACAGTAGGGCAAACACTAACTGATCCCCCCCAACCTTGCCTACTCCCTGATATGGAGCAAGCCCCTCCTAGTCCAGTGTGAGGGTGTCGACCATGTGGCACTGACGTGGCCGACTGCACGTCGGGACCCAACGTGGGGCCCTATCCTGCTGACAGGGTCCCTAGGCTGTGTTAGGCCCGCCATGGCTATGGACCATGCCAGGGCACACTACTCACACTGTCTTGCCCTGTTGGTCATGTACGCTGGACACGACCCTGACTGTGGTATCTGACCTCCTGTGTTCTCTAGGGTTCGGCACTGGTTACGTGCTCGTAACACTCCCTCCCCCTTAAGAACCGTCTTGGTCCTCTAAGGCAAAGTCTAAAAAAATCTTGCGAAGGACGTTGCCTGTTTCCCAGGTGGCATTCTCAACAGGCTGATCATTCCATTTGACTAGATATTCCCGGTATAGAGTATGACGAGTCTGCGTCTCTCTACTATCAAGAATCTCCTCTGGTTCATGTGGAGATTGCCGAGAATCCAATGGGAGAACTAGAACATTGTCCCCTACCAGATTTTCTAATCTGGCTAAGGCTTTTCGTAACTGACTTACATGAAACACTGGAAGAACCTTACTGCTGCGTGGGAGTTCTAGTTCATAGGTGACCTTGCCTAGTCTCTTACTGATGGTAAAAGGACCACAATACTTAGGAGACAACTTAGCACACACTCCTGATTTGAGGGTTTTGGAGTCAACTGGGACTCTCAAGTAGACTTTCTCACCAGCAGAGAACTGCACATCCCGTCTGTGTGGATCTGCATAATGCCTGGCTCGATCTTGGGACTAACTAATGCTACGCCCAACATGTTCTATCATCTGGTTTGGGTCTTCTAAAAAGTTTCTGGCTGCTTCAACTTTTTCTTGTTTAAACCCTACAGCTATGGGTGAGCATGGCTGAAAACCGTACATCAGCATAAATGGGCTGTATCCCATAGCTGAATGTTTGGTACTGTTGTAAGCAAACTCTAATATCGAGAGATACTCCTCCCAATTAGTCTGCTTTTTGCTGACGTATGCTCGAAGCATATCCTCCAGCACCTGATTTACTCTTTTTGTTTGACCGTCCGTCTGTGGATTGTCGGTAGTACTCATATTAAGTTTAGTACGGAGATGATGGAATACTGCCCTCCAAAAATTTCTATTAAACTTACTGTCCCGGTCGCTGACTATGCCAGAAAGTAGACCGTACAATTTAAATAGCCCATTTACAAACAACCTCGCTAACTATGGAGCTCTAATGGTTGTTTTGGTTGGAATAAAGCGAGCCATTTTGGTCAGACGGTCAACTGTGACCCATATAGCATCATTGCCCCTTTGGGTGTTAGGCAGGTCTACTATAAAATCCATGGAGATACTCTCCCATTTACCAACTGGTATATCTAAGGGCTGCAACAACCCTCCTGCCTTTAGACGCTCTATTTACCTGACATTTCTGGCAACTGGTTACATATAGTTGGACGTCCTTTTTCATACTGGGCCAGAAAAATGGCCTATGAAGAAGCTCATAGGTCTTTTGAATGCCTGGGTGCCCTGCACTAGGACTCTCATGACACTAATATAGGACATGCTGCCTATAATCCTCTGAATTGGGGACACATACTCTATCTCTATAGAGCAAGTACTCATCCTGAATGGAATACTGTTTCCATTTGAATCCTTGAGTCAACTGACCGTCAACCACTGGGTTTGCTTGGGTAATACAGGCTCAGAATCCTCAACATCATCTGACGTATACTTGGACTCATCATCATCCTCAACGGAAGCTGTCGTATTCTTGGATGAACTGGCACCAGCCCCGGGAACTGGTTCGGGAGTCTGTAATTGTCTGCTCTGGACTGAGTTCTAGATAATAAAGAAGAATACATCATGCTGGCACTTCCCTCTCAAGGACCTGAGTAACTCACTACGAATCTGAGTAAAACTCAGCTCGTTTATCATAGGCATTGTACTAAGGGCTACTGTGCTGAATTTCCCTCGTCTATATCTGATAGACAATTGAGCTTGGCTACTACTGTGACTCTCACAATTAGCCTCAATCTTAAACTGAAAACTGAGTTAAGCACTAAATGCTTTCCTATCTTAAGGATACAAATGGATGGAAAAAGGGTTTCCATTGACTAATCTCCTTCCCCTCCCCCTTAAGAACATTTGTCATCCCTGACAAATCTTTAGACTAACGGCACAAATCTTTAGACTAACGGCTCTATTCGTGAGAGTCTGAACTGTATCTGATATCTAATCATACTAACATGAATAAGACAATATCCGACCACCAAGTTATTTTTCAGTACTAGTGAACACACAATGATTGAATAATTCTGTGATAACACTTACTGGTCAATGTCCCATATCATCAATCTGTCTGATAGTGTTAACACAGTTAAAAAACTGGTCTTATCATATTAAGTGCATGCTGATTGTATCTGGTGGTTGCTATCCCTGATTTGCTGACGGAGCTCTGAACTGCAAATGTTGGAGGGCTTGCGGATCCCGAGGCAACCCTAACCCTAGTTAATAAGTGAGAGGGATCTGGCACCCTGCGTGTGTAAGTCCAACCACATAGAGATTTGATTAATTAGAAAGTTAATAAAAGGACTTTAGGCCTTTTTGCGGGACTTTTAATGTCGCAGGGCCTAAATGTCAAGTTAGTGAATAAAGTTGGGTTTCCCTCCAATTTGGATGGTTCCCACTCTTTTTTAAATTTGAATAATTAGGGAGGCAGAAATGGACCAATAGGATTCAGAGGCCAGGGTCCTCCTCTCTACTATAAAAAGGGACCAACTCGAGTTTCCTACACATGTACATATCTAGAAAGAGGTTGCTGTCTTGCCTTCTTCCTACCCACTGAATCATTATAGATTTGAGCATATCTGAGAGCTTGCTCTAGGGTAGTAGGCGAGTTTCTTTGGACCTCTACTTTATATTCATCTTTAAGGCCACGGACAAATCCTCTGACTTTCTAATAGTCATCCATATTTTTTATCTTTAAGATTGCTTCTCGATACTGTGAGATATATTGGATTAAAGATTTGTCCATTACTGTTTTCTCCCAGGCTTCCCAGGCTCTATCAAGCTCATTTTCTAGTAGAAACTCTCTTAGGAACGCTTCTTCAAAAGCCTTCCATGATCCGGGGGTCTGCCCAGTCTCTTGGAGGTTTAACCACCACTTATAGGCCATGGGCCCGAGGGAAAGACCGGCCTCAATAGCTTGCAAATGGTCAGGGGTTTGTTTAAGAGCATGTATGTTCTTCCATTTGCTGAGGAAGGTTTGTAGAATATATGCATTTTTATCCTTCTCTTCCCCAATAAAAGTAGGAGGCTTTAGGTCTTTAAAGACACTGGGATGAGACCGTATACGCTCACCCGCAACTGATGGAAGTGGAGAAGGAGACAATTGAGAGGTGGAGGGAAGGCTTCCTTTCGCGGAGCTCAAAATCAAGCTTTTGAGTTCAGCGAACGAGTCGTCCACACTGGACTTCAAATTGGCTAACGCCAATTTTAGTTCATCCACCTCTATTACCAAATGGAGAAACTGCTCCTTGGTAACCAATTCGTCGAGTTCTTCGGCGAATTGTTCTTGTTCTTCTACTTCCATGGGTTCTTTCCCCTTGCTGAACCTCAGGGATTCCGTTTCTAATTCATCAATGCCTCTTGTCAGGGGTTGATCAGGTCCCGGAGAAGTGGTCATTTTCAGAGATAGAAAAGGAGTGTCTGATGTTTCCTCTCAAAAAAAAGTCGAAAACACTAATTTATAACTGTACAAAAGAGGGAAAGAAAACGTAGCTGCTTTTGAGGACTGTACTTCCAAGGAAAATATGAAGAAGAACCCTCTCAGCTCTTCCACCGCAAATTGTAGACCTGCTGTCCGGAAAATCAGCAACCTGTCTGGCCTGAATTTCTCTGATTTGGGCCCTAAAAACGACTGCAAAGGTCTAAACTCCTTGAGCACCCTGCTCGCTGGTTGGACAGCCACTCTGTCTGCTCAAAAACTTATGATTTGCCCCCAAAATGGTTCCAAAAATCCAAATTTCAAGAGGCCTCTAGAGCGCTGGACCTGCAGTAGGAATCTGCTCCAAATCTACTCAGATTGTCCCTAATTCCCGCTCAGAAATCAAGGGAGGAGGCTGTTCTGACAGCGCTGGATCTGTCCCAGATTTCTGCCCTGAAACCGCTCTAAAATCACTGATTTTTTTTAATCTAAAAACAGAGGTAAATTTGCTACCAACCTCTCCCTGTCCAGCACTGGACCTGCTCCTTAAATTCTCTTCCAAAACCGCTCAGGAATCAACAATTTATACACAAAAAAACAGGGGTAGATCCCTGGTTCTCCAGCGCTGAGTCTATACAAGGAATTTTGCCTCAAACAAGATTTCTCTATGCTGCTACTAAGCTCCCAAAGAAGGAGATGGCTCTGATACCAGTGTAAGAGATCCTAACACCACAGTAGGGCAAACACTAACTGATCCCCCCAACCTTGCCTACTCCTTGATATGGAGCAAGCCCCTCCTAGCCCAGTGTGAGGACTGGTAGCATGCATACTGCCAAGTGTCGGCCACGTGGCACTTATGTGGCCGACTGCACGTCGGGACCCAACATGGGGCCCTATCCTGCTGACGGGGTCCCTAGGCTGTGTTAGGCCCGCCATGGCTATGGACCGTGCCGGGGCACACTACTCACACTGTCTTGCCCTGTTGGTTGTGTACGCTGGACACGACCCTGACTGTGGTATCTGACCTCCTGTGTTCTCTAGGGCTCATAACAGTAAGCATGTTGGAATTGGCCCTAGCTTGGAGGCTCTTATTGACAAAGCCACGTCTAGAACCACCCATGGGTGATGGGCAAAGTGGTTTTAATGTGGTTGGAAGAACCCTGATGTACAATAAACCAAGCCCATCAGGCGATCGGATCACTTTGCGTAACAAAAGATATCCCACCATTTTTGTAGATGTGGAAGCCAATAGCTTGCATAGGCCAAAATATGTGTATGTGAATAGGATTCAACAACATGGTCGTGAGGTGTTCTCACTGGAAACAAAAAATTGAGTTAAGCGAGCTAAAGCTTATGATGAACGGATCTTTGAGAGTCCTTGTTCATGTCAAAATTTTCAGCAGTCCATACTTCTCTATATTTGGCCACACACTTTTATTACATTTGGCAGGTCCCGGAACACTATATTACATGGTTCCTAATATTTCCGTGCAAGCCTTCGATTTGTATAAGCAGCCACTAAGGCTATTCAATAGATCGTCATGAGTTTGGAGTCTTGAGCTCTTTGTAGGGGAGTTCCATCTTTGTATTGGAGGTCTTTGTTGGAGATCTGCCTGAGCTATCAGCTTCCATTGATTTCATTAGTCTTCTTTGTTGGAGAATGCTTGTGAATAATTATTTTACTGCTTTTAAGAACACCACTTGCTATCTTTCATGTTGAACCTGTAGATGTGTTCTTAATTGCACCCCTTAGAATTTACTATAGGTACAAGACTCGTGCTACTAGGACAACATCCTCTCACTATTCCAGTAGCCCAACGAGTCTTATAAAGAGATGCTATCTTTTTTGCCAGTCACTTAGTGGGACTTATATTAGGTAATTATGATATTTTCATTTTGAAGGACAAATTTTTCAAAACTTTCTTGGCAGTAAATTCAATGAAATCAACTATTAGTTATTGAAAGGATGTCACTGGGAATATTCCCATGTGGTCACATTATTTTGAGCTCGTAATTCACTCCTTTGACATATATCTCTGGTGTGAAATTAATCTTCGAAGGATGGCGAATCATTTTCTTGAAGCCAAAAGAAACTCATTCATTCTTGGTTTTGGTACCTGCCTCTAATAAATGTATAGTTTCGGACATAGTTGCCCAGAAACGCGTTTCTGGGCAAAAACATTTATAGGAATGCGTTTCTGGGCCAGAAACGTGCCAAAAAAAAAACAGACTTTTTTGGCCCTAAAATTGCCCTAAACCATGCTGTGACCAACACACATGGCAACCTATACAGATGTAATGCCCTTGATCAGAGCTTTAATTTGATACCCATATTGCCCACAAAAAAATCAAAAGAAAAAAACACGTTTCTGAGAAACGCTGGTAAAATCCAGAAACGAGTTTCTGAACGCGTTTCTAGAAACGCTATGCAACTATGGTTTCAGAAAAGCATTGGACATCTAATCAAGTCTGTATATGTATTTTTGACAAGATTTTCTTATTCTTACAGAAAAGCTTTAGGTAAATCAATGATCCTTTTTGCACTTCTACTTGAGGGGACAAGTTTGATGGGTGTAGAAATTTTTTTATGCCCTAACAGGTTATGAAGTTGAACTTGATGTCATTGGCATCAGTAAGAACGTTTTCTGAAGACTGGGAAGCTCAACAACGATCTTTACATGTCCTCATCAATAATGCTGGCATTTTCTCTATGGGGGGTAAGTACTATAGTAGAAAAACAGATATTTTGTGTGAAAGCAAACTACGACGATGCCCAGGTACCTGTTGGTAGACGTATACTGATTTTTTTTCCAAATTGTTGCTTGAAACTTTCTACCATGAAATGTTCGCCTATGGAGCTCAGAAAAGGCATAATTAAGGGCTAATACTGATGATGGCTATGCAGGGTACCAGAGGTTTTCTGAGGATGTCTATGAAGAGCATATGCAAGTTAATCATCTTGCCCCTGCGCTGCTTACCATGTTGCTAATGCCTGCATTGCTTCGAAGTGCTCCTTCTAGAGTGGTGAATGTGAACTCCGCTGTAAGTTCCAGAGCTACTTTCTAATAGCACCATAATTCTTCACTTGTTGGGTTTGCATGTATCAAGATCAAGATGTCCTCTTAGGACTTTGTCAATGTCATTCGGGTAGGTGATTGGTGTATATGATAGTTTGATGTACGCTAACAGACTTTTCACATAAGTATTAGGAAGAGCTCACAAACATCAAGAAATTCTCCTTTGTTATGTTGAGCAATGAGTATCATCTTACACATGAACATTGATATGTTTTTGTGCCGTATTAGCAAACATGCAGTTCCCAATTGGGGTGTTTGTCCAAGTTACAACCAACTAGTTTGTGCTGATTCTTTCTACCTTTGCTGGTGCATTTTGCCCCGCAGTATGCTGTTAAGTTAGCTTTTGAGCAAGCTGAAAGGATGAAATGGTAGATTATCTTTATTTTTTCATAAGGAAGTAGGAACTTCTTTTTCTTGGCTTTGCTCTTTAATGCTATCCTTCATCATGACTGAATGTGCTCTTCACCTTATGATAGAAACTCAATACATTGGTCATTTTATGAAAGATAATGTGGACATGCATTCGTGCATGTGAACTGCACCTATTCTTGGGAATCGACGATGTGAGTAGGGATGCCGGAGAAGCCATATGTAGTTGAAGGTGTTTCTAGATGTATTTGCCTTTTTGGAGCTAGTTGCCGCAGTTGCTACTAGTGAGTCGTAGCCCTCCTTCAGGTAGTTTGGGCTCTTTTTGCACCTCCATCTCCACTTATTCATATTGTTCTCTACTTGCCGTCATATGGTTCTCTTTGTAAACATGGAGCTTTTTGTTGTTGTTGATTGGCCCATACAGATGGCTTGGATTCTCTTTATCTGTTTAGAATTGTTTATTGCTACTGTCATTCGATACATGCATGCCTTTTACTGTATTTTGATTCTATTACTCAACTCTAAAGTGCCTATACATCATTTGCTGTACAAGGTCATTGCATCATGTTGTATTTATCTAGAGCTGCTATTTTCTTCCTCACAATATCTTCAGACTTTATGTATTTCTGTTTATTGTTTGGAGACGTTCATACGCTCCCTTAATTGCAACACACACTTGAAACTACTGCGTCTTACATGCCTTCTGGAACTACTTCGTCTTAAATGCCTTCTGGAACTACTTCATCTTACATGCCTTCTGGCATCAAAAGAAACTAATAAAGCTTTCTCTCTCTAGTTGGCACTCTTGGTCCTTACATCCGTGTTGGCATCTATCTGAGAGCTTTTGATTTTCTACTAGTATCATATGCTGTCTTGCTTCCCTATACACTGTAGTATGTTGGTGTGCTTGATAGCAACAACATGCTGGCACCTTGTTTCTTTATTGCAGGGGCTGTTGCAGTCACATAGGCACATCTTCCAGCAATGATCGCACTTTATGATGATTTAGACGCTTCACACATTGTTCTCTTTACAACATTCCATTCTGAGGTGTATTTTCTGGTGTAGGACCATTCCAAACTTTGAGCCTACACTATGATATCTTTGGTTCGGTCTTATGCTGGTTCTTTCGAGAACTTTCATATGAGGCATTGTGCTTCATACAATTTGCAGTGTGCCATTTGCATGTGTCGTCCCCCTTATGACATTCTCGAGGTGTGCCACCTACGCCTTTGTTTGGCATTCTTGAACCCTGCACATCACAATCTAGGGGACTTCGCATGATATGAAGCAACTTAGCCATGTTATGTCGATAATAGTAGTCTTCTTATTTCATTTATGATGTTCTCATTGGCTCCTATTTTGTTTAGAATTTTCTTCTGCACGTCAACTGTACAGTGTGTCATGTGCTACCTGTTTGGGCTGTCAGATGCATCATATGGCTTCAATTGATCCTGAGGATCTGAGCCTCACCTCTGGAAAAAGGAAGTATAATAGCACATTGGCCTACTCTGGAAGCAAACTCGCTCAGGTATTACCGATAAACAGAGCGTGTCAAATTTCAAATATTAAATGTTTTGCAGGAGCTGTGGACCTTTCAGGTCAAGTTTATTTGTTTCCATTTACAATTGATTCATGTGCACTTTCTTTTCCTCCTCTTTAGAAAAATGAAGTCTCAGAAAGCAAACATCTCAGAAATGTGCTGTCGTGGAGAGGAGATATGTCTTGAAATTTTTTATATATGAAGTGTCTGTCATCTTTGTGTGTTGATGATTGTCCTCTGATTTATATTTTACAAATGCAATTTAGAATAAGCTCCCCAGAAACTCCATTTTAGGTTTGCTAAACATCTGTGGTTTGACCCGAGCTGGTTGTTCATATTGAGGATTCTAGCTCTGAAGTCATATGAAGATTCTCCTTCCTGTACAGTATAGCAAGATTGTTATCTTTGTTTCTTTTGTAATTCTACTGTCACCTTTGCCATTTTAACATTAGTCTGGCAGGACCTCATTTTTGGTATTCATGACGTTGTTGATCTTCAGCTACTATTCAGTAATATCTTGCAAAAGAAACTTCCTGCAGAAGCCAATGTCGACATTATTGCTGTTCATCCTGGTGAAGTGATCACAAATATAGTAAGTACAGCTTGCTTTCTTGCCAGGCTAAGCTAGTTTGGGGTCACAGTAAGCCACTTTAGTAGGACCGTCAATGCCAGTTTTATGATCTCTTCCTTGGAGATTAGGTATTATAGAATTGCTGACTTTTTAGTAATTGATCAGTGTATATTTTAGATTAGGGGACCTTAGCAACTGGTTGTGGATTCAATTGACAAAGTACCATTTTGAGCTTAACTATCTCTGTCATTTCGTAAAACACCATCGATTAGTAGAAGAGTAACATACAATAGATTCTGTAAGCTATTTGTCGATTGTTTACAGGCACGAAGAACACCAAAAGTAGTGCAATTTCTCTACAGATGGTCATCATTTTTTCTATTTAGTCCTCTGGAAGGTCAGATTCTTCTGATTCACTAGTGATGCCTCTCAAAAATGAATTTAAGCGTTCTATCTGCTTACATATAATTGCTCTCATTGAAAGATGGTGAATGTTTGCTATGTAAGTACTCTTAGCACCTTGTTTTAAACCTTAGATGAATTGCACTTAATATTTGCTACTAAAATATTCACATTGTTGATTTCTTCTCCCAGGAGCCAGAAGTGTTCTGTTTTGTGCAACAGATTCTCGCGTTCAGGAGTACGCACAAGGAGTGAGAAGTTCAGCTTATCCAAGTGTTCCATACTTTACATCTTCTTGTAATCCTGTGAAGGTTTCAAATCAGGCTATGGATATGGACATGGCTCTTAAGATCTGGAATGAGACACTTAAACTTGTCAACTTACCACCTGATTATCTTGACCAGATATTTGAAGGATCAAATCCCTCTGAACAACATGAAGAAAGCTGATGGGCAATGTATAATTGATCATGGTGATCCTACAAGAGAAGAGAATATGACTGCAGACCAGCATTTTACAGTTATTGTTGTGCCATCTGGATTTGCACACATTGTCCAACTCGACATTCATGTGACCTAGATTTGCAGAGAAAGCACCCTTAAGGAACATGGAAACTGTTGCCTTAGAAATTGTGTGCCCAGAAGCTGAAGCTCTGGGAGTATACATTACACAAAAAAGACGACTAGTTCTAAGCTGCTGGTCTACTTGAAGTCCAATTTCCACACAACTTTAATATTTTTGGTTCCTCTTTGTTATGGGCTATTTGATAAAGCAGACAACGGTCACTATTGCGGGATGAAATTGTCAAAATACTCTCCTTTGTTAAATCATATTTTAGATTGGTCACCAACTAAAGGCCTTTCATTTTGGCTTGTTTTAGCTCCACAATGTCGCTTGAAGAAGTTCATGGTTATAAGAATTAAATAGCTTATGTGCTGAATATTTTGAAGACGGTCGGGCGTCTGGCTCCATTTCCTCTTTCTCAAGGAATCTATCAAGATTATATGATGATTCTTTGCTTGCAATACAGAGGTTACTTAACACTCAATTATGGTTCAGGTGATGCTCTACCTGTATTTTAGGGGTCCTTCTTGTTGGCTAGTCTCGTTTGGAGCCTGGATGTTATGAATGGTTGACTCTTATTGTTTTAGGTGAGATCCAGCTATAATTGTATATCAACTTTAGAGGTTAGCTTTATTCCTTCAAAGTACTTAATTGTAGGGCTGCTCATTGAGAATTATGCTTTAACAGAGTTTACTCTTAGACAAGATTTAGCCATCAGTATTGACTGCAACCTTCGTGCAATCAAAGCCAATTTTCCTTCACAGGTTAACTTGGACCTTTAGAGATGCTTGAGGATCTTTGGTTGTTAGTACTACTAACAAGTATATATTGTGAGAGGCTGAATCATCTCTCATAAATGGAAAACAAGGATCTCATTATCTTTCTTTTTTAACCTGAAGAATAACTACAAAATTTCAAGTGATTGTCAAGTAGCTCGGCAAGTTTGAAAGAAATGTTGTTTATACGATTTGACTATAATTTGCCATAAACACTTTATTTTCCCCAATTGCATGGGTTTTCCCACCAATACAGTGGTTTCAATGAGACACCCTTGAGGCATTCATAGGTTGGGAAATGCAAGTATGAACAATATGCTGATGAGAATTGTGTGAAGAGAACATGCTTTGAGATTGAATATTATGTGATTGCCTAGGTGATCCCAGCAGAAAATTTGGCAATCTGACCCTTGATCCCTGTGGCAACCGCTGAACTAGCTTTGCACGAGGTCAGATGGAAATAAATACTTCTATACCTAACTTTGCACTTTTGGCACTCCAAATGCAAGTGGGTCCGTTGTTACCCTGTTCTTGAGGAAGGACTTTGACCATTTTACGACTAGGCGTGGATGTGCAAAACCTCGATTATGTAGGACTGTCCTTTGGGCTGTAACTTGTTTTGTGGCACTAAGCCATCCATAAGTTTGGGGTGTTAGCTAGAGTTGCTACTCCTACAATGAGATTTTAACTCCAAGGCTGCTTGCTTAAGTAACAACCAGAGCAGCCTAAGACCTTAACAGTTGGGTTACTCAGAAATGGATGACTGCTCAGTAAGTAATTTCCTTCTTTCTAGGCTTTCACCCATTCTCCAAGATTCCCCATTGCTGCCTCCTTGACATCATGGATGTGTCTCATTTCCAGAGAGAGAATGCTTTATGTCGACACAATCTTGATCAAATAATAGTATGAGAATCTATTCTTTGATATAAAAATGTGATCAATAGATCAATTTGACAATGTAATGTTAGTATGCAAAATGTAGAGAATAAAAGATCTCTAGAAATCAAGTTGTCTAAGGACAATCAAAGTGAGCCATTGATCACTATGTTAAGACTCATAGAGATATGTGAACAACGAATAGTTCGATCACAAAACTTTGTTTTGCATGTTATTGAATCATATTTACAAGGATTATTATTAAATTATTGGCCTATTTTGGACTACAAGATCTATTATTAGCTAATTGATAGTAAGAATTGCCACTAACTATAGGTCTTTATTTGCTAGCATTCAGATATGAAAGCATGAAAAATGTGTACACATGTAGGAAGGTTATGCGTTAGGTTACGATCCATGCAACTATATTGGTAGGGATGTTCATCACTGTCATCACTGGTTTGCTTATGCTCATCATGAAATAATCAACAAAGAAGTTATTTATAGGCTGATGGATGTCTCTTTGTAGTTGTACATATACTATTTGTTACACTTTGAATTTAGTACTTTCAGCACATTGTTTTTTTTTGTACATCCCATCTTAGTTAACCAAAAGTATATGGAATTTGTTTTTTTTTTTTTCTCTTGAAAGTTGACCATAGATTATAGACTTTTTACAAAGTACTTGGAAATAACAGAACTTAAAGAAGCATAAGTTTATCGGCCTCTTTAAAGAGCAGTAGAGGGGAGATGACAAAATTACTATTCCCAAGTTCTTTACTATTCCTATCTAGCTAAATGTTCCAAAGAGTAATGATCTTGATACGTTGCCAGTAGGAATTAACTTTAACATCAGCGAAAGTGAGATCATTTAGCAAAAGATTTGTGGGGCAGAATCTCTTAAACTTGGCATGAAAGCGTGCAATAAAGAGATCAGTCACAATCTTCCACAACAATGCATATCAACAAAGAATAAATGTATCACATCCTCATCACATATTTTGCATTTAGAGCAGACATGTGACACATCCCCTCTATAATTGGCTCGGATAGGTAGAGAGAGCTGAAGGATCCTAGAAGAAAATATTCTAAGCTTGCCAGTTCTAACTTTAAGATAGTCTTCCAAAGGTGAGGGGGCTCAAAGACATTCCACTTAAGAGTTATACCATGAGAAGGTGAAAAGAGGTTCTTTGGTAGCAAAGAAAACAAAAGAGTAAGAGATTTAACTCGACTTGTCAAGGGCCTTAAAAGCCACTTATTATTGCAGTTAGAAGCAATGGAAGTAGAAAGAGGACCAAGGTCACCATGGGAAAATGCATAAGAAAGGAAATTAGTTTCACGAGAAGAGAGACCAAGATCACCTTGAAGACAAGAGATTGATAGAATAGATAGTACATGGAACTAACATAACTATGTTATACTATCAGTTTACATTCTTTTCAATAGTTCTAATAAAATAATAAGTTATAGGCCTTTCATTTGGCCTCCACTCCCACATTTTTTTGTCCACAAAATCTATTGTACTATTTTTTCTTTAAGGTGAAATAGTGTGTTGAGCTACTATACCAAAGCAATTGAAAGGGTATAATTTTTAAAAAAAATTTCAACATTCTTTGATTATGCCTGAGTTTGATGAGCAAGTTGCACTAAGTTACACGTTGATTTTCCGGTACTTCCGACACATGGTTTTGTTTTCATTTACATCCCAACTTAGTTAGATAAAAAGTATTTGGAACTTTGATATCTATACTTTATAGTATCATGTCACATTCTTTTCAATAGTTTGAATAGAATAATATAATAAGTGCCCTTCATTTGGCCTCCATTTCCAAATTTTTTTGTCCACAATTTATTGTATTGTTTTTTTTCCTTAGGGTGAAAAAGTTTTGTAAGGATATAAAGGGCATTCGTACTTAACATATTGAAAATGAAAATTCTCAAAGTCAAATAGTGTGTTGAGCTACTATACCAAAGTAGTTTACGGGGTATGAATTTTTTCAAATTTCAATGTTCTTTGATTCTTTTAGAGTTTGATGAACCAGTTGCTTAAGACCAATGATGCACTAAAAGATTGTAGTTGGTAAAAGTTTAAATACATCAATTATTGATATATAAACATGATAAGAAAGTCTAACGTTATCCTTAGCTTGACTCACCAGTAGACTATTATCCATATCTTTATTGCGTCCTTTATTATTGTCTTTCCCTTCTGTGTCTCATTTAGGCATGTTTCAACCTCTACATATTTTGTGTCGGTTGCTTCGTAAATACACATGAGGTATTGTTGAGTATTCTTTTATAGTTTTTTAACACTATCATATTTACCAAAGAGGGGACTGCTGTGACATTGTCTTCTTTCAAGGCACATTAACAAGCATCATCTTTTAATGGGCATTAGTTGTTAATGGAAAATCTTCCATGGCTGCATTTCTAGGCAAGTCCACAGGAGTGTCAAAATTTGCTACAAGAGCGTGCTATGTAATGTTGAGGGAATCCTTTACCATTTCTTTTTGGAATGTTCATGAAGGGTTGTAAGATTAAACATAGTTTTCAATAAAGTTCCACCATCAATGTTTTTTGTGAAAACTTACAAAAACATACAAGAAGTAATATTCAAGGCCATCTCATTTACATGAAATGCTATGTTAGGAATGTTTTTAAGATGTCTTTTTGTAGGCACACCATGCATGGAGGCCAATTAGGAGTCCATGTACTAGAGCTATACACAACATTTACATGGGCTTTTTAGTTGATATTCACAACATTTACGAGCTCTTTGAAACCAAGATACATGTATCATGATGTATGATAATTACAAAATTTTGAGAATAACACTTTATACATCCCACTTTAAGATCAGGGCCTCAACTAGTGTTCTTTGAGATACTGATACATGGCATAGTATGACAATATGTTAAGGTAATTGGAACATTATGGAAGTACAATGAAAAACCTTATAAACTCATAAGGTCCCTCTTATGAGTGGTGACTTTCTTAACCTGTTTTCACTCGAACAAGGCATCAACTTTTCATGAGTGAGACCTTTCAATAAGGAGTAACTTTAAAACAAGCTATGGTTGGGGTAAATTTTCTAACGGGTCTTTACACGATAGGAGTCCTCAACCCTTGATGCCCCTTTAAGTGGTTTTATCCCCTTTTAAACCTAATATGACTTACATCTAGATGGCATTGAAGTATGCCACCCTATAACAAGACAAGATACCATGCAAAGACCTTAGGCTTCTTGACTTGCAAGGAACTACTCGTGGGCACTTACTCTCACATCCAATAGAGTAGTCACCTTTCTTATTTGATTCAGATTTATGCATTTAATGTGTTTGCTTCCTAAAGTGATAGATTTCACATGCAAGATCTTTCTTCAATGTGAGGTGGGCCGTGGGTGCAGATGCACTTGCTCACTTTCCATGTGAAACCACTCTTATAAATAAATACCTTGGTTTAAGTTTCACATTTCAATGTTTGAGGTGTGACATTGTAAGAGCACATCATTTTTGATGGGGATCAAAATATTATGGAGTCAATGGCTCAACCTCATTTACATACTTCGTGGTGCATTCTCTGTCGTTGGATGAGGGCAATACTTTGTGATAGCATTCTTCACTATTGGAGTTATACTTCGTGATAACTTAATGCCAAGTGCTCAGACTTTGTATTATGGAGGCAACTCTAGAAGCACAATGTACATGTAAATTTAGAATCAGAATTTTATTGTGAGCATTCTTGTCATAATTTTCAAGTGTACAGCCAATGGAAAATTGGCACATAGCACATGAAAGTTATGATGGAATGTGCATGAGAATAGCCAATGATAGGCTGCCATAGGGGGCATGCACATCTCGTGGGGAATGTGCATGAGCTATGTGGCATCCTATTATTTTAGCCATCCACACATGCACATCCCCTAAAAAAAAAAGGTTAATGTTTTTTGTCTTTTTTTTTTTTGCATAAAATGGGAAGATCAAAAGGAAAAATCTCAGTTTTAAAAAAATGAGATTAAAAAGAAAATATCCAAAAAGAAATGCGCGAAAAAGAAATATGCAAAAACAAAAACTTCACAAGTATCATTACAAAGGGAAGGCCACTTGCACTTAGGCCTTCTGCTTTGGGAAGAGGGGGACATCCGCCCATTGGCCCTTAAAACACTGTTTGGGTGTTTGGCCATAGCGGCTGCCAACGACCCACGTGACAGGGGCAGTGCTCACCGAATTTCTAGTGTGCCTTGTAGTTTTTCATTTTTTCAATATCAAGTTGGTTGAGCATGCCCTAAGCAAAGGTTCATTGAGCACCAGAAATTTTTGGGGGTCCCAATCGCGGGAACACAGAGACACAAACACCTAAATGTTTTGGCGATTGCAAACGTGCTGGCATGCACAAGCTAGGCATGAAGCACCGGATTTTTTGGTGGGCCTCCCAGTTCTCACATGCAAGCACGCGTTGTGAAAGAGTAAGTGTTGTTTTATATGAAAAATTTGCGAGAACTATAGAATGCTCATGGGATAAAAGAACACATGCCAATAATAAGAGCCTCGACCAAAAACATTGAGCAGGTTTATGAGAATAAAAAATTAATTAAATTTTCAAATTAAAAAAACAAAGTGTGGCTATGATTGAGCTGGGGCCAAAGCTGGGCAGTGCTTGCAAGATGCAGGGCTTTGCTCAAAACATTCTCTACACGAGTGGACATGGGCCCCACCGAGTAGGCGACAGGCCTTCGAGCGGCGCGAAAAAGGTTCTCAAATGCAAAATGTTCTTGTTTATGAGGCCTAATAGCCCCATCTTCACGTGGGGTTAAAAACTTGGCAACATTCCCTCAATTCATTCAACCATGTAATTAAGAAAATTAAAAAAAGCACCTGATGGACACGTGTAATCAAACATGATGCCCACGTGTAATTAACCAAAGCTTGTCAGCATTCTTAAAAAATTATTTATCGAGAAAACAGGAAGAGCAGGACGACGACACGTGTCACTCATACATTGGATTCTAATTTCAAAAGCAAATCCCTCCGGCCCGAGCGCCGCTGGGACATCATGAACACGGCAGGCTTCACGTCCACTCACTCAGATGTTTGCCACGTGGTACAGATGCCACTTGGAGTCATCGCAACGGGAGAGTCGCTAAACGTGGCAAAATCTGAATGCTTAAGATAGAATCCGACGGTGGCGGATCTGAATCAACCCGTGCCACTAAGATTCGTTAGAATTCAAGACTGCAGGAATTCGTTTCTGTTTATTTGTAACGTGAAGCGAAGGCGGAGATCGCTGGGCTTTTGTTTTTTTGTTGGCAATCTCTTGGCCACCCAGGTTCGATTCCCGGCGATCCCACGGACTGATAACAAGAACCAAGAAGCATTCCACAATATATCTCCATCTCTCTGATTTTCTTGCTCAGCGATTGCATTTCTCCCTTCATCTCGCGTTAGATCGCAACCGTTTTTCCCTTCTATTCGCTTATACCTCTTCCAAGTAGTGCGTAAATCTCAGGAATTTCAGTGGATTGGGTGAAAGTCTCAGGAATTTCAGTGGATTGTGTGAAAATCTCAGGAATTTCAGTGGATTGTGTGAAAATCTCAGGAATTTTTGTATGAAAATCTCAGGAATTTCAGTGGATTGTGTGAAACTCTCAGGAATTTCAGTGGATTGTGTGAAAATCTCAGGAATTTTTGTGTGAAAATCTCAGGAATTTCAGTGGATTGTGTGAAAATCTCAGGAATTTCAGTGGATTGTGTGAAACTCTCAGGAATTTCAATGGATTGTGTGAAAATCTCAGGAATTTCAGTGGATTGTGTGAAAATCTCAGAAATTTCAGTAGATTGCAAGGCCCTGATCTTTGTATAGTTCACAATTCCCACGAAAACGCAGATCGTATCCATTTTTTCCTCATATTTGCTTATACCTCTTCGAAGTATGTGAAAATCTCAGGAATTTCATTAGATTGCAAGGCCTTGATCTTTGCATAGCTCACAATTGCCACGAAAACGCAGATCGTAACCATCTTTCCTTATCTTTGCTTATGCCTCTTCGAAGTATGTGAAAATTTTCCTAATTCTTTCTGTTTCATTTTATGCTGTTTGTGCTCCCCAAGCAATGGTTGTATTCTGCAATCAATAGTAATTAACGCAGCTCGGCTTAGAATTTCAGCTTGAGGCTTCGATGGGGTGAAGGTGGATTCTGTTCTTGCAAGGAAGCTCAACGATATTGGATCGTAAATGGAGGATCTAGATGCTTTTGTCTTGTGTTGAGTTGTTGAAGGTGGATTCCGTTACTGCAAGGAGGCTGAAAAGAAATTGGATGATAAAGGGAGGATTTAGATACCTTTGTCTTGTGTTGAGTTGTTGAAGGTGGATTCCGTTATTGCAAGGCAGCTTAAAGAAATTGTATGATAAAGGGAGGATTTTAGATACTGTTGAGTTGTTAAAGGCGGATTCCGTTATTGCAAGGAAGTTTAAAGAAACTGGATCATACGGGAAGGATTTAGATGTTGAGTTGTTGAAGGTGGATTCCGTTACTGCAAGGAGGCTTAAAAGAAATTGGCTCGTATAGGGAGTATTTAGATACCTTTGTGTTGTGTCGAGTTGTTGAAGCTTGAAAGGCTACACATGGTTTTTGGAAAACAGCGTTGGAAGAAATGGCGGGTCATGCGCTTCTTATGAAAGCAGGGTTGGCGGAAGACGACGATCACATGCAAGTAGTGGCGATTTCGTTGTTTGTGACTTTATTGTGTGCTTGCATCGTGTTGGGCCATCTATTGGAGGAGACTCGATGGATAAATGAATCCGTGACTGCTCTTATTCTGGTGAGTAGCATTTTTGTGTGTCAATATGTTATCGATTATAGGGAGTAAGGAACTAGTTTTTAATGTAATTTGTGATGTGGTTCATGTTTATGCAGCAACGGATTTGCTTCAATTACCACCAGCTGATGAGTAAGGCATAGTAAGGAGACAACATAGATGGTCTTCTGAAATTTTAAGTGCTTACACATGAAAGGTGTCATCATGATCGTAATTTCCCTATAATTCAATTCGTGTGCTTATGGCTAGCCTGAGTGCCATCTACTTTATGAGTGCTAAATCATGTTCAGCTTTTCTATCCTATTCCCAGAAACAATAAGCTTTTCTTTTAATTCCTCACAAAGGAACTTTTCTGATTGCTGAGCTGCAAGATTTCGTACCTATTCCCACTTTATTCAGCTTTTAGGTATGTCATTGGTTGAAACTCTATGAGTATACCATATTTGTGCTAAGGTATACGTTTCTGTCTGCTCCAGGACAAGAAAAAAGGGTTGATCTTTAAGCTTTAATCTATTTCTGTTTATTTGAAGAGGGAGCATCCTTATTAAATATGTTTAGTCCAGAGGTACAGTAGGACAAAAATCTGTGAAGGTAGCATCTGGATGTCTTTTAGTGAAACGTTGCCATTTTATTTGATTGGCAATGTATGGCATGGTGCAGCATCTACGCACTTGAAGGTGCTATGTGCCTTAAGTGCAAATGTTGATTATACACTGGAAACTAGGTCTTGTGGTGTTAACAGTTACTTCAGCCTAATTGCTTATGATGTTGTTAAACCTTATTTTCCAGGGATGTTCTGCGGGCTTTTTTGTCTACATTACATCTGGGGGTACAAACTCGCACATATTGCAGTTCGATGAAGAGTTATTTTTCATTTATCTGCTGCCACCAATCATCTTCAATGCTGGGTAAGTTCATTTTGGCTCCTTATGGAAGATATGTTCGAAGTTATTTTCTGCAATTAAATATTCAGTGTATTGATCAAGAGAGCGCATAGAGAAATTCACAGAGAGGAAGAGTTTGTGCCACTCACCACCTAGCCTGCTTTGTATAAGAACAAATGATGGCATCTGCTCGAGACTCACATATTTATTTTATCAGCTAGTCTGACACTCTAAGCTGACACATGGTGCATGCAAAGCAGCTGCTAGCTCATTCCACTTGATAGTAACATAACAAATAGATGCGACATTGAAGAGTTCTCAAAACCCTGGCATAACATGTCCCTTACATGGCCTACCATATGCCACACAACATAGGACATGTCCCTTTGACCATTGAAGTGCTATTTTTAGGAGTTTGCCCAACACACTTGTATTGAGGCCCAATACCTGCATCACAATTATAAGCTTGCTATCACAAGCTGGTGACTGAACCATTTGCAAATAATGTCTTTTAACAAGTGACGACTCAGTCGAATTTCTCTCGGTCCAAAACTCTAGCAGGTTTTTACATCTGCTCAAACCCCCTTTTACAATATAAAATTGTAAGACCTGTAATTATAGCATTATTGAGAAGTTTGACATTTCATGCAACCAAGCATTTATGCAACAAGTGACGACTCAGTCGAATTTCTCTCGGTCCAAAACCCTAGCAGGTTTTTACATCTGCTCCTCATGCCCTTGCAAAAGAAGACGCCATCAGGTAACGAATCATCTTCATCATGAAAACCCTTTTCAAATGAGAAACGTGAAAAGAAGGTTGAACTTTCTAATCTTGAAATAAATCTTGCTTATAAGCTACTTCGAAATTTTCAGGTCCACAAAATGTTGGAGATAATTTTGAACATTGCTATGTCACTAGAGAAGTTGATTTTTCTGTAATATGGAGAACCACTATTTCTCTTCCTCAAACTACCTTGCTGTGAGACTTTGGTCTTCAGATGTCCTGGCCGATTGTTACCTTCTCACATTCGTTTTAACTTTTAGCCAACTGAATTTGCATTTGGATTAAAATTCAACAACACTAAATTTTTTTGAGGTGTGACTACCATAGTTGGACTGGTTGAACTATAACAGAACGCAAAAGGGCTCATTGTTTCATGAACATTCTTTTTATCACTATAAGAAAACTCCAAAAATGGTAGGTACCATTTCCAGTATGTCTGCTCAATGCTTTACTACTCACCATTGTTGCAGCCTATAGTCTGGATCACGCTCCAGAAATTAGGGTTAGGGTTCTCCAAAAACCAATTTTTTTTGTTTTTACTTGGAGTTTTTTTGCTTCTCCTTGAAATCATTTCAGGGGAACTATAAACTTGTTGAAGTATGCTGCTTTACCAGCACTGTCAAACAATTGCGTATTGAGGGAAGCCCCTGAATCATGAGCTTTCAAGTAATTATCACTATTAATGCTAGTTGGGTTTGAAACTCATGAATGATGAGTGAGGACAAGAATGAACTTCTGAAAGACAATTGGATATACTACGAGCATATGTGAGTCTCATAGAGAACGCACGTTATAGATCATCAGTGATCCAGGATTGGATTGGAAAAAGGAAAGAAAAAAGGAAAACAGACTAATGGTTGAAAAAAAATTTAAAGTTCACTTAGAATAAAACAGTTACTATAGATAATTAGTTTGCCTAGTCAGTCTCTTTATCTAGTTATTTACTAGAGTTTCCCTAAAGTTAGAGTACTAGTAGTACATTTTATATTATTTATTTATACTGGTATATTGGTCCCTAATAGCAAGTCTATAGGCCTTAATAGAGTCAAGGACTGTTTACAAGCTGTGTATGTCCAACTACCTATTAGATCCAAGTTCCAGCTCATTTATCCATGACGTGATTTGCAAATTATTGATGGCTTATCAGTGAGTAGGCCATTGAATTGTCTTTCACAAGTTCGTCCTTGTCCTCGCTCATCATTCATGAGTTTCAAACCCAACTAGCATTAAGAGTGATAATTACTTGCAAAAGCTCATGATTCCAAAGGGGCTTTCAATATGCAATTGGTTGACAGTCTTCTACTGGTAAAGCGGGATACTTCAACACGTTTATAGTTCCCCTGAAATGATTTCAAGGAAAAGCAAAAAACTCGAGGTAAAAACAGAAAAAAATTGGGACTGTTTACAAGCTGCGTATGTCTAAATTTTGACTACCTATTAGATCCAAGTTGCAGCTCGTTTATCCATGTCGTGATTTACAAATTATTGATGGTTTATCAGTGAATATGCCATTGTCCAAAATCTGGTTAATTTTATTGGTTTGCCAATTTGTCTCTCGATGATCGACACTATATTTCCAACTACTCAAACACTACAATAGTGGAATTATAAGTAAATCATTAGACTGCTCAAAAAGCATAAGCTTTATGCTAAAGAATCCAAGTGTGAATTCTTTGTGGAAGAAGTAGCATATTTGGGTCACATTATCTCGTCAGATGGGATTAAAATGGACCCGAATAAGGTTAAAGCCATACTCAGTTGGCTAAGACCTCAGAATATTTTGGAACTTCAGATCTTTCTTGGTTTGGCGGGATATTATAGACGATTTGTCAAGGAATATGCTCAGATAGCAGTTCCCATGACAAATCTTCTTAAGGGGAAGGGAAAGGAGTTCATTTGGGAGTCCGCACAGCAGGAGAGCTTTGATGCTCTCAAAACAGCCTTAGCTACAGCCCCAGTTTTAAAAGTCGTCGACCCCAATTAGCCATTTGTGGTCGAAACAAATGCTAGTGACTTTGCAGTTGGTGCTGTGCTAACTCAGAGTGGACGACCAGTTGCGTTCGAGAGTAAAAAACTCGAGCCAGCTCAGACTAGGTACAGTTCCTATGAAAAGGAACTCTTTTCTATAGTCCATGCCCTTAAGACGATGCAAGAGTTTGATATGTCTATCAGATATAGATGGGGGAAATTCAATACAGTAGCAGATGCCCTTAGCAGAATGCCTATGATAAACGAGCTGAGTTTTACTCAGATTCGTAATGAGTTACTCGAGTCCTTGAGAGGGAAGTGCCAGCATGATGCATTCTTCTCTACCATTTGGAACTTAGTCCAGAGCAGACAGTTACAGACTCCAGAACCAGTTCCTGGGGCTGGTGCCAGTTCATCCAAGAATACGGCAGCCTTCGCTAAGGATGATGATGAGTCTGAGTATATGTCAGATGACGTTGAGGATTCTGAGCCTGTATTACCCAAGCAAACCCCAGAGGTTGAGGGTCAGTTGACTCAAGGATTCAAATGGAAACAGTATTCCATTCAGGATGAGTACTTGCTCTATAGAGATAGTGTATTTGTCCCCAATTCAGATGATTATAGGCAGCAGGTCCTATATGAATGTCATGACAATCCTAGTGCGGGACACCCAGGCATACAGAAGACCTATGAGCTTCTTCGTAGGCAGTTTTTCTGGCCCGGTATGAAAAAGGACGTTCAACAGTATGTAACCAGTTGCCAGAAATGCTAAGTAAACAAAGTAGAGCGTTTAAAGGCAGGAGGGTTGTTGCAGCCCTTAGAAATACCAGCTGGTAAATGGGAGAGTATCTCCATGGATTTTATAGTAGGCCTGCCTAAAACCCAAAAGGTTAATGACGCTATATGGGTCAGAGTTGACCGTCTGATCAAAATGGTTCATTTTATTCCGACCAAAACAACCGTTAGAGCTCCAGAGTTAGCCAGGTTGTTTGTAGACAGGCTATTTAAATTGTACGGTCTACCTTCCGGCATAGTCAGCGACCGGGACAATAAGTTTAATGGAAATTTTTGGAGGGCAATATTCCATCATCTCCATACTAAACTTAATATGAGTACCACCGACCATCCACAGACGGACGGTCAAATAGAGAGGGTAAATCAGGTGCTGGAGGATATGCTTCGTGCATACGTCAGCAAGAAGCAGACTAATTGGGAGGAGTATCTCTCGATATTAGAGTTTGCTTATAACAGTACCAAACATTCAGCTACGGGATACAGCCCATTTATGCTGATGTACGGTTTTCAGCCACGCTCACCCACAACTGTAGGGTTTAAACAAGAAAAAGTGGAAGCAGCCAGAAACTTTTTAGAGGACCTAAACCAGATGATAGAACATGCTAAGCGTAGCATTAGGCAGTCCCAGGATCGAGCCAGGCATTATGCAGATCCACATAGACGGGATGTGCCGTTCTCTGCTGGTGAGAAAGTCTACTTGAGAGTCCCAGTAGACTCTAAAACCCTCAAATCAGGAGTGTGTGCTAACTCTAGCATATCTAGTGTAGATCTTTCCTTTGCTGGTAATTTTGTGTGTGAGCATTGTTGTTTTAACACGGCTGTTTTTGGCCCTCATGACCTCATTCAGATGAAGGGGATTGTGGGTCGTCAAGCCGTAATTGTTTTATTTGACGATGGTTCCACACATAATTTTATTAACGCTAATTTGTTGAAGAAGCTAAAGGTGGAAACAAGGCAAAGTGACCACCGATACACAATGAAGCTGGTAATGGGAGCAAAAAGCCAAGTTTGGGACCGGATAGTCCCACGCCTACCAATAGAGATTCAAGCCTATAAGGATAAATTAGACTTTCATATTAAGAATCTAGATAGGGTAGATGTTATACTTGGAAAGGAGTGGTTCTATGAGAGGAACGAGTCTATGAAGAAAAACTATGTAACACACAGTTTGTCGTTCTTACATAACGGCTCACGCATAGAATTGAATGGAAATGTTGATATTTCTACTCCGTATATGCTTTTTGCTTTGGAAACTGTTAAATGTATGGATGTTGTTGATTGCAGTTCTTATTTATGTTGGTTAAAAGATTTTTGCTTACCATGAAGAACGTGGTTTGCAATTTTACAATCTCCAAATGGAATTAATGTCTAACAACCTAAAGCAAGAAAACTCACCGGAAGGTGAAATTTTTAGGAAACTTAGACAAGAATTTAACGATGTGTTTCCTGAGCAGCTTCCTGAGGGTCTTCCCCCCTCTAGGGGTGTTGACCATGGTATTAAACTGATTCCTGGTAGTTCTCCTATATCATTGTATCCATATAGGATGAGTACTACTGAAGAGGATCAGGTTTATAGACAACTGCAAAATTACCTTAAAATGGGCCATGTTAGGCCTAGTAAATCTCCCTGGGGGGCACCTGTGCTCCTTGTTGATAAAAAAGACAGAGGTACTCGCCTTTGTGTGGACTTTAAAAAGTTGAATAAATTAACGATTAAAAACCGTTATCCTTTGCCGTGAATGGATGAACTGGTTGATCGATTGCATGGTGTAAAGTACTTCAACAAAATCGATTTGAGATCAGGGTATCATCATATTCGCATAAAAACTGAGGATGTTGAAAAAACCGGGTTTAGAACTAGGTACGACCATTATGAATTTCTGGTTTTACCATTTGGCTTGACAAATGCTCTAGCGACTTTCCAGCAGATGATGAACGATCTTCTTCGTCCATATCTGGGAAAGTTCGTAATAGTCTACCTAGATGATATTCTCATCTATAGTGAGACCTTGGAGGAGCATGAGGAGCATCTCAGGACTGTCTTAAAGTTACTTAGACAGGAGAAGCTTTTTGCCAAGGAGTCCAAATGCGTGTTCTTCCAAAAAAGGTTGTTATAGGGGTCACATTATTTCGGACCATGGGTTAGAAATTGACCCAAATAAAGTCCGACAGGTACGTGAATGGCCTATCCCTAAAACCATCTGGGAATTTAAGTCCTTTTTGGGCTTTACGAGGTTTTTCATAGATTCATCTTGAACTATGCAATAATTGCATTGGCCTTGACGAATGTCCTCAGAGGGGCTAAAAGAATTATTGCATTGGCCTTGACGAATGTCCTCAGAGTGGCTAAAAAACAGCCGGCACAGTAAGTGCAGTCCTCCGGTTACTTGGACTGAAGAGTTGAATCAGAATTTTGAGAACCTCAAATACTGTGTAACTACAGCGCCTATTTTACACATAGTGGATCCTAACAAGCCGAATGTACTTGAAACGGATGCCAGTGACTATGCTATAGGCGCAGTCCTATATTAGGATGGTAGACCGGTAGCTTTTGAAAGCAAGAAGTTGGACCTTGCTCAAAGGCGGTATTCCACCTATGACAAGGAGCTTTTTGCTATTATTCATGCCCTGAAAGTTTGGAGACATTATTTGTATGGCTCCCAGTTCTAACGATGCGGTCGACCTTAGGGGTCGTAAGGCCAGATGGTCAGAGATGCTCCAAGAATTTAATTATGACATGGAGTACCGGAAGGGTACTTCTAATAGTGTCGTGGATGCCTTAAGTCGGATTGGAGAGGTTAATCAGTTAAGCTTTTCTGAGATCCAATATGAGTTGTATCTGTCCTTAAGAGATTTGTGTAAGACCTACACATACCTGGGGGTCCTTTTCTCAGGTCCTACTTTTAGCATGAGACAGGCCGCCACCACCCGACTAGGGAAGGGACATGCCTCCGTTGTTCAGCTAGAGCGATTTTGTTTCCAGAAGTCCATCTAGGATGCTCGCAGTAAGTGTCGCCTCTTTGATACCATTGTCACCCTCACAGCTTTATATGCAGCAGAGGCATGGTGTACCGGTCTCCCCTCTTCACACTGGGCCGGCTACAGACCACTATGCTAGCTCGGTTGATTCGAGAGAAGCCTTCTGTTCCACATGAGATTCTCCTGGCCGAGTTTGCAGTTCCACCTATACAGATCGAGGCAGCTCTTCAGCTGTTTACCTATATCCAGAGGATACAGGCGCTACCAGAGATCGACGGACGATACATACAGGTTGCACTATCCTCCTCACAGCATCTTCATGATCAGGGCTACAGGTTATCATGGTTCTCTCAGGCATCTCACCTCCTACTTGAGTCATATGGTATCTCCATCACAGAGCTTCCCTCAGGCACCCATTAGTATATCAGATGATTCCTCTATCGCGCATATCTAAAGTGGACTTGGCGTAACCAGTTAGGGGCTAAGCCAGCTTTTTGGAGCAGATGCATCAGGGACCCCGGTCATGCCGTGCTACCTGTATTCGAAACTATCACATTGCCTCAGATTCACACTGGGACAGCTTAGGGTGTCTTTTCATCAGCTAGCCATTGAGACTGGGAGGTTCCATTGTATTCCTAGAGAGGAGCGGATTTGCCAGTTATGCTCTCTAGGTGAGGTGGAGTCTGAGGAGCACATTATCTTTTGGTGCCCTGTATACTATGAGTTCAGAGGGCGATATCATTGCCTGTTTCGAGACATGCCTACCACTCTACGCTCTCTCGTAACCTATGAGGACCCACGATGTGTTGCTCTGATGGTACATGAGATGTTCATATTACGGAGAGATTTACACGGGACACCTCAGCCTTTTACCTCACAGCCATTGATTACTTCATTATTTACTAGACGAAGATTACGTGCTTTAGATTCTGAGGATGAGGATTACGACGATGACGAGGATGATAGCCGCTCACATGCTCATAGAGATCAGAGACAGTGTACTTCTCACCATCACGTTACTACCAGGATCACCAGACATTCTATGCAGAGGCGTGTCTCTCTCTCTCTCTCTCTCTCTCTCTCTCTCTCTCTCTCTCTCTCTCTCTCTCTCTCTCTCTCTCTCTCTCTCTCTCTCTCTCTCTGAAGTAGTCAAGGCAAAACTTCGCATGAAATGCCAAGTCCTAAGGGTTTGCCAAGTTCTTACAATAGAGAGGAGTACGATGGTACATTCCAAGAGTAAAGTTCATTATTTGCCGTGCACCCCTGCATAACTTTTGGTACTAGAATTCTGAATGACAATGTTAATCTCCTCTAGGCACGTACAAAATGGTGATGTGATTGTATTCTTCATTCACTTGTGTCTTATTTTTGTTGAGCTATTGGACTTTGAATGCTTATATGTATATTCAGCTGCCCAAGAGAGGAAAAAAAATTGTAGATTTGGGATAAAGATCATGCAAAGTACTGTTATGAATGTTTTAATAGTTTTTTGATGTTTTGGGAAAGTTTTAAAGATATGTGCTAAAACATGTTAGTTTCAACTTTCATTTGACCTTGAAAATTCTTTCCAACAAGCGTTGCTACCTTTGAATGCAAAAGCAATTCTATGGACATAGAAGTTTTTTTTTCAAATGTGGAAAACATTTTTCACATGATTGGAGCTGTCGCTCTCTTAACAGGTTCCAAGTTAAGAAGAAGCAATTTTTTCAGAATTTTGTGGCCATCATGCTATTTGGAGTAGTTGGAGTTTTCATCTCGACTGCTATCATAACTGTTGGTAAAATCGCCTTGTCATGAGACTTTAAAGCCAAGAAATACTTAATAGTACAAAATTGCACATGGGCATTATGCTATTTTGATAAATGTCTAACATGAAGCCCTGCCTCACAAATCTTAGGTTGCTGGTATCTCTTTCCTAGGTTTCATCTTCGAAGCTTGAAGTTGAGAGATTACCTTGGTAAGAAACATTGCTGAAACACCATTTTGTGAAAGTACTGTACATCATGGATTACTATGCTAGACATATTTGATTGAAACTGTGGTGCTATTACAGCAATTGGAACAATCTTTTCTGCAACGGATTCAGTTTGTACCTTACAGGTAAGTGGATATTTGTTATGCTTTTGAAGACATGATTATTGCTGCTTGCTTGGCAACTTGATTGTTTGGTCTCTTGTATGGCCATAACATACATTATTTAATTGAACAATTTTCAAATATGAAGCTTTTGTTACTACAATTTAAAGGCCGAAGAGAACTTTGTGACATTAATATAAACTCTTTCCCCTTTTGTAACAATAGAATGTTGGTTTTCTAAAATGGAAGAAGTTTTGATATACCATGAATAGCTATGATGTCCATCAAAGTCAAGGTTGACTTGTCCCTATTTTCAAGTACCTAGTTTTGTTGAAAATTGTTCCTATCAAATTGAACATGGATATTTTATCCAAATTTGGGAGAGTTGATTAATTGAGGAAAAAGAACATTTAGTTTTTTGTGAGTTGTGTTTCTTGTGTTTCTTTGATAAGACAATGATAGTAGGATAAATTTGTTGGCAAGCCTAAGGAAGTTGAGAGAGTTTGATGATTACTTGAGTTTGTTATGGTTTAAGTTTGGATAAATTTCACCATGTATTTTGGCGCCACGCAATATTAGTTTGCATCGCGTAACATTGTATTCTCTCAAATTTTAAATAGGCTTTCCAAGTTTGTGAAACATTATAAAAATTTATTGTAAAGTTTTTCTAACCTTGAGTAGGCCCAACAAGTTTTCACATGCTACCAACTATATGTTGGAACTATATGGATTTTTACAATAAAGATTCCAAAGTGGAATCATTTGAGCCTAAGTCAAAGAAATCTTTTTGCAACTACTATAAAAAGCCAGGACATACTCTTGGTAAATGTTGGGCTTATCCTAGAGTAGCTTGTAGACGTTGTGCCAAAACTGGTCATTCATCTTTCAAATGCTATTCAAGGCCTAACAATAGTAAAGCCAATGTTTGTCAAGAGGAACAACTTTCTTCTATCTCAAGCATAGAGGAAAATACTCTAGCTGCTGCTTTTGCTTGTGTAGAAAATTGTTTTAATTCTACTAATAATACTTTCGAAGTTGTGATAGATTCTAGAGCTACTGCTCATATCGTTACTCTCCTAGTTACACTTCTAGATATGTCATATTAGGAGATGGTAGTCAACATGATGTTTCAGGAATAGGAAGCTTGAGTTTACTCACAATTGAAGGTTTTAAAGTTCTTCGAAATGTATTGCATGTGCCATCCATGCAAAAGGATTTATTGTCAGTAGCCCATATGACAGATGTGGGCATCAAAGTTTTGTTTCTTGACAATGATTGCAGGCTAATGGACACAAAAAGTGGAAAGCAGCTTGCAACATGCTTAAGGAGGGAGAACCTGTATCATGCAAAGGTTCTTATTGCATGTGACGAAGTTTCAGCCGTGGAAGACAAGATGCATGCATTATGGCATGCTAGGCTCTATCACATGAGTATGCGCAACATTTTAGATGCAGCAAAGAGAAAGTTGTTCGAAGGGGTTGATTTTGACATCAATATTCATATCATCCATGTGATTCTTGCATGCTGGGCAAGATGACTCGCTCTCCATTCAATAAGGAGGGCCATAAATCTAAAGAACTTCTTGAATTAGTTAACTCAGATTTTTGTGGACCCTTGCCTATTAACTCTATTGGTAGTGCACGTTATTTTGTCACATTCATTAGCAATGGTTTATTTTATTGCTAATAAAAGTGACGTTCTTAATTTAAAGAATTTATCAATTTTGTGCACTCTAAGACTTCAAAGAGAGTTAGACAACTACGTTCAGATCGTGGTGGTGAATATATTTCTGCAGAATTTCAGGAGTTTTGTACTAGCAATAACATTTTACATCAGTTTACGGCTGTGTACACCCCTCAACACAATGGTGTTGCAGAACGGTGGAATTGAACTCTTGTTGAGGCAACACGCTGCATGATGATTCATGCAAAGTTACCTGCTAAATTTTGGGCATAAGAAGTTAATACTGCCAATTACTTGCAAGATCATACTTAAAAATCTCTAGATAAGGAGAAAACTCCTTATGAATGTTGGACTGGGAAAAAGCCCAAGTTAACGAATGTTAAAATTTCTGGATGTCTAGCATATTTATTTGTTCCTAAAGTTAAATGCAATAAGCTAGACAATACTTCTATACTAAGAATTCTAGTTGGATATGATGCAATCTCAAATTATTATAAAATTTACATTCCAACTACAAAGAAATTTCATTTTTCTAGAGATGTACGCTTTGATGAATCAAAGTTCATAGATGATCCTATATTCCAAAAATGGAAGAAGCAGATGTTCTAGGATATGATGTTTTCTTTTCAAACTTATTCATGCTACTTCAGAAGAGCAGCCTATTGTTCCAACTATGCATGAACCTCTTCTTGATGATGAAGAAGAAGAAGAAATCATTGAACATGTAGGTGAGGAAGAAGAAGAATTCGAAGATGAGGAAGCTACTACATCACGGCCAAGGAGAGAAAGAAGAGAGCCAGTTCGTTCCAAAGAGAATTTGGATATTTTGTGGAAGCTCCATCAACTCATGAAGAAGCCATGCGGAGTAAAAAACGAGATCCATGGCGCAAAGCTATGGATGAAGAGATGGAGTCCATGTATCGACACGAAGTGTGGAAGCTGCAGCCTTTACCAGGAAGAAAGGCATTAGATTGCAAATGGCTCTACAAGTTGAAATTTTGACCCGAAGGTGATATTACACGCTTCAAGGCTCGCCTTTGTAGCTAAAATTTATTCTCAAAAGTTTGGTGTTGATTATTTTGATACATTTTCTCCCATTGTAAAGCAAGCTAGCATTGTTTGTTAGTTGCTTTGGCTGCTTATTATGATCTGGAAATGCATCAAATAGATGAGAAAACAACATATTTATATGGCACACTTGATGAAACTGAAGCAGCCATCAGGCTATGTGAGTAGACATCATCCTAGTTGGGTTTGCTTGCTTTTAAAAAGTATATATGGTTTAAAGCAATCCGCTAGGCAATGGAATAAGAAGATAGATCAAGTCCTAAGAGCATTGGGGTTCATACCATTCATTCTTGATGGTAATGTTTATTTCAAAAGGGTGAATGAGTATTATATGTATTGTTGACAGCCTATGTTGACGATTCATTGCTGATAGGAAATTCTACTCCTTTCATCAATCATTGTAAGAAGTTAATTGGCTCTATCTTTGATGTTTCGGACCTTGGAGAGGCAAAGTTTTGCCTTGGAATTCAAATTCACAATGACAAGGTAAAAGGCACTATTGCACTTCATCAACAACATTATATTTTGAAGATCCTGAAGGACTACAATATCCTGGAGTGCAAAGGCAAAGACATTCCCATGCTACCTGGAGTTAAATTATCCAAGGAAGATGGAGCGAAGGATGAAGAGGAACATGAAGAAATGTCCAAGATTCCTTATCACAACTTGATTGGAAGCTTTCACAGGTATAAAACTTAAAGTGGATCATCTACAAGTTTTTGGTTGTATTGCATATGCTCATGTTCCTAAAGATCATCGTCAAAAACTTGATTCAAAGGCAATTAAGTGTTTATTCCTTGGCTATGATGAGGAAGAGAAGGCATATCGCCTTTATAATCTTACCAGTAGGAAGGTGATTATGAGCAGGGATGTTGTGTTCGAAGAAAATGAGTCTTCTAACCTAGAAGATCATGAGGAAGATGTATTTTCTCTTACAACAAAAACTCCGGTTATAGATGATGTTAAGGAAAATACAAGTCCATGTTATACAACTTCTACACAAATTGAACCAAGGGTGAGTACACAGGTGGATCTTGGTAAACGTAAGGAAAGGTCAAGAGTATTTGATACATATTCTCCTTCTACGTCACCTACAAAGAAATTACCAAGATGGTATTGTGAGACTATACAAGATAGTCAAATGTTGGATGAGGGAGAATCGAGTCAACAAGGAGCTAAGAGATTGACACGATCAAGTGGATACTATTGTGAAGCTGGTGAAGAAACGCATTATGCGTTTATGGCTTCAGTCTTGGATTCAGAGGATCCTTTATTTTATGAAGATGCTGCAAACAAGTTTGTAAGACTGCTATAGATGAGGAGTACAGTTCTATTATGAAAAACGAGACATGGGATCTATTAAACTTCCAACAGATAAGAAACCAATTGGTTGCAAGTGGATTTATAGAACCAAGTTTAAGTCTGATGGCTCTATAGATAAGTATAAAGCTGGTTGATCTACTGTGACACCAATGATCAAGTTGCAGATATCTTCACAAAAGGACTTGGTCATGAAAAGTTTGAGAAGCATGTGGGACACCTACTCTAACACTTGGAAGCCATGTACATCACAAAATTGTTTGCTCTAATCTATAAAAGAGACCTCCTCCTCCTAGTGGGCGCACTTTTGGATGGGAAAATCTTTCTTTCATATGCTATTGTATTTTGCTCTCTTGTGTGGTAGAATCTCTTGCTTATTAATGCTAGTGTAATGCTATCCTAGATTGATGTTTTGTTGGATCTGATTTTTTGCTTTGTATTCTTGAATGTTCTTCGTGCTGGAAATTTGTGGACAGCAAGCATTCGAGATCCATTCGGCCAAATAGAAGGAGAAAATCAAGGATTAATGATGTTAGAATGCTCCCTATAGCATACACTATCATTCTAGATAATGAAGCAAGTTTCTTTTATGAATTTCATGTAATTTTCTGCTCGCATCCTCTTCATCTTGCTCGCTGCCCTCCACAGATCCAATCACTTCAAACGTTTGATCTATTCATTGCATAAACTTACAATTTGCTAGTTTTGCATGTGCAAGTACTAGTCCATGCATGTTGCATGCATGTCTCTAGAATTTTTCCAGATTGCTTGCATGTCGCTATGCTTGCATGTTGATTGCATGTTGCTTGTTTTGAGCGATTTTGAGTTGTCGAAGACCATCGAGGATTCCTAGGCTGGTAAACCTTGATTTAAGATCCTAGCTTTCTATATTCTGAATTCTATAATAGAGTTAGAAGAAATAATAGAGATTTTTGAGTCGTGTTTCTTTGATATAAAGGTACTGGTTATTGGTAGTCCTAAGGAAGAGAGTGACATAGAGAAATAAGATGTCTTTTGGGTACCCAAAGGTCATAAGACTGAAAAGAGTACATTTCAGGTGTTTACATGCCATGGGAGCATAGAGTGCCTCCGAAATAAGTAAATCCAATCTTAACTAAAAAAGTAGTGTGAAGAACTAGTAGTACTACAATAAGCTAGACATGAGTACATAAAGAAAAACTCACTAGCTCTATAAGTGAAGGCATAAACTCTAAATCTATCCATATAATAAAGGATAAATGATAAATAACGGATTACAGAATCATCTAGTAAAATCTTGTTGAACTTCTTGATTGTTAGAGATCAAATGCTCGAGGCATGCCACATCTTGCATAAGTTTTGTCAGCATATGGTTTGTGATCTTGCAAAAGCTGTAACATTATTCTCAGATGCAAGATATGTTGACCTGATATATCTTGGTAAAACAATATCTTTGATCTAGATATATAACCACAAACTTTTTAAGATAGGGTCAAAAGATATCATCCATCATCCATAGAAACATTGTTGGTAAATCTTGGCGGAAATGTTAGAAAAAGAACTTAAAAGAATATCAACAAACGTCTTTTCTCTCCCATTCTTCAATTTTTCCTCATTCAAAAACCAAACCATCATTCAAACTTTGACTACAAAGTTGATAAATAGTAAGACAACATTTTACCCATTTCTTATTCACCATTAGACGTTGCATGGTGAAACCCATGACTATTTTGGAAGGTTGTCCTCCCACTAGATTTCCACTTGTACTTTATTCCCATCGAATGAGTATTATGCCTCCCACCTAAAAATCGACTTGCTCATACAAGTGACCCAAGACAAGATTCCTATTGTTGTTAGGCATTTTAAAGCTGCCGAATTTTTTTATTTCGGCTTCCAAAAGGATCTGAAAACAAGCCCTTTTGGCCCGTTTTTCTTTTCTGACGGTTCTTGGTGCTAATTCCGTCTTACTGGTTTTATTACATGACTTTAAAAATTTCTGCAGCTCTAGCGGCTTCCAGAAAACCAGAAAAACCATGAAAAACAAGCCCCTTAGCATGCATACAAGGCCCAAAACCTATCCAAATGACATCGGATCTCGATAGAACAAAAAGTAAAGTTGTTCATAGCAAACACACCATGAATACGAAACTGTCCTAGCACCTCAACAAGAAGATTAAACCAACTAAAATTTAGGTTAAAACGATTGCACCTTATTCACAATGATTGGTGGCTCTGATACCAAATGTTAGAATCCCCTTCGTCGAATCCGGTGATTGCACCAGCACATTCAGGTGACGAACGCCTCGTTACCCCCCAACCATAGAGGTACTGCCACCTCTCCCCTGTGTTAGGAATTAATCCCCTTAGTGTTAGTTTGACCATGCGTGTGTGCTATTATAGGCCAATACTATTTATAGTAAATCATTTTTTAGTCATGCATATAGGTGGGCACACTAGTACTAGAGTAGGACTTGGTTTTACCACTTAGAAATACATCTTGGGTCTTTACCCAAAATAGGTAGTAATAATAGCAATTAGCTTTTTATTTTTTAGCTATTTACTTTATGCTTTTAGCTTTTCACATAGATTAGAGAAAGTATTTATGTAGGCTGGCGCCCCACCACAATTTCATTCCAGTGTTTTAGAGCTTTGCTCAATTTTTATAATTTGACTTCTCTTTAATTTCTATATTGATCTTGATTTGTGAGTGTTAGTAGGACTAATTAACTCCATCTAGAATTTGTAGATCAAATTCTGACACCCCGACCCCGTGCATTGGAGCCATGGACTTTATAAAAAATTAAGTGCTTTGGATCTTGAAGATTGTAGGTTGTTTTCAGCATTAGTATCTTTTGGTGACTTCTTAAAGAAAGAGGAGTGTTGGTTTACACGGGACAGAAACCTGACGTAAGTCATTTGAGAGTCTTTGGAAGTATTGCATATGGTCACATACCTAAAGGATTCAAGGAGCAAATTGGATTCAAAGGCGAGTAAGTGTTTATTTCTTGGATATGGTAGTCAAGAGAAGGGATACAGGTTGTATGACTTGGAGGGTAAGAAAGTTATCATAAGCAGGGATATAGTCTTTGATGAGTATGGATCTCATAAAGATACAAAGATATCTTGTGATAGGAAGCAAGATGGAGGAATTCCCATCTTGTGTGACGAGTCATTACAAGAACCTATTCACTCCTACTTCACCAGGTAGGAAGTATCCTACATCAAATAATAGAAGATAGCCTAGATGGTACTATGAAACTATCAAGGATAGTGTCATTTTGGATTTGGAACAAGGAGAGTATAGTACACAGGGGACTAGGAGATCTACTAGGCTTGAAAAGCATCAAGAAGATCAAGATCAATAGGAAGATTGACATGAGGATCATCATGTGAAGTGGAGCTTATCTATTGCCCTACGGAAGAGCAAGTTGCAGATATCTTTACCAAAGGATTTGGCAAAGAAAAGTTTCAAAAGTTTAGAGAACTTCTAGGAGTAATGGATAACAAAGTAAACATTAAGGGGGAGTTTTAGAAAGTAATGTTTATTTGCACCCTTAATGTTTGATTGGCCATGCTTGCGAGCTATTATAGGGGCCATTCTATTAAATCCGAAAGTCAAGTTAATTAGTCATGCATGTAGGATGGCGCACTAGTTCTAGATTGCAACTTGGTTTTACACTTAGAAATTCAATAAAGGTCTTTACCCAAAATAAGAAGCAATTATAGTAATCAGCTTCTTGCTTTTAGCTTTTGCTTTATGCTATTGGCTTTTGACATGGACTTTTGAAAGCATGTAACAAGGGCTGGCGCCCCACTTCAATTCATTCCATTGTAGAGAGCTTTGCTCATTCTTCTAATAATCTGAGTTTTCTTTAGTCTCTTATGTTGATCTTGATTTGTGTGTGTGGGTGCTAATATGATTAGTTCACTCCGAGCATCAAATTCTGACACTTGGGTCCTCATTAAGAATCATATGAATAATGCTGTTTAATTTCACATGGTCCTTGTATTACTATTTTAATACATTATGCCTTAGCCTTATAACTTAGATCTTGTACTTATTATTAAGTCCCATGGTCTTGTACTTATGTTGTTAATGTTGTTTATTTAGGCTTACTTTGACTTGGCCATTTAATGTAAATGTCATTCATAATTTAATTCTTCGTATGCCTTAATTATTAGTTGAACTTAGTCATTGCTTCATGGTTGTACCCGTCAAGTACAGTGTTGTATGTCCTCGGATTGCCCATATTCCTTGAACTGTTGTTGATCTCTTGAAGCCCTCTTTGTGGCTTTCCGCTGGGACACCATCTTCGTGCATGGTACGTTGAAGCTGTTGGTGGTGTGTGATTTTACATCTTGTGGAAGCGTCCTTCCCTTCTAACCCGTGGCACGTAGAGGGGTCCACCCTGTGCACTAGGCCTGTCCACTATGCAGAGGAACTTGGTCAAGGTTCTTCCCTGGATCCGACACCAAGTAGGTACTTTGGTAACCTGGATGTTAACCCTGTTGGTACTACGATGCATGTCTTTCTTGTTCTATGTATGGGCATCACTTTAGACTTCAAATGCATGATATTTTAATTTAAGTCTATTTAACTATCAACCAATGTTGAAGTGCATTATTAGCTGATTATAACTCATTGCACGTAGACAATATTTTGATGTCACAAATTTTGATGCAACCAATTTGGTTTCCTTCTTCCTACTTGCAGGTGTTAAACCAGGATGAAACACCTCTTCTGTACAGTTTGGTTTTTGGGGAAGGGGTTGTAAATGATGCCACATCTGTTGTACTTTTTAATGCTATTCAAAATATTGGGTTTGATAAATTGAATATCAACACTGGAGGGCGAATCCTACTTGGCTTCTTATATTTGTTCTCCATGAGTACGATGCTAGGGGTCGCTGTAAGTTTTCTCAATGTCCTTTCTGATGTAGAAAATTTTATGATAAAAAGCTTTAAAGGAAAGTTGTCTTGGTTTTTTCATAGCTCTTATAAGTGACAAATTTCTTTTTTTTTGGCATCGAATATGGGCCAATGATGATGTATGAAATTGTATTTTGTACTTTCATTTTATCTACTAGCATTCGCAAATAACTTAATTGTTGTTGATCTATACATGTGTAGATATGCGCTATATAAAGGGCATTTAAAACTTTAGCAATAAAGGTAGTCATTATTGCCCACTCTCTTTTAGTTCTTCAAGAATTGGTTTGATAATCAATGTTTGTTGTCCATGATCCAACAACTTACAATGAAGTAAGTTGTAACTAACTACTAAGTTCTAACCATAGTTGCAGCGAATCTCGATTCGCTGGGTCTGCGATTCGCGGGTCGCGATTCTGCGAATCGCGATTCGCGACCCAGAATCGCAAAAAAAAAAAATTAACAAATTTTTTTTTTTTTTTTTTTGGAAAAATAGCTTATTGCTGAAATTTTTTTAGGGGATCAATGGTCAAACCAGCGTTTTGCCTCTCAGAAGTGCAGTAGATGAGGCACAAACAGATCTTATTTTCAGTAGCTATCCGGTTATCATTTGCTCTGGTTTTCAGTAAATGTTAATGCTACAGTTTGGACTATCAACTGTATGGATGATGATCACTTTTGCAATTGGTTCACTGGAGATGTGAGTGCAATGGGGGCATAAATATTGGGCCCTTCTCGGCGCGCATTTGGACCCCATTTTTATCTACAGGGGGCGGTGGCATTTTTATCTACAGTGTCTATATAGCAAGAAGCTCTAGGGGGTTCAGGGGACAGTAGCCCCCCGGGAAACGGGGGGTTCGGGGGGCGGTAGCCCAACGGTAGGGTCCGGGGGCTGCCGGTAGACCCCGGCCCCGACGGTAAGGCCTCTTCATGATTTGGCCTTCCAACTCCCCGAGTGAAAACACACTTTTTGGTGTTTCGCACCCGAAACAGTCGGAAAACTACACAGTCATAATCCCCTCGATCAGAGCTTTCATCTGATACCCATATTGCCTAAAAAAATTTCAAAAAAAAAAAAATCGATTCTACATGATTTAGGAAAATCCCGAATTACGAATCGGAATCGCGATTCTGATCGCGATTCTAAATCGCGATTCGGGAATCGCGCTGCAACTATGGTTCTAACTTGAAACTTGAGCCTTGTATCAATCAAGCATGCTGCAACAATATTGAACAAATACAAATTTGAAAGTTGCAATAGATAGTTGTGATTCGTGATTCTGAAGTTTTCAATGTAGGTTATGGTTTGAAGTTTGAAGTTTGTAAGCAAAATTTTACAACTGTCAAGAATCAAGAATCAAAGTTTGAATTATAGTTTTATACCACCTGCACAACATTCTCTAGTCCCACCTCCACAATGGCCTCCTGGACATGGTGAAACATATACTCTCCAGTGATTGATGTGCCTGCCTTGGAGGAGTCGATGGCTCTTAAAAACATCGTGTCTATGTAGGAAGACACCTAGATATTCATAATGTGCCGATTCCTTACATTAGTCCAACCATCGGATATGATGGTACCCGTACCTGGTTTCCAAGCAGCCAATGGCCATTTAAGCTCAACATTGTCAGTCGATGATTGTGGCAATTAGACCTTTAATACCTTTAGATAGTACTAAAGTAGATACTTATTAGTAGTTTAATAGATACTAGATACATTATACCAGTAACCAGTAACTAGTTACTAGATGTCTATAATCCTAATTCCTACTAGCGTTTATTTTAGTATATAGTTTGGAAGTTGGAACAATGTAACATAAATATCTGAGTCCCAACATCTCCAGGAGACTGTGAGGAACCAGGCTCATGAGCTGCAAAAGAACGCCGTGATGTGCAAGGCTCTGGCCGCTCTGCTAAATGATAACCTAGAACTCAGAAAAATTATAGCACATGTTCTAGGCAACAGTTTTGAATTTACATAAAAGACTCACGAATTTGGAAATTGGAATGTTCAATGAATCGTGATTTACATTCATAAGTGAATTGAAATAAATTAGATTGATGAATCAAATAGTTTAAGCTTCAATTTTCAAACCTTGAATTGACAAATTCCAAGGCCTAGCTATGGAGTATCATAACATCATAGTAAGCACACTATGAAAGCTTGAAAAAACCAGCTATGGAGTAGAACACAAAAGCAAGAGAGAGAGGACTTCAAAGCTCACACAACTTGAATGAATGTCTTATGCACAACTTACAAGTTACAAGTATACAAGCCTTAAGGGGCAAAATAGGCATTTATTTCAACACCCCCCCTCAATGGCTATTTTGTTCATACCAACACCTAGCATGCTACGAAACTTTTCAAAATTTTCTCTACTAAGTGCCCTAGTAAAGATATCTGCTGCTCGATTGTTGGTATCACGGTACTTGAGCTGAATTTCTCCACTTTGTATCTTCTCTCGTAAGAAGTGCTAATCCACGTCAATATGCTTCGTACGAGCATGGTACACAGGATTTTTGGCAAGCTGGATGCAACTTTGGTTGTCACACTGAAGAATAGTAGGACCATCCTGTGGAATCTGCACCTCCCCAAGAAGTCTCTTGAGCCATATTGCCTCGCAGGAGCTTTTGCCGCAACCCTGTACTCAACGTCTGTCGATGATAAGGTAATTGTGGGCTGTTTCTTGCTGCACCAAGAAATGGCCCCTGAACCAAGGTTGAAAGTGTAACCTATGGTCGACTTTTGATCATCCCTATCAACTGCCCAATCCGAATAGGTAAAGCCTCCAAGCTGAAGCTTTCCGTCATCTGTGTACTCAATCCCATAGCAGGTTGTCCCTTTGACATACCTCAAAACCTTCTTGGCTGCTTTCCAATGTGCTTCAGTTGGAGAACTCATGAATTGGCTTGCTACACCAACCGCATAGGAAATGTCTGGTCTCGTAGTGGTGAGATAAATCAGGCTACCCACAAGCTGCCTACAAAGAGTCTCGTCCACAAAAGGAGTGCCATCATCTCTAGATGGCTTACAGCTGGTATCAATGGGCGTGGAAACGGGTTTGCAATCCTGCATGTTGAACTTGTTCAAGACTTTACATGCATAGTTAGCGTGGGAAATAAACACACAATTTTCCTTTTTCCAGACCTCCAAGCCAAGAGAATAGTGGATTAAACCCAAATCCTTCATCTTGAACTCATTTGATAAATGAGCCTTCACCTTTTCAATAAGCTGCCCATTGTTACCCGTGATGACCAAGTCATCCACATAGAGAACTATCAAAACAATGTTCCCATCTTCCTCCTTCACGAACAAGTTGCAATCCAACTGACTCTTTATGAATTGCTCCTTGGCAAAATAGTCATCAATACGACTATACCAGGCCCTGGGTGCCTGCTTCAAACCATATAAGGCCTTCTTAAGCCTGCATACCATAGTTTCCTTGCCCTTAGCCTCAAAACCTTGTTGTTGTTCCATGTAGACTTCTTTAGCCATCTGTCCATTGAGAAAAGCACTCTTCATGTCCATTTGATGGACCTCCCAACCAAAAAATGCAGCCAATGCTAAAACCAACCTGATAGATGTCATCTTAGCTACCGGTGCAAACGTCTCATCATAGTCCAAGCCCTCCTTCTGTGCATAGCCTTTAGCAACCAGCCTTGCCTTATGCTTTTCGATGCTCACATCCGATTTATATTTGGTCCTGTAGACCCACTTACAGCCAACAGGACGTGTCCCTTTTGGTAACTTCACCAAATCCCATGTATCATTCTTGAGAATAATGTCGTACTCCTCTTGCATAGCATGTTGCCATACCTTCTCATCTGCTGCCTCAACAAATGTATGCGGATCTTGTGAATCCAAAATAGTAGTCATAAGTGCATAGTTTGTCTCCTGTGTTCATGCTGCTGGGCTTGCCTTTGAGACCTCCTAGCCCTTGGATTGCTGCTCTCTCCCTCATCCAATATCAAACCATCCTGCACAGTTTTCCAATACCACTTGGGAAACTTCTTCCTTGCAGTTGGTGATGAAGACGGTGAATAGGACTCAACAGATTTGCCCCTTTCCTTCCGCTTCCTAGTCTCCTCAGATTCTTCCTCTTGATCACTCATATGATCATCCTGAGGCTCCCCAATATATGGATGTGGATCATCAAGTATTGGCAGAAATTCACTTGTACCATCCTCCATCTCAAGTTCCTCTATAGGAGGCGTTTGATCTTCTTCAAAGATCACATCTCGACTTATGATTCTCTTCTTGCTAGTAAGATCGTAAAGTCGGTAAGCTTTGCTTTCTTCACTGTATCCCAAAAAGATACACTTTGCTGATTTTGCATCCAGCTTCTTCTTGTTATCCTTGGGAATACGGGCATAGGCCGTACAACCAAACACTCGCAAAGCTCCCACCTTGGGCTTGATGCCGCTAAATGCCTCTTCTGGAGTCTTGCCTTCCACAGCTTTTGTTGGACTTCTATTCATTAGAAACACTACTGTGTGCATTGCCTCGCCCCAAAAAGAGTTGGGAAACCCCTTTGCCTTGAGCATGCACCTTGCACACTCCACAATAGTTCGGTTCTTTCTCTCTGCTACGCCGTTTTGCTGAGGGGTATGAGGAGCTGTAAGCTACCTTTTGATCCCATTGGCCTTGCAGAATTCCACAAATTCTGTCTTAATGAACTCTCCACCACCGTCTGACCTGAGCATCTTTATCTTCTTTTTAGAATGTTCTTCTACCAAAGCTTTGAAATGCAGGAAGTACTTGAATGCTTCAGATTTTAACTTACAAGAAATAAATCCAAATCTTTCATGAGAAGTCATCAATAAAGGTCATAAAGTAATATGCCCCCCCTGCAGATTTGGTTTGGGTTGGCCCCCACAAATCTGAATGTGCCAAGTCAAGTATGTCTGCTACCCTGGTGGTGCTGTCCTTGGGAAACTTATATGTTTGCTGTTTTCCCATAGCACAAGCCTCGCAAACTGAAGAGCTTGGCTTAACAATTGGAAGCCCCTCCACCATATGATGCTGGTTCAACACCTGCATGCTTTGGTAGCCAAGATGTCCATACCTCTCATGCCACAACCTATCCACATCGCTTCCTTTTGTTGTATAAGCATGCTGACTAGGGATAGAAGTGTACAACCTGTATAGATTATCTTCCTGCAATCCTTTGGCCACAACCTTCATATTATCACTCAAGTCCAACACAAGACAAGAAGTAGCATCAAATTCTACTTTCATATTTTGTTGAGTGATAGCTCCTACTGAAAGAAGATTTTTAGCAAGTCCTGGTACATATAAGACATTCTTAATGACTTTGACTTCTCCTGATGGAAGCTTTACAGGTACTATGCCCTTTCCCTTGACCTTGTGTGTTGAGTTGTCACCTAGGCACACCTCTTGTCCATCACAAATCCCCACAAAGGTATCAAACCAATCCCTATGAGGGGTCATGTGCTTTGAAGCACCTGAGTCAATGTACCAACCACCTGTTGTAGATTGTGAGGCCAATGCAACAGAGAATAACTCAGCTTGCCTTCTCTCTTGCAACACTCTCAACAACATTTCCTCCCTACTTCTTTGTGCCCTTACTTTTGCTCTGCAAGCTTCTTCCTGCACTCAAAAGCAAAGTGTCCATATTTACCACAGTAATTGCAATTCCCCTTCCTTCGACGTGTGGAAGAAGTATTCGAGGAGCTGCAAGTTCTCCATTCCTTGCTCAAGTGTTTGTGGTGTTCCTTCCCTCTTGGAGAGATTAACTCTCCTCATCTCCTCCTGTAACAAGAGACCATAGACTTCTTCATAGGTAGGGATCTTCTCTCTCACAGATATCATCATCACAAAGTTCTGATAAGCATATGACAAGCTATTCAGAACTATTGGCACCAAGTCTTTGTCAGCAATAGACTCTCCAAGTATAGAAAGCTGATATCTATTATCCTGAATCTTAGTAAGATGATCATTAACTGTCTCCCCTGTCTCCATTCTGAGAGTATACAACTTGTTCTTCAAGTAGAGAAACCTAGTTGTACTTGTTGTCTCATACAATGCACAAAGAATGTGCCATGAGGCCCTTTGGCTGACCTGATTAGAGGAATCACATCATCCCTCACTGACATGTTGATGATCCTGTGTGCCTTTTCCCCTCTCTTGATATAGTCCTTGAGTTCAAGTTCAGATGTTGGAACAGGCTCCTCACCTGTCACAAGCTTCCAACATTCTTTGTCTTCAAGAATGTTCTTGATCTTGAATTTCCATATGCTAAAGTTACTGCCATCAAGCCGGCTGGCTTCACTCAGCATGCTCTCTGCAAGACTAGACATAGCTGGACAGAAATAAAACACAAAAGGCAAACTGGGGTTTTCACCCAACTAGGGTATGCAGCCACTTGCTCAATAACCCTCAGCTTCTGGATTTGAAACTACCCCCCTATATGGCTGTCCTAGCCCTTGTCCAAGATCCACTCAGAACTTTCACTGAAGTCCCCACTGTAGAAAGCGCCCTCCTACAGTCCTGGCTGTCCAAAAAGACTCAAAATTTTGTCCCAAATTAGAAACTTTTTGGCTCCCTGTACTCCCCTTGCCAATAGTACTCCAACCATGCAGACAGCATAGAGATCAGATGCCCCTACAAAAAGTGCTCCCTCAAAGGTAAGATACTCTCTAGGAATGGCAGGAATTTGATCAAAACAGGTCCAAGCTTTCACCACACCATAGGCAACATAACTTGCTCTAATACCATGACAAATTCCAAGGCCTAGCTATGGAGTATCATAACAACATAGTAAGCACACTATGAAAGCTTGAAAAAACCAGCTATGGAGTAGAACACAAAAGCAAGAGAGAGAGGACTTCAAAGCTCACACAACTTGAATGATTATTCAAAGAGTAGTAGGGCGTGGAAACCCCTCCAAACTTTGGGCTACATTTAGCATCTAATGTATAGAGGTGGTGTCTTGCTAATTCTAGCTCTAGAACCCACATGGGTCTCCCCTACTTGTTATTACTTGCCTAATTAGCACAAGTGGGGTGTACTAAGTACATAAATGTTTTACCCCCATGTCTTATGCACAACTTACAAGTTACAAGTATACAAGCCTTAAGGGGCAAAGTAGGCATTTATTTCAACATGAACTTCAAACAAGTAACGATTTACAACAGAATTCAAATTCTATAATACAAATTTCAAAGTAATAAATTCAAATAGATTATAGGACTTAGGACTCAGGAGAGCCACCTCTGGGCATCGAAATTTTAAATTTCAAAATAATAAATTCAAATAGATTATAGGACTCAGGACTCAAGAGAGCCACCTCTGGGCATCGAAGGATGGGCCTCCTCCGAGTCCTCAGGAGGTAGGGCGGGGGCATGTAGGAGCTCTCGTAATGACTCGCCTATGTGCAACCCACAATCTAACGTCCTTGTAAGTGTAGCAGGTGTGCCTTTATTTGAGTAGGGCCACCTGTGTATCTAACACTGCAATACCTATCATGATTCATCAAACCCATTGCACAAAATAGGTCAAGACTTAAGATTCAAGATTGGACTCTAGAGAGTCAAGGCTGAAGACTCAAGATGCAATAGGGACCTGCTCTTATTGACAACTGGGGTGTGTAGTATGTACTATCATCTATGTAGTTTGTTTAATGTTTAGTGTTAAGAAAGTTGAAATTGACTAGGATCATTTTTCCCTAACCTTTAACATCGTAGGCTAGTCCTAATTCCTATCTAATACTACTACCTAATATCTAACTCCTATCACTAATCACCTAATACCTAACACCTATCTAATATAATCTATTGTCATTCAAATTTCACTCCCCAACCTTGAACCTACTTACTACTTACTAAGAATTTCTAGTTTCTAACTTCTAACACACTCCCTCCTCTCTCAAGCCTCACACTTTTAAAGTCTAGATTATTAGTAATGAAATTATGAATGCCTCTAAGCTCTCTCCCTCTCCCTCACACTCACACTCTCTCTCCTACACACACACTCCCTCTCAAGACTTACTTCTACCAAATTCCAATGGTGATTGATCATTTTATCAATGCTCCTCTCAAGTTTCAACTCTCAATGGCAAAATCTAAATCAAATGGCAAAAAGCCCTCTCTTCTCTAAGCTCTTCTCTCACTACCTCTCCCCTCTTCTCTCCCTCTCTCTCTCTCTCTCTCTCTCTCTCTCTCTCTCTCTCTCTCTCTCTCTCTCTCTCTCTCTCTCTCTCTCTCTCTCTCTCTCTCTCTCTCTCTCTCTCTCTCTCTCTCTCTCTCTCTCTCTCTCTCTCTCTCTCCCCCCCCCAAAAACTCGTTTTGGAGACCCCCGGGCCAAGCCGCGAAGAAGGCAAATTTTTTTATAGACAACGGTTCCGAACCGCGATTCGAGCAAACATTGCAACCTACTGCATGACACTTGTTGATGACCCCACAAGAAAAGTGTGGGTTGATTTTTCAAGGTAAAGCTTTGATACATTGAAGTATCCCAAGCAATTCAAGTCCGTGGTGAAGAATCAAATTGGCAAGAAGATAAAGGTCCTAGGATTGATTGGACAAGGGTGGTGAGTACACCTACGATGACTTTGTAAGTTTTGCAACAAAAACATATAAATAGTTAATTTGGTGTCACACATATGCCACAAAATGGAGTAGTTGAATGCAATAATATCACATTTGTTGAATGTACTACAAGCATGCCGAAACTAAAAAGAGTTGCCTAACATGTTATGGGCAGAGGTGGTGAACATTTTAGTATGTCTATGAATCGGACTCCAACGAAGGCAAGACACTTGAGGAGGCATATATCAACATCAATGTATAAGGGTATTCAGATCCATAGCATAGACACACCTACCCAAGGATTAAGGAAATTTTTTGACTCTATGGTGGTCACATGTCTCTTCTCGGGATACAGTCATGAGGAGAAAGCTTATAGGCTATAAAACATGTAGAATAGGAAGCTTGTTATGAGTAGGGACGTGATCTGTTGTTCTAAAGAATCATGATTAAAAAGGTTTTAAATCGGGTTTAATTAATTCGAATAGATCTTTGATCCTAAATTTTGGCAAAATCTTAAGGTGCATGCAATACATTGTATACTGAACAATACACAAGCAACTATCATCACAATTAGTATTCAATTCAGGCTAAATTCTAGTTCAAATAAGCTCCAATCATTTATGAATTTATGTCAAATTATTGATATCTTGTTAAAAAAACCCTACACCATACTAATTTTTGGAAAAGTCCATTGAATTTTTTTCTATTTGAATTTGCTCAATTCAAAACTCTGAATTTTTTTAGAATCGATTTGAATTGACTTGTTTCAAATTTTTTGGGAACTATGATGTGGTCTTTGATGAAGATAACGCCCAAGATGAAATACAAAGAAGAAAGGCCATGGTCTCTTGTTATTGAAGAGAAAAGTTTCAAGAGAAGAAGAAAAGAGCAACAAGAGCCAACTCAAGAAAAAGACCAAGCATCAAAGAAAAGGAAAATGATGCCAGCTCCTTGGGATACTTAGACACCACCTTCGTCACCAATAAAGAAATTGCCAAGGTTGAACTGTGAAACAAATAATAGGAGTAGGAATAGGTGAGCATTGAGCAAGAATCCCAAGTCAAAAAAAGAAGCAACTAGAGAGTTCTGACACAAATTGTGCTTTCATGAGTATGACTTTGGATACCCACACATTTGAAGATGCTGAAAAAGAGAAACTTTGTTATAACTCTATAATGAAGAAAGAGACTTGGGACTTAAAGACCACTCGAGGGCAAAAACCCCATAGGATGCAAGTGGGCTCAAAAGACCAAACTCGATTTGAAACACATGAACTAATCTTTAGCAATGTAGAAGATTAGCTTCTTGTATTCATAAATTCCAATGTCCATTCCACACTTGAAGCCAAAAGTAGCAATGTGAAACCATCATAGGAGAGGATTCAAAGAGGTGGTAAGCATGCTTATTCATTAAGGGATTTTGAAGTGAAGCAGACAACCTTGTAACAAGCATTAATCCTTGGTCCAAGGCTTGCCTATGATAAAGCTAATTGAAGATTTTTTAATGAGTTGAAGATTTCTATTTGTCAACTAGAAAGTGAGTCCTAGGCTTTGGTTCAAGGTTTCTTGAAATGTCATTGAGGTTCTTGATGACTTCTCAATGCACCTGAAGGTTCACAATATTTAGTTTGAAGAATGGAAGTGATTACCCCTGATGTACATGATATTGCTAAAAAGTGTCTCAAAACTTCATTTTAAAGTGAAAGGTTTTGTGTGCCATTTTGTTTAAAATTTGAAGTGTCTTGAATTTTATTTGAGGAACTAAAATCTTGCAAAGATTTCAAAGTGAAGAGATGATCCAATGCTTCTATAGAACCTGTAGTAGAAAAATTTAGAACTTTTATGAATGGTTCAAGCACTTCAATGAAAGCTTTAAACTTTTATTAGAATGGTTGAACCATTCATTCAAAGTTTACACCTATTTCTTGAAAATTGGAGGTATGCAACTATTTGTTGGTGGTAGTTTGTTAGTGATTGCACGTGGCGAACATAGTGAGCATTATTTTCATTATCAACAAGGGCACCGCGATTTAGAATCGCGTTTCGGGTTTTTCAAAGAATCGTGCAGAATCGATTTTTTTTTTTGAAATTTTTTTAGGCAATATGGGTATTAGATGAAAGCTCTGATTGAGAGCATTATGACTGTGTAGTTTGCCGACTGTTTTGGGTGCAGGATGGTCCAGTTTAGGTGTATTAACTCCCAGGCTCTCTGATTCTCCCTCTCCCTCCCAGGCCCGAAATGCACAAATATTATTCATTAATGCCTCTAGGAAAACTGTGAGCTGTAATTAAGTGTTTAAGTCTAATGCAACACTGTTGCAAGTATTTTGTATGTTTTTCCATGTGCACCTGAACCATTTGTTGCTACGAGTGGTTCTAAACAAGGGGACAAACTACAAGATACTTTGAACACAATTCTTATCCTAAGAATCATATGCTTCCCGATAAAGCTAGGATCGATATTGGAGTCCACATTTCTATTTAATGGTCATTTGAATTTAATCCATGTGGAAGAGTACTTACACAATTTCCAAATGGAAGATTTGATCTATGGAGCAAATAATATGGTCAATGTTGTTTTTGGACTCCAACGGTAATAAAGTTTGATGCTACCTAGTATATCCAATGTTGTTGTCATTGGACATTGTAGACATATCTATTATTTCTCGGAGACAATTCCTAGGGGAAACTTACAAGAAGAGTTTTGCTTTTTAAGTATTCATCCCGATTCCCAATACAAGCATTACCAGACATGAACTCTTTAACTACTTTAAGGGAAAAAATGGGGAAGTACCCTGGGGTTGCTATGTGCTGGTAATTTTGAACAATAATAAAAATTATCTTTTGGAGAGGGAATTATATCACTCAGATTGATTTAAGGGGCTCAAAATCAGGTGGAAGGACTCAGAGAGGCTTTGTAGATAAATATTAGACTAGTGTCAGAATAATTGGTTGTTAATTAGTTACTACAGGATACCCATTGGAATTGGACATCTTTTGCCTCATTTTGACATATAAGATTTGGAGAATGCTCCTTCCTCCTATGAGCTTAGAGAATCTGAGGTTAATATGCAAACCAACACAATAAGATTCAGCCATGATCTAATTTTAGGCCTTATCTAGCGATTTGGCATGTCAAACTTATGATTTCAATAATGGTATTATGATAATGTACTGTATTTATGGCATTTGTCTTGAATCTTGATTCTTTACTTTATGCATATCATGATTGGTTGCATTTGTCATTTAATCTATTGATTATGAATCGAATTAGAAAAGAAGAATTGGGGAACAGCCCATCTTTTCCTTATTTCAGATTTTCAGATAAGGATAATAAGGTCTGAAGCTTCAGAATGGTTTTCTTTGAAATCTAATGCACATCTTCATCTGATATCATTGAAAGATTTTTTTTTCCCATTGGTTGTTTTTTGCAGGTCGGCCTTTTGAGTGCTTACATTATTAAGAAACTTTATTTTGGAAGGTAAGGCATTTATGTCAATTTCTGCACGCTACCTTCTTTTAAAGTGTCAGATAGCATTATAGAGATGGATTTTATGTAACAGCTCTTAGGTTTGGAAATTCCTTGATTTGGCTTTTGGTTACTGTGGACATTTATGATTACAATTTCCATGGTTACGCTGGAAAAGCAGATCTTGGATAGTTTGATCATGCTTTTTGGAATCATCTTCAAGAACCAACACCTATTGCGGATCATGTATAAGTTTCAATCTAAGTTCAGAGGGCAGGAGTCAAATATACAAAATTTGTATAGTGCAGCTACCTTCAGAAAGGAGCTGTCAACCTATACAAGGACTCAGGAGTAAACTAGGAATCGAAGCCGGGTGAATTCTATTAAGTGTAACAGCTAATGAAATAAAATGCACCATCCTACCCATTGGTCAATGTCTACAAGTATGTGAAACTACTATTTATCAAGTCGTGATGGACACAGGTCTTGGTTTATAGTTTATACTTATAGCGATTGATCAGGTGAAGCATATCACGGAACTTGGAAGTCATGAAGGGATGCAGACGACAAATCAAGAATGATTGGAATGACAGACAAGTCAATCTCTTTATGGATGTGCAAGTTTTTTAAGAAAACTTGTATTCTGGAATGCCTAGTTTTTCTAGAGCTTTGAAAGTTGAAAATCCGATAGTCCTTCCATGTTTTGGTGCTTAATTCCACTGGTGCCTGGTTAAGTGTGCCACAATTCATGCATTCAGATGACATCTACCCCTAGAAAGATGTTGGTACACAGAACCATAATTAAGCTGGTCTTGTTCTTGTAATATAAGATTGTGCTTCCAAGTGTCTTCCACCTATGAATTTTAAATCCTGCACTCTAGCAAGCCAGGCTTTGAAAATACCGTCATTCACTTATTTCCATGCAGAAGATGGTGACCACGTAGACCAATTTAGTTATCTATAATTTTAGAAATTTTAAAAGCATATGGAGAGATTAGATATAAGCTTAAGCTCTTTGAGATTGCTCGTTTTATCTGAAATTTGATGATTTTGGCTTGCAGGCACTCCACTGATCGAGAAATTGCTCTAATGGCTTTAATGGCCTACCTTTCCTATACGTTGGCGGAGGTAAATCTTATTGCATGCTGCTAAGATGTTGAAAGAAGTACCGCATTCTGTATCTAAACTTCTTTGCATTATGTATCTTGGTCAGCAAATAAATGTGATGTGGCTGTGCTGAGAAGTTTTTACACCATAGCAGGGCAGCCGTATATATGAGTTTAGAAGTTGGGGATTTTTTCAGAAGACTAAGAACAGGCTATAGTAAGGTGGTATGCCATCTGTCTTGGAATACAAGAAACTATACATTTACTGCCAGATAATAAAATTATAAATGATAATGTGACAGAAGACCAGCTTGCTATTTATTTGACATGTTGAAACTTGACAGCAAGCATGCTTGTAGATCTTTTGAAAGTACGTAAATTTGCACATCCACACATCTGTGATAGATTATGTCATGTGAGATAATTGTACGATGGTATATTTATGTACAGCGTGCAGTGTGTCTAAGCATACACACATGTATGCATCCACAAACCCAACTTAAGCGAGCATATGGCTTGGACATCATTTGTTTAAAGTCTGCTCATCTGTGATAGAGCACGTGCGCATGTGAATTGCACTCACATGCTTGTGTGTGTAAGATAGTTCTATGAAGGTATATGGAGTGTGCACTGTGTCTAACTAAGCATGCACACATTTATGTACCCACATACACACGCGACACGTGTATGGCTGTTACCTGTGTTCTTTGAATCTTTGTTTGTGTTTAAGTTGCCAAATGTATCCATACCATGCAGCCCCCTAAACACACACAGATGTGCACGTGCGTGCACGTCTGTGGATTCTACACATATTTTGTGTTAAGTTGGATACCTGCATGTCTGTGGCTTCTACACGAGTACTTTGAAATCTAGATTTCTGTTCAGCTGGCTACAGGTATCCGCACTATGAGTAAACTGTAGAAATAAGACCTTTTTAGATTAGCAATAGATATGGTAAATGTGATGAGCTTAACTTCATTAGAAAACTTTGTCTATTTGATTGTATTTTTTCTAGCAGCTTTCCAAAAGTTGTATGAAACGAGAATCTTCTGGTACAACATGCATGAAAATATAATAATTGCAAATAATAACAAAATAGATACATTTTTAGAATTATTTTAGTCTTGCAAAGTGTTGGCCGTAAATTAGCATTTTCACTGGCACATCGAAGCTAAATTAATAATTACGTCTATGCCTATAGTGATTTTGCAAATTTTTAAATCAGGGCATGGAATCTGTGAATGTGCATGACACTGATCCCTTGTGTTGTACATTTGATCTTAGAAGCCCGTTCCGACCAAAATGGGTCGGAACGATATTGATATACATTTCTTATTTTAATTATTTATCTTAATTAAATCCTTTGTTAAAAAGAGATTTTTTTATTTTATTTTTTTGGGCTTCGTTCCGGAACGGAATGCGTTTTGGAACGCGTTCCGTTCCGGAAATGGCAACTAAGCATTTGATATTGATCACCTCATTTTCTTAATGTGAACTGTGAAATATTGCTTAAACCACTCGTTATGTTGAATATGTATTTCATCTACTAAAAATACATTTCGCTGGTCCCTCGTGTTGTAACTTGTAAGGCCGATTGTTGCTTATGTTTTAATATGAAATACTGTTCTGACTCCTTGTTTTGTTAGATACATACTTCTATTCTCAGCTACTAAAGAGGCTTGAATTCAAAAGTTAGTTTTCATATTTCTGGGGCAAAAATTGGCATTTTGATACATCAAGATGATTCTAAGTCATGGTTTGTCAGCTCAGGAGGTACATAACACTTGAATCTTTGCAGGGAATGGCTGCAAGCTCATCAAAATTTGAGGCTTTACATGACTATAAAGTTGGGGAACATCAAGTGATAGAATCAAGGCATGAATTAAACTATGGCAAAATTAAAAAAAAAAAACAGTCGATTAGGCACGTGTTATGTGTGAGTTTGTGCTCACACTAGCCAAAAATCCACTCTTTGCTAGTAGAATTGGCTATGTAGGTGATATGTGCACCACATAGTGGCACGTGGTACCGCCATTATGGTACCGCGGTACCATAATGGTGGTACTGCGGTTATGGTGCCGCCCAAAAATCCGTGGTACCAGGGTGGTACCATTTTTTAATATTTTTTTTAAAAAAAAAAATTATTTAATTTTTTTTATAAATTTTAGTGGGCAATATGGGTATCAGCTTGAAGCTCTTGACGAGAGTAGTGCATTTATGCAGGTTGCCGGTGCTTTCAGCTACAAAATGTGTTAAAGACAACTAAATAATGCACCTCTCAGTTTAGTAGTCACTATTTAACCGTGAGCTCAGATTTGTAAGGCCCCCGTTATGAGGAGAAGCCACGGTTGTTAGTATAGGGTCTATTATGAGACCATGATGGTTATGAGATGGCTAGATTACAGTTTTCATATAGCAGCAAGTCTTGGGGGGTCCGAGGGGCTCTGCGGCGGGGTCCGGGGGCTGCTGGTAGACCCCGGCCCCGACGGTACGACCTCTTCATGATTTGGCCTTCCGACTCCCTGAGCGAAAACACACTTTTTGGTGTTTTGCATCCCCTTGGTCCTTTGGCTGTTCGCTCTCGTCAGAACCGGCAACTTGCTTAAATGCACTACTCTCGTCAAGAGCTTCAAGCTAATACCCATATTGCCCACTAAATTATTATTCTTATTATTTTTTTTAAAACTTAAAAGAAAAAATATTTTAAAAAAAATTATATATTATGGTACCGCGGATCATCATGGATCCGCGGTACCGGGATCTGCGGATCCTGGTACCGCTGGATCTATGGTGCACCATTACAATAAGGAATCCTACAATGCTATGGAGGATATAGGCTTGGATATTTCTAAAAGATTGCATGATTAGAGTCGATGAATATTATGACTAGTAGTTAAGTCAAGTAAAATTGTGGCATCAGAGATTTGCATATTCAAAGTACAAGAAATCTAGTAGAAAGGGGAAACATGGTGATTGGATTTAATAAATGCATTCTTAATAATCAAGACCTCGACAAGGGTTGCATGGATAAGTTTCTTCATTGAAAGTTGCAACGTAGAAATAGACAGCACTTTCTTGGGCATTTGGAGGTCTTTTTTGTCTTTGATGAGTTTGATCTATCATCATCTTCCTTTCTAGTTATTTGCAACGATTGATCCGGCTTCCTCTTCCTCTTCTAGCTATACTTTATCTTTTCTATGTAGATGACTACTTTGTCGAAGATCCACCCCCTTTAGTGATCTACTAGCAGGTCTTATTTGTTAGCTTCTTCACTTTATGTGACAAATCTATCAATGGTCCACTCCACAGAAGGTATTTTTTCTAGCAGTTTGTAGTTGGGAGGATGTTTTGCTCATTTTCCTCACTATCAATCGAGTTGAGGACAATTTGCATTCCATTATCAATCGAGATGCATTTCGGGGGTCATCTTCATCCATGAGTACCCTTTGGCATGTGTTGAATAGACATGAGGAAAAAATAGCAATGACACAAGAGGATGTTGTGCACTAGAATGTAGAACTAGTGCAATCAGAGATAGTAGTAATAAATGAAGAAAGGCCACAAGTAGAAGGTAACAAGAATGAGATTCTTCAATAGGAAGAGGTGATCCTTTCGACTCAATAGGATGATCATGTAAAGGAGAACACGGACAAGCCTCAAACATCAAATGAGATTCTAGTCTAGTTGAGAACGGATTTGCATCGTTTTCATAATTCAAAATTGCTTAGCGTGGAGCTTGTGGCTAGTTACATGTCAAAAGTGGCCAATATGCATGTAGAAGAAAAGAGCCATTCTATAATTAGATGCATCAACAAGAAGAGAAGATAATAAACCCAAAGGCATAATTGAAGCAGAAATAGCAATTATGGAGTACATTTATTTTTCTTCCAAACAATCGATTCAATGCCAATTACTTGCGTCAACCCTTGATAGACTGCATTTGTTTATTACAAGAGTTGGGAGTATATCAAGTAATAGTTGTTGTTAATGTGTTAAGTCAATCATTTGTTTTATGGATATTCATGACCTTTGTACATAATCTCTACATGAATAACACAGTAGTATAACTTTGTATTTAAAATAGCTCGTGTAACTCACTAAAATTTGTGGGGGCCAAAAACATTTAGGCTATTGTTAAGGGTCGACTTTATGAAGCTGATTATAAAAACGTTTAGTTTTGAGTTTCAAAGAATAACAACCTTTAGTTTCATTTTGAAACATTAGTCACAAGGAGGATGGATATGTGGGTGAGATTTGAGCGTTGAGATTTGAGAGTAGAGAGGAATATGCTCCAATGTACTTGGAAGGATCATATGGAGTAGGCTAATACCATTTTGTGTAGCACAGTTTTGTTGTATTAGGTACAATCTAATAATTATATTGTGATTTAGATATTTGTTCTTTGTTTGATTCAATGGCACTATTAGTATTATTGTTGAATGTCATTATTTGTTATTTTCACAATCTGCAGGTGTGTATATGAGTTAAATTTGTTGATATTATGCAGTTTTGGTTACTTTCACATTAGTAGAAAATTACTTGGTTGAATAACCCATTAATCTGATAACATGTAAAAAAGTCCCAATGGGAAAGTGTTAGCTCTAATCAATAGATCTATTTTGATCATAGAATTAGCTTGACAACATTTAGCGATAGGTCGCTTCCAAGGAACACCTTGGGAAGATAGGGTTTTGCACAATTTGTACCATGGCATGGGGGAGGTTGAAATAGAGGAGACTTTTGTCTTCCAGTGCTAGATATATGAGATCAGGGGGAGATATCAGTGCTTCTTTTAAGACTAGCCAGTTACACTATGTTCCCTGGTAGCATACGTGGACCAGAGATGTATTGCCTTGATGCGAGATGTTATGCTTGAGAAGTGAAACAACATTGTGACTAGAGATAGCCAAGACAGCCTACACGTCCATCTACCTTACACACCATGCATTAACACATGTCTACTTGGACACATCACATGCACGCATCACAACGTACACACCACGGATGTTCACCATCTGTAGTTTGTTTAAAATGTCTAATTTTGATTCTAGTTTGCTTTTTTTTTCATAAATTTGGTATTACTGATAGTTTGGAGTATTTCAAATCTCTTTCTTCTCCTTTCCTTTTTATTCTGCCTTCTATTACTGAGGGTCCTGGTGCACCCTCAGCCCCCTCACCCCCATTACAACGTTCCTCATATCTCTACCCTTTGATATTAGTTGATGGTTTACTCTATTGAGTTTAGCAAAGCTACGAGACACTATTGTTGGCTGGTCACATCATAGCTTTACTGTCAATTTCTATTATATTGCTACCCTCGTCAGTCTTAGTTTATTTTTATATTGAAGACGTTCCCTATGAAAAGACATCAAATTTAGTTTATTCATCCTATGAAACACATTCAAATTATACTTTATAGGCTTAATTTACAACCGAAAAAACATCAGTCTCTGTCTCTCTGTCTCTCTCTCTATCTCTCTCTCTCTCTCTCTCTCTCTCTCACACACACACACACACACACACACACACACAGAAACACACACACACATTGTGTTGCCCATTGTTTTATTTTCAATATCTACTCTTCTTATATAGCTAGATCTTTGGTTCTCACTTAAGAGTCCATTCAGTTTCTTTTTGAACTCATCAGATGCTTAGAGACTAGTTTTTCCCATTATATGTTTATTTTTGGAGACATATTTTTATGCTTCTACTCAACATGTACTATCTTCTCTCTCTCTCTCTCTCTCTCTCTCTCTCTCTCTCTCTCTCTCTCTCTCTCTCTCTCTCTCACACACACACACACACACACACACACACATTGTGTTGCCATAACCACCTCAATTTTATGACTACTTTGAAGCTCTCTAACAGTTCCTTTCTTTGTCCTATGCCCTAAAATCTACAATTTTTTGTAAAGCAAAGGGTTTTTGAGAGTTGAATGAGCTTTGTAGGAAAATGTATCCAACAATACTATCAACTTATACACATGTATGATGTGCTTGGAAGGTGAATTCATTTCGTTGTTTGAATTTTTGCAGCTCTTCTATTTGAGCGGGATTCTCACTGTGTTTTTTTGTGGAATTGTGATGTCGCACTATACATGGCACAATGTGACAGAAAGCTCAAGGGTTACATCCAAGTAAGTGTGGTCTGCTTCAATGAACTCCATAATGGTAAAGATTGCATGCCATTTTTGTTATCTTAGGGTACTACCTTTGACTTAGCATTGATATATATATATGTTTCTTGTAGAGATGCAACCTTCGAATGAGATGTAATGAATGATGATAAAAGTCATGTTTTTTTTTGGCTTGTCTACTCTTTCTTTTATATATACTTTTATTCTCTTTGTGGAGGTTTTTTCTTTGCCAACAGTTGGATCAAATAAAAGAGTAATTTGATATTTCATAGGCTGCACAATTTGTGTTGAATAAAAAATGACTTGTTTGAATTGATCTTTCAGACATACATTTGCAACAATGTCTTTTATTGCGGAAACATTTATTTTCCTTTATGTGGGTATGGATCTTCTGGATGTTGATAAGTGGGCCCTAGCTAAACGCAGGCAAGTCTTTATACTATATACATTGTGTTCAAAATAGATCTTTTTTTTTTTTTCAATTGATTATCATGTGTCTACTGGAAAGCTACATGAGCAGCAATTAACTGGTAAACAATATGAATTTTGCAAGCAATGGCTGAAATGTGTTCGTACAGAACCTTGTAAGAATAATTCGTAGGTCAAGGTATAATAGCTGATTAAATCTAAAACCTAAATGTTGGACTATAGTCTCTTGCATATGAGAGATGCTACTTACTAAGATAAGTGATTCTAACGCAATGTTCTGTACGTTACTGAAAAAATTTGTATGCCATAGCCAAGTTTTGCACTGATTTTCTATGTGTATATGTTGTTCTAGGCTGAGTTCAATAGTTTTAAATTGTAATTTATCACGTAGGATTAGCAAACTTGTTCGCAGCCCTGACGTCATAGTTCACTGCTATCCAAGAACCAATTATATCTTGAATTTTTTGGTAACATGCCAATTGTAATTTCTTTAATTTTTGAATGTTTCTTGCAGATTATTATACTGTATTTGATTTGATATTAGTTAGATATGTTACTATTCCATCTCCTTAAGTTTTGTCGTGTCATACTTTCCTTTAGTGTTCATTTTCTTTCGGAAGAGATTTTAATATTTGTGAGCAAGGATTTCATGACTATCATCATATGATAATCAACAAGATTCTTCTGGAGCATGCTAAGCTTAACTCAATGTTATGGAACTTGTGTCTCCTCGCTAACCTTAGATAAGAACGTGCTCAGTGCATAAGGAGTGGTGGTAAGAAGTGGGGAGAAGATTGTTGTCTCACTTAGATAATAACACTTGTCATTGTGTTGCTTTTGTAGTGCGGTCTTGCCAATTTCTGGGATTCTTATTGTCTTAGTTCTACTTGGACGAGCTGCTTTTGTATTTCCCCTATCAGTGATTCTCAATCACGTTCGACGAACGCCATCCACACACATTAATTTTCAACGACAGGTATTTAGCAGTTGAATTGTGGTTATTATTGAGCTTTTCCATCGTTTATGGAAGAATGGGTCTTACGGAGAAAAGCTTACTGGCTTGAGTCAAAGAGCTTAGGTCGTTCATCAAATTTCTTTGATCGTTGAAATCAACTTCTTAAATGTTTCTTCATGTGGTAACACCCACTCTCATTAGGTGAAGAATGTCATAAGTTAACTACATCATACTACAAGTATATAGTCTTGCTTCTATAAGCTTTTTTGCAGTTCGGAGATTTTGTACCACCAAGCTATTGCTAAATCTCTCAATTAAAATTGGAACAAGATTGTTGATTTTACCTTGTCTACCCACAATTAACATTATGGCGCTATTAACATGTATTTTTTAAATTGAATAGGCCATGATTGCGAGAAATAGATGTTCGATATGTATTTGTGTACTTCTTTCTATCTTTGTTAGTCTTGCACTTGAAGTCATAAGAGAACTTAACATTGGAAAAAAGTCAACATAGAGCTTTTGAACTTACATAATCTGGTATTGAGGACATTGAGCTACAATTATCGACATATAATTAGGACTAGTACAAACATTCTTAGGTACTTTTATTCATTTCGGCCCTTAGAAAAGCTTCATTGCATTCATGGAATTGGAGTCATGGTTCTTTTATTTTTTGAATGGATAAGCTTAGGATGACTAGGCCAAGAGCCTAGCAGTATTGAGGAGAACCACTTGCTCTAACACTGTGTGGTAGTATAAGCTATTTGGACATCTCTTATAGGGCTTCAAGAATACTACAAGCAGAGTAATCTTCATTCATTTTGTAGGTAGTTTACCTAGTGCTTTGAGTTCATTGAGCGGGAGGCCTACAATTTTGCTCTTTGATATCTATACAACGATCGTGGTCAAAGATTGTTATATGATCGTTCAAATGGTTTTCCACACTTGCATGTCATGTTTGATGTCATTTGCAAAGTGTTCATAATATTAGATAATAGATTAGAGCCTGTAAGGGCTGGACAACTTTTTGTTTAGCATGTACTTCATTTACCTTTTCAACTTGGAGCTGCTTGCTACAACTCATGTTAATCATTTTGTTGTGTTATTGGCTGTTTCTACTTTGTATATAGATGATCAATCGCAAGATAAAATTTATTTGAATGGGAGGTACAAGAAACTCGACCAAGATAATCTGTTGTGAACTAAGGGCTTACCATATTGTACGTGACAACATATAAAGTCGAGACTATTCGATGTGAGAAGAAGCTAGCTCAATCAAATTCCATAAGACCATTGCACCATGTCTCCATTGTATACATAGTAGGGGAGTAACCAAAGTTATACAGAGCAACACTTACTCTTTGCGTCTCGATTGTCTCCCGAAATGTAGTTGCTCCATATTAACCAAGGAACATTACTCTGAGAGAGAGAAATAAAGAAAGCTTTATTAATATCTCTTCCATGCCAAAAAGGCATATAAGACTAATAAATGTACATGTCAAGTATGTGGTATCAGTGGGAGCATACGAAAAGGTTTTAAAAAACAGTAACGAAAGAAAATAACATGACTAAACACTACGAGCTGAAATGAGTGAGATATGTACGAATATGAATGCTGCCAAATACACATAGGGAGGTTTAACAATATCATTATCATGTCATCATGTCCTGTTGAAGAAGAAGGATGTGATGCAATTATCAACGTGAGGTAACTCAAGTAGCTGCTGAGGATGAGAAGTGTGTCTCCTCATGATAGGACGGGGAGCTCGGGGTTGCGACATGCCTATGAATGGAGCGTTGTCTGTATCAGGAAGTGCCTGAGCTCTCTGGATGTACGTGATAAGCTGGAAGGCTGCCTCAATTTGAATTAGGGGGTGGCAAACTCCGCAAGGATGATCTCATGTGGAACCGAGGGCTTCGCTCGGATAAAGGGAGCTAACATGGTGGTCTGTAAGCGTGAAATGCTGGACCAGTGTGAAGATGATAGTCATGTACACCATATCTCTGCTGCATACAAGGCTGAAGGTGTGATGATGGTGTCAAACAGTCTGCACTTACTCGGGGCATCCCGAATAGACTTACGGAAGCAGAATCTCTCCAGCTGGACTAGGGAAGAGTGACCCTTCCCAAGTCTAGAAGTAGTCGCTTGTCTCATACTGAAGGTAGGACCAGAGAAGCGCACACCCAGGTTAAGTGTAGGAAGGGTTGTCCATCAAGCGTAAGCTCCTGGCGCTGCATGAAGGCCCGAGAGGTATTGAAGACCATAACTTTGGTCTTCGAGAGGTTCGCTTCTAAACCCCACTGAGTACAAAAGGTGTGTAAACAGTCCAACTGTCTCTGTAATCCCTCTCTAGAATGGGAGACTAATACCACGTCATCCGCATAGAGAAGGATGGCAATCAGAATGTCACCAAGCCGGCAACCATCCCCATCGCACTGAGAGATGACTTGCTCTAGCTCGTCTAATCCAAAGAGAACTGATGAGCGAGAGCATCCCTGCTTAACCCCAATAGAACTCCAGATCTGCTCAAAAATGCCACTACCATGACGAAAGCAGCTCCATAGAGAGCCATGACGGGTAAGTAAGGAGCGTGGGACAGAATCAAAGGCTTTCCTGAAGTCCACAAAACAACAGTAAACCTTTTCTCTCCTGTGTCTAGCTTATTCAATAAGGGCTCGAAGTGTGAATATGTGATCTGTAGTGGAATAATGAGCGCGGAACCCTGCCTGACCCAAAGCATGTAATCTCCTGGCCTCTGCCTCTGAGCTAACTGCAGATTGGAGGATGGTGCCATATAACTTCGCGAGAACATGTCCAATCATAATAGTGCAGTAATTACCAGGTACCATGCGGTCACCATTTTTATGGATAGGATGTATGATGTTGGTGCACCAAGAGGATTGGAAGCCCTCAACAACAGCAAGGTCTTCAATGTCCCTGGTGCGGTGGGTTTTCAGCTTTTTGATTGCTGCCCGAACCAAGTCAGGGGTGAAAAAGGTGAAGTCTAAAGGTCGAGGAGAGATGGAGATGGGCGGGTAGCATAGTCGGTCCAAATATGTAAATTGTCTAGAAGAGGGGGTGGGGCTCGAGGGATAAACTCACGCCAAAAGGCACCTGAGGAGGAACTGAGAAGGAGGTTCACAAGACGGTTTCCTTCAGAGTCATCATAGGCACATGTTTTGCGATGGAGTGTGCGGTTGTACATTTGTCATGAAGAGCGGAGGAGATGGCGGGCATTGAAACGAGCATGTGTGATAGAGTGGTGAAGGGAGCGGCATTCCGCGTCATACCACGGTGGGTGGAAAGGTCGATATGATCGTGGATGGGCTGGTTTGTGTTTATGAAGTATAAAGGGGAAAGCCAAAGTAGCAGCAGTGTGGGACATGTGGTGAGGAAGGCGGTTTGTGACTCCAGCGGTTCACTGTGTGGAAAAGAGTGAAGTAGGGAGGCGAGGGATTCCTGGTAGAGGGATAGAGAGGGGGTGGAAGGTGTATTTGGGTGCACGAGGAAGTATGGATTGGTGTTGAGGCTGTGGTGGTGGAAGATGGCCAATAGGGAAGGATAGGAACGAATGATCAGAGAGGGTGGTAGGGGACATATGGAAGCTGTGAATAAGAGGGATGGATGACGGTGACCCCATGAGGTAATCAACCACACTATGACCGCCACTGTGAGGGTGACAAGTATAGCTGCCAGAATTAGGCCATTATGAATGGCTAACTCATGTGCCTCACCAAACTGTAACCGGTACTCACCATATGAAGTGATAGGTCCCGGTCCATCATCAGAAATCCTGGTGATCCCCAAGCTATCACTATCAAGGGCATGAACTCGCATTTGATTTGTAGCATCATGAAACTTTGTCTGTTGTGAAGCTGTCTGGGCATTAAAATCCTTAGTGAGGAAAATATGCCCCCGCTCTGCAAATCCGACGATATCCACTGAAAGGTCCAAATAGGTGAGCCAACACCCTCAGCAAAGGAGGAGGACTCTGGAGGAAAATAGTAGGTAGCAATGAAGATGTCCCTGTCCAAACCAATCACTCGTCCTGTGATACGAAGCCAAATATATTGTGCATGCTCATCATGCCTGACAAACTCGAACATCTGATAAAGGGACTCTCTATAAAGACAAGCCACTCCTTCCGAACCACGGCCACTGGCTGCTCTAGTCTCAGATCTGTATACTGAATCCCAGGCAGAAAATTCGAATCAAGCGAAAGTTCAAAAGTGGAGACTTCAAAGGCCAAATACAAACCTAGTTTGGGTTGCATGCAAGGATGCATGTTATTGGCTGTGGTTAGTTACAGATTTCTAAGAGAAATTTGGAGCATACTCAATTGGATCGCTACAAATTGTTGATTATTATTGGAAGTAATTGGATTACATGCAAGGAAGCATGGACATACACAGATTGCTAGGATGCAATGGCTGTGTCATGTAGTAGGAGATCAATAAGGATTAAGAGGGCAAGAACGTTGATGCATGCTTAAGGAGGTCTCAGGAGTAAGGATCAACAATACGACTAGGATTTGTTTGCAATCATGTGCAAGGTGAAGAAGGGATTCACAACAATAATCAAAACAAGGTTCCTCACAAAATGGAAGGGTTAACTCATAGGGAAAGGAAGCTCTACATGAATCAAAAGAGATGATAGTGGAAAACAATCGGTGATCATGGTGTTGCTGAAGCTGCAGAAGCAGCTACCAACAAGCATACTGAAGGAAGGTTAATTTCAGACGTTCTAATGTTGACAAGTTTTTGTCGAGGTTGGAATCGACAAAGGTGCAAGCTCTTAAGAGGGAGTTGCATGGGTAAATTACTTAGAATTTGCTTTGCACAGGAACACAGATTATGCTACACAGTAACACAGACAGAAAACACTCTCCACAGCAAGCTCACATAGCAACTGTATTTCTCAAAATGAAATTACATTGTACATATAGTTGTTCACTCAGGCAACCCATGCATGACCCAGGTTGCCGTTGGCGGGACGCGTGTCCCGTCAACTTGCCTCGTGGCGAGGCCAACTGATCCTTATCCATTGATAGGATACGGCTCTCTTCCTTAGGAATGTGTACAAAGGCCTTACATCCAAAGATTCGCAAGCGGTTCACCTTTGGCTTCTTCTTCGTGAATGCTTCCTCAGGTGTTATCTTTGGTATGGAAATGGTAGGACTTCTATTTTGAAGATAGACTACCGTGCTACATGCTTCTGACCAAAAATCTTTTGGTAGTTTCATCTCAGCTAGCATAGATTTGGCACTTTCCACAATCGTACGATTCTTGCGCTCAGCTACACCATTGAGAGCAGGAGTATGAGCTTGCGTAAATTGTCTTTTAATCCCACATTGATCACAAAGATCATTGAAGTCATTAGACTTGTACTCACCTCCACTATCTGATCTTAGGACTTTGATCTTCCTACCTGTCTGATTTTCGACCAATGCTTTGAAGCTCTTGAAGTTATCAAATGCATCTGATTTCTTCTTCAAGAAGTAGATCCACGTCTTACGTGACATATCATCAATAAAGGTCATGAAATAGAAGGCTTTACCTAAGGACATGGTCCTCATAGGCCCGCATAAATCTGTGTGGATTAAATCCAGGATGTTCTTTGCTCTTGTAACACCCCCTTTATTGAACTTCTCTCGATGCTGCTTCCCATATACACAAGATTCGCACATCAATTTCAAGTGATCTTCTATGGTAGGCAATCCTGTTACCATCTCCAATTTTCTCATCAAACTGAGGCCTCTCAAGTTCAAGTGACCAAGCCTCTTATGCCACATCTCAGTTTGCGATGGAATGGATGATACAAGTCCATGTTGCCCCTTAATTGTAGCATTCAACCTGTACAATTTTGTATTGGGCTCTCTTACTCCATCCGCAATAACTTTGAACTTTTGGTTCACATCCTTCACAAAGCAACGATCATGGGTAAATTCTACTTTCAACTTTTATCCAGTAATGACTCCAACAGAAAGTAAATTTTTCTTCAAACCTGGTACGTAAAGTACCTCCCTGATCATCCTGCTTTTGCCATCAGGTAGTTGGATTGAAACAGTGCCTATCCCCTTGATCTTGCACACCTCACCATTTGCTTGTGAAACAGATGTTCCATTATCCAACACTTTCAAGCTACTGAACCAATTCTTGTTACCTGTCATGTGTCTTGTGGCTCCCGAGTCAATATACCATGCTTGATCATCTTGATTAGATGACAATGCAGATATGAAGATGCTAGAGTCTTCAATCTCACCCTCATCGACAAGGTTACCTGCTTGTTTTGGTTTCCCCTTGCCTTGTTCCGCCAGGAATTTGCGACATTCACTCTTCCAATGGCCCTTTTTACCACAATGGAAGCACTTGCCTTTCTTCTTAGTTTTACTGGAAGATCCCTCGTCCTCCTGAGACTTGGCAAATTGCTGTTTAGACTTCTTCTTGCCCTTGCCCTTGCCTTGTTTTTGGCGTGTCGCAAGTGCCTGATCGTCAATATTTGGACGTCTAGCTTTCACCATTTCTCGACGTTTCTCTTCCTGCATCAAGATTCCTGTGAGCTCGTCAAAGGTTGGCAATCTTTCTCTTGATGCTATTCCGCTCACAAACATCTGATAGGGTTCTGCAATGCCGCACAATGCATTGTGCACCAGCTCCACATCACGTATGCGCTCACCAATAGAATGTAGTTCATCTCTCATTGTCTTGATTCTAGTCATGTACGTTTGAATGTGCTCTCCTTGCTACATGCGGGCACTATTCAACTTTGGCTTCAGAAACATGATTCTTGACGGATTTGACGTCTCGAACTGCTCCTTTAGCACATCCCATGTCTGTCTGGGTGTAACAGCATCACAAATGTGGGTAATGATGTGATCCTTCACTGACAAGTTAATGAAGGTCAAAGCTTTCCTCATCTTTTTGTCGAACACTTTGATATCCGCTTCATTTGGCGGCCTTCTCTCATCACCTGTGACGACTTCCCACACGTCTTTCTCCATCAGTATGTTTTTCATTTTGAATTTCCACACTGCATAGTTAGAAATCCCGTCCAATTTGCTACTTTCACCCGTCGCAAAACTGCTTGAAACTTCTGCCGTAGGCTAAAAACAGTATGTCGAGGCCAACAGTGATGTCAGAAGTTGAAAATAATGACCTGCACTTTTTCCCTTACCAGGCCACTCGCCGCGTTTCCACCAATTTGAAAGCCAAATCGGCGTCGCCTTCCGAAATGCACTCAGTCGTCAACTCCCAACAACGTGCCCAGTGGAATGGTGAAATCACTTCTGGCGTACTCCGAACACTTTCTCCGCTGCAATCGCTCTGTTTTGTTGTACCGTACTTGCAGGTACAGTCCGGGTGCCCTTCGTTTGGAGGTTATAGCCTTTCATTTGGGTCAAAACGGGCAAAGGACCCAAAAATAGGAACTTTTCTAGTTTTTGAACTGTTTCTTCACCTTGAAGAAACTTCACTCTTCACTTGTGAAGGGACCCAACTCCAATTTCAGTATGAAAATTTTTAATGAAGTTGAAGGCCAAAATGCACTTCACTTCTTCAGGGCCCTCTTCAACAACCCTTCAGACTCCATCCAATGGTTGAATCTGATCCAACTGTGGATATCCCTTCTGGGTAGCACAATTTGAGCCGTCGATCTTGTAACTTCTCTATCCAACGGATCTGAGCACTTCTGTGCACCAATGGAGATTCTTGTAGACGCTGTCCACTTCGAAACACTATGGTTTCACTTTGGTTCCACGCGCGAACAGTCCGCGACCTCCCTGTCTACGGCCGCGCCTCCCCACACTCGTTTTTGCTTGATCTAACTCGCCTATGGATTGATTTGAGCACGATCTGAGGCCTGGAGCAGGGTCGCCCTACTAATACCAAGTCTGTAGAGTGTTCACTCAAGAAATTCCATGGAGAAACGGTGATTTTAGCTCAACTTGACAAAGTGGCTTTTTTCACCTTTTACGGCAAATCTGCTAGGTTAACTGTCTGGAGACAAATCTCTGACATAAACCTCAGAATCTCTCCATGGCTGGTTGACAATGTGATTAGCTTCCTTCCTGTCCTTACGGCATCCAAAACGGTGCACAAACAACGAAGAAATCACCAGTTATGTATAAAAAACCGTAACCCCAAACCCGGTTTCAATTTTCAGCTGGCTTCAAAATTGTCAATTTTTCACCAAATTTTTCCCTGTCTGATGCTATGCACAGGCTAATAATCCCTTTGCTGAGCTTAGCAAGCCTCTATAAACTAGAAACTGTGCACCAGTGCTTCTCTTTCCGTCTTCAACCCGCCGTAAACCCCGAACTCTCAAAAGACAGTTCTCCTGAAGCTCTCTTCAACGGCGATGCTGTACTGTGTACACTCCCTGTACGACTCTGATACCAACTTAGAATTTGCTTTGCACAGGAACACAGATTATGCTACACAGTAACACAGACAGAAAACACTCTCCACAACAAGCTCACATAGCAACTGTATTTCTCAAAATGAAATTACACTGTACATATAGTTGTTCACTCAGGCAACCCATGCATGACCCAAGTTGCCGTTGGCGGGACGCGTGTCCCGTCAACTTGCCTCGTGGCGAGGCCAACTGATCCTTATCCACAGTAACACAATGATTCTACTTTAATTCTAACTAATTGATATTCAAAAAGATGTTTTTCACAGTTTCTTATCGTGGTGGCAAATGATAAGTTCATTGTTACAAGTGACAGGTGTGGCAAGCTGTGTGGCCGACATTATCTATCCAAGTTCATGTTTTGTCATGTGGTAGATTTTGTTATAAGATTGGGAAGCCAAGGTTGTTGATTAGGCACTGAAAATCAGCAATACATGTTGTTGTTTAGCTTCAAGAAAAACAACATGGTTGAAGATGGACGTACACCAAGTTTGCATATGACAAAATGTCAGAATAAATATCATGATGAAATGCTTTCTAGGTTGGAAAGTTGTTTGGTGCAAGTGACTCTGTGTGTGAGATAGTGGTAGGAGATTCCATTTGCTAGAGCAATTGCTCAATTCTCCTATGATCTGAATTCTCTCTATGCTTGGTTTTGTGTGAGTGCTAGTAGGACTAGTATCTTCATCTAGAATTTGTATCACAAATTTTGACATCTTTGCCGAAGAAGATGATAGTATGCCATTACAATTCCAAAAACCGATACCTAAAGGCTTAGGGGAACTCGGGCTGCTCCCTTGCCCGGGAGCCCCAAATCCTATTGTGAAATCTTATCAAAATGTTTTGGCTTGCCTTCACCCGTTGATTCCTTGCATTTGCTTCTTGAATAATTTGTTTCCTGGCTTGCCATTGCGAGTGTGTAAGGTCTTCATAAAAATAAAGGTCCCTTTTAATTTGGCTGTAAGTCGTAAAGCTGCGTTGCGGTAGTCCATAGAGCGAAATTTGATAAACAAGACATTAGAGTTAAACTTCTCCCACACCGGGCACCAAGAGATGGTGGACTTGCAGATACTGCCACCTCAATTACACGGGTGGGCCCACACGCATCAGGGCACATTTATTACGTTTGAGGGGGTATGAGATTACCCCTTGCATGCATGCTCCTGACACGATACTCACGTAAACACTCAACTCTCAGACTTCAAAGTTCAGTTTATTCTTGAATGTTCAAAACTTGAATGTTCAGTGACCACTCAATGGTGAGCATTGACGTGTCATGTTGACAGTTGATGGTTCAAGGTTGAAGGTTTTAAGGTTGCACATTAAACATTTCATTTTTTAAATTTTGACTATTGATTTTTAAATTTTGTCACTTGAAACTTTCAATGTTCAAAAATGAAGAAGGGAAAGTGCAGATTTTTGCAGTCCGAGGAGGTTTTTAGACCAAAATAGCAAGTGTTAATTCCACTTTTTGACCAATTGCAATCATGAACGTTTGCTGAATTGTTTGTTAGCTAAACTCATAGGGAGAAAGCTGCAGCAGGACCGGTGAGAGTTCTTATGGAATTCAAGATCGGTGAGGGTTAGTTTCAGAGGAACATAGAGTTTAGCTTTGTTAGTGGTTTTGAGCCTTTGCAGATTTTTGGAGTTCTTGGTTGATTACTACCAATAATTCGACTGATACAACATGTAGAGGTTTTGTAAGGGTGCTCTCATGTTTTTGATCTCACTCACAAAGCAAGCAGCAATCAGAAGAAGCCAAGATCAGCCAAAATCAAGCCTACTAGCCCCCAACACCAAAAACAAAAAAATGCAAGCAAATGAAGAATGTTAAGAGAGCTATCCCCGACAATGGTGCCACTATAGGGGATGTATTTTCTCTCAATGCCTGTTACGACTTATCACAAGTAGTTTCGTTCCCATGAGATAGCCACTAGCATTCTTTCCAAGTAGGCATACGATCAAGACAAGCAAAGCACCTTTACAATACTCCAAGCATTCTAACACTACCTTCATCATTCGAACTCTAGAGATTTAACACTATCACCACATTAACACTACTTGCAAGATCATTTAACACTACACAAGCATCAAATTCCCATTAACACTACTCATAGTCACAAGGAAGCAAGGGAAGTGTGATGCGTCTACACTAATCTTATTAAGCATGGATTAACACTACTCAAAAACACAAAGCGAAACATGAAAAATCAAATGAAAACAAAACATGAGAGAGAGAAATTAGAATCATGGATGTTCACAATGAAACTTCAGCAGAATCTCCTCCTCTTGATTGAACATCCAAAATGATTACAAGAGGTTCCTTTTTATGCTTGGGGTAGGCTCCCACCCCCTGATTTTATTGGCTAGCCTATGTGGCACACCTCTTATTCCTATTGGCCAGCCTAGGTGGCGCCCATGTGAACGTCATATGATTCCTATGTGACAGCCCTGTGACACTACCACCCAAGCATATGCTTATTAACTTGACTTTCGCCTCTTCTACTTTATTTCAGCTCTAATGGTCCAAGTCTTCTATTATAACTTAGTTCAACTATAACATTTACAAACATATGCTCATAGGGGTGGGCTTACACTCACAAGAGGCCATCTACCCTCACACCTATTCACATTTTATTACATTCTTGATGCGTGGACACCGAAAATTGAATAATGAATATTTCCGCAAGTATCCACCGTAAATGCTCCAACAGTATGATGATGGTGTGGATGAAGAAAATGCTCTGCCCCGTTGATGACATGTTTTTGTTTCATGTCGTGACATCTTGGTAGCAATACGTCACTGTTCTTTGAATTGTAGTGAGGATGTCGATGTCGATGTCGTTGAGGATGACGATGTTTGTTTACCATCGCTACTAAGTTTTGTACTAGACTAGTCAAACTTGCTATAGACTCATCTTGTTGTTGATGAAGAGTTTTCGATAAGTCTTGCAAGGCTGAGACTTGATTAACTAATTGCATGTGCTTTTCCTTGCAAACAAATCATCGGATTAGGGTATTCATTTTTGCCTAATAACTCCGAAGAAAGTTCATCAATGATATCCTTATCGATGAGAGATTGCATGTCGTGGCTCATGCATGCACATGCATAGATAGGCATATAACTTAAAGAATAGGGTGATTGTCCTTATCTTTACTATGCTGAACATATCCAATTTGCAAGTGGGAAAAGATCCTTTATGTACCACAACACTTTGCCCCAAAGAAGATAGTAAAAATGGGTTGTGGGCGACTAGCTCTTGGTGTCAGAATTATGAGTATAAAGAAAAGTAGACTAATTATATTAGTACTCACACACAACATGATCGAGCAATAGAAACAATTCTCAGATGGAATGGGGCGCTAGTCCTCCTTATATGATTTTCTAGTAGCCTTAGCAAAAGCATACAACAAAAAGCTTAATATAAACCAAAGATGCAGCACACTTCCAGAATGTGTTCCTGATCACGATCCGGAACGTGATCCGGAATTCCCATTAGGGTTTCCCAGAATGCAACTTTTTATCAGATTATTGATTCTTTAGCGAACATCTCAATTTTTGTATTATGTGAAATGAAATCACACGGAACCGTATTGAATAACAAACCAACAACAATTTTGAAGCATAGGACCCATTTCAGAGCTTGTGACAAAAACGTGAGTCAACTCAACGTGCTCAACAAAATACGAGTACATTATACAGTGCCAATAGTATCTCTATCTATAATTAACCGGATCTAGCCTCTATGCAATGTTATTTTTGCCTCTTTCCAGTTTATCAATATGTTGTTCTTCTGATGCTTTCATTGATGATTTTTGGGTTCGTTTAACACTAACTAAACTATTAAAAAAAAAAAATTTAGCCATTAATCTTTTTTCCACCAAAATTTTTTTTAAAAAAAATATTGCGATATGGGTCACGACGTTCCAAAACAATTTTGTAGCGGATCGTGATCTGTTGCTGTGGAGTTGAGATAGGTTTGCAAGTTGACATCCCAAATTTTTCAAGAAGTTCATGCGCATACTTGAGAAATAAATAGTCCATGTGCTATGCTTCATACCTCAATCCCTAAAAAGTACTATAGTGAACCAAGATCTTACATATCAAACTCTAATGAGCGATCTTTTTTAATATTCCAGCTTGATGACTTATCGCCTGAGCTTGAAGTTTGTACAATCTTCTTGCGAGAACTCCTTCAGCTACCACTTCATTTTTTTTCTTTTGGAGAAGACATCTTTCTTCATCGAATTGTACAACCATAGGTTGCTTTGCTATTGCTGAAACTGAGAGTGAGTTCTTCTTTATGACAAGTACATAAAGAACATCCTTGATATCACCAAATTTTCCTAATGGTAATTGAATATGTACCTTCCCAACACCCTTGATGTCATAAGTATGATTGTCTCCCAACTTGACATTTGTACCATCATCTAGTTGTTGAAAACTAGATAGTCAATCTCGTCGTGGTGTCATAAGCTTTGATGCTCCTGAATTGATAAACCAACATTCGTCTTCCCTTGAGAAATCACATGAAGACAACTCATGTCAAGTCCTTCAGCAAAATTCCCTAGCTGTTTCTTCTTGTTGATCGGTTTTCCAGCATTCCTTTGTGTAATGACCTTGCTTATCTTAAATAAAGCATTCTCCTTTTGGGTTGAAATTTGCCTTGTCTTCATCTTGTTGGTTTGATTTACTGTTGTTCTCCCAATTCCCTTGCTGCTTTTTTTCTCCTCGTTCTTTTTTCACTTTTCACCTTTCTTCAAATTTTGTCCCTGCTTCTTTGCTATGAACATTCCTTCTTTAAAATCTTCCCTATTTATGAGATTATGATGTCTCATCTCCTCTTGTAATAGAATAGCATTCAATCGATCAAAGGTAGGGCTGGTTTCTCTTAAAGATAACATCATGAAAAAATTCTTATAAGCTAGTGGTAAGCTATTAAGCATATTGGGGACACTTCTCCAACCGCTATAAGTTTTCCTCAAAGATCTTGTACGGTTTTACCCATGTAAAATAATCCATCACTGATTCCCCTGTATTCATTTTTCAAGTATGTAGCTTATTTGTTAAGAACAAAACACCCTAGATTGGTGAATATTCTCATACAGATTCTTGAGAATATCCCAACCTTCCTTGGGTCCAGCAGATATGCGGGATAATCATACCTTTGATTGATAAGTTAATGATGTGATGGGCTTTTCTTCGCCGTCTCATGGATTCTCTTAACTCTCTATTAATTGTGGGAGGAACTTCGACACTTGTAACAATATCCCCAATATTCATGGTCCATGAGAATATTTTGCATTTTGAATTTTCAGATGCTAAAATCTGTGCCGTCAAGTTTACTTGTCTCAGATAATACCGCATCATTTAGACTAGCCATTCTATGTCACTCAAAGATCAATCAAAGTTTGTGTAAAAATTGCCAGGGATGTCAAGTGGAAAAAAGTTCTTGATTAACAGTTGTTATCTCTTTGGTTTTTCATCTTTTGCTTTTTCATCTAAATGGGTGACAAAGTAGCCAACTTTAAAACGTGCCAATTAGTAATATGCCAGAGGGATTGCCGCCTAAACGGAACGTGGAGCTCTGTATTGAGCTTTGATGAAAGACAAATTTCAAATTGAATGCTATCAATGGAGATATCGGAAATTAAAAGGCAATGTTTTTGAGTGTTTCTCCACATTTGTGGGAGCAAATCAATGACTAAGATCTTCATGAGATGCTTTTAATTATTGTTCACTTGCAAGAACTTTATATTGTCTCGATAAAAGCATCTTATGCATGTGTTTTCATGTGTCTACATTTGTTTGTAGTGCTTGTACATTCAAAAATATCTCTCAACTAATAATTTGATGCTTCAATTTTGATGTCTTGTAGATAATTATGTGGTGGGCTGGTTTAATGCGTGGAGCTGTTTCAATAGCATTGGCATTTCAGCAGGTATGTTAAGTAGGAGAACATTTTTTCTAAGGTTTTTAGTTCAACCCTTTTTCATGCTATGAATGATTGTAAGACCATGTTAATGGTAATCGATTATTGTACTAAAGTTGATGTAGAATTTTGTCTTTTGTAGTTCACTACATTTGGTGATACTAGGAATCCGGACTATGCAACAATGCTCTGTAGCACCATCACTGTAGTTATCTTCAGCACAGTTGTAAGTATCCATTTGCTCTTTGCATGCTTCAAGTACTTTAAGCATATTTAAATGCTTTATGATATGTTCAGAACTCCTATTCCTAAATATCTAGGCGCATATTCATTTTTGGATGCCAATTGTAAGATAGTGTGTGCCGTAAAATCAGCCCACAGATTGTAGACAACTTGTATGTTTTCATCTTATTGCTTACTCATTGAAGGATCTACCTTAAAATGGGCAAAGTTATCTGTTGATTATCCATTATCTACAAAATTTACACTCATGCTTTAAGGATTCATCTATAGTCTATTTTCTTGTTTCTCGTTAAACACAAGATTTTGATAGTGATGTGCACAAATCACAGATGCTGATATCAATGAAGCATAGAAGACTGAAGTACATCACATATGATCAATAGTTAATGCCCTACAAGCAACAGCAATGAGTTCTCTCATGAGGAGCTTAAGCAATATTATTATCCAAAGCTGAATATTGAGTGTCTATAGTCCCTATGTATACCCAATAGATGCTTTGATGGAAGCTTCTAGAGACTTCAACAATCGTATCCACATGGAGGGAAAATAGTGCACGCCCTCTTGTATGTTATGAATAGATTCAAAGGTATTATTATCAATGATGCATAAAAAACAGCAAAAGGCATTCACATAGCATTCTCCAACTAAGAAATTGTATGAATATCCATGACCGCCAATAGCTCAGGTAGATCTCCAACTAAGATCTCCAAAATAGTACAACTCCCCTACAAGAAGCCCAAGACTCAAATGATCAAAATCAGCAAATGACCAGCCTTAGTGGCTACTTATAGTGGAAAAACCCTACCTCCCTTCATATTGATTTGGAAGTGAAATTCAAAAATCAGGGCCAAAAATAGAAAACCATGTAATAACAGTATTTCTAGGCCTATATCGTGTAATATAACTTACGTGTGCACTAATATTGTCGGAAGTAGAGAAGTATGGACTATAATGCGTGTCCATAACACTCCCCCCTTTTAAAACATTTCCCTCAATGTGGGCTATAAAATTTTAACTACTAGAGCTACTTTAGTACCGCTGTATTGTCGTTTTCTTTCCTGGGTTATATATTTCGTGCTAGTGGTGTTAGTCCAAAAGCCGAATCCCCTACAATCGCGGATATCCGCTTTTGGTACAATGAAGCAAAGAGAATTATTAATCTCAATTCTAGTAGATGATAAGACTAGATTAGTATGTAGGTAATGGAGGTAAGGTATCATCATAAACAAGTAATGAAGAATCAAGAGCAGGAGCAACAGGAGCATCGGGACCATCAATATCTAAACGATTAGCAAGAGGGATGACAACAACAACATTAGAATCAGGGACACCAACATTATGGAAATTAGCAACAAGAATAAGGTCAAATGAACCAGGTGCAATATCTAGAGGTGGAACAACAACCCCATCAGCAAGAAGAGAAAATGGTGCAACATCAGGATCAGAAACAATGGTGTTGTTAGGAATTAATGTTTATTTGATACCCCTTTATGACGGTTTGGCCATGCCTATGTGCTATTTTTAGGGGCCATTCTATTTATAGTAAATTCATTTTTTAAGGCTTATGCATGTAGGTGGGTGCACTACAAATAGATTAGGATCTATTTAGTACATTTTTGGTTCTTACCATATATAGGTAGTATTATTAGTAAATAGCTTTTGTTATTTTGCTATTTACTTTAGGCACATTAGCTTTTATCAATCATTAGAGAAACTATATAAGAAGACTGGCGCCCCACCACAACAATTTCATTCAATTCTCCTATGATCTGAATTCTCTCCATGCTTGGTTTTGTGTGAGTGCTAGTAGGACTAGTATCTCCATCTAGAATTTGTATCACAAATTCTGACATGGTATCAGAGCAGGCTCTTTGGTGAGAGAGAGAGAGAGTTTGTATTTGCAGGTGGGCAATCAGATTGGAGGAGCTGAAGCTGCATGTGGAGTCAACGTTGTTAGGAAAACAACAGGAATCTTCTAGGAGAAGATTGACGGAAAGTTATTGGCTATTGACAGACCTGAATCAGAATTTTTCTGGTTGTTTGCTAGTTTTCTGGTGTAGGTCACATCTGGAGCAGGCTTTACCTGAGGACGGCGGATCTGTTTCAGGTACTTATGAGGGTGACAATACCTGGTGCAGATACTTCTGAGGGCGACAATAGCTGAGGAAGGTACTTTTGAGGGCAGAAGGCACTTCTGAGGGCAGCAGGACCTGGTTTAGGCCTGGACAAGCAGCATCTGAGGTAGGCGGCCCTAGTGTAGGCCCAGACAGGCAACATCTGAGGTAGGCGGACCTGGTGCAGGCCTGGACAGGCAGCATCTGAGGTAGGCAAACCTGGTGCAGGTGGTAACTGAGCAGGTGTAGGAGCATCTGAGGAAGGCAGACCTAGTGCAGGTTCAGACAGCAGTACCAGGACAGGTGATCTCCAGGGAAGGCTGTTTCTGGACAGATCTAATTGTTAAACTAAAATCTGGTTGTAGGGAGTTGTTGTAGATCAGTACAATGGCAGGATTGAACGATGTTGTGTTGTCGGAGTCTAGCAAGCTAGATGGAACGAACTACAGCATATGGAAGTTCAAGATGCAAAACATTCTCCAAGATAGGGAATATTGGGAGATCGTCACAGGTGTCGAGATACCTCCTACCACTGACAGAGAGTTGCGGGAGTATCAGAGACATAGAAGAAAAGCTCATCATATCATCAACTTATTAGTTAGAGATATGATTATACCTCATATCAGAGATGTTGTTGGACCCAAGGAGGCTTGGGATATACTGAAGAACTTGTATGAGATGGTAAATCAGTCACAGATCTTGTTCTTGACTAATAAGCTTCACACGTTGAAGATGGGTACAGGTGAATCAGTAACGGACTATACTCGAGTGAAAGATCTGAGAGGGCAACTTATTGCAGTTGGAGAAAGTGTTCAAAATTCAATATTGGTATCCATTGTACTTAATAGTCTACCTTTGGCCTATCAGAACTTTGTAATGATGCTATCGTTAAGAGAAACGAGGCCTTCTTTCGATGAGCTAAATGCCATCTTACTACAGGAAGAAATGAGACGACAAAATATTGTCAACAGGGACGATTTCAAGGAATAGACATTCCTGGCAAAGAAGCAAGAGCAAAGTTCCAAGAAGGGTGGCAAAGGGAAGAAGAAGAAGAAAAAGCAGCAAGATATGGAGGACAATCAATCAAATCGGTCAGAAGATGGAAAGAAAGTGGTTCGAAAAGGAAACTGCTTTATTTGCGGAAAATCAGCACATTATGCAAAGGAGTGTTGGCACAACAAATTCAAGAAGAAGCGGAACGGGAATTTGCTGAAGAAAAGAAACATCTAATGCAAAATTGAGTGCTTTGGATCTTGAAGACTATGAGTTGTTTTCGGCATCGACATCTTCTGGTGGTGGCTTCTTGAAGGAAGATGACGATTGGTTTATTGATTCAGGAGCTTCGAAGCACATGACACCTAGGCGAGACTGGCTATCTAATTTTCAAAAATTAGATGATGGGTCAAATGTGAAGTTGGGGGACAACTACACTTATGATATAAAGGGAGTTAGAAAAGTACAGGTACAATTGCCTTCAGGGAAGATTGGAAACATAAAGGATGTGCTTTATGTACCAAGAATCAAGAAAAACTTACTTTTAGTATCAGCTATTGCAAAGCAACACATGGTGGTGCAGTTTGATGAACAGTGGTGTCTCGTCAAGAGGAAAAATAATGAAGTAGCAGCTGAGGGCATACTTGCAGGGCGGTTGTATAAACTTCAAGCTCAGGTGATGGATCATCATGCAAGTGTTGCGGATACTGGATCATTGAGTAAGTTATGGCACGAAAGGTTTGGACATCTGAATTACAAAAGTCTACAAGTCTTGAGAAAATTTAACATGGTTACAAGTTTACCTCAAGTCGTTTCTGATCACAAGGTTTGTGAAGGTTGTGCCTTAGGCAAACATCATATGAAATTTTTTTTGCCTAGTACATTCAGGGCAAAAAATGTTCTAGAACTTGTTCATACAGATTTGTGTGGTCCTATGAGGACTCAATCTTATGGGGGAGCAAGTTACTTTATGGTGTTTGTGAATGACTATTCTAGGAAGACATGGATCTATCTTCTGAAGAATAAGGGTGAAGCTTTCAAGTATTTCACATGGTTTAAGACACAGGTGGAGAAAGAAACAGATAGACAAATTAAGATACTTCGCTCGGACAAAGGGGGAGAGTATCTTTCTACGGAATTTCAGGTGTTTTGCAAGGATCAAGGTATAAAGAGACAATTTGCAAATACGGACACGCCTCAACAAAATGGAGTTGCAAAAAGAAAGAACCGGTCTATAGTAGAAACTGCAAGGAGTATGCTCAAGAGTAAAAATCTTCCAAATATTTAAGACAATGGTTTATCTTTTGAATCGAAGTCCTACAAAGGTTGTAGAGAATCGAACTCCAGAGGAAGCTTACACGGATCGGAAGCCAGATGTAAGTCATTTGAGAGTGTTTGGGAGTATTGCTTATTCTTACATACCGAAGGATTTAAGGAGCAAATTGGATTCTAAGGGGACCAAGTGTTTATTTCTTGGTTATGATAATCAAGAGAAGGGATACAGGTTATATGACTTGGAGGGTAAGAAAGAATCATAAGTAGGGATGTAGTCTTTGATGAGGAATCAACTCATAAAGATACAGAGATATATTTTGATAAGGATCAAGATGGAGGAATCCCTATATTATGTGATGAGTTATTACAGGAACCTGAATCGTCTACGCCAATTCAAGAACCTAGAGTGACTTTGCTTGAGATAGGAAAGAGGAAGGAGAGGTCAAGTATATGGGATACTTATTCACCTCCTACTTCACCAGGTAGGAAGCATCCTACATCAGAAGCTAGAAGATTGCCTAAGTGGTACTATGAAACTATCAAGGATAGTGTTATTATGGAATAGGGAGAATCCAGTACACGTGGGACTAGGAGATCAACTAGACTTGAAAAACAACATGAAGATCAAGATCGACAGGAGGATCATCATGAAGATGGGGATGTACATTTTGCATATATGGCCACAGTATTAGAAACCAAGGATCCATCTACTTTCAGAGAGGCTGAAAAAGAGGATATTTGGAGGAAGCTATGGATGAGGAGTACGACTCAATCATGAAGAACAAGACTTGGAGACTTGTTCAGTTACCTACAGGTAAAAAGGCCATTGGATGCAAGTGGGTCTATAGAACTGAGTACAAATCAGATGGTTCTATAGATAAACATAAGGCAAGATTGGTGGCAAAAGGCTATGCTCAACAAGAAGGGATTGACTATGAGGAAACTTTTGCACTAGTTGCTAAGTCTACTACTATGAGGACTGTTTTATCATTGGCAGCTCAGTTTGGATGGGATATTCAACAAATGGATGTAAAGAGTGCATTCCTGAATGGATTTCTAGAGGAAGAAGTCTACATGGAGCAGCCAGAGGGATACATAGTAGCAAGACATGAAGACAAGGTTTGCAAGTTGGACAAGGCACTATATGGACTTAAGCAGGCACCCAGGGCGTGGTACACGAGGATTGACACATACTTTGAGGAGTTTGGCTTTCAGAGAAGTAGTTCGGAGCATACACTTTATGTTTTGATCAGGGATAATCATATTGTTATTTTAGTGATGTATGTGGATGATCTTATTATTACAAGATCAGATCATAGTATGATTCAGGGAATCAAGAAAGATCTCTTATCAGAGTTTGATATGAAAGATCTTGGTTCACTACAATATTTTCTTGGGATGGAGGTATGGAGAGTAGCACAGGGACTATTTATTTCTCAATCTAAGTATGCTCATGAACTTCTTGAAAAGTTCAATATGTCAGAGTGCAAGCCTATTTCTACACCATATGATAGTGGATGTAAGCTTACTAAAGCTGAGGAAGACCGGGATGTAGATGAGACGTTATATAGAAAGCTTGTTAGAAGCTTAATCTATTTAACTACTACAAGACCAGATATTGCTTATGTTGTGAGTATGGTTAGTCAGTTTATGGCTAAGCCTAAGCAGATTCATTGGAAAGCTGCTAAGCGAATATTCAGATATATCCAGGGCACTTTGAGATTTGGTATTCTCTATGGTAGATAGGATGATTTGAAGTTACATGGATATGTGGATGTTGATTGGGCTGGAGATGCGGAAGACCGAAGATCTACTACAGGTTATGTTTTTAATCTTGGTTCTGGTGCTATCTCTTGGAGTTCAAAGAAGCAGCATACTATTGCTTTATCATCTACAGAGGCAGAATATCGAGTTACTACAAGTGCAACATGTGAAGCAATATGGTTGCGAAGGATTCTACATGATCTACATATGGTACAAGATTCACCTACGGTACTTCAATGCGATAATCAGAGTTGTATTAAATTGGCGAAAAATCCAGTTTTTCACAGCAGGACAAAGCATATTGAAGTACAACAACACTTCATCAGAGAGAAAATTCAAAGTGATGAAGTGGAGCTTATCTATTGCCCTATGGAAGAACAAGTCGCAGATATCTTTACCAAAGGTTTTGGCAAAGAAAAATTTCAGAAGTTTAGAGAACTTCTAGGAGTAATAGATAACAAAGTAAACATTAAGGGGGAGTGTTAGGAATGAATGTTTATTTGATACCCCTTAATGATGGTTTGGCCATGCTTGCGTGCTATTTTTAGGGGCCATTCTATTTATAGAAAAAAAAAATTTAAGTCTTATGCATGTAGGTGGGTGCACTACAAATAGATTAGGATCTATTTAGTACTTAGTTCATTTTCGGTTCTTACCATATATAGGTAGTATTATTAGTAAATAGCTTTTGTTATTTTGCTATTTACTTTAGGCACATTAGCTTTTATCAATCATTAGAGAAACTATATAAGAAGGTTGGCGCCCCACCACAACTATTCCGTTCAATTCGCCTATGATCTGAATTCTCTCTATGCTTGGTTTTGTGTGAGTGCTAGTAGGACTAGTATCTCCATCTAGAATTTGTATCACAAATTTTGACTGGTGTCGCGTACCAACGCATGGAAAAAACGAGCTTGTTCCTGCAATAAAGGTGAGTGGGCAAAAGCATTGAAAGACTCCCATGTAGCTTCATCAATTGGATGACCGGCCCATTGCACCAAAAACTAGAAAAAACGATGACAACAACATAAAACAACCCGAACTTGTAAAATAGCAGCAAATAAAAATGGAAAAAGTTCAAGATCAGTAGGAAACGAAGGATCACCAGGAAAAAGAGACAAAGCGAAGTAGACTAACATGAAAAATGTTACAAGCACGAGTAGTAGCAGGTAACTGTAAACGACAAGTAACAGGGCTAAGTTTTTCCACAATCTGGAAAGGACCATAGTAACGTGCAGACAATTTCTCAAGTAAGAGAATGACCTTGTAGAAACTTATGACGTGCAAAAGATAAACGAACATAAACAGATTGGTCCTCAGCAAACTCTAAAAAAGACCTATAACGATCAGTCAAGTAACATGAACATCATCAGGAGGGGGTAAAATACTTTACATGCATAATCATGGAAACCAAGATATCTCCTAGATAAGTAATACTAACATTTGGCAAATATCCTTTGATGGAAAATGCACAACGGTAAGAACCATAGGCGCAACGTAAGGAACTGCAGAAATATCATGAGGCAAATCACAAAGATACTACACCAACCACCGAACCAGGAGGGATATCTACAGTATGTGCAGGAGCAACAGTAGAAACACCACCAAGGTATGCGTCATCAGTATCAATGAAATTAGGAATGACCACTGAACACGGTATCTGTGAATCAAGGCATATTGTCGCTAGGCACTCAACAACACCCTGTAGATCTGGAGCAACATCAACCTGTAAAGCTGGAGCAACACCAAGGTACTTAGCTTCAACCTGTAGAGTTGACTCTAACTCGCTACGTGTGTCGGTCTGAGAGTCGATCACTATACAAGAAGACTCAACATGTATTGATATGTGTGACTCAATCTCAATAGGACTATGTGACGCAACAATAAGACTATATTTCTCGACCATAGATGAACTACGATTCTGAATCACGATTCAGAATCGCGGTCCCAATCGCAATTCGGAAAAAACCAAAAACGTTTAGAATCTTTTTCTTTTTCTTTTTTGAAATTGTTTTTGGGCAATATGGGTATCAGATGAAAGCTCTAATTAAGAGCATTATTAATGTGTAGTTTGCCAACTATTTCGGGTGCAGGATGGTCCAATTTAGGTGCATTATTCCATGTTGGGTTCTATCAAGGATAAAAATTCAAAACTAACCTCTAGCCTATTCGTTACGATCACAGATGGTTCCAATGAGACAGAGACATAGAACTGTAGAGCAATTGTTCCTCGCTTTTTGCTTCGAGGGGCGCTACCCCCCTTGCACCCCCCCCCCCGTAGATAAAAATGGGGGTCCAAATGCGCGTTGATAAGGGCCCAATATTTAGCCCAAACTGTAGCATTAACATTTACTGAGAACCAGAGCAAATAACAACCAAATAGCTATTGAAAATAAGATCTATTTGTGCCTTATATACTGCACTTCTGGGAGGCAAAACTGGTTTGACCATTGCTCCCCTAAAAAAATTTCAGCCATAAGCTATTTTTCCAAATTTTTTTTTTTTTTTGTGCACGATTCTGGGTTCGAATCGCGGTTCGCGATTTTCTGCAACAATAGGACTATGTGGCTCTATCACTATCTCAGGACTATGTGAAGCCTCAACCTCACATGCGGAACGTAACACAAAAAGAGCAGTAGCAAATAGAAGATCTTCTAAAAATATGCCCCATATGAGAGTAGGATGAGCCCACAAAGAAGCCATCCTAATTTTCATAACATCTGAACATGAATAAGTGAAAAAATAATTAAAATTATTCACCCAGTCGGTGAATTCGACAATGCCACAAGATGTTGAGGAAAAACCGAAATACTTAGGAAAAGAGAAATGTGTCATCATTTCATATATGTATATGTATATGTGTGTGTGTATATATCAGACATGAGGGTCCAGGCCGGACGCTGGCATTCTGCGTCCGCGTCCGGGGTCCGACCCGAACGTGTCCGACGTCTGACCCCCGGACGCAGGGTCGGCATACGTGTCCTTTTTTATTTTTTTAAACCTAATTAACACTAAAAAAAAAAAATTTAAAAAGGGGTGGACCCGAACGCGCCCCTGGCGCGTCCGTGTCCACCATCCGCTTCCTTATATATATATATATATATATCATAGGTACCGCGGTACCACAATATAATAATATTTTTATTATTTAATATTTTTTTAAATCCCAGCCGGCCTCAGCTTGGGCCCAGCCTAGCCAGCCAGGTGATTTGCATGGGGTGACGAGGCATTGACAGCTCCTCTTGTCCGCAAGAGACCAGGCAGGCCCAAGGGTGCACTGAACAAGAAAGGCAAGGCACAGAAACTGCCAGGGAGGAGAGGACGACCACGCAGGGCTCCAGGTACAGGTAGAGGTGCAGTATCACAGCCAGTTGGAGCAGGTGTTGTTGGTTTGGCCTGCTTGGGGGCTGATGCGGAGGCTGATTGGGAGGATGAGGATGACGAGTCTTCCCCCTCGGATACACAGCCCATGCCAGTTCCAGACAGGCAGAGGTATCGGCTGCGAGAGTCAGCTCGGGGCCCTGAGTTGTCTCCAGAGCATTCGTCTGAGTCAGAGCCAGAGCATTGATTGTGGCTCTGTTGTATGAGTTTCAGTAGTTTGTCTCTAGCAGACGGTCTACCATTGTACTCAGATGATTTTTCACATTATATACAGTGTTTGGCCTACATTATTTGCTGCACATTGTGCGTATGTCGCTCTGTACATGTGATGCTTTATTTTATGTCGAAAAATTCTATGTGCGTGTCTGAATCCTATTTTCATTTAATTTCGTTTGAAGTGAATGCTAGCTTCACATATATGCACCTACATCATGAGCACAGCAATCACCCCTACACCCCAAACGACATTTCATAAACACATGTAATACATCTGCATTAAAAAAATTATAGACATTGCATCTTACATGACCAGGCTCGCATTGCACAAAAAACAACTATGTATATATTCAACCGTTGTATCAAGATAACATCACATATACTGTCATTTTTTTAAGCAGCCATCTAGTTATTTGCTGCACCATAAACTGCCAAAAACTACATAGCAACAGTCCGCCACATACGGTTGGACCTCATCTATTCTAAACATCTCTCACTGATCCTCCACCGACTCCTCGCCCTCGTCTGGTGCATTGTTTTGTCGCTCTTGCTCTGCCTCTCGGTTAGCCCGAGCTGCCTCCTGGTTAGCCTGACGTCTGGCCGCCCTTTCCCTGACCATGATGAGCTGCCGTCGTGTGAAATTCATTCCGATCTGCTCATCCAGATCCAGCTCGACAGCGGGGATAGGACCCTCAACGGGGGTGGGTGGCTCCGGTTCCGGATTTCTCTGTCGAGTTTGTCGCAGCATCTCTCGGATATCTGCCTCTTGCTTCCGATGCCTCTCGTTGTGCCTTCGAATATCTTCCTCAAGCTTCCTCCTGGCTTCGCCCTCGGGCTTCGGTGGTATGCGCTCTGCCATCTCGATCGACCTTCTCCTCACAGCACCCTGGTCCTTGAACACCCTCTCACAGCACCCTAGCTCTCAAACAGCCTGTCACCGGCTCTCGCTTGCTCTCTCACTGTCTATCACTAGCTCTCTCACAGGCCTATATGCTTGGAATAAACATTACACTCAGTTGAATTGTTTGCAAAACTCAATGGCATTGTGAGTGCCTATTTATCCCCACAGCCTGATCGGCCATGTGGATCCCCATCATCCCTCCATGTGCCTCTGTACCTGCCCCATGTGATGCTCCCCCCTGTGTTGGTCTCCCATTGGGCCCATGGTCTGCTCACCCTCACCCACAATGCTCATGTGCCTCTGTACTCTGTACATGTGATGCTACCCCCCTGTGTTGGTCTCCCATTGGCCCCTCGGTCTGCTCACTCGCAGTGCCCATGTGCCACTGTAACAGTCCCCTATGTCATGTACTGTACCTTCTTTTTTTACACCCTAAACCCCCTTTTTTTACTTTTTTTTGTCCTTTTTTTGGTAGTTAATATGCAAAAATTAAATATTAAAAATATTAACAAATAAAAAAAATATTAAAAATGGTACCGCCCTTGTACCGTGGATCCCAGGGCGGTACCGTACCGGCGGTACCACTAATATGGTACCGGCGGTACCATACCAGCGGTACCACGAGGTACTATGATATATACGTATACATATATATATATATATATACATATATATATATCATAGGTCCCGCGGTACTGGGTACCACGGATCCCGGTACCGCGGGACCATACTGGTACCGCGGTACCATGATGGTACCGCGGTACCACAATATAATAATATATTTATTATTTAATATTTTTTTTAATTTTTTTTTACCTAAACCTACCCGCCCCCCTCGCATTTCCTCTGAAATTTTTTTGAGCCCTCTCCGCCCTGCCATCGCTGCTGGTTTTTCTTGCCTGCCTTTGATTCCTTGCGTCGCCCATCGCCCACGCAACGCCCTGCCTTGCATCTGATTTCCTTTGCCCTGCACTCGCCCATTTTCAGCGTCTCTCCAACAGTGAACCCTGCTGTTTTTTTTCCAGCAATCCATCCCTCATTTCATCTGCAATGGTGCAATCCGACCTTTCCGGTCTGTGGGACGAGGTAGACATTGTCAGGCGGGTTGCCGACAAGGCCAACAAGACCGGTCAGAAGATTGTGCGCTGCCGATACTGTCTCGTCGAGTTTGCTGCATCCCTCACTCGCCTTAAAGGCCATCTGCTCGGTGCACGCGCCAAAAATGGTGCCACCTTGAATGCTGCCCCTTGTGGCAGCATGACCGTCCCCGACAGGCAGCGACTACTGGACACCTACGGGCCGCGGCTCGTGGCAGGGGAGAACACCATTTCGGAGGGCGTTCTCCGATTTTGCACCGCTCCTTATGTGACTAACCCAGAGTTGTTGCCTGCTTGGCTGGCACGCACGAGGAGAGGGAGTGCATCCTCCTCTGGTCCCTTTGCCCCTCAGACAGCTCTGCCTCATGCACCCCCATCTGCTCAGATTCCGGTGGATCCCGTCCCATCGCGTCCGACAGTTGCCACTGCGGTTCCACCTACGACTTTCTCATGGACTCTCCGCCACCCGAGCAGGCCCAGGATGGTATTGGGCGGGCCTTCGAGGATGTGGAAGAGATCCCTTCTTCCTTCCCTTCCCATCCGGATGACCTCCTCAGCCAGCAGTTTTCGTACCCCATGCCAGATGTTGCCCCTCCACCAGTGCACCCCACCTATGCTGCTGCACCCATCCCTGCCAGTGCATCCCACTCTCCCCATTCCACGTCTACAGCCGATGCATCCACCAGCGCCCAGCCTATCGCGTCATCGTCCATTCCCGTCACGGTTGGTGCACCGTGCTGGAGGTCCACCACCCGTCGTCCACCAGGGAGAGCCCTCGTGCAGCAGACCATTCGCGGCGCGCATCAGCCGCACATGGACAGAGAGGCCACACAGGCCGTGGCCAGTCTGGTATACGAGCTGAACCTGCCCTTTGCCATCACCGACTCTGAGCCCTTCAGAAGGGCCTTCCGCCTTGCACAGTCTGTCAGCCCTAGCTGGAGAGTCCCTAGTTCAGAGGTTGTCCGCACACACATGCTGAGGGATAGGGTCGAGTCCTTGTCTAGAGAGATGGAGCCTCTGCGTCGGCACTGGGCCACTTACGGTTGCAGCATCATGTCCGATGGCTGGACTGATGTCAGGAGGAGGCCGATCCTCAACATACTGGTCTCCAGCTGCATGGGCACACAGTTTTTGAGGGCAGTGGATTGCAGCAGGGGGGGGAGAGTCATATCTGCAGAGTTCATGTTTGATGTCATCAGGTCTTCCATCCTAGCCATAGGCCCACAGCATGTCGTCACGGTGGTGACGGACAATGCCACGAACTGCATTCAGATGGGTGTACTGCTAGAGGCCGAGTTCCCTCATATTGTTCATACCCCCTGTGCAGCCCACGGCATAGACCTTTTGATGGGGGACATTGGAGCACTTCCCTGGGTTAGAGCCATCGTCCGGGAGGCCCTCTTCCTGGTGACTTTTGTCACCAGAAAGAGGCGTGTTCTTGCCATGTTCCGGGTGTTTAGCCATCTGGACCTCCGTAAGCCAGCCCCCACGCGCTTTGCATTCGACTTGGTGGTCATCGACCGTTTGATCAGGTGCAGGGCCCAGCTTCTACAGATGGTTGCCAGTGATCTTTGGGGTGCCAGTACATTTCCGCACACTGAGGATGGGGAGCACTTTTCTTCCACGGTGAGGGGAGACCAGTTCTGGAGGGATGCACAGACATTGTCAGGACTGCTTCGACCACTCTACATTGTGCTCCGCATGGCTGACAGCGAGGGGTCGACACTTGGACTGGTGTATGAGCTCATGGACCGGATTGGACAGTTCTTGCAGCTGCCCATCTTGCAGCCAGAGAGGTAAGCGGTACAGTGTTGCAATTGACCTTTATCTTTTCAGTACTTGCTAGTTTGTTTTTCTGTCAATGTTAAGCTTTTTCGTAATGCCCTAAACCACATGCCCCTCACCTGCAGGATGACAGAGCTGAAGTTCATATGGGAGACGCGATGGAACTACTTCCACAGGAGTATCCACAGCGTTGCACACATGCTGCATCCCCTCTTCCTCTCTCCGACACAGATCGCAGACAGGGAGCTCGAGGCCGATTGGCTTCAGTACATTCACAGGGTGGGTCCACACATAGGTTTGGATCCTATCAGGCTCATGGAGGAGCTCGCTGCATTTCGTTTCGGCATGGGCACATTCGCCACCCGGCTGCCCAGGATCCAGAGAGGAGGCAGCTACCCATTACCTGGTGGACCATGTTCGGTAGCACATACCCATCTATACAGCGTCTTGCACTGCGTGTTCTTTCTCAGGTATGCATCTCATTTTATCCTCCATTTTTTGTGTTTCGTTGAAGTTTCACCTCTGCCACAATGTGCTGAAGTATTTCAATGCACGCACCACAGGACTGTGCTGCCTCTGTGTGTGAGCGTAATTGGAGCACATGGGCACTGATTCACACGAGGAGAAGAAACCGCTTGTCAGTGAGTCAGTTGGAGCGGTTGGTGTTCTGTAGCACCAACGCACGTCTCGCCAGGAGGCTTCCGACCATTACGAGCGCATTGCAGGTGATAAGCTAATCTTTCATAGCATGTTGGTTGACTCCTGGTATGTTGGTTTCATTTTTTGAAAAAGTTGTCTCTCTGACATGCAAATTTTAAACCTTGCAGACGAAGATATCTGATTTGGAGCGCCAGGTTGACTTGCCTACGGACAGCACCCATCCCATGCCTGCAGATGACCTGGGCACACAGTTGATGGCAGAGAGAGAGAGGGAGCTTGCCGAGATGAGAGAGAGAGAGCTTGGGCTTGAGCACAGAGAGCCCCCATTGTATGAGGCAGATGAGCCAGTGTCAGAGGATGAGCATGATGAGGATGAGCCCATTCGGGTTGTGTTTGCCAGACCAGAGAGGGATGAGGCAGATTATACAGGTGCAGGGCACACGCCACGGGCAGGGGTCACAGGTGCATCACGTGGCAGAGGTGGGACACATGGCACAGGTTATACCGGCAGACAGGCAGGGCACACAGGGGGGGGCAGTGGCATACCTACCTATGTCGACATGATGGAGGAGGCTCTTGATAGAGGGCAGAGTGGTTTAGATGCTGGTCCCGCAGATGTTTGGATGCGTGCAGCACAGAGTCATGGCCGTTACTACGACAGCACACCAGAGGAGGCACCTGATGACTTTCATTGCACAGATTGGGAGGCCATGCAGGGTCTACAGGGTGCACATGATGAGGCACGGGATGAGGCTTGGGTTGATTCAGGGGTTGGTGCACAGGATGATTCAGAGGTCGGTGCACAGGATGATTTAGAGGCTGGTGCACAGGATGAGTCCCAGAGCCCAGAGCATTTGTATTCGGATGCCCAGCTGGCCGACTTGGTTGCCACATTGGATTCAGAGGCCCAGCAGATGCCGAGTGTCAGGGCGCCCCCATCATCTCTTGCCAGCATGCCACACACAGAGTCCCAGCCAGAGCAGCCGCATGAGGTGCCTACAGTTCCTCCAGCTCCTCAGAGGGTGTATGTGCGTCGCACAGCTCCTCCAGTGCCACCGATGCCATTTAGGCCTGCATCCCCTCCATCGCCGTCCACTTCTGCAGCACCAGGTCTCCATGGCAGGCCACCATCTGTGCCCAAGTTTTCTCTTGCAGCGCCCACATCCACAGTGGCTCCTCCAGTGGCAGCACCCACGTCACATCCTCCTCCTTTGGCAGCACCCAGGATGTACCAGTACCGGCCACCACAGCGCCCCTTTCAGTACATATCGCCACTGTACTCGCCTCCTGCATAGCCAGTTCCTCCACCTGCAGCAGCCCCACGGGCACACACTCCACGAGCTCATCCTCCTCGCTCAGTTGCACAGGGAGTTCCCTCTTTTGCTTCCCTATCCCAGCCGGCCTCAGCTTGGGCCCAGCCTAGCCAGCCAGGTGATTTGCATGGGGGTGACGAGGCATTGACAGCTCCTCTTGTCCGCAAGAGACCAGGCAGGCCCAAGGGTGCACCGAACAAGAAAGGCAAGGCACAGAAACTGCCAGGGAGGAGAGGACGACCACGCAGGGCTCCAGGTACAGGTAGAGGTGCAGTATCACAGCCAGTTGGAGCAGGTGTTGTTGGTTTGGCCTGCTTGGGGGCTGATGCGGAGGCTGATTGGGAGGATGAGGATGACGAGTCTTCCCCCTCGGATACACAGCCCATGCCAGTTCCAGACAGGCAGAGATATCGGCTGCGAGAGTCAGCTCGGGGCCCTGAGTTGTCTCCAGAGCATTCGTCTGAGTCAGAGCCAGAGCATTGATTGTGGCTCTATTGTTTTAGGTTCAGTAGTTTGTCTCTAGCAGTCGGTCTACCATTGTACTCAGATGATTTTTCACATTATATACAGTGTTTGGCCTACATTATTTGCTGCACATTGTGCGTATGTCGCTCTGTACATGTGATGCTTTATTTTATGTTGAAGAATTCTATGTGCGTGTGTGAATCCTATTTTCATTTAATTTCGTTTGAAGTGAATGCTAGCTTCACATATATGCACCTACATCATGAGCACAACAATCACCCCTACACCCCAAACGACATTGAATAAACACATGTAATACATCTGCATTTAAAAAAATTACAAACATTGCATCTTACATGACCAGGCTCGCGTTGCACAAAAAACAACTATGTATATATTCAACCGTTGTATCAGGATAACATCACATATACTGTCATTTTTTTAAGCAGCCATCTAGTTATTTGCTGCACCATAAACTGCCGAAAACTACATAGCAACAGTCCGCCACATACGGGTGGACCTCATCTATTCTAAACATCCCTCACTGATCCTCCACCGACTCCTCGCCCTCGTCTGGTGCATTGTTTTGTCGCTCTTGCTCTGCCTCCCGGTTAGCCCGAGCTGCCTCCTGGTTAGCCCGACGTCTGGCCGCCCTTTCCCTGACCATGATGAGCTGCCGTCGTGTGAAATTCATTCCGATCTGCTCATCCAGATCCAGCTCGACAGCTGGGACAGGATCCACAGCGGGGGCGGGTGGCTCCGGTTCCGGATTTCTCTGTCGAGTCTGTCGCAGCATCTCTCGGATATCTGCCTCTTGCTTCCGATGCCTCTCGTTGTGCCTTCGGATATCTTCCTCAAGCTTTCTCCTGGCTTCGCCCTCGGGCTTCGGTGGTATTCGCTCAGCCATCTCGATCGACCTTCTCCTCACAGCACCCTGATCCTTGAACACCCTCTCACAGCACCCTGGCTCTCAAACAGCCTCTCATAGCTTGTCACCGGCTCTCGCTTGCTCTCTCACTGTCTATCACTAGCCCTCTCACAGCCTCTGAAAATGCCGACCACAATGGCATTGTGAGTGCCTATTTATCCCCACAGCCTGATCGGCCATGTGGATCCCCATCATCCCTCCATGTGCCTCCGTACCTGCCCCCATGTGATGCTCCCCCCTGTGTTGGTCTCCCATTGGGCCCATGGTCTGCTCACCCACAATGCCCATGTGCCTCTGTACTTGCCCCCATGTGATGCTACCCCCCTGTGTTGGTCTCCCATTGGCCCCTCGGTCTGCTCACTCGCAGTGTCCATGTGCCATTGCAACAGTCCCCTGCATCATGTACTGTACCCTCTTTTTTTACACCCAGAACCCCCTCTTTTTACTTTTTTTTGTCCTTTTTTGGTAGTTAATATGCAAAAAAAAATTACTAAAAATATATTAAAAAATAAAAAAAAATATTAAAAATGGTACCGCCCTGGTACCGCGGATCCCAGGGCGGTACCGTACCGGCGGTACCACTGATATGGTACCGGCGGTACCATACCAGCGGTACCAGAGGGTACTATGATATATATATATACATATATATATATATATATATATATATATATATATATAGAGAGAGAGAGAGAGAGAGAGAGAGAAAGAGAGAGAGAGAGAGCTTTATTAGCGTCTTTTCCATGCTGAGAGGCGTATAAGACGAACAAGTACATCAGATAAGATGGAAACAAGACGGATCAGTGCCGTCAAAACAATCTAACTAAAACCAAACTAACTAAGAGGAGAGTGATATAGCCAAGATTATATGGTACGTGTACCACCTACATGCTCAACTGGACATTTCTTCATTCTCTAGCTCAGACTCTATCGCAGAATTAAGACTCTCATTAACTATAGGCTTACGATCCACAAATCTGATAATGTTGTCATGATAGATAAGTCGTTTGCCAGTTAATAGAGCTTCTTGTCTTGCCTTCTTACGTTCTTGGACTTGGATGAAAGTATCCTCGTCTAAATAGATTTTGGTATCACGCAATTTAGATCGTTTCCCTGAAACTTCATGCCGGTGAGACACTGACGTGAAGCGGATGACAAGAGTATCTGGGTCCTTAGGTCACCAGGCAGTTTCCATACCTTTGCTATGGTGTTGAAGATTTCCTTCCAAAAACTTTTCAGCTTCTTCAACAGCATTTTGGGAGTTCAGAATACCTCTAGCACGAACATTGAGAGCTTTTTGTTCTCGCAGATAGCCCTCGGTGAACGTGGCTGAGATAAACGAAGGTGAGGGCGAAGGTGGAGAGATAACTGTAGACGAACCTTTAAGTACATCTACCCATGATTGGACAGCCATATGGTGCTGTTCCACCTGACTTTCGAGCTGCTGAATTTTAGCTGAAGTAGCGACTTGGGAAGAAGTTTCACTTTTTAAAATTGCAACTTCGTTCTTGAGTGCTTCAATGGAAGTGTCTAGCTTCTTATATATATATCATAGGTCCCGCGGTACTGGGTACCGCGGGACCATACTGGTATCGCGGTACCATGATGGTTCTGCGGTACCACAATATAATAGTATTTTTATTATTTAATATTTTTTTAATTTTTTTTTCACCTAAACCTACCCGCCCCCCTCGCATTTCCTCTGAAATTTTTTTGCGCCCTCTCCGCCTTGCCTTCGCTGCTGTTTTTGCCTGCCTGCCTTCGATTCCTTGCGTCGCCCTTCGCCCACGAAACGCCCTGCCTTGCATCTGATTTGCTTCGCCCTGCCTTCGCCCATTTTCAGCGTCTCTCCAACAGTGAATCTTGCTGTTTTTTTTCCAGCATTCCGTCTTTCCAGCTTTAGCTTCATCTGCATTTTTTCCTTAGTTTTCTCCATCGCAATGGTGCAATCCGACCTTTCCAGTCTGTGGGATGAGGTGGACGTTGTCAGGCGGGTTGCCGACAAGACCAACAAGACCGGTCAGAAGGTCATGCGTTGCCGATACTGCCTAATCGAATTTGTTGCGTCCCTCACTCGCCTTAAAGGCCACCTGCTCGGTGCATGCGCCAAAAATGGTGGCACCTTAAATGCTGCCCCTTGTGGCAGCATGTCCGTCCCCGACAGGCAGCGACTACTGGACACCTACGGGCCACATCTCGTGGCGGGGGAGAACACCATTTCGGAGGGCGTTCTCCGGTTTTGCATCGCTCCTTATGTGGCTGACTCAGAGTTGCTGCCTGCTTGGCTGGCACGCACGGGGAGAGGGAGTGCATCCTCGTCCCGTCCCATTGCCCCTCATCCCCCTCAGACAGTTCTGCCACACGCACCCCCATCTGCACCCATTCCGGTTGATCCCGTCCCCTCGCGTCCGCCAGTTGCCACTGCGGTTCCACCACCATGTCCTGTTGCTCGCTCGCCCCCAGTTTATGATTTTCTCATGGACTTTCCGCCACCCGAGCAAGCCCAGGATGCTACTGACGAGGCCTTCAAGGATGTGGATGAGATCCCTTCCTCCCTCCCTTCCCATCTGGAGGACCTCCCTAGCCAGCAGTTTTCGTATCCCATGCCAGATGTTGCCCCTCCACCAGTGCACCCCACTTACGCTGCTGCACCCATCCCTGCCAGTGCATACCACTCTCCCCATTCCACGTCTACAGCCGATGCATCCACTAGTGCCCAGTTTGTCGCGTCATTATCCATTCCTGTCACGGTTGGTGCACCATGCTGGAGGTCCACCACCCGTCGCCCACTAGATAGAGGCCTTGTGCAGCAGACCATTCACGGCGCGCATCAGCCGCACATGGATAGAGAGGCCACACAGGCCGTGGCCAGTTTGATTTACGAGATGAACCAGGAGGCCGATCCTCAACATCTTGGTCTCCAACTGCATGGGTACACAGTTTTTGAGAGCCGTGGATTGTAGTAGAGGGGGGAGAGTCATATCTGCAAAGTTCATGTACAACGTCATTAGGTCTTCCATCCTATCCATAGGCCCCCAGCATGTCGTTACGGTGGTGACGGACAATGCCACCAACTGCGTTCAGATGGGTGTCCTGCTAGAGGCTGAGTTCCCTCACATCGTCCATACCCCCTGTGAAGCGCACGACATAGACCTTCTCATGGGGGACATAGGTGCTGGTGTATGAGCTCATGGACCGTTTCAGACAGTTCCTGCAGCTGCCCATCTTGCAGCCAGAGAGGTTAGCAGCATAGTAATGTAATTGGTCTTTATCTTTTTCAGTGGTTGCTAGTTTGTTTTTCTGTCGATGTTACATTTTTTCCAAAATTTGCTTCGACTTCGTGCAGGATGACAGAGCTGAAGTTCATCTGGGAGACGCGGTGGAACTACTTTCACAGGAGTATCCACAGCGTTACACACATCTTGCATCCCCTCTTCCTCTCTCCGACACAGATATCAGACAGGGAGCTCGAGTCGAATTGGCTTGAGTACATCTACAGGGTGGGTCCACACATTGGCTTGGATCCTATCAGACTCATGGAGGAGTTAGCTGCATTCCGGTTCGGCATGGGCATGTTCGGTCACCCGGCTGCTCAGGATCCAGAGAGGAGGCAGCTCCCCATTACCTGGTGGACCATGTTCGGTAGTACCTATCCCTCCATACAGCGTCTTGCATTGCGTGTCCTTTCACAGGTATGCATCTCATCTCATCCTCCCTTGCTGTGTTTTGTTGACGTTCCACCCGTGCACACTGAACCATTTCATTGCACGTACCACAGGATTGCGCTAGCTCCGTGTGTGAGCGTAATTGGAGCACATGGGCCCTCATTCACACGAGGAGAAGAAACAGGCTGTCAGTGAGTCAGCTAGAGTGGTTGGTGTTCTCCAGCACCAACGCACGTCTCACCAGGAGACTGCCGACCATTATGAGCGCATTGCAGGTGATGGGCTATTCTCCCATAGCATGTTGGTTGACGTCTCACTAAAATGTAGGTTTCAATTTCTGATCAAGTTGTTTTCCTGACATGCTCAATTTTGACCTTGCAGACGAAGATATCTAATTTGGAGCGCCAGGTAGACTTGCCTACGGACAGCGTCCATCCCATGCCTGCAGATGACTTGGGCACACAGTTGATGGCAGAGAGAGAGAGAGAGGGAGCTTGCCGAGATGAGAGAGAGAGAGAGAGAGAGAGAGCTTGGGCTTGAGCACAGAGAGCCTCCATTGTATGAGGTAGATGAGCCAGTGTCAGAGGATGAGCATGATGAGGATGAGCCCATTCGGGTTGTGTTTGCCAGATCAGAGTGGGATGAGGCAGTTGATACAGGTGCAGAGCACACGCCACGGGCAGGGGTCACAGGTGCATCACGTGGCAGAGGTGGGGCACATGGCGCAGGTTATACCAGGAGACAGGCAGGGCACACAGGGGTGTTAGAATTTAGCAATTTTCACATGGTTTTTGATGAATATTAGACATCTATGTGGATCCACACGTGTGAGGACCTGTCCACACATGTGAAATGACACTTGTAATATTCAGATCCATTTTTATTAGCTTTCATTTGAGTCTAATATGACATCTCCTAAATTATAGGAGTTAGGTCCTAGATTGTAGGAATCTAGAAGTTCAACACAAACCACCAATGGATGATGTGGCAAACTTGATAAATCTTATCCAAAGTGGATATGGGTGGAGCTATCATTGTGTTTTGACTCTCTTAAGCACTTTCTTTGTGGATGAATGCTTTGTAAATGATAAGTAAACTATTTCTCTGTTATCAGGCCGTACAGTAGCTGTACTTCACATGTGTGAAGTTGTGAATCATCTTTTTTGATTGTTCTTGCTTGGAATCACAAAGATTGTCAAGTAGAAGCTAGATTTGGAAGCTATTCTTGATATAGATCAAGATTCCAAGCTACCAATCACTCGTTGTGATCATTTGTAGATCAATTTCAGTCCTTAAACTCTGAAATTTGACATGGTATCAGAGCCAAGTCAAAGAGCTTAGTTGATGATCCAAAAATCTTCATTTTGGTGAAAGCATTGGTGCTAGAGTCACTTTGAAGGAGGGCGACCTTTTCTAATAGTTTACTTGTGATGTTGAGGTTCAGATTAGTGTGTAAAGTTCAGATGTACTTCTCACACGTGTGAGAGGCTGCTGGAGTTGTACTTTCACCAAAACTTTGCGTTTTTTCAATATTTGAGCTTCAAACAAGTTGTGTAGAGTGAAACTAGTGATGAAAAACCATTGTTTCCATTATAGATTTGATGAGCGAATGGTGTTAGAATCTTATTAAACCTACAAATCCTTGTGAGAGAGTTTAAGGCTTATGTTTTTAGTTCAAGAGTGAAACTAAAACCAATTCTAAACACCATAGGAAGGCATTGGCACTTCCAAAAACCAAATCCAAAGTTCTAAGCGAATAGATTGTGTAGAATACACTTTCCCAAATCTTTTTGAGTTCAAGATCATTATAGATCTTGCTTCTTGAGTCTAGTGAGATTCAAGAGAGTAGCATTTTAGCTAAATTCTGAGAAAGGAAGAAGGGAGAGCCTTTGAATAGTACATTTGTTGTTCTTGTTACTAGATAGAATGGGTTCAATTGGAGCCTATCTTCTTGAGGCTAGTGAAAGGCTAAATTCTAATAATTATTCAACTTGGAAAGTAAGAATGGAGTCACTACTTGTGCTCCAAGATATGTTTGATCTTGTCATAGGAGAGGAAGAAGAACCTTAAGGAGGGCAAGATCAAGTGAGGTACAAAAAGAGAGCTAGACTAGCATTACATTGTTTGAAAATGAATGTTAGTAATGAACTTCTAAAGGAAGTAGCATCTTGTACCTCGGCCAAGGAGGCATGGAACTACCTCAAAGGGATTTATGAATCCAAAAATACCTCTAGAGTGCTTATGATTAGAAACAAAGTTCTTCAAAGCATTAGAGAGAGTGATGAGAGTGCTCAAGAGTATGTCTTGAGAATAAAATCTCTCAACAAAGAACTTTCCATCATTAGTGAGGATATTCATGATGATGAACTTGTTCAAATCATTTTGAATGGTCTTGGAGATGAGTTCTCCAATCTTGTACAAAGCTTTGCTATTCAAGACTACCTTCCATTGACAAGCTCCATAGTGTGCTTGTGGCCGAGGAGAGTAGGATCCTTCATGTCAAGCAAAGGATTGGATCCTTAAAGTTGCATGATGGTGATGAGAAGGCCAACTTCTTAAGCAAGGGAAAGGCAAAGTCAAAGAAGAAGATCCAACACAAGGAGGCCAAGAATGATGATCAACCATCTAGCTCCAAAGGTGGAAAGAAGAACAAAGCCAAACTCAAGTGCTTCTTTTGTGGAAAGAAGGGGCACTTTGCATCCGAGTGTTTCAAGAAGAAGAATGCACAAGGAAAGAGCAAACAAGGCAACCTCACTCTTGAGGAAGATGAGGATGAAGTGGATTCATCCTTGATGGCTTCTACATCAACATCAAAGAGCTACTCCAATGACACATGGTGGATTGATAGTGGGGCTAGTTCCCACATGACAATCCAAAAGGATTTTTTTTCAACTCTTGTACCTTTTGTAGGTTGTAAAAAGTCTATTCTAACAGCAAGTGATCAAGAATGTAAAATAGATGGAGTGGGAACTATTCCCTTAAGTCTTGGATCCTCTAAAAGAGTAGATCTTGATAATGTACTCTATGTTCCTACACTCACTAAGAATTTGTTAAGTGTAGGACAATTGATGGATGATGGCTTAGATGTCCATTTTAAGCAAGGTGTTTGCTCCATAATGATGGTTAATACTTGCATTGTAAAGGGATTCAAGCAAGGAAGGCTTTTTAAGCTTGATGCTAATGTTTTTCTTGGAAGTGTGAACATGGTGAAGGAGGAGCTCAATCAAGTGGAGCTTTGGCATAGGAGGTTGGGCCACCCCAACTTCAAATCTATGGAGATGCTATGCACCAAGGATCTTGCTCTCGGCCTTCCAAAGACACTCTCAAAGTGTGGAAAAAGTTGTCAAGCTTGCAGCCTCTCAAAGGCACACAAGCTACCTTTTGATATCTCTTCCACTAGATCTACAAAAGCATTAGCTTTTATTCATAGTGATGTGCACTCTTTTTCTCAAGAATCTAATGGAGGTGCATCTATGTATGTATCTTTTATTGGTGATTACTCTAGATACACTTGGATTGAACTTTTGGATTCCAAAAGTAAAGTGTTTGAAGCTTTTGTTAAGTTCAAAACTCTAGTTGAAAATCAACTTGATGCTAGAATTAAAGTATTGAGAAGTGATAATGGTGGAGAATATATCTCCACCAAGATGATAGAGTTTTGTAAATCCAATGGCATTAAGAGAGAACTTACATGTACTTATAATCCTCAACAAAATGGTATAGCCGAGAGGATGAATAGAACACTATGTGAGTGTGCTAAGGCTTTAAGGATAGATGCATCTCTACCTAAGTCCTTTTGGGGAGAGGCTATTATTTGTGCAACTTATTTGTGTAATAGATTGCCATGTAAGCCCATTGGAGGCATAACATCTTATGAGGCTTTTATTTGTAAGAAGCCGAATCTTAAAGATCTAAGAATTTTCGGATCTACTTGCTATGTTTTTCAAGCATTAGATACAAGAAAAAAGGATGATCCTACTTCTATTAAAGGGATCTTTGTTGGTTATGCTGAAAATAGCAAGGGATATAAAGTCTATAATCCAATCACTAAGAAGATTTTAGTGAGTAGAGATGTTACTTTTGATGAAGGTAACTACTACAAGTTGAATGAGAAAGCTTCTAATCCATCTTATGTCAAGGATCTTGTAAGGTTTGAGGAGGAGCCCACATGTGATCAAGATCTTGAAGATCCATCTCAAGATCCGAGGACTCCAAGGAGATCTACAAGTAAGGAAGGCCGAGCCCTCAAGGCTCACCTATGTTGACAAAGGTGAACAAAGGGAAGATCTACATTCACTTACCTCTTACACTTTTCTAACTTCTATGTTTGATGAGCCAAGTTGCTTTGAAGAAGCTATGGAGTCACAAGAATGGAGGGATGCCATGCAAAAAGAGTATGATGCTCTTATGGAGAATCATACATGGAAGCTTGTGGATCTTCCTCAAGGAAGAAAGCCACTTGAGTGCAAATGGATCTATAGATTGAAGTACAATCAAGATGGGAGCATCAACAAACACAAGGCAAGGCTAGTGGCAAAGGGGTTCTTGCAAACCAAGGGAGTAGATTCTGATGAAACTTTTGCTCCTGTTGTTAAGCTAGTTTTCATAAGGTTGATTATTTCTCTTGCAACTACTTTCAATTGGCCTCTATTTCAACTTGATGTGACTAATGCTTTTCTCAATGGATATTTGGAAGAGGAGATTTTCATGAGGCAACCCGAGGGCTTCATCAAAGAAGATCAAGAGGAAAAAGTGTGTTTGTTGCTAAGAAGCCTTTATGGGCTTAAGCAAGCACCTAGAGCTTGGTACTCTAGGTTGAATACCTTCTTGAACTCTATTAAGTTTGTTGTAAGTGCTTATGATCCTTCTTTGTACTTAAGATTTAATGATGGTAAAATCATCATTCTCATTTGTATGTTGATGACATTATCCTTAGTGAAAATGATCTTGATGGTATACAAGAAGTGAAAGTAGCATTGTTTAAGGATTTTAAGATGGTGGATCTTGGTAATCTTCATTTCATATTAGGAATAGAAGTTTCAAGAGGCAAAGATTTGAGTTTTATCAATCCAAATATGCTTCTTCTATCTTAGAAAAGTTTGAAATGAAAGATTGTAAAGGAGTAAAAACTCCTATGGAGCAAAATGTAAAAGTTTCCAATAGTGATGATAAAGCATCCTTTGAGGACATCACACTATATAGGAGACTTGTAGGCTCCTTGATCTATCTTACTATAACTAGACCTGATCTAAGTTATAGTGTAGGCAAACTAAGCCAATCTATGCAAAATCCATTGGTTTGTCATTGGAAAAATGCAAAAAGGGTGTTGAGGTACATCTTGGCCACCAAGAACTTTGGCATTTTATATGATGGATCTAATCTTGCCTTAAGGGCATATTCGGATGCTGATTTTGCAGGGGATAAGGTGGATAGGAGGTCCACAAGTGCTTTTGTTACCTTCCTTAGCAATGGCATAGTGTCTTGGCTTTCCAAAAAGCAAGATACTATTTCTCTATCTTCAACCGAATCGGAATACAAGGCACTAACATCCACAACAAAGGAGATCCTATGGTTGAAGAGGCTTTTGGTGAAATTGCAAGTCATGGAGGCCGAGGAGCAGCCAACAATATTTTGTGACAACCAATCAAGCCAAGCATTAGCAACCAATCCCACATTCCATGCAAGGAGCAAGCACATAGAGATTGCTCATCATTTTGTGAGGGAAAAGGTTCAAGCAAAGGAGATCAAGCTACATCATGTGTCTTCTTTAGATTGCCTTGCTGATCTACTCACTAAAGCCTTGCCAAAGGCTTCATTTATCAAGTTAAGATCAGCCTTAGGTGTTGTAGATAGATGTACTGTAGTTGTATCATGTAAAAATTGAGGAGTGTTAGAATTTAGCAATTTTTACATGGTTTTTGATGAATATTAGAAATCTATGTGGATCCACACATGTGAGGACCTGTCCACACGTGTGAAATGACACTTGTAATATTCAGATCCATTTTGATTAGCTTCATTTGAGTCTAATATGATATCTCCTAAATTATAGGAGTTAGGTCCTAGATTGTAGGAATCTAGAAGGTCAACACAAACCACCAATGGATGATGTGGCAAACTTGATAGATCTTATCCAAAGTGGATATGGATAAGTACAATGAGCTGTCCCACACGTGCTGGATGCAGCTTAGAGAGAGATTATGGTGATTTTGTACTTGATCCATGATGGATCCATTTTTGAGCTAATGATGAGAAATCTTGGTTTGTGGAGCTATCATTGTGTTTTGACTCACTTAAGCACTTTCTTTGTGGATGAATGCTTTGTAAATGATAAGTAAACTATTTCTCTGTTATCAGGCCGTATAGTAGCTGTACTTCACACGTGTGAAGCCGTGGATCATCTTTTTTTATTGTTCTTGCTTGGAATCACAAAGATTGTCAAGTAGAAGCTAGATTTGGAAGCTAGTCTTGATAGATCAAGATCCCAAGCTACCAATCACTCTTTGTGATCATTTGTAGATCAATTTCAGTCCTTAAACTCTGAAATAGGGGGAGCTAGTGGCATACCTACCTATGTCAATATGATGGAGGAGGCTCTTGATAGAGGTCAGAGTGATTTGGATGCCGGTCCCGCAGCTGCTTGGATGCATGCAGTACAGAGTCATGGTCGTTACTGCGACAACACACCAGAGGAGGCACCAGATGACTTTGATTGCACCGATTGGGAGGCCATGCAGGGTCTACAGGGTGCACATGATGAGGCACGGGATGAGGCACGAGTTGATTCAGGGCTTGGTGCACAGGATGAGGCCCAGAGCCTAGAGCATTTGTATTCAGATGCCCAGATAGACGACTTGATTGCCACGTTGGTCAAAGGCCTAGCAGATGTCGAGCGTCAAGGCACCCTCATCATCTCTTGCCAGCATGCCATACACAAAGTCTCAGCCAGAGCAGCTACATGAGGTTCCTCCAGTTCCTCAGAGGGTATATGTGCGCCGCACAGCTCCTCCAGTGCCACCGATGCCATTCAGGCCTGCAGCCCCTCCATCGTCATCCACTTCTGCAGCACCAGGTCTCCATGGCAGGCCACCATCTGTGCCCAAGTTTTCTTTTGCAGCGCCCACATCCACATCACATCCTCCTCCTTTGGCAGCACCCACTCCACGGGCTCCCCCTTTGGCAGCACCCAGGATGTACTAGTATTGGCCACCGTAGCGCCCCTTTCAGTACATATCGCCGTTGTACTTGCCTCCTGCCCAGCCAGTTCCTCCACCTGCAGCAGCCCCACGGGCACACACTCCACGAGCTCATCCTCCTCGCTCAGCTGCACAGCGAGTTCCCTCTTTGGCTTCCCTATCTCAGTCGGCCTCAGCTTGGGCCCAGTCTAGCTAGCCAGGTGATTTGCATGGGGGTGATGAGGCATTGACAGCTCCTCTCGTCCGCAAGAGACCACGAAGGCCCAAGGGTGCACCGAACAAGAAAGGCAAGGCACAGAAACTACCAAGGAGGAGAGGACGACCTCGCAGGGCTCCAGGTACAACTAGAGGTGCAGTATTACAGCCAGGTGGAGCAGGTGTTGTTGGTTTGGCTTGCTTGGGGGCTGATGCGGAGGTAGATTGGGATGATGCTAGTGACGAGTCCTCCTCGGATACACAGCCCATACCAGTTCCAGACAGGCATAGATATCGGCTGCGAGAGTTAGCTCGAGGCCCTGAGTAGTTTCGGAGCATTCGCCTGAGTCAGAGCCAGAGCATTGATTGTGGCTCTGTTATTTTAGTTTCAGTAGTTTGTTTCTAGCTGACGGTCGACCATTGTATCCAAACCATTTTTCACATTATATTCAGTGTTTGGCATACTTTATTTGCTGCACATCGTGCGTGTGTCGCTCTGTACATGTGATGCTGTATTTTCAATTTTATGTCAAATTCTATGTGCGTGTGTGAATCGTATTTTCAACTAATTTCGATTGAAGAGAATGATAGCTTCATAGAAATGCACCTACAAACCGATCTTTGATGCCATAGCAAACTGATAGCACATGCACTCCAAACGATCATGATCATAGCAATTACCCCTAAATCCCAAACCCGTGACGGCATTTCATAAACACATGTATTACATTGCATTTAAAAAAATACAGAGATTGCATTTCACATGACCATGCTCGCGTTGCACAAAAAACACACTATATATTGATTCAGCCGTTATATCAAGATAACATTACATATCCCGCCATAAATGGCTGGGTCTTTTTTTTAAGCAACTATGTAGTTATTTGTCGCACCCTAAACTGCCGAAAATTACATAGCAACAGTCCGCCACATACGGCTGGACCTTATCTATTCTAAACATTCCTACGGATTCTCCATTGACTCCTCGCCCTCGTCAGGTGCATTGTTCTGTCGCTCTCGCTCTGCCTCCTGGTTAGCCCGACGTCTGGCCGCCCTTTCCCTGACCATGATGAGCTGCCGTCATGTGGAGTTCATTCCGATCTGCTCATCCGGGGGCAGGGGCCACAGCTGGGGCGGGGATCTGCAGCTCTGGGTGTCTCTGCCGAGTCTGTCGCAGCATCTCTGCAATGTCAGCCTCTTGCTTCCGATGTCTTTCGTTGTGCCTTTGGATATCTTCCTTGAGCTTCCTCCTGGCTTTGCCCTCGAGCTTCAGTGGTATGCGCTCTGCCATCTCGATCGACTTTCTCCTCACAGCACCCTGGTCTTCGAACAGCCTCTCACAGCACCTTGGCTCTCAAACAGCCTCTCACAGCCTATCACTGGCTCTCGCTGGCTCTCTCACTAGCTATCACTAGCTCTCTCACAGCCTCTAAAAATGCCTTTCACAATGGCATTGTGAGTGCCTATTTATCCCCACAGCCTGATCGGCCATGTGGATCCCCATCATCCCTCCATGATGTGTTGCTCCCCCCCTGTGCTGCTCTCCCATTGGCCCCATGGTCTGCTCACCCACAGTGCCCATGTGTTGTTGCACCTGTCCCCTGCACCATGTACTGTACCTTCTTTTTTTTATAACCTATTTTACTGTGCAAAAGGCAATAATTAAATATTAAAAATATTAAAATATATATATATATATATATATTAAAAAATGGTACCGCCCTGGTACCGCGGATCTCAAGGCGGTATCGTACTGGCGGTACCACCATTATGGTACCGGCGGCACCATAATGGCAGTACCACCAGCCACTGATATATATATATACTAGTAAAGAGTGCTCGTCGTTGACGGGCAATGGAGGCCGATCTAGGTGGCGGCCGATGATTTGGATGATGGCCGATCTCGCACATCTCACATCTCGAATATCTAACATATCTCACACATCTCGACCATAATAGGGGTCAAAATTTAACCATGTTCAACAATAGCACAAGGAGTATCTTAATAAAAAGGTTGACGGGGGCGGTAGGCGATCTGTGTTTGCAAATGTCTGCTAACAGGCAGCCCACAGTTCAAAGTGAATATGTTGTTCATGCATGTGTGTTTTGTTAGAATTCGATGCTCAGCCTCAATAATGAGCATCTTTCTTTGCCAAGCTCAACGTTGGGTCGGAAAAGTTTCATCCTTGGGAAAAATTCGAGTCATGGGAAAAATTCGAGTCATTGGAAAAATTCGAGTCATGGGAAAAATTTGAGTGATTGGAAAAATTTAATCCTTCGGAAAAATTCGAGTCATTGGAAAAATTCGATCCTTTCGGAAAAATTCGAGTCATTGGAAAAATTCGAGTTATTGGAAAAATTCGATCCTTTGGAAAAAATTCGAGCCTTTGGAAAAATTCGAGTCTTTAGAAAAATTTGAGTCAATAGAAGAATTCATGGAAAAATTGGAGTTATTGGAAAAATTCGATCCTTTGGAAAAATTCGAGTCATGGAAACATTCGATCCTTTGGAAAAATTCGAGTCATTAATAAAATTTGAGTCTTCGGAAAAATTTGAGTCTTTTGAAAAATTCGAGTCTTGGGAAAATTCGAGTCTTTTGAAAACTTCGAGTCTTTGGAAAATTCGAATCTTCGGAAAAATTCAAGTCTTCCGTGATTATCAACACCACAGAAGGCTGTACAGCCCTCGCTGGGTTGGGGGCAGAAAGAAAGCAAACCAATGCATTAGCTGTAAGGAAATTTCAGGCAATGCTGAGAAGCATCGTGTGTCATAAGATTAGAACACGTTGATGGGGTGATGCCACTGAGATGAATTTTTCCCAAGACTCGAATTTTTCAAAAGACTCAAATTTTTTCCAAGACTCGAATTTCATTAAAGACTCGAATTTTTCCAAAGGATCAAATGTTTTCATGACTTGAATTTTTCCAAAGGATCGAATTTTTCCAATGACTCGAATTTTTCCATGAATTTTTCCATGACTCGAATTTTTCCAAAGGCTCGAATTTTTCCAAGGGCTCGAATTTTTTCCAAAAGGCTCAAATTTTTCTAAAGGATCGAATTTTTCCAATGACTCGAATTTTTTTAATGACTCGAATTTTTTCGAAGGATCGAATTTTTCTAGAGACTCGAATTTTTCAAAAGATTCAAATTTTTTTGGAAAAACTCGAATTTTTCAAAGACTCGAATTTTTCCCATGACTCGAATTTTTCCAATGACTCGAATTTTTCCAAAGGATCAAACTTTTCCGACCCAACGTTGAGCTTGGCAAAGAAAGATGCTCATTATTGAGGCTGAGCATCGAATTCTAACAAAACACACATGCATGAACAACATATGCAGTGGAACAGTCCACAGAAGCGTTCTGGGCTAGCGAGAGAGGAGAGAAAGAGGGCGGGAGAGAGAGCTATGGTGAGTGAGGGAGAGAGAGCTATGGTGGGTGAGGGAGAGCTATGGTGTGCATGTGGGTGGGTTATGGTGTGTGTGTGTGTGTGTGTGTGTGTGGTGATTTGTGTGTGTGTGTGAGAGAGAGAAAGAGACAGAGTGAGAGAGAGAGAGAGAGAGAGATCGAGAGAGAGTATTTGTGTGTGTGTGTGTGTGTATACGAGACATGGTGCGCGTGTGAGTTTAGGGTTTAGGGTCTGCGTGCTTGGGTTTAGGGTTTAGGAGGAAAGAGAGAGAGAGATATTAGATTTGTGTGCTTGTGTGTGTGTTTTAGAGAGAGAGAGAGAGAGAGAGAGAGAGATGGCCTCTCGTCCCATTTGGGATGAGGTGGAGTTGTTGATCGACAAAAAGTGGCGTTGCCCTTTTTGTCGAAAGCAGTACACACAGCGAACGCCTCTCGGGTTCGAGCACATTTGGGGGGATTGCGAGTCCAACCCATAGGGGGACGCTATGGGATCGGCGTTTGTATGGTCATCCCCTCTGTGGAGAGGGCTGGCATTCTCGACACATACACCGCCACCACCCCCGTCGCCGCCTCCGCCTCCGCCACCGCCACCCCTACCGCCTCCACCAGTACTCCCCATGGATCCACAGCCTCCACTACTGCACCTACGCCTGTGCCACCACCTTCAGATCTGCATGGTCCATCTGCATCCTCCGCTTCCGCACCTACACCTATGCCACCACCTCCAGATCCACATCGTCCAGCCGCATCCTCCCAGCCATCCACATCTCGAGGCACCAGACAGATGTATGTCGGGATCTTTCAAAGAGGGGCAGTACAAAGAGGCCACTAGGACCATAGCACAGATGTTCTATGACCTGAACCTCCCCCTTATCATGTCATCATCCCGCATCTTTCGAGAGGCTATCTCGAAAGTTGCAGTCTTCGGGCCCGACTACACACCACCCACAGCCGACGCGCTTTGCGGCCCTTTGCTCCAAGAGCGGGTTGCATCCGTCAAAGAGAGACTAGCTGCATTGCAGGAGGGTTGGGATAGATACGGCTGCTTCATCATGGCTGATGGGTGGACTGATCGTCGTAGACGCCCACTCATCAACGTCATTGTTTCCAGCTGCTACGGTTCCATGTTCCTCCGCAGCGTCGACGCCTCTGAGGCAGGGAGAGTGCACACGGCCGAGTACATCTGTGGCATCATCTACGCGGCGATAGAGGAGGTTGGGCCAGAGCGCGTTGTCCAGGTAAATTTTTTTTCATTAGTTGCTTGATACAAATGTTTCAATAGTTTTCGATTGATTGCAATGTGTTTCCAAGCTTTGCATTAATCGTATCAACTGATCGCGATAGGTTGTGACGGACAATGCGTCCAATTGCCACGGTATGGGCGAGCTTCTTATGGCAGAGTACCCCTCCATTGTGTGGACTCCATGTGCCGCACATTCACTGGACCTCCTCCTGCATTCCATCGGGTGCCTGCCTTGGGTCAGTGAGATTCTCACGAGGGCACTTGCGGTTGTGGACTTCATCACACGCAAGCGCCGCACCACTGCCCTTTTCCGCACATTCAGCAGGTAAGATGCTACTTATTTTTTGGCTCGTTCAAGATGCTTCTTATTTTTTCACTCGTTCCGTGTGTGCCTCTAATTCCGTTTGTCAATGCCGGCTCGACTTGAAGAAGCCTGCTCGCACCACTTCGCCTTTCAGTTCATCATGCTTGAGCGGCTACACAAGCTCAAGGGTGATTTGCGGTGCATGGCTACTTCTGCAGAGTTCACAGCCATGGACCTGTCCACGACCCCAGAGGGCTTGGCCTTCCACGAGATCCTCTTCATGGAGCCTTTCTGGGTTGATATGCAACAGCTCATGGACGTCATGCGCCCCATCTACTCTGTTCTGAGGCTCGTTGATCGCGAGGGGTGCACGATAGGCCTCATATACGAGTTCATGGACCGCATAGGCGACTCTCTCCAGCGTTCTGAGTTGGACCCTGCCAGGTTTAACTTTTTCCGTCTCACCATCTTTCCTTCCATTCGTACTTTGTTTCGTCTTGTTGCCGCAGCACGCAATCGTGTAATTGTTGCCTCCACATGGTATGGTCCACAAGTTGGAGCCTATTAGGCGGTTGTGGCGGCGACGATGGGATAAGTTTCACCGGCCCATTCACAGTGTGGCCCACATATTGCATCCGTTGTTTCATAGCACTCACGCGTATCGCTGCTCCAGACAGTTCGACGAGGACCTTGCACATGTCCGAGAGAACAGGCTTATGCCTATATCATGGTGGGATAGCTACGGCGCTGGACAGCCAGACCTGAGGACGCTTGCGTTCCGAGTCCTTTCACAGGTATGTTATCTAATCTCATTCATCAAACCAGTTTTCGCATTGTCTCTACAAGGCCGGGACTAACGAAAGTGGCTGCCAATTAATGCAGGATTGTTCTGCTTGTGTGTGCGAGTGGAACTGGTTAGCATTCAGCCTTGTTCACACGAACAGGCGGAACCGCCTCACGACTGAGCGATGCAATGACTTGGTGTACTGCAACACCAACACCAGGGTGGTTCGACACATCGCGGACAGCATGAGAGCAAGAGGCGTACGCTCCCTACTGTTGCAAGTATATGTCTATGCTCTATCATTTGCTCTCTTATTAGTTTAAGACAATCAATTTAATGCCCTCACGATTGCTTCGGCTATTCTCACGAATGATCGACTTGTGTAGGTCAATCCCGATGATTGCCTTGTTCCAGCAGCCGATCCTGAGGGAGAGCCAGAGGTTGATCCAGACGAGGCCGCTCGGCTTGCTCTGTGAGGTGATCCTGAGGATGATTCTGACATTGAGGAGCCTACCCCCCTCCCTGTTGACGTTCCATTGCCCTCCTCCTCTGATGAGCCCACATATGATTGCGACGAGACAGTCGACATTGCAGGGGATGGTCTGCGTGCCCCACCCAATACTCCCGCTACACGCCCCCTTTCAGATGATTGCTGGTCAGAGTTTGCGAGGGAGACAGAGGCTGCCGCCCAGAGACAGATTGCGCAGAGACGATTCAGAGCATCACAGGCAGTCGGTTCTTCCCAGAGACCCCCTCGTGGCAGAGGGAGACCCCCAGGCAGGAGTATACCACAGAGGGTTCCTTCCGGCAAACCCAGAGGCAGGCCAGCCAAGAGGGGACACACCGATGATTTTTCTAGTTTCTCTGGCAGGCGTTGCCCAGACTTGGAGGAGTCCCAGATGCCTCCAGACTCCTAGCGAGACTTTGTATTTGACACCCCTACAAATGCTTCTGGCACGCAGAGGGATGATTTTTTTAGCACAGACTTGGTAGATATTGATACATAGAGCATCATGTACATTGGCATCATATGAGATGTATATATTTTTTTACAATCTATTCGTGTCATGGCTAATTTATCATGGTTGGTTACAAATGGTTAGGTATGTGAAATTTGAATGGCTAGTTAGAATTGGTTTGAATTACGCAATTTGAATGGTTAGTTAGAAATGGCTTGCTCTGTGCAAAATGAGAGAGAGAGAGAGAGAGAGAGAGAGGACGTAGTATGAAAATTGTAAATGTTGCAGCTATTGTTTTACACAAGCGCATCTTCATGTCTCTCATATCTTATGCATCATGTCCAATCATTGAACCCTAAACACTAAACCCCACACCCTGACAAATGGCACAATTAACATAACACCCTAAAAACAATCCCTAACAAATCGCACTTGTGCCGCATACACTTGAACTCGTGTATAATGCCAGGAATACAGTCCACAGGTTCGTGATCCCGATACGAACCCAAGGGATCGTGCCTGGCGCGATTCAGGTATCGTTCAGTCAAAATGGCCCGTCGCAGGGAGTGAAACGCAATTAGGTCTAGCAAAATGGGCATAGTAGTGTGTAGGTCTTGTGGTTCCCTGTTTTGAGAGCTTGTCACTCTTCTGGTGAGCATTGATTTCCCCCAAAGACTTGTGGTCCTGAGAGCTTGTCACACTTGTGGTGAGCGTTCACCTCTCCCAAATCCTCTGGTGAGCATTCACTTCTTTGAGACAGTCACTGATGCACCCTAAACCCTAAATTTGTAATCTGTTTGCCATGCAAACCATCATCTTCACTCCAAACTTCTTTCAGATCTTTCTTTGCCGCTTTTTTGGAGCTTAGTTCCCAATGAAGGTTCGTAATAATTTATGGACTGCTCATTAGTCATCGTTGTTTGGTAATATCTCAGTTATGGGAGGCATGGGCAGTGGTTAGGTTTGTTGGAAATTTTTTTAACCTTTTTCCTTTTTTTTTAACAGGAGATATCAAGCTCAAAGCTATCAAAAGCCCTTAGCCCGAGGAAGAGCAAGAAAAGATAAGAGAGCTCTATGAAATGAGCAATGTATGTAGCCAAAGCAACAATATGTAATAAGGTGCAGGTGTCACATTGCCGCACAAGCCACAAGGAAGCAATCATGGCAAGGTGAAGATTTGGACTTGAAGGTAGTCCAAAGACGTAAGCCCTCTCGATCAATCAAGAAGTATCCCACATAGAGCCATACAAAAGCACAATGGAAAGGTGTAAGGCCCCAACTATGACATAAAAAGGCAAGCACCACACCAACCTATCCAGCCCAAAGCACCTCGTAAATGTATAATCACGAGAGTCGCTACAAATAATAATATTTCACACCAAGCTAATAAACTGAGAGTGCTATTGGAATGTAGAAATTGACATCATCATGCTTGTAGGCACACCCAAAGCCGATAGACCAAGCTAACACCTAAAGGATACACTAGAAAATGTAGAAGCGTCGTTACTAGCGAACTTGTTTCCACTCCTTGGGAATGCGTTCCCACGTTCCCGGACATGACGAACTTTTGGGAATGCGTTCCCATGTTCCCAAACACAAGGAACAATTTTTTCATTTATTTTGCATTTCAGCCTTCAAAATCGTGTAAGTTTATGTAGAGATACCTCTAATTTGAATTTATGAACTATGAAGTTGTTCAAAAATATTAAAAACATTTGACTTTATCGTTTTATATTTTAAAATGATCACATGGCGTTCCAACTTTCTCGAAAACATTCCTGTTCGCAAGGGTCCATACATTTCCTCGTTCCCTTTCCTTGGCAACTATGCATACAAGTCCCAAGGACCCAACATCCAACAGAAGTCCAAGTGATCTAAAGGGATGACAAATGGCGAAAAGTAACTACAAGAAATGACCTAGAGGAAAGATCCGATAGAAAGCACACTTGCACCATAATATTTTACTCCTAGTCTTTACACCCTACAACAAACAGATAAACTTCTGGAGATGTAAGATTGGTTAAATAAGTCTTCAAATTGGCCCAGCACACATTACATTCATGTCTGATCTCACTTTGATGCATATATAGAGCTCGCAGATCCTTACAGCATCCTCAAAATTATGGGAGCTGTTGGCTTAGTACAACAACTCTAGCGGCCCATTCTTGCACAGGCTTATAGTGGCTTTTTAATGCCTCCTCCTTTCAATTCAAGAGGATTAAGATTGACAAGATATTCACTCCCAATATGTTCTCATTGAGCCGCTTGATGAGAGAACTCTATCAAAATTTATTATTGTGCACTCATGATTCTAGAGGTTGCTACTGCTCAAAAAAATGTGTCACAAGATTGCAAACCTGATATCGAAACTTTGTTGATCCTCTTTTTTGGAACCTTCCTTGAGGTTCAGATTTGATTGGCAATCTTCCAGGGATGCTTGTGTTTGGTCAAAAAAATGATGTTGGACATAGTTATATCTTTTACATAGATGTCTCGTATATGATTTTGGACAAGCAGTACTTTTTATATCCACATCTGCTATTTGGTATTAAACTTGTTGATCGCGCCATGCAGGCTTTTGGTCTGCTGTCAAAACCGCTGATAGCATGTCTGCTTCCTGAGCACTTGAGAGCCGTTCATGCTAGTAACTCGTCTCCTTCATCTCCAAAAGAGTCGAGATCTTTGGATTTGGAGATATCCCTTCTTTCAGGCCAAACTGATGGTCAAGGTCTGTTGAGAAGAAGCAGTTTGAGTATGCTTTTACAGGATCCAACCGTTGCAGTTCATCATTTCTGGAGAAAGCTCGATGACTCTTATATGCGTCCTGTTTTTGGAGGTCGAGGCTTTACGCAAAATCCTCCAGACTCACCTAGGTAGTTCAACATCATGCTCAATTGAGATTAGATATTCAAAAAAAGCAGGCAATTCAAGTGTAAATCATGAACCTGAGTTGCATCTAGGAGTTTTTGAATGTCTTCTTTTTCCCTCTGTTCAGCAACACACTCTTGCTTAACTAAAGTACAGGTCATGCAATTATAGAGCATCTTGATGCAAGATTATCTTTTCAAGTGTGAGACTGTGTATAGGATTTTAGCAAGTTTTGAAGTTGGAATTATTTCGTTTTTACTCCTTAGCAAGTATCACCTGAAAACGCTTCCCCGGCAATTGTGTGCTGGAGGTTTACTCGTTTTATACACAATTCTGCAATGTTGCATTTCTGTTTAGCTTAGCCTAATTCATAGGTGCCATTTCTTGTGAAGAGTGGCGATATCAGTGACTAATGCACAGTGGTATGCATGTTCATACAGCACATAGTTATTCATTCTTGTATGATCATTCTTCATACAGGAGATTCTGGTCTATCAAAAGATCAAGTTACAATTATTGTAGTTGCACTATTCTTCAAGTCGATTCTAATCAACTATTATTCCCGACTATTTAAGTATCACATGCATATTCAAGTTTGGTATAGCAAATAGGATATGATCTCAAATCTTTTGTTGCTAACGTGAAAGTTTACAACATTCTTTCTTCAAAATATGATATGCTATTTATGTCTCTGGGGTTTTGATAAGAATTCATAGCTGCTTGCAAATATCATCACGTTTCATAACCGCTTAAACAGTTATTGTCATATCTTTGAAAACAGCGTACTCAAAAAATGATACCCTTTTATAGTAGATGAAGCTGATATTTTTATGTTGTATTATGTATATGTTTTCTGTACATTCATTTGCGAGTTACGTACGGCATTTCCCTCTGCAAGGCAATTTTCGGGTAGATGAGAGCATGCCCATAAACTGGATCTCGCAGATCCAGCTCCATTATGATGATGGGCATATGGGCCCACTTTCCCCTTGTGGATTGTATGAGCACCTTCTACTAACAGTTACAAGATTAAAATTTAGAATAGTTATGAAGTTCCTCGAGTACCATCTTTTAAAACTTCACTTGAAGACTTTGTTGAAGATCAAATCGACCTTTTTTTAAGGTAGTCATTTTTGGCCCTGCCTTATTATAAGCAGGCTACTTAGTTATCGTACAACAGCTACTTCCATATTGATAATGCTTGCATTTTAATTAGTACTTTCATTCTTTTACAGTAACATTGTAAAAGAATGAAAGTACTAATTAAAATGAAAGTACTTTCATTTTTTAGAGGAAAATCCTTCTTCATGATATGCCAACAACCTTGCAGTGTGCATTTCGCCTACTCAATTCTTTTCCCACGTTTTGCCATCCATGTATACGTTATGTGACACAAGGTTGAAGGTAGCCCCCCAATCCCACCTTTCAAAATAAAATAAAATGAATGTGCTCTTGCACTCGATCATCTGCACCTACATGCCTGCTCACCCTCATCACCATATATGGTAATAATTCTGCAGTAGACTTTGTCACCATTCTAAAACAAGAGAGAATATATGTGATGAGTTGTCCTTTCCCACTATGTCACATTCAAATTTGAATGAGTTTTTCATGCATCAAGCACATTTTGTGGAGTATTTGAGATTCTTTTATGTCACTGAGCTTACAAAATCACCCATCTTGATGAAACTTGGAAAATCCTAGGCCTGATGAAATTTGCAAGTCTTTCCTTACCCTCAATTCTTTGAACTAGGATATGCTCTCTCTCTCTCTCTCTCTCTCTCTCTCTCTCTCTCTCTCTCTCTCTCTCTCTCTCTCTCTCTCTCTCTCTCTCTCTCTCTCTCTCTCTCTCTCTCTCTCTCTTGCATTGGTCCAAATTAATATTAACTTTAGCCAAGCTTTTGATTGAGCCATCACATGTACTAATCACAATATCTCCAATGCCATTGATCTAGTCAACCCCAACAATTGAAAATACATTAAAAAAAATAGAAAAGGGGCCCAAATTGTCTATGATTTTCTATTTTGAACTTCCAATTTTAATGAGTAGAAATCTTGAGGTTAGCACAAAAAAATCACTTGTCTTGAGGATAACACCATTTGTTGTGGGTGTCATGTTTGTACTTGATTCCAAATGGGATTCTTTTATAAGGTTTGCCTAATGAGTTGTTTTATCATTTAAAGTTATTTGCTCTCTCAAGTACTCTATCTAATGTATGATGATTCATAATTGAAAGTGTGCATTATAAGAATAATGATCCCATGCATTCATATCTACCAACGTAAGTGAGTTGGCCAATTTACTTGAGACTTCCAAGGCCATTGTCTACACTCTTGCTCAACAACATGCTACCAATGTATTTAGAATGTGCTTTTGGATCCACAATCTATAATATGGAAGAAGTAGCAATCTCGTGCTGGAGTGTGACAAAGGTCACTCGTAAACCTGGAATTTATTCTTTAGAAGCTGATATATGGATTCTCCCTGTGAGACATCCATCAAAGGTGTAATACAATGTTTGAATAGCTTATGATGACTTGGGGGATTACCTATCACGGACTTGTGGTGACTTGGGGGATTACCTATCACAGACATGCCAAGGGAAGTGAATTGATGCATCTCTTTTAAACTCCAATTTATATAAGCCTCCACCTTTTGTAGATCACCACATTTGATCCCAAGTTATTTCACCTTCTTAGAAAATTGGCACTTCGATTTTTTAGGGTACAAGTTGTGATCTAGTAAAATTCACAATACACATGATAGTTGTGCAACATGTTCAGTCAATGTTTTACTAAGTAGATCATTTGGAAATATGACCATAATTTTTCTAGGCTAAAGCCAAAACATGTCATTCATCAAATAGAAATGTTTTTTTACCATAAAATGGCAACACTTTGAGCTTATAAAGTTCATAAATTTTAGAGAAGCATGTGAGAAAGGCATCTTTTTCCTCAACGTTGTTGGCCATTTACAGTACGTGCCCAACGCACAAAATAAAGGCTCTCACAATCTCAATTTTGTAAGTATGTAATCAAATAAAAGTCAAACACCAGATAATGGTGCACTTGTATTGCACAGTTGTAAATACACCATGAGCTAGATTTTGGAAGAAATAAGTAGCTAGATTTTGTTAAGTGCCTTGAAGCACAGTAGAGAATTTATGTGGCGTGGCTCAAATAGAAATTGGAAAAGCATTGTAAATTCAAGCTACTTTGCAAAATAAATAAAAGCAAGTTAACTTAGACTCTTAAGTTTTAGAAATGAGCCAATAAAAGAGTGCCACTTCAGCTCTTTTGGACCCAACTATACAAGGGCCAAATCCTTTGTATTTCATGTGTGTGTGTGTGTGTGTGTGTGTGTGTGTGTGTGTGTGTGTGTGTGTGTGTGTGTGTGTGTGAGAGAGAGAGAGAGAGAGAGAGAGAGAGAGAGAGAGAGAGAGAGAGAGAGAGTTGTGAGGTGAATGCTTGAATGTTTACTTGTCTATTGCACATGTATGATGCCTTTTTATGAAGCACACATCATAGGTGTTAGATCCATACCAAGGGCTTTAGGCCAAAGTAGGTAGATTTCCTTATGCTAAGCCTTGAAACCCAAGAGAGGCCCAAAGCTATGAAGGATACAATTGCCACAAACAACCAAGAAGCAAAAATAGAGTTAGATTAACCGTTCTCATGCGCTTTCTAGGATTTATGATAGTTTTAATCTTTTGATCAGGTGTAGCTTAGGCTTTAAAAGGGGCGACTAGTGACAATTACCACTTCTCCCATTGAAGAGACTGGTTTCAACCTTTATATCACCCTCTACCCGGTAGGATCAATTCTTGACCTCCCTATACTACAATGGAGCTGATCCTTCCTGTTACTTGCCCATAGCACTCTTAGTAGAAGTAGTTCTGCTGGAAAAGTAGTTCTACTAGCAAGAAAGAAGGCAACATAAAATTTTGGTGCCGTTGTCGAGGATTGAAGATGAGGAGGTAGATACTTGCCACTTTTGAGGATTTTTTGTTGTTTTTGCCACTATTTTATGTCCTTAATCTTCTTATTAGGTGTATTTTGCTTGTGTGATTCTTGCTTATAGCTTTTACTTGGTCAAGATCCAGCTTTTTGGTTGACTTTTTGCAAGGGCGCACTTAGCGCGAGCCTTTTTCCCTGGTAGGCAAGTCTTTTTATCAGTAGACGAGTGTTTAATCACTCTGTAGCAAGCCTTTTAAAAAACACTTGCCAATAGCTGAAGACACTCGCCTGATCGATAGTTTTTTGAAAAAAAAAATTGTTAAATGGTTGGATCTTTTCATTTTTAGTCAATTTTTGAATTCTAGGAAAATACTCGCCCACACGTGTGAGAGCATTCGTTTTCTACAATCTTACTTGTTTTCTTTTTTTCATTTTTCCAGCAGACGAGCCAAACACTCGCTTGATTGCTTTTATTTGAAGTAAGGCTAGTTTTTTTTTAAACACTTGTTCCACACGTCAGGGGTGCTTGTAAACATTCGCTAGTATGCTCAATCGGTATTACTTGACTTGAGCTTTCTACAGTGGTCTCAACGAACGTTTTTACATTGTTGGAAATACTCACCACTCGTGTGAAGGTGAGTATTCTCATATCTTTATAAAAACATTTCCTGATATGTGGACCTATGCAAACTCCTTCATTGCTAGATGCAAAGTATTTCATTACCTTTATTGATGAATTCTCCAAAAGAACAGTTGTTTATTTTACTAAACATAATTCAAAGGCTTTCATCAAATTCAGACAATTCAAAGAGCATGCTGAGAATTAAACTAGCAAACGAATCAAAGCACTGAGGCAAATAATGGGGGAGAATACATCTCCAACGAATTCAAGGAGTACTGCCTTAGCAACGACATTGAGCAACAATACATTACCTCCTATTCGTCTCAATCAAATGGTCTTGTTGAGAGAAAGAACATAACCTTAGTTGAATCGGCAAAGTGCATGTTATCACATGCGACACTTCTGAAGTGCTTCTGGGCTGAAGCTGTTTCAACAACAACCTATATTCAGAACATATGTCTTACTAAAGGTCTCTCAGACAAAACACCATTTGAAGTTTGGACAGGTACTAAACCTTCTTTATTTTTTGGATGTACTGCTTTTGCGCAGATTCTTCATGATCTCAGGAAGATGCTCGACTTCCAGAGTATCAAATGTGTTTTCATCAGCTACACTACTTCAGATCAAGCCTACAAGTTGTTCGATCCCATCGAGTCGAAAGATATTCACTAGCCGGGATGTCATCTTCATCAAAGATCAGTTTCAAGACCTCAAAGGAAAGGGCAGTCCCCATGTAGCCGACCTTTCAGATTCTTCTAACGCATTGAACTTTCTAGTTTCTCAGTCGACTATTCCCATTGAAGGTCCAAGCTCTTCTAGTATGATGGAAATGATCAACTTCATGTTTTACCCAAAAGATCATCAAGGACTAGCAGATCACCTAATCGGTATATCGATGAGTTTGCAGCCTATCTTTTTGACATCCTCGTCCGTGTCAACATTCCTAATTCGTTGACCATATATACCATGTATAGTTGTCACAAAAGCCATATACTTCCAAGTACAACGGCTTACCTATTTAGGTGACAAACATTTAATGTAGTTAATACATGGATGCAATCTATAAATAGATCATCCCAGCACAGATTACTGGAAGCTCCATCCATGAGACGAATGATTTTGAGCCTCCCAGTTACGCCATCATTTTGGTTGTAATTGCTATTTTATTGTGCTTCAGTGTAATATAGCTAGCAACACGTTTTTCTATCTATGTATAACGTAGATGAATGCTTGTTGTGATTGAATGCACTTTATTGTTGTTTGATAACATTTGTTCACTCACTCTGATCAGAACATGGACGTCTATGACTTCTCAGTTTCTGATCAGACGATGGTTGTCTTTGACGCCTGAGGAACTTGCGCTACCACACTGCTATTTCAAAACTAAACTTCATATTGAATCTGATTTCCAGTAATACCACACACACACATAAACCAATTCTAATCTCTTCGGTGGACTGTACTCTTGTTTTTGTGAGTATGAATTAATTTTTAAGATCCTATTGGGAATTAGAACACTTAAAGCTGTGATTATATTTAGCATAAGCTTTCTATTAGACTGTTTTTGCATCTAGCAGCTGATTGTAACGGGAGAGCTGTTTCGCAATATTCTTGCTCTCTTTTCTGTTCGCGTTCTTCGCACTCCCTTGCCCCATCACTCTTCACCGATAATGAATTGACGGAATGTGCTTGTGCATCTCATCGATCCCACTTCTTTTGCTCATCGGAAGACACAACCGTTGTTGATGAAGTAGTTGCCCTAGTTGGTGTAGTAGGTGGCCTCTCTTCATCACCATTAACTACTTCCCATAAACCTTTCACAATAAGAAGGTTCTTAATTATGTAGCACCACAAAGAATAGTTTTTGCCATCCAATCTATCTTCATTAAATAAAAAACCAATTGACTCCAATTCTTTAGCCATAGATAAAACAAAAAAATCAACTTGTAGGAGATAGGACAAAAGATTTTCCAAGACAAAATCTACTCAATGGGCAGCGACCATAAAGCTGAAAATATCATCACAATTGATTGCAATACTCCACATGCAATTTGCTCAAAAAATAATGAAATAGGTGGCTATTTTCTACACAAAAATTAGATTGTACACAAATAGGTAAACTTCGAGTGAAGCCAACACCAAAACCAGATTTGTCGCAAAAAATGAGTGCAAAATACATGCACGTATAGGGCAGATGGTAGTGCCCTCCTGCAAGCTAGCCAAATCGAAAGTTTCAGCAAGAAATGTGTAAAAAAACACATGTATCTTCTTTTGTAGATAGGGGCCCTCCTACAAACAAGTGGATCTGAAAATTTCAGCATGTATTAGACTCAAAAAAAACACATGCAAATGGCTTGAGCATGGGCGCCCTATGACAATCCGAAGGTGGTGATGTTTATGAAGAAGTGCTTGCACTTGAAGATGTAGAAGGAGCCAAGGTAGAAGGCCTCACTTCATGACCACTAACCACTTCTCAAAATCTTTTTCAATGAGCAGATTTTTTAGCCTGTAGCTTCACAAAGAGTAGTTGGAGCCATCCAACCTATCTTTACCCAAAAAAATACCAATTGCTTCCGACCCTTTAGCCATTCGAGATGACCAAAAAAAACAGCAAGTACCCAACTTTGGAAAAGAGTAGAAAGGAAACTTTGAATGCTCAACACAACTTGTCAAAAATCAGTAACTTGCAAAGCAAAATCACCTCCACCAAATATACAAATGAAAGTTGAATTTCCACAAAATGTGTCACAAAAAGACTTCGAAATGGATCATAAAGGGGTGCCCACTTGTAGGTAATTGAATCTGAAAAAAATAGCAACAAAATTTGTTCGAAAAGACATGAATGAATGTAGAAAATGAGCTTCTTAAGGAGGTAGGTGCTTGCACCTCGGCTCAAGAAGCATGGGAAACACTTCAAAAAATATATGAATCTAAAAACACTTCAAGATTGTTATCCTTGAAGAACCAAACCCGTCAATACTTTCAAGCCAAGGGAGAGAGTGGTTATTCATATGTTTTGAGAGTTAAAGACTTAAACAAGGGGCTATCTTACATAGGAGATTCTATTAAGGAGAGTGAACTTGTTCAATTGATTTTGAATGGACTAAGTGTGGATTTTGCTAACTTGGTGCAAGGCTATGCAATCATGGGAAAATTGCCCTCTCTTGAAGATCTCCAAGGAGTCCTCATGGCCAAGGAGAGTAGGAGAACACGCATCAAGTCAAGGATGGAGATGGAGAAGCTCTCCCTCAATGATGGACATGACAAAGCCATTTTCATCAAGAGCAAAAGCAAATCCAATGGCAAAGAAGGTGCATTGAAGAAGAACCAAGTCAAAGATGAAAATCAAGATGGATCTTCAACTTCAAGCTCAAGCAAGCCCAAGAAGGATAAGTCAAAGATCAATTGCTACTTTTGTAGCAAGATGGGGCATTATTTTCCGAGTGCTTCAAGAGGAAGCAAGTCCAAAGCCAAGAAAACCTAGGCCAAGAAGATGAGGAGAGTTCACATGAAGACTCTCTCATGATGTCAAATTTTTCATCTTCAAGCATGAAAGAAGAAGACCCTCGGTGGATAGATAGTGGGGCTAGCTCCCACATGACAAGCAAGAGGGAGTATTTCTCGGCTTTCTCAACTTATGATGGTCCTATCAAGTCAATTTTTACAGCAAATGATTGTGCTTGTAAGGTAGAATGAATAGGATCAATACATTCATGCTTGGGATCTTCAAAGAAGATCAAGATAGATGGTGTGCTTTACATTCCTAGCATCATTAAGAACTTACTTGTGTAGGCCAATTACTTTGACAATGGATTTCTTGCCAGGAGTTCACCACAAATGCATGTAACATCAACAAGGATGGCAAGACCATTGCTCGAGGCATACGATTTGGTACACTATTCAAACTAGATGCCTTTGTGGACATTAACATTGTGATGATAGACAAGGAGAGCAAGATTTCCAACTTTGATTTGTGGCACATAAAGGCTTGGCCACATCAACTCAAGCTCAATGGAGGTCATGTGCAAGGAGGAGTTTGCCTTAGGCCTTCCAAGATCCTTAGCAAGAGAGGAGAAGGTATGTGTTAGAGCCTTTACTCCTTGTCCCAATTATCTATAGTTTTCGTAGACACATGTACGTTTTGTGATTATTGTAATTGCTGAAATGGCTAAGTCATTGGCCTGTGGTGACTTTTGTAAGTAAATTGTAAATAAACTGTAATTAGTTGGCATTGGACCTCAGAGAGTCATGCTTAGCTTTGGCATGGGATACTAGGTCATTGATTAGGAGTGAACTGACCTCCTAAAAAGTAGGAGAGTTGACTAGTCAACGAGACACGTGTCAATGAGACACATGTCATATGCTCACTGGGATACTTGGTCCAGTGAATGAGTGACAAATCAGGGTGACCAGTCAAACATGAAATATGTCACATGCTCACTGGGACACTTGATCTAGTGTATGAGTGACACATGTCAGCCTACTCACTTGCCTATGTGTCTGAGTACTACCAAGTGGCAAGTGTCGACTATGCATGGAATTGGCCATGTGTTGACGTTAGGAAAGGTCAAGGTTAAGGGGTGCTTGAGGATTGTACATAAGTGAGCCTAGAGAGAGGCATTCCTCATCATAATCTGTAGCAAAGGTTGGGAGGAGACAAGGTAGCCAACTCCACCATGTTTCGTGTGCTCTAATGTTTGTACATGCAGGAAAATCGACAGGGATCGACATTGTTGATTGTTGTGCATGGAATAAGCTAGGTCTTAAGTGAAGTTTCAGATTTGGAGTTTGACATTTGGTAAAATAACGTAGGTTTACATTCAGAGGAAGGTTGCAAAAATCATAATCAGGCTGCGACTATGAATCGAAATCAGATTACAGCGGCACAAATCAGAATTAAATTTCAACTTCGGAATCAGAATCGAATTACGATTTTAGAATTGGATTAGGTCACCATTCAAAATCGAATCAGAATCAGGTTACAGTCTGTGGATTAGGATCAAGTTTCAAAGTCACAGATCAGAATGGGATTTTAGGCCCAAAAATATGGTTTGAAGGCTGCAGGAACAGCTTTGACAGTTGGGAGCAAAGAGGCTTCGATCTTGATCTCAAATTGTTGCCAAAATCACCCTAGTAACCTGTGTTTGGTTGTGTACTGTTGTGGCATGGTATAGGGATACTTGATTTCTGTGAATTTGATGGATTTGCAAGGAAAATAAGGGCTATTGAAGGCTGTTCCAGCTAGGATAGACCTGGTGCACGTTTCATAAGAGGGTTTTGTGAGTGAAAAACACCTAATTACTCTCATTTCAGACCTAAACTTGGGATGGCAGGTTTGGAAAGTCATAATTATGGATCCACAAGAGGGTACTAGCACTAGATTAACCAGGATTGAAGAAGTGGCAACTAAGAGATTGGATGCTACAGAGCCCATTTTTCAACAAATCCTTGAACAGTTGAAGACATCAATATCCTCACAGGAACCGAAAGTGGTATCATTGTTCAAGTGTTTCATTTTGTGGAGGGCTTTGAATGGAAGTCTCAAAACCTTTTGTTGTAAAGAAGCAAACTCATAGCCTCCAAGGAGCATTTCAGATAGCTCAGTTGTTGAAACACGGTAATAAGGTTTAGGTAGTTTTTTTGGCTCTTGGGATAACCATAGGCTCAAAAGGATTAAAGTCAATTTGTGCAAAGACAAGTTTCAAGTGACCTGAAAGGAGAAGGAGAAGGGGCTTCCGAGAACAAAGGATTGTATGGGCGGTCTAATATCCAAAGAGGTCAACGTTCTTCAGTGCGGTCCTTCAATGCGACAAGTAGTTGTAGCTTCTAGGGACAATGATTGTATGGGTAATCCGATGTTCAGAAGGGGCCAACGATCTTTGTTGCTATTGTAGCATGACCAAGAGTATTCCAAATGAGAAAGTTTTGCTTTGGTTACTTGGTAGGATGCATGTGGAAGGAATGTCCACGGAATCCATTGCAGACTTCATGCAATTTTCTAGTGAAGCAAGCACGAGCACCTATGGCTATTGAAGAGTTGGAATGGGATGAAGTCTAGGGAAGTAATCTTCACCTTGTGAAAGTGTTGATGATTAGGTAAGGTTGATGGTATTTCTTTTGTCCCAACTATTTAAAATGATGCAACACATGTATCAATTTTCAGGTACTTCTTGATGGTTATGACTAGACAGCTGTGTGGTATGAATGTGTGCTCTACTTAACACTAGGTCCTCTCATAATGTACTTGACTTTGATTAAAAGGTTGACTGTGAGCATGCAACCATCCATGTACTAGTACACAATCGTGAGGCCTGATGGAAAGGGTACAGTTGGGTGAGGTTTCAGGGTTGTGGATATGCCATTAACCATTCAAAGTTAGGTTAAGAAGTTGGATATAAAGATAATGTGTTTGGCATGTTTTGATGTGGTACTTGGGATATGTTGGCACATAGTATGGAAACTCTACATCGCTTGGGGTACTCATGTGTGCGAGTTCCAGCGCGATGGTAGAATCTATTTGAGGTGACCCTCCAGGACCTTTGATCATGGCAACTTCGTATGTGGGGATTCGCTGTAAGTATGTGTGTTTTTGTTATTGTTTGATATGTTTATTGTTGGTTCCAAAAATAACATATGGCAAGAACAAGTTGACTTACTTAGGAACCTAGACCCATAGATGGGACAGAAGTTCTCAGCAGTGAAGTTTCAACGCTTTGAAACAAGTTGTGGCTGATTTTGTCACATTAAAGATAGTAGACCCTCAGAAACCATTTGTCATAGTAATGGATGCAAGTGATGTCGTCGTTGGGACAATTCTAATGCAAGAGGGTAGGCTAGTGGCCTTTGTGAGTGAGAAGCTCAGCCCTGCTTAGAAGAGTTGTATGCCATTGTCCATGCTTTGAAAGTATGGAGGCATTATTTGTGTGGTGCAGGTTTGTATACACTGACCATGACATTTTTATGTATTTCTGCAACTAGCCAGGTGGGCTAAATTGATGTAAGAATTTCACATGGAAATTCGGTACATGAAAGATATCGAAAATCATGTGTTTGATGCATATCTCATATATTGTATCAGATGCCTTTTGCAGTCATAGAGAATGATCTAATTGCTGAGATCGGATAGATTCGACAAGAGGATTCTCATTGTTTATTGTAAGGAGGTTGTAAGAGAGGTAAATCTTGGCCAAGTAGAGTCTCAAAAGGAGAGCTCTGATCTCTTTGCTCACACATGCCTGAAGTATACCATAGTAGATGGTATAGTTAAAGGCAAACTCCCCATTGTAGTTAGTAAAGGGCTGTGTAGGGAGATTTTGCATTCATGTCATAATAGTACTGGTGCTAGTCATCATGGTGTAGATTGGACCTATGAGATGATCCTATGTAACTTTTGGTGGCCCAATATGGTTTTAGGCCTACTAGTCTTGTTATGGTGGGAATTTCTCAAAGTGCCTAGTACAGCTGATTTCTAACTCAATGGGTGAAATGCTTGAGTTAGTTGAAAAAACTTAAGACAAGCAATCATGGTGCTAGTGAGAGCCAGGTGCGATCGCCAATAGTATGGGATGCTAGTTATCGTAGGAGGCTTGATTAGGCCAGTTGTCGTTGGCAACTCCAGTGTACGGAGATGAGTCAGTTGTGACTCTATTCAGGAGCATGAAGAGGAGATCCATGAGCCAACAAGGATATTCGATAGGCGGGAGAAACGTCTATGTAACTGCTTGATGTTTGACATATTTAATTGTTTGGCATGGAAGACCTCTTGAAGATGCTGCCTGGGAGACCGCACACAGTTTGTGTGCACAATACCCTAGTTTGGTCATCACAGACGATGTCTTTTTCTGAGTGGGAAGGGATGTTAGAGCTTTACTCCCTGTCCTGGTTATTTATAGTTTTCAGAGACAGATGTACATTTTGTAATTATTGTAATTACTGAAATGGCTAAGTCACCGGCATGTGATGACTTTTGTAAGTAGATTGTAAATAAATTGTAATTAGTTGGCATTGGATCTCAGAGAGTCATGCTTAGCTTTGGCATGGGGTACTGGGTCATTTATTAGGTGGCTGGATTGACCTCCTAAAAAGTAAAAGAGTTGACTAGTCAACGAGACACATGTCATATGCTCACTAGGACACTTGGTCTAGTGCATGGGTGACACATGTCAAGTTTGACTTGTCAAACATGACACATGTCACATGCTCACTGGGACACTTGGTCCAATGTATGAGTGACACATGTCAACCTACTCACTTGCCTATGTGTCAAAGTACTACCAAGTGGCAAGTGTCGACTATGCATGGAATTGGCCATGTGTCGACATTAGGAAAGGTTAGGGTTAAGGGGTGCTTGAGGATTGTGCATAAGTGAGCCTAGAGAGAGGCATTCCCCATCATAATCTATGCAACAAAGGTTGGGAGGAGACAAGGCAGCTAGCTCCACCATGTTTCGTGTGCTCTGATGTTTTTACATGCAGGGAAATCGACAAGGATCAACATTGTTGATTGCTGTGCATGGGATAAGCTAGGTTTTAAGTGAAGTTTTAGATTTGGAGCCTAACATTATGTGAAGCATGTTCCCTTTCCAAGGCACACAAGAAAGCATTCTCAAGCTCCATCACAAAGTCAACTCACCCACTTGAGTTGATCCACTCGGATGTACACTTTGCAAGTACAAAGACTAGTGGAGGTGCCAGCATGTTTGTTACATTTATTGATGATTACTCAAGGCTTTGTTGGGTTTTATTGCTTACATATAAAGCATAAGTGTTTGAAAGTTTTCTAAATTTCAAAGCCTTTGTTGAATAGCATCATGGTCACAAAATCAAAACTTTTAGGAGGCATAATGGTGGAGAGTATATCTCCAAAGAATTTAAGGACTTTTGTGATAAAGAAGAGACTAGAAAGGAGTTGTCTTGTCCCTATACCCCTCAACAAAATGGAGTAGCCGAGAGAAAAAATAGGACATTATGTGAATACTCTAAAGCTTAAGTCTTGATGAATGTTTACCAAAGTCTTTTTCGGGAGAAGCCCAAGAAGCAAAGGATACAAGGTATACATTTCATCTTCAAACAAGTATTTCTAGAGATGTCATATTTGATGAGAGCAGGATGCATAAGCTTGTTGATGGCTCAACCAAATCTTCTATCAAGAAGGAGATGGCCGAGGATCAAGGCAATCTTGATCTTGAGGAGGAGCAAGAGCCAAGCGTATCGATCACTCCAAGGAGGTCATCAAGGGTAAGAATGGAGCTAATGAGTCTCACATACCAAGACAAGGGTAAGCAAGCTGAGGGTGATCCATCTTCACCCTTTGCACTCATTTCAAATTTTGAAGAACCTTCATGTGTAGAAGATGCATTGAGCATAGCAAAATAAGCCTTCTTTCCTAGTGCATGACTACAACTATCAATATTGAACAAAGCTATAATAATAGAAGTCATGTTCAGTCTTTTAGCAACCAACTTTGAAATCGTTAGCACTAAAGCGATTTCATAGCCAAACAATGATGTATTGAATATTGTAGTGTTGATGTATTCAACAAACATACAAAACAATAAGAGATTTATCAGTAACAAATAACTATAGAGTACAATACATTCTGACATTATACTAAACTCAATAAAAGATAGATTGATTCAGTAAGTGGCATGTACAAATCAGATGATGAGAGCACAAAACAATAACAGATGAAACCGCGTAATCTAAGTTATCTCTGAGTAACTGAAAACTTTGTCTGATGCACTTTCGCTGATAAGCAGTAAGCGTGAAACCTCTTGATCTTCCTCTTGACCATCAAAGTCATTGAACAAACTTTGTTTTCCAGATCCATTACTTGATTTTCCAGCATGAAAACCATGAGAACCAATATTCATTTGCATAGCATCATTTACACAAAAAGAATCTCCAAAGCATGTGAGTAAAGCAAAGTGAGTCACTTCCACCTGCTTACCTTTCTCTTGATCATCAAAGGTATCAAAGATATGAATATCTTCAGACCTGAACCTTTGGAAATACTCCCTCTCAAAAATATGATCTAGATAGACTCATCAATGCTTGATCTCGATCTTTCACAAGGGTTAGTGAAGACAATGCCACCAATGTCACCAACAACAACCTTTTCCAAGGAAGAACCTTCACCTCCATTGATGAAGTTAGCTCTTTCCTTACCTTTTGCATGCTTGCACTTGCCATGAAGAACCATTGGAAAACCATCATTATCCTCAAGGCTAGCCAAGTTAGCACAAAGATGAACATCTCCAAGAAGCATATTAGATCTTGACCTAGATCTAGCATAAGGAGGCTTGTTAGACTTCGCATAAGATCCACCAATCTTATTGATGCTAAAAGATAACTTTGGAAAGTTGAGACCAATCTCCTTTTCCATTCCATCCTCTTTGTTAGCCATAACAAAAGCATAAAGCTTGAAAAGTCTACCTTGTCTATTGCCCCTAGCAACCAAGATTTCTTCCTTTGTAATGAAACAAACATCACAACCAAAATTTACAATGTATCCTTTCTCTATCATTTGACCAACACTTAGCAGATTCTTTGATAGTGAAGGAATGTAAAGAACACCATCAAGTCTTGCTTTCCTATTAGTAGAAAGACAAATAGGAATTGAACCAATACATTCAATCACACACTCACCACCATTGGCCATGTGAATTGCTTTCTTGGCTCCCTCATAAGTGACCAAAGAAGTAAAGAACGCCTTGTGACTAGTCATGTGTGAACTAGCTCCACTATCAATCCATCATGAATCTTTGTCACCTTCACTTGATATTAGACTTGAAGAACACATCAAAAGAGAATCACCACCACCTAGATCCTCATCATTAGTAGTAAAGTTGATTTGCTTGCTACCTTCATCTCTTTGCTTCTTCAAACATTCATTAGCAAAATGCCCTTGGATTCCACAATAAAAGCATTTCAACTTAGACTTATCTTTCTTTTTGCCAAAAGAGAAAGTCTCACCTTGATCTTGCCCTTTAGATCACTTGCCTTTGCCTTTTCCCTTGAACTTGCCTTTGATGAACATAGTCTCCTGTTCATATTGAGATGTTGATGTAGACCCACCTCCTCTTGATTGAAGCCTATGCTCCTCATTCACCAAGATCTCTTGCAAATCCACAATATTTGGCAAAGTCTTTTGAATAGGAAAACTTTGAACAAGATTAGCATGATCATCCAACAAGACATTAAGTATAACTTGAACAAGTTCTACCTCTTTAATGCTTTCATCAATACATGCTAACTCATCAGTGAATGCTTTAACCCTCAAAACAAAAGCATGAGTATACTCTTCCTTCTTTTGCAAACTTTGAAAGATTTGCCTCCTAAGAGTAAGCACTCTGACCTGATCTTCTCTTTCAACCTGTTCCAATGCATAAATCACTCTCTTGAATGTCAACAAATGAACTCAAGAAGAAATCACAAAGATATCGAACCTCTCAAATCTCTTCTAGCACTTCTAACTAGAAAATCAACACATAGAATAGTGAAATCTTGATCAACCTATGATCTATCCTCAATATAATGATTCTTGCCACTTCCTAAGATTTAAACACACTCAAATGAAGTCCAATAACCTCACAAACTAGAGATCCAATCAAAATTAGAGTTCTAACAAAATCACAAAAAATTGAATATCTCAAATTCTACATGCAATTTCTAAAAACTTGATATATCATCTTGTAGCCTCCAATGAGACCTTTCTAATGTACCAAAAATTGGATAATTCCAATAAACCAAGTGTGAAATCAAAATTGATCAATTATATAATCCTATATTGAGTTTTGACCTACAAAAGATCAATTCTACATATGCAAAAATACTGATTTTTGAGTAGAAATCAATCTAGCATGCTCTAGCATTGGTAACTCCTCCAAATACTTGCTAAAGATGGATGATCCTTTCATAACCTGAAACACAAAAGCTCTGATACCATGTGAAGGATTTCAAATCATTCAATATCCAAATCCATGTCCCTGATCTTTGGTTACAAAAAAGAGCAAACCAACAATCTTGCCAATGTAGAAAAATCAGCATCTACATACAAAATGAGATGCAAACTCTAAGAGATACTGATCAAATATGAACCAGAACATAAAATATGGTTGTTGTCTGTACAATTACAGTACCCTAATGTATTTCACACGTGTGGAATCAAAAATAGCAAAATATGAGCATTCTACACACAAGATTGCAAGATATCACCAAGATAGTGCACCAATGAGTAGTAGAACCCAAAGAGAACCATGTATAATGATGAAATGAGAGAGAGAAGAGAGAAGATGTGTCTCTCCATGAGTACACCCTTTTATAACAGGTCCAAACCCTATTTGGCCACTTGACTTTCCCTCCAAAATGTAAATCCTGCTATTTTTGGGTCTAAATTCAATGTACCCAAAGTTCAAATTTGAATCTCTCTCAAACTCAGCTACCAACTTTCCCACACTTTCAAAAAGTGTTTATTGAATGTATTTTAAACTAATATAACTTCAAAAAGTTTATCTCTACGTCTAAAATGAGTTTTGGCCTCAATTGACAATTTACCAAAATATGACTAAACTTGTTGAAATCTCTCACACGTAGTCGCATTTGGTAAATAGTCGTAATGCACTGGCATCCATCGAGTTAGGTCTTCTCAAAAATTTACTTGCAAGCAGTTAGGGTAAGTTTTTAGTTTCATATCAAGTGAAACAAGAATTGTCATTCTTCGACATGGTCGACTTCTTCGACTTTCAACGACGTCGTCGATAAATCGGATGATGTCCGATATGTCAAAACCACCTGTTGAGAGCGATTCCCGAGTATTTCTGCAGACTGTGTAAAAACACAAATAAAACTGCAAAACTGGATAATAAAGCTGGATGATGAAGATTAAAATTCGATTATTCAGATGAATCACTCCAATAGTAGAATAATCCAACACTCTCCGTTTAATCTGAATCCATGACTGCTTTGGTCTTCAAACTTAGTTCTGAATAAAACTTTCTAAGTGCATCCAAGCTTAATGCTTTAGTGAAAATATTCACTACTATCATATCTTGCGTTCAACAATACTACAAGTTTACCTCTTTGTCAAGAACTTTGCTTCTGATATAGTGATACTTAATTTCAATATGCTTACTCCTAGAATGAAATCTAGGGTTGGCTGATAAAGCAATAACACTTTGTTTATCAAGTTTTCGGAGCATACTGTTTCAGACTAGCATTTAAAAGTAAGGTTCTCAACCATACCGCTTCTTTTATAGCTTGAGAGGCTGCGATATACTCTGATTCAATAGAAGATAGAGCAATCAAAGTTTGCTTGCGACTATTCCATGAAATATTGTATGATCATGTTGAGTCGAAGATATTCACTAGTCAGGATATCATCTTCGTCGAAGATCAGTTCATCGACCTCGAAGGTAAGGAAAAAGCTCATATAGCCAAACTATCAGACTCTCCTGAATTATCAAACTTTTCAGTTGAAGGTCCTAGCTCGTCTACTCTAGACGAACAACTTATCAGTAGCAAATCCGAAGATGATGATGTTGCAAGCCAACAACTACAACATGATGAAAATAATCAATTTGGCTCATTACCCAGAAGATTGACAAGAGAACGCAGACCACTTATAAGGTATATCGACGAGTCTACAGCCTACCTTGTTCAAGAGGCACTCAATCAGCCTGATTCCGATCTCTAGAAAGAAACTATAAATAAAGAGTATTCATCTCTTATCAAGAACCAGACTTGGACTATTGTCGAATTACCTGCCAGGAGAAATGTAGTTGATTGCAAATGGATATTCTAAATCAATTACAAGGTAGATGAGAGTATTGATTGAAGAAAGACTCGACTTGTCCCTAGAGGATTTTCTCAGGTACACAATGTCGACTACACTGATACTTCCAGTCCAGTAGTTAAACATTATTTAATCAGACTTCTATTGTCATTTGCTACTGCAGCAGATTTGGAAGTACATCAAATGGATGTACAGACAACATATCTGAGTGGAGTTATCGAAGAAGACATTTACATGATGCAACCCGAAGGTTATAATATCAAAGGCAAACAGACGGGAGATGTTGTGACTGCATTCACCTATTGGTGGACTCACTTTAGAATGTTAAAAAAACCATTTTGGAGTGCATTTCTACCCAAAAAAGGTAGTGTCCTTGACAGTCCATGTTGTACCACCAAACCATGCTTTTAGCCTTAAAGCTTTTTTGCTTCTATCGTTTGACCCTTTGTTGACATATAGAGCATGAGATGATGAAGTCGACGAAATGTCTTGACTTCTTTGATTGTCTTCTTGCAGCAACATAGTGATAACTCTAGTAAGAGTTAAATATGAATGTGTTGATATGATCATCACCCAGTTCTCGTATGTAGAGGGCAAGCTTGAAAGCAATGTCATGATTGCATCTTGATCGTTGATGATCGATCCGACAACGACCATCTGTTGCAAGAGATTCCTACAATGGTTAACGTGATTCTGAAGTGAATCACCATTCGACATCTTGAGAGTGAAAATTTTTCTTCTTAGATGTAACTTGGAAGTCATGTACCACACACAACATATAGTGAGATCAAGATGTCCCATACTTCTTTCGAAGTTTGAGCTTCAGATATGTGGCCAATCTGAGTGTCTGATACATTGAGAAAAATGAGCGCGAAAGTTTTACCATCCTTCGATTTCCACTTTGAGTCGGTTGTGTCATCTAACAACATCCCACAACTCATTGGCGATTAGCAATGTCTTCATCTTAAATTTCCACAAATAGTAATTGGACCCATTTAGCTTGTCTACGATGAGAGCGGCTTTACTTTGAGAATCCATATGGAACTTTACTCTATCAATAAATCGATGACTTTAACAGTGATGTCGTACTAAGCTACAATAGGAAATCAATTATCTGATACTGAAATTTGATACCACAAATTGAAGCATAAGAGCAATTGTGCTATGATTTGATACTGTGAAAAATATCTAATGATATCACTTTGATATCGTGAAAGATATCAAGTAGTAGAGCTCTAATATAACAGTATGCTCTGATACCATGTTGGAAAGACTAACTCCCAAGCATCCTCAAGCAAGCAAGCAACTTGAGACTACAACAATGCAAGACTAACATTACTCACAACTCACATCACACTCAGCTCTCCACATCAAACTATCAACTATCAACTCACTATCTCCTCAACACAAAGAGTGGCCTCCTTTTATAACAAATCTCAAGGGTCCCCCTTCAAAATGAGGCCTTGTCAATTCCCATGCCCTTCAAGCCTTCTTTTCCATTTGTCCGCCCCCCATTGGTAAGTACATCAAGTGGCCTCCAACAGGGTGTAGCAGGTTGGTGCCATTTAAAGCCCTTTATTGGCATTTATTATCCAAAAGGTGGGTGAGGAATTTTGTCAAACCCCTAGTTCACATAAGGTGCCCTCCATTTTGTTGGTCTTTTATTTCTTTTAGCCTCCCATTTGATTTTCTTTGTAGCATGTACGGCTTGGCCTTTGGCTTTTGGTTTCTCGGGATTACCGACTGATTTGCGTACTTTGCCCATTTCTTGTAATTTTTCCATTTTTGCCCCTTGCAAGTTTTCAGTATTGTCCATAATTCACAGTTTGGTTTTTGCTCAATAAATATTTTTCTTTGATGACTCTTTGACTGAAGTTGACTTTTTCGGCATTCATGACCAGGGCTCCCACGACAACATGGTTTCACACTGAGTAATTATATATCAGTGAAACCAACTCTGTACATGGTAGGATTTTAGCACGGCTATGCCGACTATTTTTTCCAATTGGCCAAAAAGCAACAAAACATTATTATAGGTCACTTTTAAGGCCGAAAACTTTTCTCTAGCCTCATTTAGGATAGGCTGGAACCAATTCTAGGTGGACCAACACTTTTGGCTCGGTCTTTACAAAAAAATGACCACAAAATATTTTCGACTGTTTTTTTAGAAAGTCAATTTTTTACTTTAAAACTATGTCTAGCCACTTTAGGGACGGCGGGCTGGGACCCAATTCTAAGGCAAATTTGTGCCAATTTTCTCTAGTCGGGTTTTACATGCCGATTTTTTTTTTCCAGTTTTTGCGAATTTAAGATTCAATATTAGCCCGATTTTCTATGTGGAAATATCGGCTCACAGGGCACAAAAATATTTATCAATCATTCCCAAATAGCTACAAATGGAGGTTTCATTTTGAAAGCCAAACAAAATCGCGTACTCTAAGCTATCTCTGAGTAACTGAAAATTCTGTCTGATGTACTTCTGCGGGTAAGCAATAAGCGTGAATAGCAATACTCTAATAGAACTTTGAAAGAAAAACTGAGTTAGAGAGCTGAGCTAGAGTTAGAGTTAGAAAAGTCTTTAATGATCAACTATTTATACTAAAGCAATTAACGCGTATCCATTAGGACAACTAATCAAGCCGTGTAGTCGCATTTGGTAAATGGTCGTAATGCTTTGGCATCCATCCAGTTAGGTCTTCTTGGAAATTTACTTGCAAGCAGCTAGGACAAGTCTTTAGTTTCATATCAAGTGGAATAATAATTGTCGTTCTTCGACATGGTTGACTTCTTTGACTTTCATCGACGTCGTCGATAAGTCGGATGATGTTTGATACGTCGGAGCCACCTGTTGAGCGATTCCCGAGTATTTCTACATATAGGGTCAGAATTCGTGGAAGTGATAGGATGAAAGATCAGTGTCTGTTATAGCTGCAGACAGCTCGGTGAATTTTGATATACCTGTTTGGTTGAAAAAAATGTCACTTGGGTCACTTCTTTCAGAGAAAATGTCCAAATTGACACTTTTGTTGCTTCCCTCCGGCTTTATGGGTTGCTCAACAACTCGTTTAGGACCTGAAGAGAAGTCTTGTGCTGGAGTGTGAGAAAAAAATCAGTTAAGCATACACACAAGCACATTAGAAATATGAAAAAGAACAAGAAAGCTAGGTAGAAAAATCTTAGAAAGCGGGAACGGCGCCAATGTTGGAAGTAAATCTACTCCGCTAAGTGGCTAGGTCTAATGAGGGGATCGTGCATAGTATAGTGGTAGACCGGTTGTCCACCTTCTAAGTTCTACACCAACATTCAACTGTAAAACATAACATGAAGAGAGCACCAAGGCTTTCCCAACTGGTGCTCAAAACGTGAATACAACTGATTAAGATGTGGCTAAGGCTTACCCAACTAACCACATGTACAAAATAATAAAAACCTTGCTAAGGCGGTACCCAACTATCAAGGGAGTCTAACTAAATCCTACTTAACACCCAAAAGGAAATGGAAAAGAATATTGCGGCTAATTAGGCAAATAACAAGTAAAAGCATGCCACAATAAAAACCGATGAAAAAGGAGACAAGAGGAGGCCCGAGCACCTTCCCTCAAGCTATGCACCTTTCCAAAGGGAACACAAGTGAAATAGAATGACAATCTCAAATTAGAGAAGGACAATATAGCATAATCTCAAAAGTGTTGTGTATATGAGAAACACCTCTCCTTTTATAGCAAGGAGGGCCTTCCATAAGCATCCACTAGCTTATGGGATTCATTCTAAACTAGCCATTCTAAGGCCTCTATAAAAAACTTCTAACTTAGAACTTAGAACTTTAGAAGTTTCTAATTTGGGACTTTAGATAACTTAGAATCTTTCTAAGCTTAAGTTTCTTAAGTCTAAGTTCTAATCCTAAGTTTAAGTTATTTTATTATTTTAAGCTTCTACCCATGGACTTACAAAACACATGCCATAGTAGAAGTTTATTGGCAAATACTCATACGTGGGCTTACAAAACACATGCAGCTTATTAAATATCAAATTTATGATCTCCAACACACGTGAGACTTTCATGCATGTGTAAACATGCCATATTAGATACTGGCCTCTTGATTATTTCCCCCATTTACCTATCATAGACTTTGATTGTTAGGATAGTTGTTCAATATGAGACCTACAACTATGATTAATATTCTAGAGAAGGGTTGGTCCTCCCATAGCAAAACTTTCACTAATGGTCTCATGTTTTGGTTATCATGTTAGCCTAACGACCCAAAAGTATCGAACAACAAAATTCTGATTCAAGGGTTGAACAGTCAAAAATTGATACTGACTTGAAAAATAATTCAAAATCTCAACGGGTCGAATCACATCAGAGGGTCGAATTTCAACCAAGAATGACAAAACGACCCAGACAACCTCCATCCCGATTTAGAGATGATCCAGCCTGCTACTTCATGCAGGAATCAAATACAGTTTCGGAGGCAATGTCTACACCTGATGCTAATAAATGAAAAGCAGCGATGGACACTGAATTCGATTGTCTGATAGAGAATCAAACGTGGATAGTTACTAAGCTACCAAAGGGAGGAAATCCAATTCCATGCAAGTGGATGTTCACGGCAAAGTATGATGTTGAAGGAAGGCTGAATCGATACAAATCCAGGCTGGTCACCAAAGGCTATTCCCAGATTCCAGATCTGGATTATTTTGACACCTTCAGCCCAGTCATTAAGCATTCTTCAATCCGTTTGCTACTGTCCTTTGCAGTTGCAGAAGATCTCAAAGTCCATCAAATGGATGTCCAGACCTCTTTCCTCAACAAGACCATTGAAGAAGAAATTTTTATGTCACAACCAAAAGGATACGAGATGAGGGGTAAGCAACACCTTGTATGCAAAACCCACAAGACACTCTATGGGCTGAAACAGTCACCCAGAGCCTGGTTCCAAAAAATAAATGCATTCCTTATTGAGAATGGTTTTATTCCAAACTCAACAAACTCGAATGTCTACTTCAAGTCTATATTCTTCATCATCATCACTCTTTATGTGGATGATACACTATAATTCAGTAACAATCCTTACATCTTCCAAAAGTGTTATCATCGCTTCAAAAAGTGTTATCATTGTTGTCCTTCCAGCTATGAAGGTGCAATACCATTGCTCAAAAGTGAATTCATTCAATCAAGTATTTCTACAAATGGTGTAGTCTCTGTTCCAGCGAGTTTATTGGTGATCCGTGTAGCTATAGTACATAGCTAAATGCATATTCCCATTTGTGAACACAAAGGAATAGAAATACGCAGCCAACGCTGGATCAGCATGCTCAAATCCTACTTCAACATTGCACCATATTGTACATACATGAATACATCATTTACTCATTGTTTGAAGAGCTAAAAATCGCGATTTACAGCCTATACTTCCTTAAGAAAGGAGAGAAAAACATCAACATTTACTTATTGATTCAAGCATGTGGTGGATCGCGATCCAGCGACCACCTTTTCTCATATTTTTCAATGAACCACTACTTTACACAAGCATTCCTTCCTCATACTATCAAAATGGCAACCTTTACGAACTTAAAAGAGTACGAGAGCTTACTGTTCCGTATGATGGTGTTAAAAGTCGGATTGTAGATGGGCGCTACCATGCATAAGCAAGCATGAGGAGGAGGAAGAGGAGGAGGAGGAAGCGTGAAGAAGGCATCGATGGTGGCGTCCTGTTTTATAACCCTTTGACAACATAATAATGGAGGGAAAGTCCATTAATGCTTTTTTTGAATTTTGAACCAAACTAATTTTTTTTGGCACCCAAATCATATGGTTTTATTTCAAAAAAAAAAACCTTACAAGAGCATTCATCAAAGCACAAATAGATTGACGAGACAAGATGAAATATTATTGAGTATCGTTCATGAGAGAGAGAGAGAGAGAGAGAGAGAGAGAGAGAGAGAGAGAGAGAGAGAGAGAGAGAGAGAGAGAGAGAGAGAGAGAGAGAGGAAATGGAGCCTTGGTGACACTTGAGAGGGTGCACTCATCAACAAAAAAGTGATTATCACATGCCCCTACATGGCAAGGGACCTTTGCCACCTCATGTACCACATGGTAGCAGCCCAAAGCAAGTATGAAAGGAGATGAAGCACTTCATTTCCAATGAACCAATGAGAGGACTACATTTTAAATAAGGAACTTGTTAGGTAATCAAGTGTGAAATCAATACAAGAGAACAAAATATCAAGTCTGAAATCAATCTAAGTTAAAAAGTTCATGCAAGTGATTGGCATTATGGTGTTCACCAAGTATACAAAATGTACAAAAAGTTAAGAGTTTAATGGGAGGAGTGATTGCTATGAAAAAGTTCATGAGAGGGGTTGGCACCACTCATTAGGTCTTTTTCATGTGTTCAATTGGTGAGGAAGCTTGTGAAGTTGTCAAAGATAGTGGAAGTGCCTAAAAGTTTGCAAATTTACTTCAAGAGATAGTGAGTGATTTTTTGAGTTTTGGTCCATTAATATTTTGAAAGCATGGGTTTGCTAATAAAAAGCCTTATTTCATGTATCAATCATCAATTTGCACTTTATGTTTAAAACAATTGCCTCTAGAGCATGTTGAGTGGAGAGTTTCGACTTAGGAAAAATGGGCCATGAATGGAATGATTGGGATTCAAACGAGCCAATTAGTTTGCATCACGCCATTCAACACACTAGTCAATCAGCTCCAATCAGCTTTCATCACTCCATTTAACACTTAACTACTAGATCAGCTCGCATCACTCCATTTAACACCTACCAGCCAAGTCAAAAAAAAGACGCGATCCAGTGCTCAGTGCTCTTTATCTCACTTGCCAAGGTTTAAAAAATTGGATGGAAAAACGCGCGAGAGAAAGGCATGCATTTTTGTGTGGTGTGAAACCAACCCAACCTAAACCACATTTTGAATCTTATTCTAATATGAATGAGTTGTTTGCTTAAAAAAGATGGAGGGAGGATCTACATAAGCGTGAAGTGTGAGTAATCTCGTCTAGTCTCGTCTCCTCTTTATTAAGGAGCTGGTTTGGGGGAAGGAGCGAGCGAGGAGCTGCCATTAGTACAACGATCGCGAGGGTGAGCAAATAATTGATGCAGAATCATCGCATTGTCAATTACACATTATTGTTCTGATTGTTGCAGCGGATCTGAGATGACGATGGCGCCTCATCGGGGAAGAAGTAGTCCCAATCTTGCAATCTTGCTAGTCGCATTCGGGTTAGTTGGAGTTCTGTGTTTCGAGATTGCCAAGGAGCGCAGAGCTTCCAATGCTTTGCTTGACGAAAAGGCAGCAGAGACGAGGATAGTTAATAAGAATCTGGAGGTAAATGCTTCTTTCAATATGCGCTTATTATATATCAGATCGGTGGAAGTTTTTGTTTATGTTGCTCTCTGTTACGTTCCTGATGTAATATTTTCGTATGAGACTTATTAGCATTCTTTATTGCCATCCAATATTCGATCTGATGAGCAGAGAGGATCTACAACTTATTCCACCCCTGATTTGCTCCATCACTTCGTAGATGTTGATATTTGCAAGCCAAACTCTTGATTCAAATCTAGATCCGATTTCTAGTTAGCTTGGCTTCAGTCGCAGTCATCTTGTCAAACAGAAATTGTGCGCAGCTAGCGCTGAAAAAAACAAATGATATTGCTTCCAGGCTGGTGATGTACTCTTTAGATCTGGTGCAAAACGCAGAGTATGTAGGTACACAGACAACGTGTAATGGTATTATGCTGGAAGGGCAGTCGCAGTTATCTTATCGAACAGAAAATGTGCGCAGCTAGCGCTGAAAAAACAAATAATATCTGGTGATGTACTCTTTAGATCCGGTGCAAAACGCAGAGTATGTAGGTACACAGACAATGTGTAACGATATTATGCTCGAAGGGCAGACAAAAGAGACTTCTGTTCGGAGGTTTTCAAAGATCATACATTAGGAAATGTAGTTCGTGTATAGACGCCATTTCCTGTTCTTCGCGCAGAATAGAAGCAAAGGCAGTCGAGTTCTCATCCTAAAGGGCTATCCTCTTCTACATCTTTGTACGAGTTCAGTGCAAGCATCTGAGACTTCTCCTAAGTTTTATGTGAGTGCCATAATCAGAAGGCCTTATGCTAAGATCAATTCATCGATTGTCTTCAGAGATCCTAGCCAACAAGAGCACATTCGGGTTTGTATATTTAAAATTGTTCTGTATGTATGTAACCTGCGCCTACTCTTCGGTGCTGATGATGTGAGGAGGAATGTATTTCAGCCAGGCTAAGTATGCATTTTGGTTTCCAGGGACCAAAGAAATTTAAAGTCTTCAAGGTTTGCGATAAGGTTCTGAACTAGAAACAAAAGTTGAGAAATTGTAGCATAGATCAGGAACACGTGTTGAGTATTTATAGTATCGCTTTGGGGGCAACCATTTAGAGCATTGGTCATTCCACTAGACATATGTTCAAATTGGTGAAGCATTAATTTTTTTTTTTTAAAAGTAAGTAACTCAAGCTATAGAATTAGGTACAAAGGAGCAAGGAGGCTAAATCTGCTTTTTTTCTTTTGTCATGGTGTGAAGTAGGAACTCACTTTCTTGGCTCATGCACCTTCAAGTTGGTTGATCCAACTTTTGATAAACTTTATGAGATTGCAAGCTTCTTCTTAGGTTTTATAATGTCGTACACTTAACATGAGCTTGTATTGATCTATCAATTGTTTTGTATGTGAAAATCCTTTACTTATGTAATGAAAAATTGAGGGTTGGTTGACAAATATGTCACTAAGAATGCTCATGGTTTACTCATATTAGCATATTAGAATTAGCATTGAGGTGTCTATTAAAAGTTGACGTGATGAGGTCAATGTATTTATTTAACTTATGCCAAAGTAAGAAATTCATTATGGGAGGTGACTGAGTACTTGGTTTGTTGTAAAGGTAGTTCCAACAATGAGAACACTTAAGAAAAGGAGCAAGACCTTAGACTAAGATTCCCATATTTCCTGCCTTGGAAGAAAGGTCTTTTAAGGAGGAGGGAATGAGTGACTCACAAAAACATGAACCATGAATACCATCCTATGCCATAAGCATTAACTACCAAGAAGGCCATGCCAGATGCACCCATGCCAAATTTGCATGCTGAAATATCATAAAAGTAGACTATGAATGCAGAAGGATCCATAGTAACCTAGACATGCTAAAGGAGAGGCCGGACTAGATCTGTCTAGCTGCATCATAATCTGCTACAATGATGTCAGAGCATTATTATAAGTTTCATTCATGTTTGCAGGCAAGTGTAGTAATATAGGATATGGTGCTCCACCAAGTAAGGGCTTTGCCCTCCAAACAGAGTGCTTCTATCTTGACCTCATTGAAATCATTGCAAGGTCATTACCTTAAACGTGTGTTAAGTTGGGAAACAGTTACAAGCTAAGATTCACTAGCTATGGTAGAAAGCAGGATTTAAGCTAGAAAGCAGGAAGAGAATGCTTAAGGAGGCTAAAGAGGAGCAATCATCATAAACTGAATAAAGGAATACAATGCTGCCCTACTTATACCCTCTCCCTGAATCAAATGGAGGATTCAAAAAAGGGAGGGAAAAGGATTTGGAGGGAAAATTGTGCGCCCTCCCAATAAGAGGACCCGCACTCCAAATCAATGTGACCAAGTTCTAAAAATATAACTAAATAGGGCCCAAGGCCAGTATATGAATAAAAAGGGCCCTTAGGCCTGCTTATGCATAATAACAATAAAAGAATGGACGCGGCAAATGTAATGAGCCAAGTCCATAACTCTCCCCTGCAGAAAAAGAAAGCCCTCCACCGGCTAGCAAGCATAATGACTATCTAAAACAATAATGTAAGCATGCTAAATACTGAAAAATCACGAACTAATGGAAATACTGATGGAGAGGACATAAGTCGTCACAACAAATACCCCAAAAGCATCATAACTGTGTAAAGCAAGTGCTAAGCAAATACGACAAAAAAGAATAGTCATAGCTAGCCGAATCATGAAGCAGAGGGAACATCTACAATGACATCTATAGTAGAGGAGAGAACTAAAGCCATGAGGGCTCGAGCCTGATCTGCCAATAATGGTGTATGATAAAACACATCAATAGGCTCCCAAGTGGCCTCCTCAAGAGGACGACCATCCCACTGTACTAAAAACTGAACCTGCTGCGACGTCGACTGTACTGAAGGCGAACCTGATGGATAGCGGCTGGCAAAAAAGGGAACAGCTCTGGCTCTGTAGGAAATGTGAGATCGCGAGGAGCATCATCCTCAATGGCAGCTCGTAACAGGCTAACATGAAAGATATCACAAGCTCGTGTAGAATCAGGCAACTGTAACCGGTATGTAACAGGGCTGAGGCGATCCAAGATACAGTAAGGCCCATAATAGCGTGGTGCAAGCTTCTCAGTAGAAGCATGACCCTGAACAAAGTGATGACGTGCAAAGCGTAACCGGAGGTAAACCATATCACCAACCTGAAACTCAACATGACGACGATGACGATCAACAGAAGTCTGATAGCGCTGCTGAACATGCTGTAAGTGAGTAGTAGCCCTAGCAATAAGCTCACGAGCACCGGATAAAAAAGAAGCAATGGTAACTGGTGTATCATCAGGAGGAAGAGGCACCCCTGGCAAAAGTGGAGCATATCCATGAGCCAATAAGAAAGGTGAAACTCCAGTGCTGGTACTATTAGAGCTATTATAGCTATACTCTGCCAAACATAAATGCTGGTCCCAATCCTTCCTGGAAGGAGAAACAAAATGTCGAAGGTAATCCTCAAGGATCCGATTAAGGACCTCAGTCTGCCCATTAGCAGTAGAATGATAAGCAGTACCCATCAGAAGCTGTACATCCAAAATATGCATAAGCTCTGTCCAGAACGTAGATGTAAACTTACTATCCCGATCAGATAGGATAGTACGTGGCATACCATGCAGGCGAAAAATATCTGGTAGAAAAAGACGTGCGCACTGCTCAACTGTAATAGTACTGTGGACCGGTATAATAGTACACGTACACGAATAGAACGAGGACCAGGACGCCCATCCCAAGTAGCATAAGCAAGCTGCGCATGGCAAGCGGCAGAAGCAGGATCATCAGGAAGCGGGTCAGCCGACTCATCAACAAAATGTGGGTCAAGAGTATCAAGAATCTGGATATAAACATCAGAATCATCAGGAGTAAGAGCCTCATGGTAAAAAACAGCGGTAGGAGGACCAGAAGACTGTCGGCAATCACGAGCGAGATGATCTGGACTCTTACAGCGATAACAAAGGCGCTTCTGCTGAATCTCAGCGAACTCTGCGGCTGAATAACGGCGAACAAAGGCAGGGCAAGGTGTAGAGGGCGAGGGGGAACGGTAGTAGAAGAAGCCAAAGTAGGACAAGCAGTGGAAAGAGGGTGAGAAAAATGAGAAGAAGTGGACAACTCAGGATACTTATGCTGCAGGGTAGTAGCTAGGGAGATAGCATCTGAGAGAGTAGGAGGCCGAAAAGAGGAAACATCATATCGTAAGGAGTCTCTAAGACCAGCAATAAAACGTGAAATAAGCTTTGTAGGATGAAGATCAGTAAAAAGGTAAGAAAGCTCAGTAAACTGATCAATATAAGCAGTCAAATGACTAGTATGGCGAAGGCTACGAAACAGATCACGTTGGCGAACCAACCACTGTGGGTCAATCATAGCCATACGAAGATCATGCCAAAAAGTAGGCCATATATGTAATCCCTCACGAGTAGGCTTAGAGCGATAGACACGCCACCAAGTCTGAGCTCGCAGCGAACTGCACTTTCTGGGCTTCAGTCTTGGGATACATAAGAAAATAGGTTTCTAACTTAGAGAACCAATTTTCCAAGATATTCCCATCAGATGAACTAGAATAAGTAGTAAGCTGGATGCGATCACGAAAATCACGAGCAAAATGAGGCTCAGGATTATCTGAAAAAGTAGAAGAAGGAAATCCTGATGGTGCGGAGGGAAATCCAGGTGGTGGTACAGAAGATCCGAAAGGAGACCCATAAGAACTAGCACTATATGAAGGGAGACCAAACGTACTACCAAAAGCACCTCTTGAAGATGGAGATGGAGCAAGAGCAGGCGTACTCAAAATAGGAAATAAAGGTGCTTTACCAGGACGATGAAGAATGTCTGGGGGGGTGGTATCCCCTTGTGGTAGGATAGTCTCAAGGCTAGAAAAAATACGATCAATACGACTCTCAAGATGATCCATGCAGGAATCAATATGTGTAAAACGATCATCTAAAGAGCTTTGCGGAGGGTCTTCTGATGAAGAAGTCGCCATAGGGACTAAGGAAGAGGCAAAAACCTGAGGGAGAGGACGTCTGTCGTCACCCCAACTTAGTCTAACTTCCGAAATCACCAAAAATGGCACGTAAACAGTCAATCAAGATGGATAATAATCAAAAAATGAGGGGCTGAGAAAGTAGAAGGTTTCTAACAAAATGGAAAAATGGAAAGAGGAGGGTGTGAGGCAACAAATATGAACAGGAATAGGGGGCTGGAAAGAGCAGTATATGAGCAGAAAAGACAACAAGTAGGTGCAAAAAGGAAGTGCAAAAAGGGCGCAAGCAATACCTGGGTGGGTGCTGATCCGTCGTTCACTCGGTAGTGCCAACAAAGAGAGGTAAAAGCTGAAGATAATAGGGCACTGGGCAGCAACTACCAAGATCCACAATATGTTGAAGAATAGGCTGAAAAAAGGTGCTGAAGTAAGGTGCCGAACAGCCTCCAATCAATAGCCGAAACGGACAGCAAGTCGGTGAAAAGAACCGCTGAAGATGAGATGGTAGTAGGGCGCTGGACAATAGCTACCAAAAAACAATGGAAATCTGCCAAAAAAATCGACGAAAGCGATGGGTTACCGCTAAAAATGAGATGGTAGTAGGGCGCTGGACAGCCTCCAATCAATATAAAAAATGGACAGCAAATCAGTGACGAAAAGTGTCGAAAATGATGAGGTAGTAGGGCGTTGGGCAATAGCTACCAAATCTGCAAAAACAATGAAAATCTGCCGAAAAAATCGACGAAAGTGATGGGTTAGCAGGGCGCTGGACAGCCTCCACCAAAACTGCTCTGATACCAAGTTACAAGCTAAGATTCACTAGCTATGCTAGAAAGCAGGACTTAAGCTAGAAAGCAGGAAGAGAATGCTTAAGGAGGCTAAAGAGGAGCAATCATCATAAACTGAATAAAGGAATACAATGCTGCCCTACTTATACCCTCTCCCTGAATCAAATGGAGGATTCAAAAAAGGGAGGGAAAAGGATTTGGAGGGAAAATTGTGCGCCCTCCCAATAGGAGGACCCCCACTCCAAATCAATGTGATCAAGTCCTAAAAATATAACCAAATAGGGCCCAAGGCCAGTATATGAATAAAAAGGGCCCTTAGGCCTGCTTATGCATAATAACAATAAAAGAATGGACTCGGCGAATGTAATGAAGCAAGTCCATAACTGAAACTGTGATCTCCTTCACTTCGAGATGTCATATTGATGAGTTGCAAAGTACAATAGAGGTGCCTCACTATAGGAAGATAAAGGATCCATAAGTTCGAAATATGAGACAAAAAAAATTACGAAAAGATGAAGTTGCAAAAGCTAGTAACACTTTGAAAAAGTTGAAATCTCAGTAACTGGATTTCTAGTGATCCAATCTAGAGCTGTTAAGTGCAACAGAAGTACCCTATAATAGAAAACACAATGATTTAACGATTTCTATAAAAGTTCACAAAACGTGTGAACTTGAGAACACTAACAGAAGCCAACAGAATGACCTGAAAGATGGATAGACAACCTCTTTACTTTCAGAAATCAGATAGTTTGCAAATTGTAAAGTGCATTACTATAGGAAACATAATGATCCAAATTCTTTTCCAAAAAGACACAAAAAGTACAAAAAAAATGAACCGCAAAAAGTGGGAAAAACCTTAAAATTTTGAAATAGAGCTTCTGCATATCGGAATGAAAATCTCTAAGCTGAATAAGGAGCACCTTGCAGAAGGAAGATAATGATAGAAAAATCTCCACAAAATTTCATGAAAAAGTATGCAAGTGACAGCATTTTTGAAAACTATCAAAAGGGTTGATATTTGGTGCCCTATCTTTTGCTATACAGAAATGAAGAATTTTCACATATTCTTAGGCGCCCAACCCAATGATCCAAACAAAATAGAAATCTGGGTTTGAACTTTGTAGAAAAAACCAGAGCCGAAAAAACAAAAAAATAAGGTTCTGTCTCAAAACAAAACAAGCCACTGCATTCCACACTTTTTACATCGATTAAATTCTTCAACAAAGTGGACAGCCTTTCTATTCAGCTGTTTAAGCCCTTTGATGAGATTCTACGGCTCAATTCAAAAAGGAAAAAATACAATGCCCTGAAAGAAACTGTGGATAAGTTTATTAGTCAGTTGGCCAATGATGAGGTTTATCACAACAGTAGGATCAACATCCCTAAGCTTCAGGACTTTTTGCAATAAGCTCACACTCAAAGTTTGCAAAGGCTAACAATTAGCTTCTATTGAGGCTAAGAAGGGCGACCTTACATATATATAATGGCATTGAAAATCCCTCTTCGGATGCTTCAAAAAAAAGACTCATGCATGGCAGAGTCAAATGCACATCACAATTAGACTCCAATCTGTCCACTTTTGGCTCTTCTGAGTTCACCTTTCCATTGCACAAATAAATGGGTGATGCTATAAATGTGTGGGACCTTTTTTTATAGTTTTCTTCGGACCATTCCATTTTTACTGCTATTTAAAAATTTCCAATTAGAGGAAGAGAGATGGCTAGGGATGAAGCTATGATTGAGGCAACAACTGCGAAGTGAAATAACGGTCTATGAGCTAGTTAAAGAGGATGCTACATTCTTTTGCACATGCTACTTATCTTCTTGCTGCCACCAGAAGGACCTTAACAGGTACTGTTGCCTCCCTTGATCCTCCTGTCAACCCTTGCAAGTTGCAATAGAAGCAGGCTTTTTAGGAGAGCTACAAAGGTACATTCTTAGAATGAGTATTTCAAATGGGTTCATCGCTATCAAATTTGGTTCTATGAAAGGTTACGAGTTTGAGGTTACACTGGGGCCTTCTTCATCCATGATTGCTTTGGGACTCAACTACGGTGACATATCCACAGTGTTGGACTTATGCTTTTCAGATATATCTGTGTTTAGGTAAGTCCTTAGTGTGGAGATTTGAGTATTCTCTTTATACTCAACCCTCTAAATTTAGGGGCATTCCTAAACCCTAAATTGCTAGATGACTTCTCCAAGTTTGCACTTGGTTGCGATATTCAGCCGACCTGTTGTCTAGTGGCTAGGGTTCACAATAGTTTATCTACCTATTATGTACTCCCTTGACCTTGAGGATCATTCCATTTTTGGCTCTAGATTTACTCATGTGACTCCTAAAAACATATGCTCAAAAATATTCTATTCTTAGCTCTTCTAGGGTAGCCATTCTGGCTCTACTTTTCTATTATTTGTAGTACAAAGGTTTGAGGTTTGTCCACCTCTCTGGTTCTCAGTGCCACTAATGAGCTCTTTGCAAGAGCATAACTAGTTTGGCCTATGTATGATTTATGCTTACTACTTTTAGCAAAATGTTTGCATCCATCTTTGACCCAAATGTCTATTGCACTGTACAGCACTAAACCCTAAACTAAAACCAGGTCTGGAAAAGATATACCTCTATGATACCATTGCTACTAATCCATAAATATGGTCGTTCTGCGAGAGACTTGCTGCAAGTATCTGAAGTGAAGCTGGTCTGTAAGAAAACTATCATTACCCAAAACTTGTGATAATCACTTCTATGCTAGAAGAAGAGTTTTTTTTTTGTTTTCACACAGTAGAAGAGAATTTTGACGGGCATGGTCATCTCTCACACGTAGACTAAGTGGAGGAAAATGTAGAGAAACAAACAACTTAAAGCAAATGAAGCAAGCTACCACAATCAGAGCTAAGATTCTCTAAGCTTATCTAAATTCACGGTCCAGTTCATCTGGCAAGTAGTAAAACAAGGTCATATGACATGTATTATGAAGCCTTAATGTAATAACAATGAATGAATGTGCTATACAGCCCTAAACATTCTATTTATTCAAAGCAGGAAATCTCAAACGGAACCTTTGAGAGACTATCAATGAGGGCAACCTCGGGCCCAAATGATGAAGCACTTTGTAGGTTCCAAGGACTATCAACAAAACGTTGTCCTCAATGTGGGCAAATCACGAGGCTATATCACTAGCTTGGGATGTGCTTGAGCTGGATCCTATTGATTGTGTTTGTTTGTGATGGCCTTAACAGATAGTGTGGGCTCTTGGTAAGACCTTGTATGGACTCAAACAATGACCAAAAACATTGTGTTTTTAATAATAAGAATGTCCATATCTTTGGGTTTTAAAAGTGTGATGCAGATACAAATGCATACGATTTTAAACTAGAAGTAATAGTCCTGGTACTTTTTGGTAATGATACTATACTAACATGAAGGAACTTTGCTACATCAAACAAAGTGTGGCCTTGGAATGCAGTTTGAAATGACTTATCGAGGTGACATTCATTATTGCTTGGGCATTCATGTCTACTGAAATACAGAATGTTTGATCTAACAGTGAACACGAGTATTCAGGTCAATTGTATACTTGTAGTACTCCTTTAGAGCTTAGTATCAAGTTAGCAAAGGGCATGACCCCTTGCCCTAAAGAGGAGAGTTGTTTATAATTACCTAACCTATTTCTTATGAATGTGCATTTGGTAGTTTGATGTATGCACTGATATATATAGATGACATATACTCATCAAGACATCTCATTTACTGTGGGAGTAGCCAGCCAACATCTTGTGGATCTTCGTTCATAGCATTGGACAGCAGTCAAAGCAAATGTTTCTAATCTCTAGGGTATTTATTTTTGAGGTGTGTTCGGGCAAACTCCATGGTTGTGCAATAGTTAGATTGGGGCCCAGTTTTTTTGGGCAGAGGTTAAAAAAAGATGTCCTTATCTATCATGCCGCATATGTATACTTTTCCCAGTTTCTTTCTGGCTTTTGGAATCCCAAATTAGCATGAACAATAGGTTTGTTTAAAAAAAAAAAAATGCATCTTACGAATTTTAGGGATTTCAAAAATTTGTATGGGACACGTATGCAACAGCATTCTGTACGCTATGTTTTTGGTCAATTATGTATTACACATTCGAACCGCAAATGCAGGGACATCAATCTTACCAGTTATTGTGTTGACATATTGCTATTTTTTAGATTTCTTTACACAGCACTTTTGTATCCACTTCATGATTTTCTTATCTGCAAATTGATTTGTATCTAATCAAAATGTCCGAATGTTTTTCAGGAGGTCAATGACATTGCTGATGAATTACGCCAGTCTGTTTCCAGGCTAAAACTGGAAAATGAAAAATTAGCTCTAGAGAAAAACAGGCTTCAAAAGAAGCTGATTGAGTTGGAACGTGAAAAAAGTTCTGTTGAAAATGAGAAACAAGAACTTGTTGAAAATGTGCAGGTACAGAAAGATGAAATTGATAAATTAAAACATCACTTGGTACGACTTCAGCAGAATGAGGCAGAAATCATGCCGCTGAAAGCAAAGATGGACAGATTAGTAGGGGAGCTGAAATCTGCCAAGGCACAGAAGATAGAGGATGTACAAAGGCTCAGTAAAAAGAAAAGCCTTTCTTTAGAAAGTGCAGAGGAGCAGAGTTTAACGGCTGAAAGATCAAATAGGATTGAAGCGGAAAAATTAGAGACAAAAAATTTAAGTAAGGACAATGGATCACCTAAGGAAACAATAAAGGTCCACCGAGACGAAAAGAAATCTGAGTCACAAGAGGAGCGGAGGCAAGATAAGGGCTCTGCTGACGTGCAAGAACCCAAAGGAGACTCTGCTGTGGAAACTGGAGATGTGAAAGATGATGATGAGGTAAATGAGGGTGAAGGTCAAAGTCATGTGGACATCAGAAAACTTGATCAGGATGCTGGAGATCACAGTGGAGAGCTGGCAGAAACCAAAAAGGAGAATAAGGAGGATCATCAGGAGGAGGATAAAGATGATCAGGATGCTGGGGATAGTAGGGAAGAGCAGGCAGAAACCAAAGAGGAGAATAAGGAGGATCATCAGGAGGATAAAGATGGTCAGGATGCTGGAGATAGTACTGAAGAGCAGGCAGAAACCACAGAGGAGAATAAGGAGGATGAGAAAGAGGATAAGGATGAAGGGAACAAAAGTGAATCTTTTGAAGAAAAAGAAGACACATCAAACTCCCTCCTTCAAGATGACGAAGTTCCCGACCAGGAAGAAGCTAATCTAGAATCACTTGAACACAGGATTGATAATGGTCTTGACCAAGATGAGCAAAGAGCTGCATTAGAATGACCTAGTCTGTTGAATCCTGCTTCACTTAATGCATTTGGAGAACACCCGGTGCTTCTCAAACCGAATTGCATATCTCAAGGATGGATATATCTATTTTAGCATTTCCTTCTCATATAAAAATTTCAAGGGAGAGAGCTGCTATCCTGAGAAAATCACAAAAATGAATATATCAGTATCAGTCACTGCATATATTATGTTCTCTTCAAATTTGTCAACTTCAATGAGTGCTTCTGGCCACATGGCAACATTCAAGGGAATGAAGTTGATGCAGTTTATCTTTGGTACTTTTCAAGTATCTCTATGGAATCTAATTAGGCAATTTGTCGATTTTCTAAAGTTGTGGCTATCTATCCTTCCAGGCTCTAAAGATGGAGCCCTTTCATGATAGTAGCAGGTTGCCCACACAATTTTTGCTTTTTGCATGGGATGAACTGGCATTCTTTTGATTGCTTTCCAGTTGGTTTTACCAAGTTTCGCTTGATTTTTGGGCCTGGATGCAACTTTATGGCTAGCATGTGAAGGTTCTTTTTTTTGCTAATATCTCCCACAAAGTTTTGTAGTGGAATGTATTTTCTCCCCAAAATTTTGTGCTTTTCTTGGTACCTGATAAAATGAATCTTAAGGCTCTTATTTTTAAATCTTAAAAAAAAAACATTGATTGAAAATGAAATAAAAACTCATTTTATAACTTGTTTTCTACAAACAAAAATGCTTGTCATTTAGACATATGAAATGATACATTTTTTGACCAGATGATTAAGGATAGGTATCTATGCTATGCATGATGATGGTGATATTCTAAGACTTTGTGAGGGTTAATGTGATGACATTTGTTTTGGGTCTTTGACCTAAAAAAGAGTAAACCTTTTTGGTATTTTTTAAATTACCTGAGTTAAGGCCTTAAGGCTAGATGCTTCTCTACCCAAACCATTTTGGGGTGAGGCAATCACATGTGCTAATTTCATATGCAATAAATTGCTCAACCAAGCCATTGGAGGAATCACATCACATGAAGCTCTATTTGGAAATAAGCTCAATCTCAAGGATCTCAAAAATTTTGATGCAACCTCCATCAAAGGCATCTTTGTGGGATGTGATGAGAATAGCAAAGATTATAGAGTTTTCAATCTCATCACTAAGAAAATAATAGTGAGTAGGGATGTTATTTTTGATGAAAGACATGCTTGTGAACTGAATGAAAATGCTACTAATCATCTTGATGCCAAAGACCATGCTAGGATGAAGGAGGAAACTTCAAAGTGATGAAGAACTTGAGGATCCACCTCAAGAGCCAAGGACTCCAAGAAGATCCACAAGAGCAAGGGTCGAGCCATTGAGGCTCATTTATGATGGAAAAGGTGATCAAAGGGAAGGAAAGGTGATCAAAGGGAAGGCATTTCATCTTTCACATCTTACACTATTTTTATTTCAATGCTTGATGAACCAACATGCTATGAAGATGCTTGTAAATCAAAGAGTTGGATGGATGCTTTGCAAGTGGAGTATGATGCTCTCATGGAGAATCATACTTGGGATCTTGTAAATCTTCCTCAAGGGAAGAAACCACTTGATTGCAAGTGGGTGTATAGATTGAAGTATAATAAAGAGGGATTAATAAGTAAGTATAAAGCTAGGCTTGTAGCAAAATGGTTTTACAAATCAAAGGCATTGATTATGATGAAATTTTTGCTCTTATAGCTAAGCTTGTTACTATTAGATTAATCATAAGTCTTGCAACTACCTTCAATTAGGAGCTATTCCAACTTGAGTTTACAAATGCCTTCCTCAATGGCTACTTGGAGGAAGAGATCTACATGAGGCAACCCGAGGGCTTCATCAAGGAAAAGCATGAAGAAAAGGTGTGTTTTTTGAAGAAGAGTTTTTATGGACTCAAGCAAGCACCTAGAGCATGGTACTCTAGGCTAAACTCTTTTCTTATCTCCCTCAAATTTGCTTTGAGTGCTTATGATCCATCATTGTACATAAGATTTCATGATGGGAAGATCATTATTCTTGTATTGTATGTTGATGACATTATTGTGAGTGGTAATGATCTAGATGGAATAAGAGATGTAAAAATTGCATTAGCAAAAGAGTTTAAAATGGTAGATCTCAGTCTATTGAGCTTCATTCTAGGAATAGAAGTCATAAGAGGATGTGATTTTAGCTTCATTTGTCAATCTAAGTATGGTACATCCATCCTAGATAGATTTGGAATAAAGAATTGTAAAGGCATTGAGATTCCAATGGAGCAACATGTTAAAACATCTATTGATGGTGATGAAACATCCTTTGAGGACATCCTTTATATAGAAGGCTTGTAGGCTCCTTGATATATTTAACTATAACTAGACCTGATCTTAGTTACAGTGTTGGAAAGTTAAGCCAATTCATTCAAATTTCTTTGGTATCTCATTGGAAGATGTGCAAAAGAGTTCTTAGATATATTTCATCAACAAAGAATTTTCGCATATTGTATAGAGGAACTAATCTTGGCTTAAGAGCCTATGGTGACTCGGCTTTTGCAAGTGACAAAGTGGATCGAAAGTCAATAAGTGCATTTGCCACGATCCGAGTATAACGCCTTGACATCAACATGCAAGGAGGTCTTATGGCTCAAGAGGCTATTGGTGGAGTTTCATGTCATTGAGGAGGAGATCCCTATCATCTATTGTGACAACCAATCAGCCCAATCACTTGCTACTAATCCTACATTCCATGCAAGGAGCAAGCACATCGAGATTGCTCATTATTTTGTGAGGGAGAAAGTGCAAGCCAAAAAGATCAAGCACCAACACATATCTTCATCGAATTGCTTAGCTGATCTATTCACTAAATCCTTATCTTAGGATTCATTTGTTAAGCTAAGATCTTCAATTGGAGTAATTGATATCATAATTTTCAAGGCCAGATTTGAGGAGTGTAAAAAATTGCCTATATTGGCAAATCTAGCCATGTAGTATAACGTAAATTATGTGCATAAGTGGGTTCCACATGTGTGCGGCCAAGATTCCACGTGGGAAGCCACTCCTAATGTAGGTTAGGTCGAGTCAAAAGGGTTGGTCATTTTTATTTGGTAGTGATCCCTACATTATAGGACCTACACCTAGATTTGTGATGAGATTTTGACCAACTAGTCCCCTACTTGACATGACTCTAGGAAATATACTGGGGTTTCATTTTAGGAAAAGAGAGCTAAGTTAACTTCCTTATTACATGCTGAAAATTCATCTAATTTTACAAAGGAGGTCACTTTTGCTATGTATTCCATCTCTCCATAGTGAAAAGATAGATTATTTTTGGAGCTCATTGGCAATGTCCGAGCTAGTTCACTATGTACATTGAGTTTTTGTGATCCAAATGAAACCAAGTTGATTTCTACTTCATTCTCTATCTACAGACTATATAGCAGGTTGTGGTTCACATGTGTGGGCTCGGATTTCAGTTTATGATCAATGACTTGATTGCCATTGCTTGTTGTTTGTCAAATGCCAATCTAGATCAACATTTTTGTGACTAGTTTTTTGATAGATTGTTAAGCAAGCAACCAATCACTCGTGGATCTTTCTAAGATCCATATATGGTCCTAAAGTTCAGTACTTTCACATTCTAATTAATGACACATATGATTCGTTTGTGGGCACTTGATGAGAGAGAGGAGAAAAAATATCCTAGATTGTAATATTCACAGAATATTCTAAAAAATCTGCGGCTGTGAAGAGCGAGAGAGAGAGAGAGAGAGAGAGAGAGAGAGAGAGAGAGAGAGAGAGGGAGAGGGAGAGACCGGGGGGAGGGGGCAGCGAGGGGCATGAAGGGCTGGACATGGAAGGTTTTGGGGGGCGTCTTAGGTTTAGGTTAGAAGGGTTTTTTTTTGTTTTGTTTTGTTTTTTGGTTTTAGGTGTCTTTCTATTTGGTTTTTTGGTGTCTTTCTATTTATTTTTTTGCACTTTTTTTGCTAAATCCTAATTGGCGAAGGTAGGTTAGGGCAGGCGAAGGTAGGATTAGGTTTTTTTTTTTAAAAAAAAGTGAAATTGGCGAAACTTTAGAATGAAAAGATTGAATTTTTTTTACAAAGAGACAAAACTTCAAAAATGAGAGGTTGAAGTGATTTTCACCCAAATCTCCTACCAAAGCTAGAATTGGACCTCTTGCACAAGAATTGGCATATCTTTGTCAATTTTCTACCAAATTGGCTGGAAATTGGCTCAGATTCAAGATAAGATAGACAACAGATGCCTAGATTGCCTGAATAAGACTTGGCGGTGGTTTAGAGAGGCATGCCACTATTGTGGTAACATGAGACAGATGGGAAGGAGTGCAAATAGAAAGCTTCAATAAGACTAATCCTCAAGCTTCAGCAGAGCATCCTCAGAATTGCTATAGCACCCATGCCATCATTGGAAAATGAACTGGAAGGACCCAGATGCTGCATCCTCAGAATTGTGAGTTTATAAGGTGCTATAGCACCCGTGCCATCATTGGAAAATGAACTGTAAGGATCCAGATGCTGAATGCATAGATCAAGAGCCTGCAGGATGTACTATACATACCAAAGCTCACCAAAAATATGCAGTCAGAAGCACGATCACAGATCAAGACTATGTTGTTCAACTGAACTCAGAGTCTGACAAGCTTTTAAGGAAGATGAAACATTCCACTCAAGACAAGGATGCCCATGTATATTGGGGGGATCCCTGAACGCAAGACTTCATTCCTGTATGACAGTTGATGGCAGGCATGATCCACGAGGGCATATTGGTATAGACAATCTTCTGAGAATGCATAAGGGAAGCTATGTTCAGGGCATGGAACTAGGTGGCACTCAGATTTCAATCACAAATATTTTGCCAGCACCATGCAGTTGGCAAAGCAGTATCATTTGCCCCTTCCTAGATCTACCTCACACACTGAGGATCTAACCTCCAAATATTCAGAATCTCATAATCATGCCCATGAAAATGATATGCCACAATTAGCCATCCGCAAAAGACTTCCAAGTATTAACCAAACTATGGTCAACAAACAGAAAGTCGTCCGTTTTGCTTGACACCAACAGAAACAGAATTACGGTAAAATTCATCATCACTTCATTAGAGGAAAACCAGGACAATATGAAATAACCCTTCTCTATAGGACACTAGCAGCCAAACAGCTGACAAGTTTACGAAACTTTTTGATCAAAAAAAACATAAGAAATCCTGTAAGGAAGAATTGTTACAATCGGAACAATTCGCTGATGTGAGAGTGTTGAAAGCCAGGATCATATTACCATAATCCCTAGGAGGTTGGATCGGAAAGGTGTCAGATCAGCGAACCATTTGGTTCTTGACATGAATCAATTGCGTTGTTCTGTGAAAGACATTCATTTACAAGAACAGACTAATCTCGTAGTTAGCTGCGTTTTTGAACTGTTATCTCTAGTCCTTGATCCTTGTTTGCTGTGTATGTTGAATCGTCTCTGTTGCTGTTCACTGCGAATTATTATGTGATCATTCTACAATCGATTTTCACAGCAAATAAATGGCTAAAGGAATGACCATTCTCTGCATTTCGGAAACCACCTTAAGATCAGCTCCTCGTGCAAGAGGAGGCCAAAATAGGCAACTGGCTGTGAAAAAACAAAACCCCAGAGTAAGAAACCTGCGGATTACCATTGGAGGCTTTGTTTCTGGAGCATATGAACTCCAAGCTGCCTCCAATCCGGTGGCCAATCCATGGACGGTGAAAAATGCAGTCATCTCACCGGTCAATTGTAAGGTCATGTAATAGACAAGGAGCTCGTGAGCTAGGCCCGACACAAAAAACGCTGCAAGCATCGCCCAGAACTTTGCCACCCCATAGTTTTGCTCCTCTTTCTCAAGTCCATGTCGGCCTTCTGTAAGTGATCTCTCAACCCAGTTACTTGATCTTCTATGTTTGAGTTGCTTTAGTGCGACATTGGGTGCCGTGCTGTGGTTGCCTGGCTGTTCTTCAGATGTCTTTACGACATGTTTTCTGGTCCTATCTTTAAGCGCTGCAAGGACAGGCTGATAGACCACTTCTCGAATTGAATCACTCACGAGAAGGTTCCATCTGCGAGCCCAAAACTCTTCTAATGATGCTGCTGCAACTGGGTTGTCAAATTGTGGCTCTAAGATGAGTCCAAACAAAGAATTGGCTATGGCGGCGAATGTTTCCAACACAACTGTCGCGAACAGATACAGTAGAATTGTGTAGACACCATAGATGGCAATCTGTGGCAGGGAGTCACGGAAGGGTAGCACCCGCAAAAGGAGAATTGCCAATAGCATGAGCTTCAGCAGCGAGCGCACTACCAGCATGGACGTTGTCTCAGCTTCCATCACATGATGCAGCCATGATGAGCTAGTAGGCTGCACATGCTTCTTCACCACCCTGCCCTCTCTCCGGATGTGTGCAGGAAAGCTCATGACAACAGCAAACCGCAGAAAGGATGCTGACACCCATGGATCGCATGCAGGACCCCGATCGCAGCACAGTAGCAGCACCTTGAAGGAACCCAACCATAAGAAGATGCAAAAATGGAATGCTACTCCTATTATATGGGTTTCCCTGCTGAAAACCAGAGGCAGGAGTGAGTAAGCAACAAAGACTGGAACACTCGCCAGCAGGCGAGGAGCTCCTTTAGGCAGCCATCGCACATACCAGTAACAGTAAGCTGCAGCTGTCCAGGATACTATGAAAGCGGCTGCTAGCCCTGCTCCCCACTCCACCTCCATGCATCCCCCAGTCTAGTCAATTATAATTTCACTTGCAGCTGTGATTCTGATGGCACATGCAGCATCCTCCACTCTAATCAATTATAATTGGACCATCAGTTCACTTGCAGTTGTGATTCTGATGGCACATGTAGCATCCCCCACTCTAATCACTTATAATTGCATCATCAGTTCACTTGCAGTTGTGATTCTGCTCCCAGATAGTGAATGCTGTAGAGATTCAAAGAAATTAGAGATGGGTGATCTTCCAGCCTGCCAAATCAGAAGTCCAAGACTACCTAAACCTCTCGGATTGATGCCCCCATTCCCAATCCTGGAATTGAGTATGGCAATCAGGTCTTATTGATTGGGAATTTGGGAACCAAAACCAGAATCCGTAGTTCAAGTATTGAAAGAGATCATGCTGATCCAAGAATGCATTCCCAATTCCCACTATTGATGGGTATTGATTACACAAAAAACTCAAGGAATAAGCAGAAAGTGGGCTCCCAAATGTCGAAGGCAGTCAAAAGTCAAAAGACAATGCTGTGCAAGTGACAAGTCGTGATGAATTTCCTTCATTTGTTGAAAATTCTAATTTCTCATCTTGACTTGACTCTCATAACAACCTGGCGGGAATGCTTAAGGAGTGAGCTGCACGGGCACCTCCACTGCTGGCCCCACTCCATCCAATGGTGATGGAGATAAGGGAGAAAAAATATATCTATCCCCTTGGACGGTGGATCCCCTTCGATGGTGGGGACGTGTGGAGGAGAGGGGGACCTGTGCAGTAGGTGCATGTGCCAACCTGTCCATCTCAAAGGTCAACTGTAATAAAATCTGCATTTGTGCTGAAAATTACCTTTTTATTTAAGGGTTAAATTAATTTAAAAAGGTATTATGTACTATAGAAGGGGTTGGGCACAAGCCATTATGCTCGGTAAGGATTTTCAGAATTTTTTAGGCAAGATCGAGGCTAAATTTTTTTGGAAAGCCGAACCGGGCCTGCATAAGGAGACTGTTACAATGGTATTAGAGCTAGAGCTTGCATCGATCAAAATGTGGATTCGATGTTCCTTTCTGTAGCTTTTTGGTAGTATCTCTCTACTTTTTCCTCATGATGGTGGAATTAACCTCCACATAATCAATAATGACAAACAAAATTGCAAGTCCCAGTGGAGTGTCCACTTTGTCTAATTATCTCTAAATTTGCTAGCAATTGAGTGCACCACTCACAAAAATGAACAATTGAAACCATTTACAAAATTAGCAGATGGAATTTTTGTAAGTATAAGTCAAAACCTTGGCTTCTCCTAGTTTAGGTTTACAATTTGTATGATATTCGAGGGATAAGAAACAAAAGAAACCAAAAATTGTAGATGATTGGCTGATTAGAAGCAATTATTTCAGTCTTTATGGACTTCCCAAAGAAAATAAATTTGAGATGATGTCCTAATTTTTTCGTGGCAAGGCGCCATCTTGTTGGCATAATTTGTAGCCAAAAGTGCCACTTTGAATATATTAATGGATCTATCTAGGAAATCATTTATGGTTGCAAACAATTTTGACTACTACCAAAAGTTCATATATTCCAAGATGGGGACAAATAATTTAGATTCTTATCTCCAAGAATTCATGAATTTATGGAATAAAGTTTCATCGTTCTATTCTAAGTTGTTGGCACTCTTGCAATTCATCTTAGGTTTGTCAATGGACTATCAAAATGTAAATGTGCTTCAATATTTCAATGATGTCGTGTGAAAGTTTATGATACCATGGTTGTGGCATCCAAGAAACAAATTTAAACAAATTCATGGGCACTCAAACCTAAGAATAGCAAGAAGTCAATTTATGAGAGAACTCAAAACAAATATTGTAACAATTGCCTTATGTAGATCCTAAAGATCCTGATGCAAAGCACCACAAGGATATATTGCAAAACCACCCAACTAGCTAAAAGTTAAAATCAACTCACATTAGTTTCACCGACAAGCCACGGTGAATGAATGCAAGTGAGGAGAGGATTTTAGTAACCACAATTGGAATATGAAAGTTTAGTAGGGCAAGTGAGGAGAGGATTTTAGTAACCACAATTTGGAATATGAAAGTGTAGCAGGGCAAGTTTTATAGACACCTATAATATAGCTTCTCGATGCCTAGGAATATTCCATCCAAACCGTAATACATGGCTAAACTCAAAAAAAGTTAGTATTGATACTCCTCAATGAGCATATAGGCATAAACACCATGCACTGCTCCACATGTCATGATTGGAGGGCCCTCTCAAGGTTATTGATTACATAACTAGCCTTGACTAGAATATCGAGGTGTAATTAATAAACTAGAACTTCCAAAATGATATGACATGGTTCCATCTGATGGACTGGTATGGAGGCTTCAAGATCTGGCAATCCAATGTTATACCATAATGGGAGTAATGAGACTATATAAGATAAATATTGGATTGCAAGCATGATGGTGTAAAGGAGGGCTATCCTATGTTATAATTTACATTTAACTTAATAAATATCAAATTTATGATCTCCAACACATGTGAGACTTTCATGCATGTGTAAACATACCATCTTAGCATTCTTTTCACCGGAGAGATAGGATGTCGGATGTGTGCTCCAGTAAGACGCATGGAAGCTCGCATATAAGCCATTTTCTCTGTCAGCTTCGCCCCGACTACGCTCATCCTTTCACTGCTCTTGGCTCTGAAGTCAACGAACCCAACAACGGGTGCATCATCTTATTCTTGGCAACCGCTCCACCGGCCTCTTGATTATTTCCCCATTTACCTATCATATACTTTGATTTTTGGGATAGTTGTTCAACATATGATCTACAACTATGATTAATATTCTAGAGAATGTTCCTCCCGTAACAAAACTTTCACCAATGGTCTCATGGTGTTGGTTTTCATGTTAGCCTAACGTACTAAAGTTCTCTGATTGGATTGGGTGAGGACATTATGAGGGATATTTTGTTCGGGTCATACATTGAAGGTCTCCAATTTTGAGGCCAAGTGATACCTTTTTCGAGATGGTGTCATCCTTATTGAGCAAGCTATGTTTAATGATTGGGTATCAAACTTTGTATGTGTAACATTAAGTGCCATTTACTTTCTTTAGTGTGAAAGTGATTCTAAACTATTTGAATAATGTAGATGTTTCCTTGATCTCCTACACTACATTAAGGAACCTAATTGTCCTTCTAATGTAGCTTCATACTATTTGTGTTAAGGGCTTGGGGATGATGACTTGTCACCCTTTGATAGTTTATTTATACATAGCACGAAGTAGTATAGAGTTTCATTTCCATATTGTAATACTTGTGAGTATTTTTTTTTTCAACTTCTAGTTCCCATTCAGTGCATGTCTAAGAAGCTTGGTGTCAAAGACAATGCCTCTACTAGCATTAATTTGGTCATAGGGTTTTATTGTATCTTTTCATTGCTCTGGATAAAAAAGGGAGTAAAAAAAAAATTCAAATAAGGTGTGCATAAAGCTTGGGTTCTACATAGTTTAATGTGGAAAATTGCAAAAAAAAATCTTCTAAATAAAAATTGTTTATTAAATTGTGTGCTGATCATTATTGGTGGATAAGGTGGAGCACATGCTTATCATATGTAAATAAGGAACCTCAACTCTTAACATCATCAATATGTAGCACAAAGACTTTTTTTTACTTATGCATGTGTCTAGACATATAAGTAGACATTTGGTTGATATTAGGTCTTTTTGCTCTATTGTTTAATAGATGTCATGTACCTATCACTTGATATAAGGTACATAGTCCAACAATGTTGTCATCTCTTTGATGAGAATAGAAAAAAGAGAAAAAAAGAAAGAAGAAAAAACCATGCTTGAGTATATTTTAATATCTTCTATATGAAGGATACAAGCACAAAAAAGTCAATAATTGATTTCCACATAACAAATTTCAACCCCTATGTAAGTTATCTAACAAAGAAATATGATGCACAGCCCCTTACATTCTAGGTAGGGCTTAAAATGAGATAGTAATCACTATATTGAAACAACTATATTAAATATTGTATTGCAGTCTACATTAAACATTGATGGACAAAAAGTCCTAGTTATCCTTGATTTCTTGATGATGTGATCAATATTAGTCAAAAGATGACATCAAAGCATTGGCTGTATGTGAAGAGTCTCTCTCTCTCTCTCTCTCTCTCTCTCTCTCTCTCTCTCTCTCTCTCTCTCTCTCTCTCTCTCTCTCTCTCTCTCTCTCTCTCTCTCTCTCTCTCTCTCTCTCTCTCACACACACACACACACACACACACACACACACACACACACACACACACACACACACACACACACACACACACACATCTATTGTATTGGTTTAGTAGACATTTGGTTGTGCTCTATTGTTTAATATATGTCATGTACCTATCACTTGATGTAAGGTTTTGTACATAGTCTAACAATGTTGTCATCTTTGTGATGGATAGAAAAAAGAGAAATAAAGAAGAAAAAACCATGCTTGAGTATATTTTAATATCTTCTATTATATGAAGGATACAAGCACAAAAAAGTCAATAATTGATTTCCACAAAAAAAATTCAACCCTTATGTAAGCTTCCAAACAATGAAATATGATGTATAGTCCATTCCATTCTAGGTAGGGCTTAAAAAGAGATGCTAATCACTATATTGAAACAACTATATCAAATATTGCATTGGAGTCTACATTGAACATTGATGGACAAAAAGTCCGAGTTATCCTTGATATCTTGATGATGTGATCCATATTAATCAAAAGATCACATCAAAGCATTGGTTGTATGTGAAGAGGCTCTCTCTCTCTCTCTCTCTCTCTCTCTCTCTCTCTCTCTCTCTCTCTCTCTCTCTCTCTCTCTCTCTCTCTCTCTCTCTCTCTCTCTCTCTCTCTCTCTCTCTCTCTCTCTCTCTCTCTCTCTCATCTATTGTATTCACCAGGGTTATTATCATTGGGTTCATCAAGGAGAAGTCCAAAATCCCTCTCTCTTTCTGCCTCCACGTTCAGACCGTGGCGCCCTCTAGAACAGGCGGGGAGTCATTTTCAAGGTCTACTAACTCAGGCACCATGCAAACCGAAGACTCGTCAAGGTGTGACTCTCGAAGTCAGTGGCCCTATCCCAATGCCGCCAAAGCATAAGCTCTCCGTACTTCTCACAACATTCCAAGAGGACCGATGCTTGGTAGCTCGGACTTGCATCATGGAGCACTCACTTAAACTTCTGGGGCTCTGCTGCCATGTCAGTAACAGTTCCTAAGCGTGACAAGGCTAGTGCCATACATGAAAGTTGCATAGGGGTACGGGTCTCCCTCATGAGCTGCTCCTACTCAGCTCTAAGTTGACATCGGACCACCCATTGCATGATGGCCCTCGATGTCAGTCACGTTGTTTGGGTTGTGCCAAAATGGCAAAGATGCAAAGCAAGATCACTCTTGCCAGTGGTATATGCGGCCATGACCGCATGGTCCCATCCCAATATGAGTAACCATTAATCCATACACCATTTATCTTTAGTTGTGCATAGCGCCATGGGATTTCACTTAATGTCATCTCAATTGAGTGTCATGCACCCCATTGTAAGAAGGGCCGACTGCACATGAGATGCAACAAAAAGTTTTTTTTACTTATGCATGTGTCTAGACATATAAGTAGACATTTGGTTGACATTAGGTCTTTATGCTCTATTGTTTAATAAATGTCATGTACCTATCACTTGATATAAGGTTTCGTACATAGTCCAACAATGTTGTCATCTCTTTGATTAGAATAGAAAAAAGAGAAAAAAAGAAAGAAGAAAAAACCATGTTTGAGTATATTTTAATATCTTCTATATGAAGGATATAAGCACCAAAAAGTCAATAATTGATTTCCACATAAAAAATTTCTACCCTTATGTAAGCTTTCTAACAAAGAAATATGATGTATAGCCCCTTCCATTCTAGATATGGCTTAAAATGAGATACTAATCACTATATTGAAACAACTATATTAAATATTGCATTGGAGTCTACATTAAACATTGATGAATTGATGGACAAAAAGTCTGAGTTATCCTTGATATCTTGATGATGTGATCCATATTAATCAAAAGATGACATCAAAGCATTGGTTGTATGTGAAGAGGCTCTCTCTCTCTCTCTCTCTCTCTCTCTCTCTCTCTCTCTCTCTCTCTCTCTCTCTCTCTCTCTCTCTCTCTCTCTCTCTCTCTCTCTCTCTCTCTCTCTCTCTCTCTCTCTCTCTCTCTCTCTCTCTCTCTCTCTCTCTCTCTCTCTCTCTCTCTCTCTCTCTCTCTCTCTCACACACACACACACACACACACACACACACACACACACACACACACACACACACACACCTATTTTATTGGTTTAGTAGACATTTCGTTGATTTTAGATTTGTGCTCTAGGTATGGCTTAAAATGAGATACTAATCACTATATTGAAACAACTATATTAAATATTGCATTGGAGTCTACATTAAACATTGATTGACAAAAAATCCGAGTTATCCTTGATATCTTGATGATGTGATCCATATTAATCAAAAGATGACATCAAAGCATTGGTTGTATGTGAAGATGCTCTCTCTCTCTCTCTCTCTCTCTCTCTCTCTCTCTCTCTCTCTCTCTCTCTCTCTCTCTCTCTCTCTCTCTCTCTCTCTCTCTCTCTCTCTCTCTCTCTCTCTCTCTCTCTCTCTCTCTCTCTCTCTCTCTCTCTCACACACACACACACACACACACACACACACACACACACACACACACACACATCTATTGTATTGGTTTAGTAGACATTTGGTTGATTTTAGGTTTGCGCTGAATAGATGTCATGTACCTATCACATGATGTAAGGTTTTGTACATACTCCAACATTGTTGTCATCTCTATGATGAGAATAGAAAAAAGAGAAAAAAGAAAGAAGAAAAAACCATGTTTGAGTATATTTTAATATCTTCATATGAAGAATACAAGCACAAAAAAATCATTTAATTGATTTCCGCATTAAAAAACTTGAAGAAACTAAATGTTTCTACCCATAATGCCTTATTGGTTTTTGAGTTCGAGTCTACAGAAATACAAGGGAACTTCCCATAGACAAAAACCGCCCCAGACCATAACTGCCACATAACAGTTTTAGCTGAAGGACACTCAAAGGCGAAGGTTAGATGTTCGAAGACCGAAGGAGCTCAAAGGCGAACACAAAGCCCAAACAAGACACGAAGCCGAACAACACCCGAATACTGAAAGGCAGAGGATCTTCACGCTCCAAGTACAACCAAGATCAAGCAAGTACCAGGAGGAGAACCTCCTCCACGGACGATGCTGACAGAATTTGGAGCACCGTTGGAATGTGCCTAACCAGCAGTTCTTGTAATCAGAAATTAGCTTAAATTTTTTTCTCTCCATCCATATAAACATATCAAACATGAGAAAATTGGTTGAACATCAAATTGGTTGAACACCAATGTGAGCTAGGCATAGAACTGCCAGTCGATGTCCAAGAGTCCGCTAGTAAGCGAGACTGTCTGATATAGTTCATGAGAGACATAGTATCTCTTGTGTCGACGCGCTATGTGGGTTTGTCACACAGTGCTCTTAAAAGATTTGATCATTGATAATATAGTAGTTAAATGCACATGTAGTTTTAACTTGAATGATCTCGAATGCTTGGATGTCTGGTCGTATTCAGCTATTTATTTTTTATTCCACACACTGGTTCATCTTTGTCTAATGCTTAAATGAATTATAACGTAGGTCAGCAGTGTCTATCTACACTCTGGAGGATTGTAGATCAAATCAAGCAGGCAATACCCGATAGACAGAATCGAATTGCATTTGAGTTTTTCCCAATAGTGGTATTAGAGCCTCTTGCTCCTAACAGAGCATCTGATATAGCTTCAGAGCTATTAGATCCAAGAGATCGAACAGTCGGAACAAGAAACCAAAAAACAAACTGAAGAACACAATTTACAACAATGGCAAGATTTGATGAATCCGAATGTGGGATGCATGGCTCTAATAAATGCTCTGGAGTTAGAAATGGATACCACTATCCTACATCAAGGAGCAATGCATAAGGCTATAACACCGGATGCAGGGACAAAAAAAGATGCATCTGGAATTGGATAGCCTATCCAATCAAGGAAGATATTGAGGAAGAAGACTATTGAATGTCCTGTTGCTTGGATCCTGTCAACCCATACAGAACTAATGCAACTTGAGGCTATCCTGTGTTTCATCAGTCTCTCCTTCAATGATCTTATTAATTCTATGGGATCAGTTGTAGATCAAATGTTCTCTATGAAGAAAACTCGTTGCAACCTTATTCTACAACAATAAGCTGGAAGTTGAACCTGAGGCAAAATTTAAATGGTAGATGGCTACTGACAAAAATAATACAAGAAAAGATGTTTCTTATTCAAGGTGGCCAAATACTTTTTGACTACTGCCAAAGGATTCACGAGACATGGCTCTCAACAAAGGACTACATGGTCTTCATTTTTTAGGGCAAAAATGCTTAAAGTAGGGGGAGTGTCATGTGTTGCATGTAATTAGCCCATGAGCTTACTAATGAATTGCCAAATATATCCATGGAGCTAAATTAGATTAGAACTAGTCAATAGGACAATTAATAAAGTAGTTCGAACAACCTCGCTATAATTGAGAATAGCGGAATTGTAATAATGGTTGTAAGGCCCAATTTAGCTAAATAAGGCCCCAAACTTTTAATAGAGGCATAAATGACCACTATAAATAGCTGAGGTCGTGCTAAATTTGGAGGCTATTGTTCATTTTGTGATTTTGAGTTTTAAGAGATCTTGGTGCTTCTCTTGGAGAGCTTTCTTGATGGAGAAAGTGGTTCCTGTGCCTAAAATCACATGAGAGCTATGATCATGCTCTAGAATTAGGCCCCTATCTTGTGAATGATCAATAATCATGAATAAGGAAACCCTACTTTGCCTATTTTGGTGAAGGTTTGCTACTTTTAGCTATCTTCTTGATTTTTGACTAGTTTTCTTGATTTCTTGTATTTCCATTATGATTAGATGTTAATGAATGGATTAGATGTTTGAATGCTAAGATTGGCACATGGCAATACTCCTGAGCATATCTATGCTTTCCAATTGTATCTCACCAAAGGTCTAAAGTAACAATTATTAGGGTAGGGTTAATTATTACCATGATTGTTATACATGAATCACATAACAACCATGGTATAAAGACACTGCTTCGAAAAGATATGATTAACTCTTAGTAAGAGAATTCCAATGTTTATACTAGGTATTAGAGCAGATCCGTGCCATTCTAATCCTTTTGTAAAAACTACGAATCTCACACATATCCATGTTGTCCAAGATCGTATTATTGGAGTCCTTACTGTTTGGTTTTTGAAAAGGATTTTATTTCAAGGCAAGTTCATTCGATATTCATGAAAGACTAGATGTGGTCTTATGTCATTTCTTTTTATAGAAAAAGGAATTGTGTTGAAGAGTGATATATATTAAATATATAAGGAACTAAAAAGACCATGCTTGCTTAAGCTGCGTATGGTTTGCGCTTACTAAGAAATTGTACCTGCATGGTTGTAGACGTGGCTTCTTGAGAGGCTACCATTGTTGTTTATACGAAAGGATTTTTTTTCTTTGGATCATAAAAAACCAGAAAATAAACTTTTTAGCTCACAGCTGCTTTTAAAGAGTTATGAAAAAACGTCTAGAGGAAGTATACAGAGTGTGCTAGATAACTTGCTTTATAAAGATTCAGTTGATACCATACCTTTTTTTGAGATAGATAGTGTTTGGTTTGGATGTGAACCAAACTGTAAATAGAAGAGGCCGGAGCAATAAGACGATGACAGTTTAGTATCGTGAGACAGAAAGTATGCAAAGACGATTGAGAGTAACATTACATTTGAAGATAAAAAATTACTAGCCTTGAGCCATAAGGTATCCTTCCATCCATTGTTGAATAGAAGAGGATACTTACATAGAAAGTGTAGAAAAGAATAGCTTATGTTTGTTGTCCATCGCTGGACAGTAAGCCACTGACTCTTATAAACTATCAAAGCAAAGAAAGTAGATGCTCCTACTGACAGTAGGATGTTATATGTAAAGTAAGAGAAGCATAAGTAGGTTAATAGTGTTCCATTGCTGGACAACACACCAAACCAACCTTACCAATCATTATTTTTTATTATGAAAGAGAACCATCTGTACAACGACCATCTTCTATGTTTAAAAGAAGCCAACTAACAGTGTATGAAGGAGCCACTCCATCACTGTCTAACAAAGGTTGAAAAAAGTTGAAAAGGTAGCAAACAGGTCATCGCTGCCACCTAACCCTGTGGAACCATATGAAGGGGTGTGCAAAGTGAATGATCGTCCATCGCTGCTTAGTGAGGCACATGATGGACGAATTTTCACAATCTGAAATGCGCTAGAATTGTCCATAGCTGGACTTCCATACTTCAAAACTTAAAAGACTCATTCATAACTTAGTGTGGTGAGCAAGCTTTAGCAATAGCTATGGGTTACCAAAGAAGTATCATATTGCATACTTGAAATCATGAGAGTAGAGCGTTGGGATAGCAATGCAAAAAGAAGAAAGATGCTTATCGTATGATAGTATCTTGTTGATCAGCGAACTGGTAGGGCACACTTTCAGCATGTAAGAGAAAAACGAACTCTTCACAATGTTGTAAATAAAAAACCTCGGAACTGGATGCTTTTATAGTGTCATGCAGTGTGGTTTTGTGGAAGGTATGAGTGGGAGAGGGAAAATTAATTTCCCTCCAGTTAGGATTTAAAATTTAAAAGTCTTATAAAGTGTTTTTGAATTTTAAGTGGGAAAACCACGAAGGTAAGAGAAAAAACGCTTTTCTTATGCAAGTGTAGAATGCTAATTGGACCTTGTATTTTTGGAGAAGCAGTTCGTCTATCGTTGTCCACTTGTTTGGTAGCGAAGCAGGGTAAAACTGAACGAAGGAGCATCCATGAGTGAGAGAGAGAGAGAGAGAGAGAGAGAGAGAGAGAGAGAGAGAGAGAGAGAGAGAGAGAGAGAGAGAGAGAGAGAGAGAGAGAGAGAGAGAGAGAGAGAGAGAGAGAGAGAGAGAGAGAGAGAGAGAGAGAGAGAGAGAGAGAGAGAGAGAGAGAGAGAGAGAGAGCATGGATCTTACCAACGACATTCTGATACTGATCCACAATTGAGAGGAGCCCATCTCTTGCTTCATCGAACCGATTGTATACCTGGTAGTGCACTTCCCACACAATCGATTACACTTCAAACAAGGAAATCCACGGGAAGAATAATCCACACTTTCACCACTTCGTTGCATACTCCATTGAATTTTCAAAAAAGTGTCAAGATTTCATATCACACAATGGAAAAATCCCCACAATTCGAAATTTCTCTTGAACACAAATCAATGGCAAAAACGTGCTCATAATTGGCTCTTATACCAATATAAAGTCCTCAATCCAAGGATCCTACTCTAAGCATGCCAATCACAAGCAACACAAGGGAACCTAATGGTGGACAAACCAACCCAACCAAATCTAGATCGAACGGATCTAGCCCCCAAGCTATGGATCAATCACAAAGAGGAGTATGGCATCACACCAGCAACATCCTGCCACCGGTCATGCTATCAAGCATACACTAGTGAGATCCCAATAGGTATACTTAAACCGTCCAAGGCCCATGCACCACTAGTAGTGCACTGTGACACCTCACTAGACACCTCTGAAGCCTATCTGGACTACGTCATCCAGTTCACTGATAGACCCATAGAAATCCACTATCAAGTGTTTAGGCCTACAACCATTAACTATGACCATCTACACATAAGGGCCCCAATTCTCTTATAGTCACAATTAACTTATGGGTTGTTGGTCTATTGGTCCCTAGCGTGGACATGCTACCCGAGACCAGTCATGGGCATGACAGTTAGGGATTCAGGGACATGATTGTTTCCATTCAAGCTGTTGATGCGCTCCATTCAAGCTGATGAAATGCACCATCTGACTTGGAAGTCGACAATGGTTGGCTGTGAAGTCGTTGGCTAGTCTTGTGGATTGATGCATACTTGAATGAGAGCTATTGATCTTGTTTGAACCTCTGCAATGCTTACTATTGTTTGGGAGCAGATGACGTAAACCTAATGTTGGAGCGTTGGCGGCCACGATGTAATCCACCTCCTTCTCTTCCAGCATTTGATCTTGGTGAAGAGGAGCGCTTGCTGGTGAAGAGGGCCTTGGAAGCTGGTGGTTGGCTCGATGTGCGAGCTTGCGATGAGGGTTGGCTCGATGTGGGAGCTCGAGCTATAGCTATTGTAAAACGGCTGTTGCAGCCATGAGAGATTTGAAACCCTTTTTAGGGTTTGTTGGAAGGGCGGGGGGGGGGGGGGGGGGGGGCTTTATTGGCTTAGCATGAGGTTTTTTTACTTTTTGCTTTTCTCTAGTTGCATGGTAAACCCTGTCGATTGCATGTCTCAGTTGGTTCACTAAGTTGTGCATGTCTGTAACCATGTGTTGCATGACAAATGACCAAGGTTTTTTTAGGGCTTGACATTTGGTAAATTTAAAAGTTGGTCCCCAAAAGTGGATTTGGAATCAACTCAGCAAATTTAAATTACTAATTCCCAACAAGAGAAATTTCGGTTTCTGGGTGCTCGGTTGTCAATGCTGTAACCTTGGCTATTGGTTATTGCTTCCCGATTTTGGTAGGAGAAATTTGGATTTTTTTCTTATCAATTGGACAGCTTTTCTAAACCCAGGTTTTGTGGAACTTTGGTACCGTTGTTTTTGTGTCAAGCTGTAATAATCGGTCTAAATTTTTGCTAAACAATCTTGACAAAATGATGGTAGTGGTTTAGTTCTCCAGACAAGTGCCTTGTATGTGGAAATTTAATTTCCTGGTATTGTGCTTTTTATCGATTTAACTCTGGAGTAGGAATATTCCCAGTTAAATGAATTAAATGATATTTTTGGCTCTTCCTTTTGGACTTGGTGGTGCATCAATAGGCTTAACTTAAATGATTTGGATCTTTAAGATTGGGCAAACTTAAGCTTTTGAGATACTTGTTAAAGTGAATAAATGGTAATCGTCATAATATTTGGAGGTAGCTCTATATTCAATAAAAAATAAGAGTATCAAATATTGTAAAAGAGTACTCGGATCCAAATTTTATTGAATTTTCATTAGCTCAGGCAACTTTAACGAAGTAATACAAGCTAGTGTAGTAAAAAAGGAAGTAGCTTAGCATTTATTTGTGTCAAAGGAGTTTTCTGGGGTCTTTGCTAATGAAATTTTTCGGGTGACTGTAAAATCTAAGGGAGGAAGAAAATAAGACACCTGTTTAGATAAATGTGATTGTGTTTTGTAATTTGGATTGGTTAATAATCCTTGTATGGAAATTGCATAGCACTGGTTTTCATTAAGTTGAATTTATTTTATCTATAGGACCATGAGTTGACCCTTTATGTTATTGAAAATTGTGTCATGGAGCAAGAATGGACACTGGGTTCACATTTGTAATATAAAGAACCTTATTCCTAAGAGTTGTGACTCTCAAATGGTAGAAATTCGGGATGGATAGTACCAACCAGATGGGTTGTTTTATGTGACGGAAATACCATGTGCAGATTCTTGTTAAATCACAATTTTGGCAATGGATTATTGTGATCCATTAAGAGCAGATATGGGGGTACTCCAGTACTTGGTGGAATAGATATGTGCATATCTGGTATTGGAAATCTGGATAGAGTTTTTAGATCTTTGGATTATCAGATAATGCGGTTAAAAATCTTCTTGAAGGAACTAAATTCCTTGTACCTTTTTGAATATAGATATTAAATATCTATTGATATATATTTCAACTATTCTGAATTTTTTCTTTTAGTTTTAAAGAATAAACTTAGGTCATTATCTAAGTCCATACACTCATCTGAATCTAATTCTAAGTGTAATCATAACTGTGAAAACTTAAGGAAATGGAGAATTCAATAGTTGGAGGTATTTTTCTGGAAATGGTTGATGATTGGACCCTATATTGGATATAGGATGGTCAGATAGCCTTTTTGATTTTTTGATGGTTGGATCTAAAAGCAAAGGACTTTCTTGGAGAGAAAACTGATGGTATGGGATGTCAGGGATTTCAAAGGGGGAATTCTTGTGTGAGAATGATCTGTAGACCAGTGGTTAGTATTTACATTATTGGTAATGCTAACAGTTGAAACCATTGGTAAATTTTGTTTAGGGTATTTGGAGAGGCTATGAGATATAGATCCGGATCCCTCAATGGTATTTCATAAATTCCAAATCGGAAACCCTTACAAGCTATTTCTCTTTTAATTTAAACCTCTACTTTTTAGGAATTTCTTAAATACAAGATAATTGGATTGAGATTCATATAATTCCTTCTATTGTAGAACTAGGTTTTGAAGGACTGTTAAAGTTATATGAATTTAAGATTTCATTTCAGTTTTGTGAATATAGCTCAGAATCAATTGATGTTTCAGTTGATTGAGTGGAATCTTGACTTTCTGAACCCAATTGATTATCTCTATTTGATAGTTGATTATTGAGAGTAATGTTTCTATCACTCGGAATGAGATATTTTATGATTTTGAGAAAAAAGCCCGGGGTGTAATAGTATTTGATACTTATTACTGATTTTTCAAATCTTTGATATCTTATACGTTGTCAATTGAGAACTTTTTAATCGAAATTACAGAATTTCTTTTAAAAGGGGGAGAAGAAAATGATAGGAATAAGTCTTTTATGGGATCAACCAGTTGCATAGATTTCTTTTGTGGAATCCAGTTTGTGTGCAATGGTGGAACTATCCAGTGGAATAGAGGAAATTTCTAGTGATTATTTTGAATAATCTAGAACTAGGGTAGTTTTGGGAGTTTTGAGATATTCATTAATATGGGAAGTAGTGGTAAGGATTAAAATAAGATTCACTGATTGGATACCAAGTACCATTTAGTTATGGATTGGATCAGAGGAATAAAGCTTAATCTTAATTTTATGTCCAAAGATGTTTGTATAAGTCAGCCTAATTTTGGTTTGTGCACTAAGATCTGAAGTAGGTTGATTGATTGAAGGAATTTGGTTGATAAAAGTATGATGGTTGGAAAACTTGTGATGTGGAATTATTCACTTCAGAGATTTCCCAGATATGTTATTTACTCAAGAGAAATAGAATCTTAGCTGAGTTACAAGATTCTCAGTGAAGATATGTGAGTAACATATGCAGATTTTGGAGGAATCTGTCAGATATGGACACTAAGCGGAATATGGCTGTAACAGTATTGATTAGTAAAAGAAGCCAAGACAATGCTATCTTCCGAATTTGACATGATTGATCTGGGCAAAGCTCATTACTGTCTAGGTATTCAAATCCAAAGAGACAAAAAACAGAAGTTGATTTACATTACTCAGCAAAGATACATTCATAATGTTATAATACGATGAATTGGAAATTAGCTCTCTCACCGCTAAGATGCATGAGTATCCTTATCATTCGATAATAGGATCTCTTATGTACGTGATGATCTATACCGAACTAGACATAGCTTTTGTAGTCAATTTCTTAAGTCAGTTCATGACTAGATCCTGGTATTACACATTGGAAGGCTCTTTTCAGAGTCTTGAGATATCGTTGAGTTACTATGGACTTTTGCATTTGCTATGGAGTAGTCGACAACGACAAACTCAATATTCTCAATGGTTATTTAGATGCAACTTGGGAAGGAGATGTAGACAGTCATAAATCCACCTCTGGATTTACATTCTTCCTCAAGAATGGTCCTATTTTATGGAACAATCGCAAGCAAACTTCGATAGCTCTATCTTCCACTGAATCAAAGCTCAAGCTACTAAGGAAGCAATATGGTTGACAAACTTATTTTTAGATGTTAGTTTGAAACAATATGCTTTGACAACTTTATTTTGTGATAATCAAAGTGCCATTGCTTTATCAGTCAATCCTACATTTCATTCTAAGAGCAAGCACTTTGAAATTAAGAATCATTATGTCAGAGGCAAAGTTTTTGACAAAGAGGTGAACTTGCAGTACTGTCGAATGCAAGATATGACAAAGAATATTCACTAAAGCATTAAGCTTGGATGCACACAAAAAAATTTGTGCAGAACTAAGTTTGAAGGTCAAAGCAATAATCGATTCAGATTAGTGTTGGTGTAAAGACCACTAGGGAAAACCCCTAAGATGAGGACAAGAAAACACAATAGGAGACACTGTGGAGCAAAACCACCCAACCAAAACTAGATCAATCATAGATTTAGCCCCCAAGCCATGCCATGTGATAGCAAGAGGAGAAGAGAGAAACTGATAACCTAAATCCCGACAGGAGAATCCCTACCCCAATATATAGAGAGTAGATTCATGTGCATAAACCCATGCAATCCTCATGCAAGTCAACTATAATTAGGCACACCTCTTCATGCAGTCCTCCTACCTATATCTGTCACACGTACATGCACTACTCCATATGACTTAATTAGAGTGTCTGGATCCTCTCAAGTCTATTAGTCACAAAATGGCCTTGACGTGGAATTAAATGTTGGTGTGACCAATAATCTCGAGCACTAGAGGGCCAATCAACCATATTAGGACTATTCCATGTCCTTAGCTAAATATGACCGTAGCAATTGGATTATTCTACTATTAGAGTGATTTAGCTGAATAGTCGATCCTTAATCTTCATCCACATTATTATCTAGTTCTGCAGTTTTATTCATGTTTCTACACAGTCTGTAGAAGTACTCAGAAATCGCTCAACATACGGCTCCGACATATCGGACATCATCATCTAACCTTCCCTCCATATTTGAACACGTCGTGCACCTCAACATACAAAGATACTATCCCTTATAGTTTGAGACATCAATAGATTGATTTTAAATAAAAAAAAAAAAGAAGTGGTGAAATTACAATAGGGATGGGAGATGTTATAGACATAAGAAATCAAGATAACACATTTCTAAACAAAAAGTGAAATCACTTGAAAATTGAAAACTGTTGGTTGGGCATGCTTCGCAATTTCTAAAAACTTATTTTGGTGATGAAACAATCTATTAAATGAATTGATAAAAGATGTATATTCTTTACAATAGAATTACCTTTGACATAATTTACTAGGGCAATTTTATGCAAGAGATACCGTAACTCCAACACAACAACTGACTACCTTAACATCAATATGCAAATGAAATTCATATTATACATATCACAACTAGTTACAGATCATGTTATCTCGTATTGAGCTCTTAAAGAAACTTCTAAACTATTTCCTGGAAGGTATGAGTGGCAGAGAGAAAATTAAATTCCCTCCAGTTAGGATTTAAAATTTAAAACTCTTATATAAAGTGTTTTTGAATTTTAAGTGGGAAAACCATGTAGGTAAGAGAGAAAAGCTTTTCTAATGCAAGTGTAGAATGTTAATTGGACCTTGTATTTTTGGAGAAGCGGTACGTCTGTCGTTGTCCACTTGTTTGGTAGCGAAGCAGGGTAAAACTAAACGAAGGAGCATCCATGAGAGAGAGAGAGAGAGAGAGAGAGAGAGAGAGAGAGAGAGAGAGAGAGAGAGAGAGAGAGAGAGAGAGAGAGAGAGAGAGAGTCCAATTTTAACACTTACAAAACCATTTTTTTGAACTTGTCAATTTAGTTGTTGGGGCATTGAAACCCTTGACATCTAGAGAGCATGGTTGATACATAAACCACTAAGTAAAAGGCATCAAGAGGTAATGCGATGCTATAAACAAGGTGATCCCACTGAATATCTTTGTTGTGCACATCAAAAGTTGAATTTTTTTTCTTACAACATAAAACAAGGCGATCGATACATCGTGAGAAACATTGCCTTATGCATGGGGCATTCAAATTAATTTTAAATTATAAAAAGAAAAAACTAAGATTGCATCCTAGAAAAATTAATGATTTAAAAAGAAAAGGACCCTCGCTTTAAACTCATATAGAGGTGACACCTCAATTGAATCTTGTTCCTATACACAAGACATTAAAAAAAAACAAAGATTGCATTTAAAATAATCAAAATATAGAATAAATAACTTGCTTTTATACTGAAACTCATCCAGGAGTGACACTTTAACTTCTAACAAGTTATCACAATAGCTTACAACTTTTGTGGCAAAGCTAAAAATATTTGATTTGATTTACAATGATTTGTGCCGGTCAAACTCACACTGCAAAGACACATTCGCAATAAAAAAAAGAGGTTGCATTTCTCTTTTGTAGCTCGAACTCACCTATAAACTAACACATGATTTTTAAGAAAGTGAACAAAAGTCTTTACTTTCCACTATGGTGACAAAGCTAAAAAAATAAGAAAAAAAAGGACCAAAGAGAAGCTCTATTGCAATAAAGGTTTTTTTATTCTTTTTGAAAAGTAATATAGCTAGTCTGTGAGGAGATAGATCAGCCGCGTAGATAATATGAAAAATATCTCATCCTTCGAAGGTCTGTGTCTGTTGTGCATGATGGATGATCTAGGAAGTTTCTGTTGTTGTTGCTCGGATCATGCAACCAGCTTCCTCCAATCAATTATCACACTAACCAACTGTTGCTCAAGAGTCAAAACTGATAACCCATCAAATATGGAAGCCTATACTTACTCAGAATGCACCAGATTAGTAGTACCTGCTTCTCTTTTGCTGAACAAAGCATCAAGCGTTGGTGTAGTTACTGCTAGTTACTGAGATCTAGAGTGCATCAGGTCAGCAGTACCTCTTTCGGTTATTGAACTATGATGACACCTGGTGTTGGTCCCCGATTTGTACTTGATGGCAATTCTAGATTACAAACGGAGCTAGTATTGCCTAATTATCAAGTGTTGGCATGAATACAAGAGCTGTGGTAGTCTTAAAGTTCTGATTTGGCTGGTGAATCAGGCTGGAAGATCGCTCATCTCTAGTTTCTTTGAATGCTTACCAATATCTGTTGTAACACCTTGGCATTGTGAAATAATAAGCAGTGGGGGAGGCATGTGCCATGGAAGTGGGATGGGCAGCAGGGCTAGCTGCATCTTTCCTGGTCAGTTGGACAGCGGCAGCGTACTGTTATTGGTATGTGCGATGGCTGCCTAAAGGAGCTCCTCGGCTGCTGGCAAGTATTCCAGTCTTTGCTACTTACTCAATCCTGCCTCTGGTTTTCAGCAGGGAAACCCATATATTAGGGGTAGCCCTCAATTTTTGTATCTTCACATGGATGGGCTCCTTCAAGGTGCTGCTACTGTGCTGGGATCGGGGCCCCGCATGCGATCCGTGGGTGTTAGCATCCTTTCTGAGGTTTGCTGTTGTCATGAGCTTCCCTGCGCACATCCGCAGAGAAGGGAGGGTGGTGAAGAAGCATGTGCCTGTTGGTTCACCCTGGCTCCATCGTTTGATGAAAGCTGAGACATGGTCGATGCTCATAGTGCGCTCGGTTCTGAAGCTCATGCTGTTGGTAGCGCTTTGCTTGCGGGCGCTGCCATTCCGTGATGCCCTGCCACAGATTGCCATCTATGCTCTCTACACAATTCTGCTGTATCTGTTCGTGACAATTGTGTTGGAGACATTCGCCGCTATAGCCAATTCCCTGTTTGGAATAATTGTCGAGCCGCATTTTGACAACCCCCTTGCAGCAGCTTCATTAGAAGAATTTTGGGCTCGCAGATGGAACCTTCTGGTGAGTAATTCACTGCGAGAAGTGGTTTATCAGCCTGTGCTTGCAGCGCTTAAAGATAGGACCAGAAAACATGTTCTAAAGACATCTGAAGAACAGCCAGGCAACCACAGCAGAGCAACCAATGATGCACTAAAGCAATCCCTACATCGAAGGTCAAGTAACGGGGTTGAAAGATCATTTCCAGAAGGCCGACATGGCCTTGAGAAAGAGGAGCAAAACTATGGGGTGGCAAAGTTCTGGGCGATGCTTGCAACGTTTTTTGCCTCAGGCATAGCCCATGAGCTTGCTGTCTATTACTTGACCTTGCAAGTGACGGGTGAGATGACAGCATTTTTCACCCTCCACGGGCTTGCCACCGGATTGGAGGCAGCTTGGAGTTCGTATGCTCCGAAAACAAGGCCTCCAAAGATAATCTGCAGGTTTCTTACTCTGGGGTTTTGTTTTATCACAGCTTGTTGGCTATTTTGGCCTCCAGTTGCACGAGGAGCTGACCTGGAGGTGATTGCTGAAATGCAGAGTTTTATCCAATTGTTTCAGTTCAAATTTGTTTCAGGATGATTACATAATTATTGGCAATTTTCTGTGTTGATAGTGATAAACAGCAACACAGACGCAGAAAGATTAAGATACACAGAAAGATATAAAAATTGAAGAACACACTTAACCACGAGATTACTCTATCCTTGTGAATGAATCAGAATGCTCCTATGACATTAGCTTTTTACTGCCTCCCATCAGAGAACTGTTCTGAATTTAACAATACAGAACCTCATACGTTCTGTTTTGTCTCACCAGCCGAAACTGCTACTGTCACAGTAATATACAAGGGCAATTTGTTGCAGTATTGGTTTTTCTCTAATGAAGTGATGATTTTCAACGTGTTTAGATTGAGCATGGAATACAGGGTTCTTGGCCAGAGCAATGGAATCCTAAGAGCAAGAGCATTGGAGCTTTAATTTGAGATCCGTGGGATTGTTGTGTGCAGATCTATTTGAACGTTTTTTAATCTTTGATTATTGAGGTTTGAGACTAAGTTTAGTTGTCCTTTTCTATGCTTGACCTTTGAGCCCAATGTTCTTGCCCTTTGGGCTGACTACCTTGCCCTTTGAGGACTACATTGTCTCTCATATTGAAAACAATCTGAATGTTGTAGATTGTCTACTAGTTTTGGGTACACTTGTACCAATTGTAGATTGTTTACTAGTTTAGAATCTCATACCCAAGTAGGTTAATGCAAAAAACAACCTCATAAGCATACATGGTGTAAGACTTTCATTGAAAGTTAACCACAAGACAATCATATATCTTCAAATTTTAATCTTTGAAATCATGTAATTGAAAGCACATTACCAATTGGATGTGAAAAAAAATGTCAATTCCCATTTGCTTAGTCAAAAACAATCTCTCTCTCTCTCTCTCTCTCTCTCTCTCTCTCTCTCTCTCTCTCTCTCTCTCTCTCTCTCTCTCTCTCTCTCTCTCTCTCTCTCTCTCACACACACACACACACACACACATTTAATATGAGCTTAACATAGCTAAGTGTGGACTATTCAAGATCACATGGGACTAATTTAGACTAATGAAATCATATCATACTTTATTTTACCTTATGAGATCCTTACTTTGTATATATCTGCCTAGACTGAAATATGCAAACACACTACAGTTGTTATCATGTATTTTTATAGGTGTGCAGAAGAGCGACTAACACATCTATTATCTTAAATATTTGAAGATAAACCTAACAATCAAAACCATCTCCATGAATAATTTGGAGAAGCCCAATATTTCCACCTTCGTTTGGGTAACTTCACAATTTTTTAATAATGGTATCAAAGCCTAGGTTACAAAACCCAGGTCATCCCTATTAAAGCCAGCTCCTTAGTTCAAATATCTCTGAAGATTGAGTGAAAAGTTCAATGGAGATGATTTCCATATGTGGGAGTGTTGGATTTCTATCCACCCCATCCACATTCCCTACTAATCTAGATCCATTCATTAAGTTGTTGTAAATATTTGCACAGTCGCATACTCTACATGTTCGTTTCTAGATCAGTTCGAGCTAAAAAAGAGAAATGCAACCTCTTTTTTTTATTGCTAATGTGTCTTTGTCGTGTGAGTTTGACCAGCACAAATCATTGTAAATCAAATCAAATATTTTTAGCTTTGCCACAAAAGTGGAAGTTATTGTGATAACTTGTTAGAAGTTAAAGTGTCACTCTGAGATGAGTTTCAGTATAAAAGCAAGTTATTTATTCTATATCTTGATTATTTTAAATGCAATCTTTGTTTTGTTTTTTTTAATGTCTTGTGTATAGGAACAAGATTCAATTGAGGTGTCACCTCTATATGAGTTTAAAGTGAGGGTCCTTTTCTTTTTAAATCATTAATTTTTCTAGGATGCAATCTTTGTTTTTTTTTTTTCATATATAATTTAAAATTGATTTGAATGCCCCATGCATAAGGCAATGTTTCTCACGATGTATCGATCGCCTTGTCTTATGTTGTAAGAAAAAAAAATTCAACTTTTGATGTGCACAACAAAGATATTCAGTGGGATCACCTTGTTTATAGCATCGCATTACCTCTTGATGCCTTTTACTTAGTGGTTTATGTAACTTAATTTTCCCTCTCCCACTCATACCTTCCAAGAAACCACACTGCATGACACTATAAAAGCATCCAGTTCCAAGGTTTTTTATTTACAGCACCGTGAAGAGTTCGTTTTTCTCTTACATGCTGAAAGTGTGCCCTACCAGTTCGCTGATCAACAAGACACTGTTATACGATAAGCATTTTTTTTCTTTTTGCATTGCTATCCCAGCGCTCTACTCTCATGATTTCAAGTATGCAGTATGATACTTCTTTGGTAACCCATAGCTATTGCTAAAGCTTGCTCACCACACTAAGTTATGAATGAGTCTTTTAAGTTTTGAAGTATGGAAGTCCAGCGATGGACAATTCTACTGCATTTCAGATTGTGGAAACTCATCCATCCTGTGCCTCACTAAGCAGCGATGGACAATCATTCACTTTGCACACCCCTTCATATGGTTCCATAGGGTCAGGTGGTAGCGATGACCTGTTTGCTACCTTTTCAACTTTAAGATAGCTTTTTCAACCTTTGTTAGACAGTGATGGAGTGACTCCTTCATACACTATTAGTTGGCTTCTTTTGAACATAGAAGATGGTCGTTGTACAGATGGTTCTCTTTCATAATAAGAAAGAATGATTGATAAGGTTGGTTTGGTGTGTCGTCCAGTGATGGAACACTATTAACCTACTTATGCTTCTCTTACTTTACATATAACATCCTAATGTCAGTAGGAGCATCTACTTTCTTTGCTCTGATAGTTTATAAGAGTCAGTAGCTTACTGCCCAGTGATGGACAACAAACATAAGCTATTCTTTTTTATACTTTCTATGTAAGTATCCTCTTTTATTCAACGATGGATGGAAGGATACCTTATAGCTCAAGGCTAGTGATTTTTTATCTTTAAATGTAATGTTACTCTCAATCGTCTTCGCATACTTTCTGTCTCACGATACTAAACTGTCATCGTCTTATAATGTAGCATCGTCTTATTGCTCCGGCCTCTTCTATCTACAGTTTGGTTCACATCCGAACCAAACACTATCTATCTCAAAAAAAGGTATGGTATCAACTGAATCTTTATAAAGCAAGTTATCTAGCACACTCTGAATACTTCCTATAGATGTTTTTCCATAACTCTTTAAAAGCAGTTGTGAGCTAAAAAGTTTATTTTCTGGTTTTTTATGATCCAAAGAAAAAAAATGCTTTCGTATAAACAACAATGGTAGCCTCTCAAGAAGCCACGCCTACAACCATTCAGGTACAATTTCTTAGTAAGCGCAAACCATACACAACTTAAGCAAGCATGGTATGTTTAGTTCCTTATATCTTTAATATATATCACTCTTCAACACAATTCTTTTTTCTATAAAAAGAAATGACATAAGACCACATCTAATCTTTCATGAATATCGAATGAACTTGCCTTGAAATAAATTCCTTTTCAAAAACCAAACAGTAAGGACTCCAATAATACAATCTTGGACATCATAATAATGTGTAAGATTCGTAGTTTTTACAAAAGGATTAGAATGGCACGGATAATACCTAGTATAAACATTGGAATTCTCTTACTAAGAGTTAATCATATCTTTTCGAAGCAGTGTCCTTATACCATGGTTGTTATATGATTCATGTATAACAATCATGGTAATAGTTAATCCTACCCTAATAAGTGTTACTTTAGACCTTTGGTGAGATACAATTGGAAAGCATAGATATGCTCAGGAGTATTGTCATGTGCCAATCTTAGCATTCAAACATCTAATCCATTCATTAACATCAAATCATAATGGAAATACAAGAAATCAAGAAAACTAGTCAAAAATCAAGACGATAGCTAAAAGTAGCAAACCTTCACCAAAATAGACAAAGTAAGGTTTCATTATTCATGATTATTGATCATTCACAAGACTGATTCTAGAGCATGATCATAGCTCTCATGTGATTTTAGGCACATGAACCACTTTCTCCATCAAGAAAGCTCTCCAAGAGAAGCTCCAAGATCTCTTAAAACTCAAAATTACAAAATGAACAATAGCCTCCAAATTTAGCACGACCTCAGCTATTTATAGTGGTCATTTTGCCTCTACTAAAATTTTGGAACCTTATTTAGCTAAATTGGGCCTTACAACCATTATTACAATTCCGTTATTTCAATTATATTGAGGTTGTTCGAACCACTTTATTAACTGTCCTATTGACTAGTTCTAATCTAATTTAGCTCCATGGCTATATTTGGCAATTCATTAGTAAGCTCATGGGCTAATTACATGCAACACATGACACTCCCCCTACTTTAAGCATTTTTGCCCTCAAAAATGAAGACCATGTAGTCCTTTGTTGAGAGCCATGTCTCGTGAATCCTTTGGCAGTAGTCAAAAAGTATTTGGCCACCTTGAATAAGAAACATCTTTTCTTGTATTATTTTTGTCAGTAGCCATCTACCATTTAAATTTTGCCTCAGGTTCAACTTCCAGCTTATTGTTGTAGAATAAGGTTGCAACGAGTTTTCTTCATAGAGAACATTTGATCTACAACTGATCCCATAGAATTAATAAGATCACTGAAGGAGAGACTGATGAAACACAGGAAAGCCTCAAGTTGCATTAGTTCTGTATGGGTTGACAGGATCCAAGCAACAGGACATTCAATAGTCTTCTTCCTCAGTATCTTCCTTGATTGGATAGGCTATCCAATTCCAGATGCGTCTTTTTTTGTCCCTGCATCCGGTGTTATAGCCTTATGCATTGCCCCTTGATGTAGGATAGTGGTATCCATTTCTAACTCCAGAGCATTTATTAGAGCCATGCATCCCACATTCGGATTCATCAAATCCCATGCAGTGAAGGGATCTTTTTGGTCATCTGTACACAAGGAATTTGATGATTTTGAATTCAGTTTCCATGTTAACCTATTTTCCTTGTTGATAGAATTGATGACATCCCCCAACACCAGAATATTCAAGGATTTTGCACCAATTCCTTCCATCAATATCACATTAGATTCATTGATTGGTAGCTCGGTGCAGATTTGCTTCAGATCTTTGGATGGATCTCATATTATTGACTTCATTGAAGCAATGTTGATACCAATTTCATCATCAAAAAGTTCGTTGTTGTATTGGTATTTGAATTTTGCATCAATGTTATATCGCTCGCTTGATCCATGTTCATGAATAATTCCATATAGATCATTATCAATAATATGGTCGTAACCACTTATTTGTGGAGTAGAGCATAATTCTCGGTAGTTGAATTGTACTCCATGATTTAATTGCAGTTGTAGAAGCTTGTTCTGCTCTAAATTCCGCTATATAAGGGCTAAATTCGAGTCATTTGTCACCTTTGCTAGCGAAGCTCTGCCGAAATTTACTCTAAAATTACCAAGTTCTCCGTTTGCAACCAAAATTCTTACCAGCTGTCATATGATCATACTGAACCCGATCTGTGCTCTGAACTACACTTCTTATCATCCAACACTCGTTATTCACAATTTTTTGTTGTTTCCACACTCTTTTCCATTTTCCAACATTTTTTCTATTTTTTTGACCGCTAATCATCACTGCTAACATGGCCTCCTCATCCTCTGAAGACTCTGGCGCCAAACAGGTGATCCAGCGTGACATCCCCAAGGCCACACAGATTTGGCCTCTATCCTCTGACGCTCTGATCCAACCATGGCTATAGATAGCCGGTCCACTTCTAGCGGCAATAGGTTTTTACCCGGCGCTCTTCCATTCTGAGATTAACATGGGCCTCGCCCTTCACGCTTATGCCACATGGGACGAGGAAAAGACTCGCTTCCACTTCCTGTACCAAGGTAACACATACAATGTCAACATTAATGCAGACTCGATGGTCGTCGTTGGCATTATGTCCGGTGATTGTCAATCCATCTCCCATCGCCACACCAAAGCTCTAATCAAATCGTTCATCACCCAAACCACACCAAGAATCCCCATCCAGACTAACAATGGTAACCTGATAGAAGCTATCACGGAACCCGTCATTCAGGCGGCTGCGCATCTGTTGAATAACTTTTTGGTTATTTCAACATTTCGCAAGGACATAATCCAGTCTACACTACTGAGTTAGATAGTGGAATCCTTTCTGGAATGCCCTGGTCCCTCCGTTGTGCTATACGATTGGCATAGCTTCCTTATTCGAGAACTAACCAACTCCATCAAACCCAACAACCGTGAGCAAATCACAATAGGCCCCCTGTTGTGTAACTTTGCCTGCGCACTTCTCGAGGCGAAAGTGCACGGTTTTCAACGCTCATCTCTTTTTTTTACCCTCGTGCCACATACCAATTTTTATCCGCCATCTCAAGCATCCACCTCCTCCCAACCTGCAGTTATTAACACAACGACCAGCAAACGAATGCGTGGCGCTGTCTCTACATCCACATCTCCACCTGCTATCCGAAGACGCACCTCTACTACCGCACTAACCAACCCATCAACAACCGCCACTTCTTCTTCCGTGCAACCCCCCACTCCGATTTCTGTTGTCGCTACCTCTCTTCTTGTTCCATCCACATCTGTTTTTGTCTCCATCCCCGTTTCTTTTGTTGATACCACTCCTATTTCTCTTCCAGTATCCACTACTCCATCTATCACCATCGCATCTTCCATCACTCCTGCTGCCACCGTTGCTTCCATTCCATTCAATCCCTCTGATTCTCAATTGTCTCCCGACACTCTGGCGTGGATGCAAGTCATCAATTTTTCACCTCCATGCCAAACGCTTTCTGCTCCATCCTCACCTTCTTCCATATTCCACACCACTCTCCAGTTTCCTCCTGTTCCTCCCATCCTCTCGTTCAGACAAACCGTCCTCACCCATGTTTCCACAGTTGCTTCTCAAACCCCACCCGCTTCGCCAACAAGGTTGCCGAGGGCAACCAACCGTTGCCTGATGATGCATTTGTCCAAATAGTGTTTGCACCATTGCCAGATCGGGCTGATCCTACCACCCCAGATGGCATTAGGTCCAATGAGAACCTGATAGAAGACAATGACGACGATACTCCACAAGTCGTCGGGGCCGATACAACAAAAGCCCCTACCAGTGCCAGTGTACCGGCTGCTCCCACACATCTAACGACGGCTTACCAAAATCTGGAAAAATACATCCTGAATGCGGTAGCGGCCAAAGCCATTCTGGAAAGCAGGCTACTACACCTGGCGACGAGTAACACACGGCTGCGAGCAGACCTCACCAAGCTGCAGCAAGAGCTAATTTTGGCTCAGCAACACGGATAAGCAGGGCACCAGGAGATTGCCAAGCTGCAACAGAAGGAGGAGGGCCTCAAGAAATATATCCAAAGCCTCTCCAAAGCGCTGACTGAGGCCTCCACGAAGGTGCGGGAGCTTCAAGCTGAAGCGTCCCAACGGCTTGCCCCCATCCAGACGCAACTTACCCTTTTAGAAGCAGAGAATACGCGCCTGAGCACGAAGGTCAAAGCACTACAAGATGAAAAGCTTGTCTGGTTAGTTCAAGCTGCACCGGACTCAAGGCCACTTTCTCAATCAGAAATGAATCTTCTACGACGTCAGGTGCAGGCTTATAGCCAGATCCTAAACATCTACCAGGTAGAGTTCAACAAATATCGAGCAAGCGCAATGCACGAGCTCGCCCAGGCCAAGCAAGCTCTCAAGGCCTGCCAGAAATTCATGGAAACGAAGGCCCAACCCACCCCCATGGTAATTCCACCACCACCTACTTTTGACGCTGCACAAGCCAGTACAAGCCAAGACCAGAGCCAACATGCAGCAGGGAGATTTCAACAAGATCAAGGGTCCGAAGGCCAAAACAAAGGGCAGACGGATACGGCTGCTGAGACGCGAGACCAGGGCCAAGGCGCAACTACCAGCCAAAGCCAAGCCACATCATCCAGAGGTTCATGCACGATATCTGCCAGCCGGGCCTTCCGAAGACCGAAGTCCGTGGAGGAGAACATCAATGAATTTTTATCAAAGTATCCCCACGAGTCATCAAGAGGTGGCTGGCAGATATCATTTTATGCTCAGACAATCAAGGGCAACGAACTACAAGTACTACCTGCCCTCCAACCACAACCAGAGTGGCGTCAGCAGTTGTTCGAAAGAGACCCTACGGCCATCAGGGCCTACATGACGAGTCCACAACAATTACGGGTGAACGTGCACTTCCTGCCATGTCCACAAAGATCCAAATGGGCGGAATGCGGCACCCCTCTGGACAAGATCAGACTTCAGAATCTCAATTGGCTGGTCATACAATCAGAATATGGGCGGACTACGGATGTAGACGCCAGAAGGGCTCTCACCGCATTCGCCAACCAATACATCAATTGCCCTGATCCCACAGTCCGCGCGACAGCCACTTACGCCCGAGACTTAGAACATCTGATGGGGATCGAAACTAAATGGGACAATTTTCTCCCATCCATATTCTTTGATGTTCATAAGGTGCTACCTTCAGACAAAATTGAAGATCAGCTGCCAATAGCTCGTTCTATTACCGAGCTGCGCTTCAGGGTGATCCATGGACACGCCGATTCCAAACATGGGTCGACCAAGATTGGCTGCGGGGGGATCACAAGTCTCTTCACACGCCAAAAGACTTGAAGAAATTGGACCGCCTCAACTTTATGGAGGACGTCACTACTTACCTCATCCAACAAAGGCGGGCGAAGAAAACGCTCTATTAAACCGGCAGAGTGCCGAGGGACCGACACTACTTCAGGCTGTGGGTCCTGTTGGGGGTATTCCCAACAAAGTGTAAATAAATAAAATCATTCAATAAAATGTGTTACGAGGGCATGGCATCCTGCACGCGTAAGCCCATGGCCCAATGAGCACACAAGTAAAGTTGTAAATAAAATAAACTTGACTTGGGCCTTGGAATTAAAATAAAACTAGAGGCCCAAAGTCATTTTTAAACTACGAGATTATTTTTTAGAGTTGGGTCCAAATTGGGACTCACATGAATCTTGTGATTACCAATGTACTTTTTGTGTATCCTTGGATCAAGTTGGGTCCAAGATGAATGGATAGGATCAGTGTGAATATTAGCCAATAGGATTGAGGGGCAAGGGCCTTCCCCAATTTATAAAAAGGCACCATTTGTACATTATTTTCATGCTTAATGAGGAGAAAACTCTACCAATTTTGGAAGAGAAGCATCCTCATTTGCAATTCAATTTGCTATTGCTCTTGTTGTTTTCTATTGCTTTCAAGTTCATGCTTTTTTGGTTTCAATAGTTTATGTTTCTCCTTTAGCAACTACAATGTGCATTTGAGCTAACCTCCACCCTCCCTCTATCTCTCTCTTCTATCTTCTTTCCCCTCCATCTTATCTAATCATCCCCTTTCTTTCACCTACAATCATGATGAATGTTAGTGTAGAGGAGTAGAGTTAAGGGAGAGTAGTGTTAGTGGTGAGTAGAGTTAAGGGAGAAAGTAGGAAACTAACTAAAAATGGCATCTATGCATAGTTAGGTACCTATCCAGTGATCTAATTCTTGTTGACAAGTGGGAGGGCTATACTACGCGAGATCTTCGACCTTACAATGCTCACGTTTTATGTAGACTTTTTGGTATTGTAGACAAACTCTTTCATGATATCACTTTCGGCAAGTCTTATTTACCAAGTGTTAAATGTGACTGGTATTTTCCTTATGATGTTTTTTGCCAATTTGATATAGAAAACCTTCATTCTCGTCAATGTCGTACTTTCAATCGTTTCAAAAAATTTATCTTGAAAAAAATTGGCCATGTCGTATGCACAGATTGTAATATTGTTAGGAGTTCTTTCTTAATAAAATCATTGGAAAAAGGCCTACACCATATTAATCTAAGGCAAGCTAATTTGAATGAAGTTGCTTTGGAACTCTACGACGGTTGGTTAAAACTTATGGAACTCCTACCTTCTTATGCATCTTTAGACGAAACTACAAAAAAGGAACATGTTGCTTTTTGTAGAAATATCGCATTGAGTTATATTAGAAAGGATAAATAACTTCATGGAAATACTGAAACACTTTCTAAGAATAGGATTGCCAATGACGAACTGCAATGGCTTACCAACTTTCTTTACGTTAATGGTATCGATAAAGCACAACATAACCTCTGTTTTATGTGTAAATTTCAGTGCACGGAAATTGGCCATAAAAAGACTCAACAGTCTTGATTTTACTCCTTTTTTCAATGTTCAATCTAACTTTGTCAAGGATCCCCTGTCATACATAATGGACATTACCAGAAATCTTCTTGGAAAATAATTCTCTACCTTACCTCCTCTACGTCTTTAAAGCCCACAAAGATTCATTAAGATGGACTACCAATGCTCACGATTGCTGCTTTACCAAGCCTGCCATATTTTTCACAAGTTTGGTCTAGTACACAACATTGCATACATCAAAGATTCTATTAGTGAATGATAAGGGTACTTCGCTATGTCGAGTACTTCACTATCAGAATCAGCACAAATAAGTTTAGTCAATACTATGCTTGGATCCATTGGAGAATCAATTGGCTTGCAATCAGACATATGAAACTTTTCTAAAATGCCTTTTAGATATGCCTGCTAGCTAAGATAGATCTTCTTCTGAAGTCTATTTCTAGTAATGTGAATTCCTAGCAAAGAATGGACAGCTCCTAAATCAGTCATGGCAAATTCCTTTGGCAGATCAATCTTAGTAGTGTGCAGAAGAGAAGTGTCATTAGATAAGATAAATGCATCATCTGCAAAATGAGATGCAAACACTAATAGAACTTGATCAAACTTGGATGAAATGATAAAATATTGTTGTTGTCCGTACAAAACCAGCAAGCTACTGTATTTCACACGTGTGGATCCGAAAATAGCAAATATAGACCATTCTACACATAGAATTGCATGCAATCACCAATATAGTGCCCAATGGATAGTAGAATCCAAGAGAACCATGTATAAGCATGAAATGAGATAGAGAAGAGAGAAGATCACTCTCTCCATGAGTTACATCCTTTTATAACAAGTCCAAACCCTATTGGCCACTTGGCTTTCCCTACAAAATGCTAACCTTACTATTTTTGGGTCTAGATTCAATGTACCCAACTATTCAAATTTGAATCTCCTAAAACTCGCCTCCAAACTTTCCCACACTTTCAAAAAGTGTTTATTCAAATGAAATTTAGACTAATGAACTTTGAAAAGTCAATCTCTAAGTCTAAAAACAAAGTTGGCCTCAATATTCCAAATATGGAAATATAGCAAATATGATGAAACTAGTTGAATCCTTCACACAAACTAAGGTAAGCTTGTTGTCAATCTTTTGGCTTAATGATCGTGGCCTTAGAAAGAACATTGAAAGTAACTACAATTGGGAGGTGCCTCAAGAGCATTCTGGATCAACGCTTCATGTATGTTACTCTAACTCGCTTGTATTGAATAGTCTCTGGACACAGCGAACAGCCACCTACTGTCTAATTGCAATATGTCACATTTTGTTCATACTTTTTTGCATAACCTATGGGGCGCTAGCCAACGATCTGCTTATGGCCAGTTCATTGCATTTTTGCAAGCACTTTTTGTGGCTACACGCCTAAATATTGATCACGCATAGCATAAAATACAGTCGGCTGCCATCCTGAAATGTGATGGACCTCCTATATACTTGCTATTTTTTTTATAGAAACATGCACCAGTTACATACATTATTATGTTTGATGCTTGATCAATTTTTTGCTCATAAATTATTGCAGAGGGCTGCTCAACAACCTCTCGGTTTGTCTCATAATTACTCTTTGATACTGCTAATGGACATGCTATGTGGTTGCTTATGGAAAATAACAATGCATGCGATTGTTTGTGGCCATAACAAAAAAAGCTTCTATGAGGCACTAAAACTAGTATTAGTTGTGAGCACAAGGATAACCAAAGTGACAATGCTTTTTAGCATGTGTTGGAATTCAACTAATGAACTAATATGGAATGGTTCTTTGGCACATGATGACACTATAACCTCTTGTTACGATGAATCAGGCTTGACTGATCTTATTACCTTTCTTGAAATGAGATAGTCTAGTAAGGAAGCTGCACCACCATCCTTGAGCCCCACAAAAAAAGTTTTTTTTTTTTGGCTGTGTGTGTGTAATTGTGTTTGTGGGGAAGGGGGGGGGGGGGGGAGGGGAGGATTTAGCCTCCCCACACATTCTTTTTTTGAGGGTGTGGGGGAGGGCTACATTCCCCCACCCCTGTCTCCCCCCATTTTTTTTTTTTGGGGGGGGGAGGGAGGTGGGCCTTGGCACAACCCCCCTTTAGATTTTCCACTCCCTCGACAACATGGACGGGGGGGGGGGGGGGGCGGGGGCACGCGCAATGCGTCGTCTCGCAAAAAAAATTGAAAATAAAAAGAATGTTGTGCCAGGGGGGGGCGGTGGCTAAGTAGATCATCAATCACCCGCTCTGAGCATCATCCACATGTCCCGACCACAAGTCGCCACCCAAATTGTCGGCCATCCGTCAACGACAAGCTAACCCACTAGTGTGTGTGTGTGTGTGTGTGTGTCTATATATATATATATATATATATATATATATATATATATATATATATATATATATATATATAGAGAGAGAGAGAGAGAGAGAGAGAGAGAGAGAGAGAGAGAGAGAGAGAGAGAGAGAGAGAGAGAGAGAGAGAGAGAGAGAGAGAGAGAAGTAATAAATCCAACATTTCCATGTACATTGGTGAGTTACATTGATACACCTGCTACTCATAAGTACATCAATTTATATTTCTTTCTAAATCACATTCATGACATGACGCTAAGCTCATAGATATCCAAGCACACACTAAGAGCACAAAATATTGACATCATCCCAAAAATGATTGAACTACACGAGCATGTTTGATTTTCAAAATCCCACTGTATGTACACATCTTTTGTTAATGTATGAACACAAAATAGAAAAATTATGTGTAAAAATATAAGCATTCAACATGAGAACTTTTCTTGCTATTTTCAAGGATATGCAAAGGAAATAATTTTGTTTTTGTAACGTCGTACCTTATACATTGGTAGGAGCATTATGGAAAAAGTGGGGGATGTGACATTCTAAAGAGGAAAACCTCGAAAGATATTGAAAATGAGATCATGATTGCATGTGGTGTGGAAGAGTACAGTGGAATATTATCAACAAAGTAATGTGTGTAAAATATTTGGTCAAACGACAAAGGCAAGACATGCACCCTAGTGATATCAGAGCCATCAGACTATTTCTTTAATGAGGGTTGAACGTCAGTGATAAAATTGTTATGGTTTCTACTCAAGTACATTGATGTATTATAGTGGCTACAAACTATTGCACGAAGTCATTAGAGGCCAAATATTTGAGAAACAATACAAAATAAAGTATTACTAATTTTTTTATAATTCAAATTTATATTTGTATGTATATATATTGCCCACTAGAATTTGTGTTTGACAAAGGAGGACATCTTATAAACTATGTAGTTTATCATTTGATTAATACTCTTCAAAAATTTTGTAAATTATCCGAGGGGAAATGGTCAATCAAAGAGTACAAATAAGATGTTGAAATGAATTTTAACCAAGAAAGGGAATAAGGAAAAAAAAAATCATAGCATATGCACTTGGATGGCATTATGGGTGTATTGAGATGCATACAAATTTTCTATTGGTGAACACACCATAATTAGTGGTCTATGGTGTCAAAGCAACTATGGTATTTGAATTTGTAAAACCAATATGTCGACATCCCAACAAGAGTATTTTATTGAGAAACACATTACCAAAAAGTCATGACTTTAATCTGATCAATGTAGTGAAATTGAATTGTTTGCACATTGGTAGTAGTGGAAGATTCTAATCAAGAAGTGCGATAGAGCACATGAGGCCACTAAGAGAATGGAGAAACTCCAAATCATTCATTGATAAGAGAGGTAAGCCTAAGATAGGTTGTCAAAAGATTTCCAAGCATGCGATATCGGACTGGAGCGCGGATGTACAACTGCTAAGAATTCTCTTTAGCTCGTGCGCTTGGATCCGATATTGGTACGGACATGCGATATCGGACTGGAGCGCAGATGTACGACTGATTAGGTTTCTCTTCAGCTAGCGCGCTTGGATCCGATATTGGTACGAATATAAAAAGAGAGAATATAAAACTTTCAGAGGGAATATTCCAGATTTCCTACTTCGGCGCGGCGGCTACGCCGCCTTCTCTTTGCTTAGATTTCGAAACGAGTGATCATTCAAACAGACAGATTTCAGTAATGTTAAAGGTATGAAGCCTCAAAGCTCTAAATGGCAGTACTAGACACTATCTGGTGTGATTTGCAGTACCCCAAACAAACAAATGAGAGAATTCTTGGCACAACTCTCTAACAAACGATACTTTTCACAAAGACTGAAAAAAAATATTGTAAAACATTTTTCACTCGACAGATTTTCAATTTGTTTGATGTTGCCCTGGCCTTTCCGATGCCTTCGGGACTGTGTCTTCGTTCTCCACTAATAACTGTGAGTTCCAAAACATGCAAAATACATCAAGAAGAATTTCTTCCAGTCGTTTTGTCTCTCCAAGCTTTCACCTCCTGTGAAAGACTTTCTCACTTCGTTGCGGAGCCTGTGACAAGCTGTATCCACTGATCAGGCACACAGGACTATCGTAGCTCTGATACCATGTCAACAATAAAAAATGCAACATCAAGCATTCACCATAAACAATCACCAAGTAGGGAGACGGAAGAAGAACACAATATCACACACTAACTTCATACTGAATATAAAATGTACATATAAACCCTGAATTTTGATAGAGAGAGAAAACCTACGAATAGACTAATAGACTAGCCTACGGCTAATTACAACTGGTAACAGCTGTTAACATTAATGTACATCGTAAACAGTAACAATAAAGTTTATCATTGATTTCTAACAAGAACATCAATTGAAGCTGGAAAAAGATGAATCATAGTCTTTAGAAGCTATCCTAGAAGTTAGAGCCAAGAATTCTAGCAATTGGGTTTGTAGAAAGTCAAAAATTGGCAAAAATTGACCAATTTTGGTGAATTTTCGGGGGTGGATTTCTCTGAATCCATAAGAGGATCATTCTGGATTTTTTACAGCATGATTCGTATTCCTTTTCACCTTCCCATCAAGCTATCAGACCTGTGAATTGATGGGTAGAGGCTTATGTTTCAATTCCATCAAGTTTGCGGCAATTTTGACTTCTAGAAATCAAGAATTCATGGTAAAGTTCATTAGGCAAGAAAGAAGTAGTACTGAAAGAACCTTCACACTCACAATTATTCAGGTTAATTTCCAAAGTCTTACCATTGCCTCCTGGGATCTCAATCATATGGGTTGACATTTTCTTCCTTTTTGGACAAAATTTCATCATATGTCTAGGCTTTTTACAAACGAAACATAAGTTCTCTTTCTTAGCCTTTTCCTGGGACATAGATTTCTTAAATCCCTTTCTCTTCGGCTTCCTGGGTTTTGATGTTGCTTGATCTAATTTGTCAAAATATTTTGCTTGGTCTGGACCGCGCTTCTTACCCATCTTGGGTTTCAAAGTGGTTGGAATTTGCGCAAACTGCTTCCTGGATGCCACTACTGTGGAATAATACGCTTTCTCAACGACTTCAGGTTTCTTCTCCTCCTCCTCCCCGCATAAACCTCCGATTGAAAACCGAAATTGGGTGAATACATCAATTTGACTTGATTCAACAGCACCTCCATTTGTTGATCTCTCATCTGATTACAATTATTCATATCATTAAGCACCTTACTCAATTGCTGACAAATCACCATATAAGATGGCACACATGGATTCGCAGCTTGATTTGAAGTTTCTTTGGCCATCTCGATATATCTATCTTGGAAATCACTAATTTAGTTAATATCAAATTAACTCATAGTGAAGTACAGTTGACCAAAAAACTGACTGAAATTGACTCCAGCATGGTCAAATCACTATTTTTAGTCAATTTCATAGATATTCCAAGAAACTGGAAAAAAACTAAAAATTTTGAGTTTTCGCACTTTTATTTTTTTTTTAATTTTATGTTTTTTTTTTTTTAGAAACTCGTAAAAAACCACTGTCAGTTATTAAGCAACCGAAATCAAAAATTTGATTCACTGTTCGATTCTTAACTTTACTACATTAATGTCCATTAGGCTTGCAAGACATGCGACATTAAACTAATTTTTCACAATTATGAAATTTTACATAAAATCAAGTTCTACGGAAATTGTCAGCTATATGTATCTATCAGTTAGAGTACATGCGTATAACCAGTCAAAACAGATCTAAACCACCTATGCATGTCAAAATCACTCTGAGAATCAACATGCAAGCATTCCATGCAAGCATAGTACCACAAAATAGGAAATGGACTTGCATGCAATCAGAACAATCCGAAATTCTACCAATTTTGCTCACAAAATTGCAAAATTTTAGATGATCATGACTTTGGCTACAGGACACCAAATTGGGTGATGTACAGCTCAGTATAGAGGGAGACCTAGTGAACAAGACTCTTGCCACGTTAGCCTGCCACCTAGGATTCACACATGCAAGTTCATAATAGCCAAAAAAAACCTGTAGGAGGGCGCTCTTTTTCAAGCCCAATCTGCCTAAAAATGTGCAAACACTCAACCAAGCCTAAAAGTGATGATCCAAGCAGTCTTAAATGGTCTCTAAGAGCTCCACGAAGCCTTCATATAGATCCTATGAAGCAGTATTGGCTGAGAACCATGAATTCTTGATTTCTAGAAATCAAAATTGCCGCAAACTTGATGGAATTGAAACATAAGCCTCTACCCATCAATTCACAGGTCTGATAGCTTGATGGGAAGGTGAAAAGGAATACAAATCATGCTGTAAAAAATCCAAAATGATCCTCTTATGGATTCAGAGAAATCCACCCCCAAAAATTCACCAAAATTGGTCAATTTTTGCCAATTTTTGACTTCCTACAAACCCGATTGCTGGAATTCTTGGCTCTAACTTCTAGGACAGCTTCTAAAGACTATGATTCATCTTTTTCCAGCTTCAATTGATGTTCTTGTTAGAAATTAATGATAAACTTCATTGTTACTGTTTACGATGTACATTAATGTTGACAGCTGTTACCAGTTGTAATTAGCCATAGGCTAGTCTATTAGTCTATTCGTAGGTTTTCTCTCTCTATCAGGATTCAGGGTTTATATGTACATTTTATATTTAGTATGAAGTTAGTGTGACAGAGTGATATTGTGTTCTTCTTCCGTCTCCCTACTTGGTGATTGTTTATGGTGAATGTTTGATGTTGCATTTCTGATTGTTGACATGGTATCAGAGCTACGATAGTCCTGCGTGCCTGATCAGTGGATACAGCTTGTCACAGGCTCCGCAACAAAGTGAGAAAGTCTTTCACAGGAGGTGAAAGCTTGGAGAGACAAAACGACTGGAAGAAATTCTTCTTGATGTATTTTGCAGGTTTTGGAACTCACAGTTATTAGTGGGGAACGAAGACACAGTCCCGGAGGCATCGGAAAGGCCAGGGCAGCATCAAATAGATTGAAAATCTGTTGAGTGGAAAAGTTTTACAATATTTTTTTTCAGTCTTTGTGAAAAGTATCATTTGTCAAAGAGTTGTGCCAAGAAATCTCTCATTTGTTTGTTTGGGGTACTGTAAATCACACCAGATAGTGTCTAGTACTGCCATTTAGAGCTTTGAGGCTTCATACCTTTCACATTACTGATATCTGTCTATTTGAACGATCACTCATTTCAAAATCTAAGCAAAGAGGAGGCGGCGTAGCCGCCGCGTCGAAGTAGGAAATCTGGAATATTCCCTCTGAAAGTTCTTATATTCTCTCTTTTTATATTCGTACCAATATCGGATCCAAGCGCGCTAGCTGAAGAGAAACCCAAGCAGTCGTACATCTGCGCTCCAGTCCGATATCGCATGTCCGTACCGATATCGGATCCAAGCTCACGAGCTAAAGAGAATTCTTAGCAGTTGTACATCCGCGCTCCAGTCCGATATCGCATGCTCCAATATCGGATCCACGCGCACAAGTTAAAGAGGATCCTGAGCAGTCGTACTTTCGCGCTCCAGTAATGGCAACTCTAAGCGAGAGTGTTCTCAATGAGTCAAGCAAATTGGAAGGAGCTGGCAACTATGCAGTTTGGAAATTTAAACTGAAGAACATTTTGATGGAAAAAGAGCTATGGGAGATCGTGACAGGTGAAGAGACAAGGCCATATTGAAGAAAATCAACGGGCATTTGACAGGAGAAAATGGAAAGCACAGAATGTCATCAACTTATCAGTTAGAGATGCAATTATTCCCTACATTTCGGATTCAGAAGGACCAAAAGAAGCATGGGATACGTTGAAGGCATTGTTTGAGACCACAAACACATCTTGAGTGCTATTCCTGAAGACGAAGCTGCACACATTGCGGATGGATGATGGTGCAACTGTTGTTGATCACCTACTGAAGATCAAAGAGATTCATGACGAATTAGCAGCAGTTGGAGAGTGAGTACAAGATTGTGAGATCATGCAGTTGACATTGAATAGTTTGAGTGAGTCACATCATATGTTTGTGACAAGTATAGCCACACGGAAAAATCTTCCAACCTATGAAGTAGGAAGAACAACGTCAAGAGAACTTGAGTCATCGCAATAGGGGATTTGATCAAGCTCTTGCAGTCAGGGGACATGGTGGTAGATGTTGTGGAAGACACCAATCAAGAAGTGGAAACTCAATCGTGAATCATTCCAACAATTTCAACAACAATCCAATGATGGCCCAAATTGAGGCAATTGGAATAAAGACCGAGGTCAAGGACGCGGCTATTCCAGGCAAAATAAACCTGGAAATTGTAGGTATTGCAACAAACTTGGCCACTGGGAACGTGAATGCTTCAAGAAACAGAAGGAGATGGAACAAAGAAAAGACAAAGGGCAAGTGAGAAATTATGCTGATCAACATCAATTTGATGATTATTATTATGAAAACAATTATACTGATCAACATCAATATGATGATGATCAATATGAAGATGATACAAGTGGGAGCTCAAAATTGTTCATTACAGCATTAATGACAAGTGATGAAACCAAGCATATCTGGTACATTGATAGTGGTGCATCCAAGCACATGACTTCAAGGAAAGAGTGGTTTTCAGAACTCAAGGAAACTCACAATGGTGATGAAGTTGGACAAGTCGATGGCAAATTGCTATCTGTTAAAGGAGTTGGAGTGGTACCAATGAAGTTAGCCAGCAGATAAGCAATGTGCAATATGTACCTGGCTTAGCTAACAATCTACTATTTGTTGGGACGATGGCTGATCAGCAACTCAAAGTTGAGTTTGATAGCAACAAATGTCTTGTCAAAGACATCAAGAATCACTGCAAAGTGATTGCTATAGGAGCTAGAGTCAACTCTAGCTATGGTAAGCAATGCAATTTGTAGAGGCAATCGACTCTACAAATTGAATGCGAGATCTTTTGCTCAAGCTATGGTAAGCACGGTTGATAGTCAAAGTGATCTTTGGCATCAACGATTCGGTCATATTAGTGCTCAAAGTTTACAGATTCTCAAAAGAGATAATTTAGTTATAGGATTGTTTGATATTTCTTTTGAAAGAAAAATTTGTGAAGGTTGCATTTTGGGAAAACAACACAGAGAGAGGTTTCCCAAAAGTGGAGCAAGGAGAGCCAGTGACATCCTAGATCTTGTCCACAGTGATCTATGTGGACCTATGCAAACTAGATCTCTTAGTGGCTACTATTACTTTATCACCTTCATTGATGATTATAGCATATGCATTTGGATTTATTTCATAAGCAAGAAATCAGATGCTTTTGCTAAGTTCAAGGAATTCAAGGCATTAGTTGAAAAGCAAACAGGATGTTGCATCAAAACTTTGAGATCTGATGGAGGTGGTGAGTATTTTTTGACAGAATTTATTGATTTCTGCAATTGATCAAGGGATCAAGAGGCGGACTACAACACCTTATTCACCACAGCAAAATGGAGTGCAGAACGAAAGAACAGATCTATTGTTGAGATGGCCAGGGCGATGCTCAAAAGCAAGGGTCTGCCAAACACCTTTTGGACAGAAGCTTGTAGCACAGCTACGCACATCCTGAATTGGTGTCCTACAAAATCCGTGGAAGGTAAGACACCTCATGAAGCTGTTATTGGAAAGAAACCTAATATTTCTCATTTGAGAGTATTTGGTTGGATGCTTATGCTCATATTTCTGATGAGAAATGAAGGAAATTGGATGCAAAAGATGGGCCAAGGTGATCAATCTGAAGTAATCACTGAACCTTTTGATGAGGGAGCGAAAGTACAGGTCAAGAAGGAAGTGGATTTTGATCCATTGGACAAAGGCCAACCTAATGCTGAACCTTCTACAAGATTAGAGATGAATCTAGCCCTAATGGGATCCATCTTAACGGCTCAAGACCCTAAAACTTTCAACGAAGCAAAGGAACACAAGGAGTGGCGTGCAGCTATGGAAACAGAAATGGAGGCTATATCGAAGAACAAAACTTGGGACTTGGTTGAGCTACTTGATGGTAAGACGCCTATCACATGTAAGTGGATCTACAAGACGAAGTATGGAGCGGATGGGCAACTCAACAAGTACAAGGCACGATTAATTGCAAGAGGTTTTGAGCAGCAAGAAGGTATAGACTTTGAGGAGACCTTCGCACCTATAGCCAAAATGGTAACTATTCATTCTATCATTGCAATTTCTGCTTTCTATAGTTGGAAAAATCTGCTTTTCTTAATGGAGTATTGGATGAAGAGGCATATTTAGAGCAACGTCAAGGGTTTGCTGAGCCAGGAAGAGATCATTTGGTTTGTAAACTCAACAAAGCCATATATGGATTGAAGCAAGCACCACGAGCATGGTACTCTTGCATTGATGAGCACTTCAAGCGAAGGGGAATGGTAAAGAGTGATGCTGATCCTAATCTTTACATTCTAAGGCAAGATTCAGATATAGTGTTCATTGTGTTGTACGTGGATGATTTGATTATTACAAGAAGTAACGAGAGGCTAATTAATGAAATCAAATCAAATCTTTCCAATGCTTTTGACATGAGTGATCTAGGATTGATGCACTACTGTCTTGGCATTGAAGTATGGCAAAAAGAAGACATGGTCTTTCTTACACAAAGCAAATATGCACGAGATTTGCTTTATAAGTTCAATATGTAGGATTGTAAGCCCTTGAGTACACCTATGGATGTCAACATGAAGCTTACTACATATGATGAATCTGAAAAAGTGGATGCTTATTTGTATAGATAGCTGGTGGGTAGTTTGATTTATTTGACACACACACGACCTGATATTTCTTATGATGGTGTTGTTAGTCAATTTATGCAAGATCCTAGTCAAGCACACTGGAAGTCTGCTAAACGTATTCTTAGATACATTCGAGGGACATTGAATTTTGGTTTGAAGTATGATCAACATGAAGCGCCAATGTTGGTAGATTATACAGATGCCGATTGGGCGGGTCATATTGATGATAGAAGATCTACCAGTGGTCATACATTCAGTTATGGTACAGCTGCAATTTCATGGAACAGAAAGAAACAACCTACAATAGCTTTATCATCAACGGAAGCTGAATATCGAGCACTCAACAATGCTACACAAGAAGCGGTATGCTTACGAAGATTGCTTGTGGATTTAGGTCAACCACAGGTGGATGCGACTACTATATCTTGCGACAATTAAAGCTACATTCACCTTGCCAAAAATCCAATTTTACATGCTCGAACCAAGCACATCGAAATACACTATCATTTTATTCCAGAGAAAATTCTTAATAGAGCCATTGATCTTGTTTTTTGTAAGAGGTTTCGTACTCTATAAGGAATAGAATAATGTAATTTTATCATTGAGGGAGAGTGTTAGAAATCAATGATAAACTTCATTGTTACTGTTTACGATGTACATTAATGTTGATAGTTGTTACCAATTGTAATTAGCCGTAGGCTAGTCTATTAGTCTATTCGTAGGTTTTCTCTCTCTATCAGGGTTCAGGGTTTATATGTACATTTTATATTCAGTATGAAATTAGTGTAACAGAGTGATATTGTGTTCTTCTTCCGTCTCCCTACTTGGTGATTGTTTACGGTGAATGCTTGATGTTGCATTTCTGATTGTTGACAGTTCTACAACTCCCTACCATCCAATTTCATGAAAAAGCAAGCAAAAATCATAGATTTGGCCCTTTCTAGGTTTTTTCACCATGACATATTGGAAATTTGATGGCAAGAACATTTTTCTAAACCACGTACAATCCTATTTACAGAATTATAACCATCTTATTGATCTGAACTTGCTGGATTTTGAATTCTACTATCATTTTTGTGTCACAATCATGGAAAACAAGCCAAATTTGGTCACAAAAGAGCCTAGAATCCAAAAACATGGAACCTAAATTTCAACTACTTCAAAGTGAATTAACTTGCTGGAAATTTCAGATCCATAACTAGTTTTGAGTTACACATGCTAAAACTCCAAAAAGACAATCAAAATTGATTTCCTAGCACAATTCTCCATAAACCACAATGAATTTGAGAGAGATATGGATCATGCAAATTGAAATTGGGAAGATCTACCAACTTGCAACCTTGCTCCTCTCCTTGGATGAGAATACTATTTCATCACCACCAAGCTCCAATGAAAAGCACCACCTTTCCAAACTTGTAATCCTTGCTCTGATACCAAGAGCATCCCATTTGTTGCCGTGGTCCTTGTTTCATACGTTTGTTGGGCAAGACCGCTTTATAGGTGCTAATTCATAGTAAAAGTATGCATCTCTCTAGTAGTCAATATATCGCTTCTTATTTAATTTAATTAACTAATTACATCCAATAGAAAAATTACAAGTGTGCAATTTCCTAGGTGGCATCCTTGTCACACAGCTTTGCTCCAATGAGAAACAAGCACATGGAAGGTTACAACATTTGATTGAGATGCAATAAATGAGTCTTCTAGAATGTTCCGCTCTTAGGGCTAGCCTTCTTATTAAGGTTCATGTCATCTCATAACTACCCTTCAGGTTATAGTCCTTCCTTCAGTCACACTTAGGCCTCTTTATCTTCAATATATCTTTGAATAGCTTGACATTGTCGGGTCCATTAGATATTTCTTCAAATTCGGTGATTATTCTCATCAGTTGAGTAGGTTGATTGAGATTTTGCATCACAATATAGTAATTCAAGAAAAATATGCATGTAATAGGGTATTGCACACTCACTTGCAAAGTGTCCTTTGATGCCACAATAGAAGTATTTGAGCTTTGATCTATCTTTCAATTTGCCACTTGAAGAAGCCTCCCCTTGATCTTGCCCTTTAGACCACTTGCCTATGTTTTTGCCCTTGACAGACATAGCCTCCTCTTCAACTTGAGTTGACGTAGATCCACTCGTGTTTGAAGCCTATATTCTTCATTGATCAAGATCTCTTGAAGATCCATCAAACTTGGCAAATTTCTTTGAATAGCAAGACTTTGAACAATGTTAGCATGAGCATCCAACAAACAATTAAGAATCACTTGAACAAGCTCTCCTTCCTTAATACTCTCATCAATGCAAGCTAACTCATCATTCAAAGCTTTCACTCTAAAAACAAAAGTGTTTGGACTCTCTTCACTCTTTTAAAAACAAGAAAAAATGCCTTCTTAGACTCAATACTCTGGAAGTAGACTTGGATTCATAAAGCTTCCCAAGCCTCCAAAGATGATGTGCTCTTACCAACTTCCTTGAGAAGCTCATTGGTAGCATTCATCTTTATCATGTGTAGAGCCCTTTTGGCCCTCTTATCATACCTCACTTGATCTTGTTGAGTTTCTGGCCTCTCCTCCAAACCTACAACAATATCCAAGACATCATTCATCTCAAGAAGTGATTCCATCAACACTTTCCATAATGAATAATTGTTTGAGGTAAGCCTATCATTGGCTTCCAACATGAATCCACATGATGTAGCCATGTAGCAATGATATGATCTTCTCTTTCAACCTATTTCAATGCACAAGGCACTCCTTTGAATACAACAAATTCTTTCAAAAGAAATCACAAAGATTTGAAACTCCTAAATTCTCTTCTAGCACTTCTACCAAGCAAATCAACACATAGAATCATGAAATCTTGATCAACACATAATCTATCCTCAATCTAATGACTCTTGCCACTTTCTAAGATTGAAACACACTCAAGTGAGGTTCAATAACCTCACTATCTAGAGATCCAATCAAAATTAGATTTTGACAAAATCACAAAAAATTGATTATTTCAAAATCTATATGCAAATGCTCAAATCTTGATATGCAATCTTATAGCCACCACTTAGGCTTTCCTAATGATTCAAAAATTGGCCAAATCCAGAATGTGAATTTAAAAATCGGAATTGATCAATATTATAACCCTAAATAGAGTTTAGATCTACAAAAGATCCAATCTACATATGCAACAAACTCGATTTTGGTGTAGAATCCTAGCTAGCATGCTCTAGCATTGATATCTTCTCCAAATCATTGATGGATGTGAATGCCTCCTTCATAACCTGAAACACAAGCTCTAATGCCATGTGAAAGATTTGGGATCAATTCATATCCAAATCATCTAAAGATCTTTGGTTACAAAAACAAGCAATTCACCAATCTTGCCAATGTAGAAAAATCAGCATCTACACACAAAATAAAATGCAAATTCTAATAGATCTTGATCAAACATGAATAAAAACATAAATAGAAGCTATTTTCCATACAGCAATAGTACCCTACTGTATTTCAGATGTGTGGATCAAAAATAGCACTGGAAAACCATTCTACACATAAAATTGCAAGATATCACAAGTAGAGTGCACCAATGGATAGAAGAACCCAAGAGAACCATGTATAAGCATGAATGAGGTAAGAGAGGTAGAAGATCAGCCTTCTCTCATATGTGTACAGCTATATATAAAAGAGCCATAAATTTTCCAAAGTTTGGTTTCCCTCCAAAATGATAAAACCCTAACATAGAGTGACTAGGTTCCATGAACCTTATTCAAATTTTAATCTACTAGTAATTGACTTTCTAGCTTTCAACTCTAAAATGAGTAATTTCAAATGCATTTAGACTAATATGACTATAAAAAGTAAATGTCTAAGTCTAATATGAAATTGGCCTCAATTGTCAAACTAACAGTTGTAGCATTTGACTCAATATTGATCAAACTAGTTGAAATCTCTCACAGCTTGTAACCATAGTAGGCTTAAAATGGTGTTTTGGAGTGGACTACTTTTGTGCTAGAAAAGTTCTACAAGTAGCAAGCTGTAAACATTGCTACAACCCAATCTTTTTTGAGTAACTAAGGATTTGTGAGCATAGTCCTTGTAGAATCCAGTAATGTCCAGTCCTTCCTCTCATCTACTTTGTTCTATTATGGAGTATAAATAGTGGTGTATGCCACAAACAATGGAGTAGTCAAACATTTTGTTTGACATAAACCCTCCTCCTCAATATATGTGAAAGGATTGATCTTACTGTTAGTTTTAGTCTCAACATATTGTTTAAATTCCTTAGAATGATTGAATGCTTTAGATTTGTTCTTAATGAGCATAGTTTTGGTAAATCTTGAAAAATCATCTCTGAAGGTGATATAAAGAAGAGCTAGGGAAGGTGTGCTCATAGGGCCACACACATCACTATGAATGAGTTGTAAAATGGACTTTAGCTCTTGTGGCTTGTACCTTAAAAAATGTGGTTCTAGGCTAGTTTCCTAGTAATCACATCTCACAAAGATGAATTTTGATGTATGTAGTAGAATTAGACAATTGCAAGTCTTTAATCATGCTATTGTGAAAAATGCAAAAATTATGCTTGGTCAAGGCCAAATCTATGTATATAGAATGATTACACATGTGTGGAGCCTATTTTCACATGTGAAATAAATGTACTTGACATGTACCATATTCATATAGGTTGTACATTTGATATAATTCAAGTTCTAGTGGCTAAAAAGGCCAAAATCTAGTTTTCTAGTCATATGACACATGGCAACAATCTATTTATTGCATGAGCCACATCATTAGATTAGGTGTCACATCCAATGTGCAGAGGTCTACTCACACGTGTGAAAAAGGCTGAAGTAGGCGAGTTTTGACTTCTAGAAGATTTCTTACTAGTTCTCCATATAGTAGGAAAATGGACCAAAAGTGCTCAAAATAGAAAGTTTGATCCAAGTGTCAATTTTGCATGATGATTCATCATATGACAAAGCATCCTCACATGTGTGAGATTTTAATAAATTGGACAAGATGCCCTCCTATTTCATGCCTTGGACTCAACGAGAAGACAAGGATACTTGTATGTATAGTGACCTTTACCATTTCTCTAGGAGGAATTGTCTAAGTGAATGGGAAATTGGGAACAATCCATGGTAGATTGATTTTCCAAAAAATCCATGTCCTTCTGTTGAGAAAGAACTTTATAAGTCGCATTCAAGAGGCACTTTGTACCCCCCTGCAGTTGAAGTTGAGGTACATAATATAGAGGTTGAGATGGGATCTGCGCTTGAGACAAGATTGAATGCTATCGTTGTCTCACTTCCCAACAATCTCCCTAGACAACGATTTGCTAAGTCGGATCGTAAGGGCAAAGACCATGCAGGATCTAGTCTATTGGATCTAGGTCCAAGTGCCATCCACTCTGCCCTACTCAATTGCAAGTGGTAGCAAGGTTTGGGCTTTTGTTGTGTTGTTTGCAATAAATAACAATGTTGAATTTTGGGCATGAACGTTTTATATTGAATGCAAGATTTATTGGGACATTCTATTGGCAGATATTTGTAGTGTATGGAGATGTACTCAAAATTGCAAAAGATATTCAAAACAAGTTGTCTAAGGAAATGCAAGAAATTATATCAAGAATGAAGACCATATGCACAGGGCCAAGAAAAAGAAGAGGTAAAGCGGTGCAGTATAGTGCAAATATGGTCTTCCTTGACCTGTCGATTGACTTTGTGCCAAGTGATTTTTGTGGTCATCCCAACATGGAATTTGGTTGACAAAGTTATGCTAGGTGCGTAGTTTGCTTCTGCGATTGTTGATGACAATGGTTTTGTCGTTTGTGTATTTGGGCTACCCGAATTACCTATTTTTTTGAGAGCATGCAAAAGATCTAGTCTGAAGAGTTGTTAGTATGCCATATTACATGGTGTTAATAAGTTCGGAGTTGCAGTCGGAGGATGGAACTAATCATGGCGTGACCAACAATCTAGAATACTGAAGGGCCGATAGGAATGATCAGTTGCATCATCATGAAAAACCTTTCAAGATAATTGAACCAGAAGCGCTGCAGACAAAACTGCTCATGAATATTCTATCTAGTAAGATCAATATTTCATTGGGAGAGTTCCTGAAGTTGGTGCTAGCTCAAGCAGATCCAAAAGTCCATCAAGAGCCACTTTTTTGTGTTGGATTTGAAGAATCTAATGAAGTACTCCATGTCGGAGTCGCTTGGGAAAGTGAACAAAAGAAATATCACTCTACCGATACAGCATAGACAATTTCCTAAGGAAGCAGTCATGATAGATGGTAGTTCAGGAGTTAACTTGATTTCTACAAAGCTGTGCACAAAATGAGGCCTTACAAAGATCAAGTCTGCGACTTTTGCCATTAATCTAGCTGATCAAACGACAGTTCATCCGCGAGGAATGGTCAAAGATATATCTGTGTCGTTCCTTCTCTGGGATACACCATGTAGGCTTACATGGATATTTCACTGTCATCCTAGCTAGTAATTTCTCGGCTCTCATGCTCGGCTCTCAGCTTCTTCTGCTCTCCTCCTTTTGAGACCTCCTCGGTCATGGGTGAGAGGTATTTTGTGTCTTTGGCTTGGCTCGACATCTAGGGATTCTCTGGAATCTGCTAACATTATCCACCCCTAATCTGTTGCAGGACCCACTGCAACACCGATGATGTCTTTCACTTGGCACTTGAAAAAGCGTGGATTTTTGTTCGCTTCCTTAAAACCAGGTGCTTATTATTTGCAAAACTTTTTTTTTTTCAAAATTGGAAGTCTCTCAATTGTCGCTACATTCCAGCCTTCCTGAGAACTTCTTGTGAGTCCTGCTCGCCTCGTCGTCGTGTCATTTGCTTTCTCTCGTTCATCTTTCGTCCCAAGGCTTCAAAAACTTGGAAGCAGAGCTTACTTCCGAAATTAAGGGGCCCCAGATATTCTCTTACCTTTTCCACAAAGCCCATTTCCTACCAGTCTTCCACCATGGTCACATAGCGTGACGACATGAAGGCCGCTCTGTAGTATAGCCTGGCCATCATCTCATGGTCTTCTTCCAACTGGAGGGCTACATTTGGGTTGATTTTGATGGGCTCCAGTCTCGATCCCAGAAACAATCTTGCTGCATCAAAAAGACCATGGATCTGCAATACTCAACACTTTCTTGCACGCAAAGATCGGCACTTGTTTTGTATTTATGTCCGAAGTCGAGTAACTGTAGGCTCAGATCATCCAGGGAGGTTCTCTCTGAAATTTCTGGAACGACTGGCCAGTTTACCAACTCTACTCGTGGCTTTTCCACCGGCCATGGATTTCTGTGTTTGAGTGGCATGTAGAAGGGATCCACTCGCTTCCATGCCGGTGCCTTCAGATACTCTTGGAGTCGTCTGCTATCCTTTAGGACTTTATTTCGCCATTTTGGTTGCGGTTGTAACGCGGCAATGATCTCGGCCCTGGTAGAGTATTGGCTTTGATCGATGTCTTATTTTCCTCCCCTCATGTTGGGAGGGTATTTTCTCTCAAATTTCTTTGACTCTCTTGTGTCAGCCAATTTGCCTCTGGGCCTGGTAGGGGAAGTTGTCCTACACGATTGGGATGGCCTCGCTAGATAATCATCTAGGGCCTTGGTGCCTGTATCTTTTTCTTTAGCTCGCTCGCTTGTCGACGGCTCAGCTGCGCCCGTGTCTTGCCTGGGCGAGAATTTTCTTGTCTTAGGTTGATCCGCATGGAACTCATCATCACCCCCCATGTCGGTGTTAGTTTCTGGAAGGTCAGGGATGGAATGATCTGGAGAGAGGGGTGCGGGGGTAATAGGTTTAGGAGGAGGTGGGATCAACAAGTTATACGCCGCACCGGGGGAGTGGAGTTGTTGGAGGAACTCGTCCCGTCGGGCTTTGTAGGTGTCAGTTGTGGGAGGGTATTTTCTCTCAAATTTCTTTGACTCTCTTGTGTCAGCCAATTTGCCTCTGGGCCTGGTAGGGGAAGTTGTCCTACACGATTGGGATGGCCTCGCTAGATAATCATCTAGGGCCTTGGTGCCTGTATCTTTTTCTTTAGCTCGCTCGCTTGTCGACGGCTCAGCTGCGTCCGTGTCTTGCCTGGGCAAGAATCTTCTTGTCTCTGGTTGATCCGCATGGAACTCATCATCACCCCCATGTCGGTGTTAGTTTCTGGAAGGTCAGGGATGGAATGATCTGGAGAGAGGGGTGCGGGGGTAATAGGTCTAGGAGGAGGTGGGATCAACAAGTTATACGCCGCACCGGGGGAGTGGAGTTGTTGGAAGAACTCATCCCGTCGGGCTTTGTAGGTGTCAGTTGGGCCTTTTGATGGGCCTATTATTTTGTTAGGAGGTGATGGAGAGAGGGAAGATGAAAGAATCGGGTAAGTTGGAATGAATGTTTCGGAAAAGTTAAAAGCAGAGTAAGAGGAGGGATTAAAAGTGGGAGGGGGTCGAAAAAAAGTTCTAGAAGCAACCTTGGCTCTTTGGCCACCCGATCCCGAGCTACCGTCTGAAGGGTGGGTTTGCCCGCCTTGATTCCCTGCTCCATCATTCCCATCATCGTCTCGTGGCTTTGTTGATTGAGCGCCTGCTTGAGCCTTGCACACCGTGTCCCATAATTGGTTCACCTTGTCCAAGACTTGCTACAGGGCCTTCGTGGTGTCTTCCAGCTGCTTCTGGGACTCAAGGATGATCTTCTCTTGCTTGGCCACAATGTTTTGAGAATTTTTCTTTTCGGCTTCTCGTTCTTGGATTAGCCGCTCGTATTTCTCCATCCGGATGGCTGAGGCCTGTAGGGCCTGGAATTGAATGTCCTCGGGCTTGACTAGAGGAGCATCGATTGTCATTGCACCCGATGATCCGTCTCGTACTTGGTCGATTTGGACCATCTGGTGCTTCAGTTGTTGCTGGACTTCTTCCAGAGTGGATTTCTGCCCGACCATCACGGATCTGGCTTCCACTATCTCTTTTTCTTTCTCCTTGGCCAGCCTCTGATATTGCACAATTTTTTGGTCTTGATGCTGGACCTTGTTCTCGAGCATTTGATATTGGCTCACCAACCAATGCATGTGGTAGCTTGTTTCGGATAGGCCTATCATCGAGCGCTTGGCTACTCAAGTGAGCTTTTCAAGATTAGTAAGGGTTGGGTATTGTTCTGGACTGTGGGATGGTGAGGCTAGACCAAAAAATAACCGTTGTGTTAGAGTGGAAAATGGAGGTGGAGGTGGAGAGAGTGGAGGGATGATGTTAGTAATTATTGTAGTGGTGGTGGTTAGTGGAGGGGTTAGACTTCTTCCTAGCTGCTCTACCTTTTCTGGTTCGTCGTTGCTTATTTCCATCAGGTCCGCAGCATCAAAATATTGCGACGTGTCCAATGTGTGGACTTGTCGGGCCTGTGGTTGTTGGTCGTGTGGTTGTTGAGCCACTTCCGTGTCCTGGAGACTAGATATCTCCACTCCTCCCCCCCCCCAAAAAAAAAAAACTTGTGTCGGTGGTGATGTTGGTGGTGTTGGCGTAGTAATCAGTGTGGGTGGGGTGGTGACTTGATTTGGCGGACCTGTGACTTGAGATATTGTCGTGTCAGGTGCTGGTGTAGAGGTAGTTGCTCCATCACCCCCGTCGATGACATGTGAGGGTGATGGGTGTGGGGTGTGTTGCCACTTCAACCCGAAAAGATCTTGGATACAAGAACTAAACGATTGAGAAATCGTATAGTTACCGAGCATTTGGTTCAATGGAAGGGGTGTACTGATGATGATGATTCATAGTAATAGGAAGGAAGCTTAAGGAGGAACTTTCCTAGTTCTAAGTTCTGAGGACAGAACTTGAATAAGGGGGGAAGAATGTCATGCCATGACTGGTCTCGGGTAGCGTGTCCACGTTAGAGACCATTAGACCAAAAACCCGTAAGTTAATTGTGACTATAAGGGAATTGGGGCCCTTATGTGTATATGGCCATAATTAATGATTGTACGTCTAAACACTTGATGGTGGATTGGTATGGGTCTATCAGTGAGTCACTGGGGAACTAGATGGCATGCAGAGGTGTCCAGTGAGGTGTCACAGTGCACTACTAGTGGTGCATGGGCCTTGGAGGGTATAAGTATACCCATTGGGCTTTCACTAGTGTGTGCTTGATAGCATGACCAGTGGCAAGATGCTGCTGGTGTGATGCCTCATTCCTCTCTGAGTGATTGATCCATAGCTTGGGGGCTAGATCCGTTCGATCTAGGTTTGGTTGGGTTGGTTTGTCCACCATCAAGTTCCCTTGTGTTGCCTGTGTCTGGCATGCTTAGAATAGGATCCTTGGATTGAGTACTTTATAGTCATAGTGCACTACTAGTGGTGCATGGGCCTTGGAGGGTATAAGTATACCTATTGGGCTCTCACTAGTGTATGCTTGATTCTATGATTGGTAGCTACATGTTGCTAGTGTGATTCCTCTTTCCATGACTGTGATTTATCCATAGCTTGGGGGCTAGATTCGTACGATCTAGGTTTGGTTGGGTTGGTTTATTCACCACCCGTTCCCTTGTGTTGTTGCTTTGATTGGTATGCTTAGTTTTGTATCATGTGTGTAGGAAATTATACCTAGAGAAAGACCCCGAGGGTGATAACGATCAATGGCCTACTGCTTCCACTCACTCCCTAGTGAATCCAAGATTACTATAGTTCATCCATAAAACTGGACAAAATGCGCATGAGCATTATGATTTGGGAGTCCCTTTCCATAACAAGGAGGTGAAAAATGACCATATAGTTATCCTAGTTGATCTACTGAGAGGCGAATTCATAATACCCTACTCAAAACATATCTGACCCTCTGGGAAGGAATGAAAACTTATATAGATGGACCAGACAACGGGAGACCTAAAGCGCACCCTACTACGTGCCGGATGTAGAAGTAGAAGGGCCACAACTAGTCTACCAAGTAGAGGTAGGATGGGAGAAAGATGCCAAACATGTAACTATCCCAATCACACATAGGGGGTTTCCATGCAAATCGGCCATATATAGTCAACGAAGGATCCGGAGTGAACATCATTTCCTCAAAGCTTTATTACAAATGGGGACTTACTCATATTTAAGCGCTCCTTTTACAATCTAACTAGCTGACCAAAGAGCCATGGTTGCAAGCTCTACAACTACAATCCATTCTAACGAGGAGTCAGATGACGTATGTCGTTGGAGGAGAATTGTCATACATGACGATTCGTAGACTGATGTAGTGAATTGGATCGAAGCCTTAACTAGGATTAATCTAAGTAGATTGGTTAGATCTAGGATAGATGTACCTTATGATAGGATTAGTTAGGCTAGGTTAGGTCTCCTTAGCGAGGTAGATTGGTAGCTTCGACTAATGACCACGTCTGGTTCTTGATCAGAGAGAAATACTTTATGTCCATAGCTTCTCTCCAAAGATCAGATTCTGGTTGGCTGAGTGCCTCTTCGACTGTCGTCGGTTCTTGTATCAAGAGACATGCAGACTCAAGAGTATACATTGTGGGTTGTGTGTGCACTCGGCTTGATCTTCTGGGAGGATTCGACTGATGAACCACTCCTGGGACTTGTTGTTGGGTAGCAGCAACGTCTTCATGGATCAACAACGGACACACCTAAGCTAGAAGCTCGGACAATCAAGTCAATGGCAGGTGATGAAGGTTCTCCTGGAGCAATATCCTTGCCTTTGATGTCGACAAACTGATCCTCGATAAAGACTGTATCCCAGCTATACAAGATTTGCTGGGTATCATGATTATACAGCTTGTATTTATTATCAGATGAAGTATATCCAATCAAGATGGTCTTGAGACCTTGGAAGTCCAATTTCTTCCTCGTGTCTTGTGGGATCTGCGCATAGGCAACGCATCCAAACACTCTTAGGTTCTTCACAAAAGGCTTAGAGCATGTCCACACCTCATGGGGTGTCTTGCCTAAGAGGGCCTTGGTCGAACATCTGTTCTGGACATAAGCTGCAGTGGAGACAGCTTCAGCCCAGAATCTCTTGGGCAACGATTCATATGCTAGCATACATTTGGCCGATTCAACCAGGGTACGGTTCTTCCTCTCGGAAAAGCCATTAGACTGAGGACTATAAGGAGTGATGAATTGTTGCTCAATGCTTTGGATTTGGCAGTACTCCTTAAACTCGATAGAGATATATTTTCCACCATTGTCTGACCTTAGAGCCTTGATCGTCCGTCCAGTCTCCTTTTCTGCACTCTCCTTGAAGATTCTGAAGCAGTTGAAGGCTTCTGATTTCTTCTTTATAAAGTACACCATAGGCTTTCTGAAAAATTTACAATAAAAGTTATAAAATACTTTGCATCCTTCAGCGAAGGATTTTTCATCGGGCCACAAATGTCTGAATGTAACTCTGCTTCGTAGGATGATTGCATGGTTAGGGTCTGCCTCCTGCTGATCCATATGACAGCTGCTCTGGCTACTATCATGCATCCTCCTGAGATGCTCTTGCAGTCATCTTTCAGGGATGCCCAGCTTGCATCGCTATAGGATGCTCTTTCAAATGGACATTTCTAATGCATTATTAGATGGTTATTTGGAAGAAGACATTTTCATGGAGCATACCCAAGGCTTCATCAAGCTCGGGATGGAAGGTAAAGTATGTAATCTTCAAAGGAGCTTATATGGTTTGAAGTGAGCATCAAGATCTTGGAATTCAAGACTTCATGATTTATTAGTTTCTATTGGATTCACTCAAAGTGAATATGATCCAACTTTGTACATAATGTATGATGTAAATGGCATTGTACTTTTATTGATTTATGTAGATGACATCATCCTTAGTGGTGATAAGATTAATATCACTACACGAATATTTCCTGATTAAACACTACAGGAGGATGGCAGTTTTGTATCTCCATGTAATGGCGAGACTCAGCTTTCACATATTATGGGTCGGGTAGATCATTGTAAAGCTGGGCCAGCATTGTGAAAGTTAAAAGTTATACACTTTTATGCTTAGCAATTTTCCTTTATGCACCAGCTTTAAACTTGTGTTGACACTTTATCTTGCTTCTCCTTTCCATTAACTAGATGTTTAGTGGATTTAAAAATTTGTACTTATTCAAAATTTTGACAAGATAATGGAGGCCTCATATACATCAAACATAGAAATTGATTGCACATAAAAAGGGAGGAGACAATGTCAAACTTCTACAACTATTTTGGAATTGGGTCAAATCTGCAATCTAAGTTTACCTGAACACTTTGAATGATGATGATGTGCTTCACATATGAGGAAAGTGAAATTAAGTTTTTCTTGACCTCTATTGTGCCTTTGTGATCTTGAGTGCTTTGTTGTCACATTCTCAAAAAAGTATCATGCCTTCACGTTTACAATCTAAGATGAAAAGATGTTTGCAATGAACAAATTCCAAACAAAGTATATTACTATATCATTGCACCTTCAAAAGTCATGCACTTACTCATGTTGGCCCTTCACATCTAGACAAGATTGTGTTTATGTAAGGATTTAATGCATATAATGGTGCTACCTTAGTATTTCAGTCGCATTTGAGGAGTGATCTCAAGCTCCACTAGTAGTCTTTTGATCCAAATTACTTCCTTGGTTGTAGTAGTCAAAGCCTTATACTCGGATTCACATGAAGATAAAGAGATGGTGTCTTGTTTCTTGGATTGCCAAGAGACAAGATTTCCCCCCAAGAAGATTGTGTAAGCACTTGTGGACTTCCTATCCACCTTATCACCTGCAAAATCTGATTCTGAAAAGGCAACAAGGATTAGATCTAGTCTTTTGAAGCAAAGTCCGTAATCTTGAGTATATGCAATTTCTCTTTTTCCAATCACGGATCTTTGGAGTTTGCATGCTTTGACTAAGTTCATGCACACTAAAACCAAGATTTGCCCTAGTTATTGTGAGCCATATCAAAGAGCCTATTACACTTCTAAAACATGTGATGTTCTCAAAGGATGCTTCATCACATATTTTAGTGTCTTCTACATTGGGCTCCATAGGAGTATCTATGCTTTTACAATCTTGCATTTTAAGCTTTTTAAGCATAGATCTTAAATAACTTTCTTGAGAAATGAAAGCCATATCATTAGAGATCTTGATCTCTAATCCAAGTATTGTAGGAAAACAAGAGGCAAGGCACCAAGATCTAACTATCAAACAATCTCCACAAGATAAATGAGGGAAGAGGATGGGTTCCCTCAAGCAGAGAGAGAAAGTAGTAATCCAAGCACAAAAATGGAGAGCAATGCTTAGCAAAAGTAAAAATTGGTATACACAATGAGCATACAAGTACTCTACCTGGATTCTTGGTAAGGAAGAGCTCAATCCTTTACTTGTGAAAAGTATGTCAAGAAACATTTCTTAAAGGTTACATCTTTTGGAATCTAATCTCTTGTAGAGGCCCAATAGAAAGTTTGTCAATAACATACTCCAACCTGACATCATTTTGAATGCAAGAAAAGCCATCATGTGTACATTATGGTTATGAATTTTCAAATCATGCATGTAGGTAAGGTTGGTAATTGCAAATTGTGTTTGGATTCCACACACCAATTATAGATTTATGAAGTTTTAGAGTTGATATTAGACACTTGCAAATTCTTAATTCTCAAATACTTAATCTTGGCTCTCCAACGAGGAATTGTTACAAACTCAATAAGAGATTTAGCATCACATTAAGCACAAAAAACCATAAAAGATAATAAAAAACATCCTCCAACTAAGAATATTGGTCCTCCAATAAGTGGAGAGTGGTTGGGACTCCAATCTTCTGCACAAATGATGACAAGGATAGTCAATAGTTGATCCCAAGGAAGAGAACAGAGCTAAGAATATCGAAAGAAAATCAAAGATAGTGAATACTTGATAACCTACAAGGAAGAGCAATAAGAACTAGAAGATATCAATAAGATTTAAAAGATATACCAAAACATAAGCTCCCAAGTGAGAATGCCCATAGTTCCTATTACCTACGTATATTTAGTGAAATTGAGTTTAAATCAGAATTTGAAAAGGAATTGCAAAAGAAGACCAACAATTTCCTCCAATACTAGTGTGCCTCTCCTCTAGAGATTCAATTTTTCATGTGAATAAAAAACAAACATTGGGTTAAAAGTAATCACTACCATATGATTAAAATCATCACTGGTCATGCCAAGTAAGTACAATCGGTCCCATAAGCCGCCTAAAAGCATGTATGTCCATAACATGTATATGAAGTCATTTCTTGGGATGAAAAAAAACCTCGAATGTGACTGAAATACTAAGGTAGCACCATTACATGCAATAAATCCTTACATAAACACAATCTTGTCTAGATGTGAAGGGCCAACATGAGTAAGTGCATGACTTTTGAAGGTGCAATGATATAGTAATATACTCTGTTCGGAATTTGTTCATTACAGACATCTTTTCATCTTAGATTGTAAAGGTGAAGGCATGATACTTGTTTGATAATGTGACAACAAAGCACTCAAGATCACAAAGGCACAATAGAGGTCAAGAAAAACTTAAGTCCACTTTCCTCATATGTGAAGCACATCATCATCATTCAAAGTGTCCAGGTAAACTCAGATTGTAGATTTGACCCAATTCCAAAATAGTTGTAGAAGTTTGAAATTGTCTCCTCCCTTTTTTGTGCAATAAATTTCTATGTTGGATGTATATGAGCAATTATTCAATATTGATCAAGCAACTAAATCTGCAGTTTCCAGGGATTTGGTTCAAGTGCTTAAGATGGGTGATTAGGCCAACCCCTCTCAATCTCACCTACATGCATAGGATCATCTCAAGGTTTGGTAAGATATTAAGTTGAGGGAAAGTCACCTCTTTGTAATAATTGTAGAATAAAAACTGATTTGAAGTCCTAAGCCAAATATTTCTTGAGTTGACAAAACTTTTCTCGAAATTCATAGTTTGTACCTTTTCAAAATAACAATCAACCTTAAATTTTGAAGCAAAGGATGTTTTCATCTGAAACTTTATGAATCTTGTCCTTTTGATGATGATACCTGTGATAGTTTTGAAATAAAAAAAAAAAACTGCAATCTGACTACTAGAAGCAAAAAATTGGCACTGACATTTTTTTGTAGGAAGATCACATTGTGAATAGTACTAGATCCACATTTAAGAACTTTATTATGATTCTATCAAATTTGTCCTTGGCTTTAAGATGTATACAAATGTTGAGGACTGGAGAAAACCAAGAGCTTAGAAGTACAATTCTCCAAGTGAATGTAGGGTACATTCAAAGTGCTCCAGGTTGAAAAACATAACTTTCCTAGCATTGATTTGGAGGCCCTTTATTAACTTATACATTATCTGAAATCCTTAAGGCAATTCAATTAAGATTGACATTTAAAGACATGTGGGTCTATTTTCAAATTTCCCCAGCAAAGTCAACATTATGCAATATTTATTTTTGGAAATATCGAATTTCACTAGGAACCAAATTATTGTGGATGGTTTTTTTTTTTATGATTTCTTTTGAGGTTTCTATAACAATCAAGTTAAACTTAGATTTTTGAAAATGAAAAGACTTATATCTTTAAAAACTTTGAGCACTAACTATTAATCTTTACGAATCTAAGTCATTTGATTATTTTTATTCATCAATTTGCAAGTTGATAATCAAAAGAAAATTAGGAGCGAGTTTTTAACTAAATTATAAACTATAAGTTATAAATCCTAAACATAGCAACTCCTAATGAGAATATAAATTCACATGATTTTTTTTTTATTGATAATTTAAAAAAACTTAATAATCTTGAAAGTGAACAAAGTGTTAACTAGAAAAATAAAATACTCTTCTCATATATTCTAAGACACAAAAGTTACATTTTCGATTAGACATTAGAAATATTTTCAAAAGAGATTCAAAAAACAAAAAAAAGCAACTCTCTCTATAATAGAAAGATTATCTAGATGCTACTTTGCACCTCCTGGGAAGGTTGGCTACTGGCTACCACTCTCTAATTATGTTGTTCAAATCTTTGTTCAATCAATTTCTTAGCACATTTAGTCAATGGTTTCATGTAGCCATACTTTAGCAATAGTATCAAGTTGATTTGCAATCAAATTGCCAACAACCTAGATATTGCTTGTTTTTCTTGTACAAGCTCTTCCAAAACCACAACGTGCTTCTATGATTGGAGGCATAGACCTCAACATGCAATCCATTAAAATTATTCTTTTATTCCCATTGGACTCCTAATGTCCCTGATTGTAAATATGCAATACATTTTTTATCTTTTTTGCCTTGTCTCCATATATGCAAAACCAAGCACATAAATAATCCTTCTATATGCATTCAACATTACTAGGTAAAATTCAAGGATCTTGTTTTAAATTAGGGGCTTACATTTTTTCCATTACGAGTGAAGACAAAGTTTCCTGGCACATCAGCAAAGGTCAATCCAAGCATATGCCAAAGATTTTCTAGGCTGCACTCCATGTTAGTATAAACTTCTTGTATTTCATCGTGGGGCAAATGTATGGATATTTCCACCTCTTGCTGATTCGTCTCAACGTCCAAGGCATCCCATCAACCATGCGCAAACTTATATCGCCTATAGATGAAACTTAAGGAGCACGTTTTACGTGAAATATGATACCTTATGATCATTGTTTGGAAAAAGAGCTTACACCTTATTAAATCTCCTTTGTGCTCCATTTCCTTTGAATCCCATGTGACAAATATGTTATCCAACAGTGATGATTCTGTTGCTTACCAAGCCCACATGGTGTTTGTTTTCCTAAAGGGGACTGCCTTAAATATGACAACAAATACAATGATTGGCACATAGATGCTAGTGTAGACTCGTTTGGATCCGAGTGTTGGCTTCAGATTCCCAATAATCTATTTGAGAGGTTGCCTCTTCGTTAATTCAATAGTCAATTGGTCAGCATATGGCCACTCATGGGAATTGATCATAGGCTCAAAAAGTGGTGCTAGTTTGCCATGGCCGAAGTTTTTTTTTGGAACTTTGTACATGTGATCGTAAAAGAAATTGCCCATTTTGATCAGGGCAGAGGATGCCAACCCACCATATATAAGCTCTCCATATTTGGCATGTATGGCGAAGAATTTTCCAGTGAAGGACTTCACATTTTGCCAGTTGAAGCTATTTGAAGGAAACACATGCACCAACATTAATGCAACATTATTATCCATTACAATGACATGATAACAATTCAAACATAATAGCTAACACAAGAATAAAAGAGGCAAGTATGTACTTGATGGCAACATATCCAAATACAAGACCACATTGGTGGTGAAAGGTTTCTCTCAGAAGTATGGTGTTGACTATACTGAAACCTTTTTTTCCGTCGTAAAGCATTCGTCCTTACACTTGTTATTTGCATACACACAGTAGTATACAGTCTCAAGATCCACATCATGGATGAGAAGACCGCCTTCTTACATGGCGATTCGAATGAAGAGGTCTATATGGACTAGACACCGGAATTTATCTGCTCACGCTTTGCCAACTATGTCTGCCGAATGCAAAGAAGCATATACGGATTGAAACAGTCTACAAGGCAGTGGTATAAGAAGAAGGATCACATTCTCAGATCCTTGGGATCTCAACCATTGATGGCCGACCACAATGTCTATACAAAGGTCACAAATGGAAAAATCATAATCATAGCAGTCTACATGGATGACACCTTGACCCTGTCTAGAAGTGATGAGCTAATTAATCAGGTGAAGCATGATATTTCACTTTTGAAATATCAGACCTAGGAGAAGCAAGATGCTAGCTAGGATTGCAGGTTGACAGAGATCTTGATGGAGGGAAGCTGTATCTTCGCCAGTCAAGATACATCTAGAAAATCATTGATGATTTTCAAATGACGGACTGCAAGGGAGCTAACACGCCAATGGTAGCTAGAACAGTTCTAACCAAGCAAGACTGCCCACAAAATGCAGAAGAGTAGATAGCCATGCATAACATGCCCTACAAAAGATTAATCGGGTCACTCATGTACTTAGCAGATAATAGAAGCCCTAACATTGCTTATGCAGTTTTCAGAATAAGCCAGATTAATGTCAATCCAGGCCCTACACACTTGAAGATAGCCAAGAGAATTCTACAATACCTTTAACAGATGAAGAATTATGGGCTGTGTTTCTCTCAGCATGAAGGATTTCAGATCAGGTGGGCAACATACCTACAAACATATTTCATTTTTAGTGATTGTATCACTACAACTAATTACTCAAACCAAAACCAAAATATTGCTATATAGAAAGTAAAACCTCAATTCATGTCACCTCCAAACCACTCTTTTGGCATTGCCCCTAATGTCTGGTTGCTCCTTTGCCCCCTTTCACAACTCCATATCTAGCTCAATTGTCACAAACAGTATTGGAGTTTGAAATCTGCAAAATAATCTTCGAGTGACTCAGCACACTCGATATGCAATGGCCCTACACATTCACAAATAAATTATCAAGCTGGATTACGTTATAATCAAAGTAAAGCATCACATTGAACTCGAAGTGAGAGATTGGATTTGAATTGGTACTCACTCAATGCCAAACATTCTCGAAGCACTTTTATAGCCATATCCAGTAAGTGCTCCAGCCAAGTTTCCTTGGTTACCCATAGTCGGAAAACTTTATCAGTCTTTCGAATCCCAAACTGTCCCGATATCGGGCCCATGCACCACTTTAGTCACTTACAGTTTCTAGGCCAAGAGTAATACCCATTCCTGAATTCTCAGTGCTTGTACCTAAGTCAAACCAGTCTGGGCCAAGAGATGTATTTACGATACCAAGCATCTAACCCATTTTTGTATTCCACTTGGTGTGCACCACAGCCTCCGCCTCCTTCAAAGTCTTGTGTGCTTTGTCCAGTCTAGAATTAAACTTTTGACATGCTTCCACCAAGTCTCCATTTATGTCATTCAAATCTCAACCGACGGGATCCACTCAAATCTCAACCGACGGGATCAGCTCAAATCTCCACCGACGAGATCAGCTCAAATCTCAACCGACAAGATCCACTCAAATCTCAACTGACAGGATCAGCTCAAATCTCAACCAATGGGATCAGCTCAAATTTTAACCGACGGGATCAGCTCAAATCTCAACCGACGGGATCAGCTCAAATCTCAACCGACGGGATCCACTCAAATCTCAACTGACGGGATCAGTTCAAATCTCAATCGATGGGATCCGCTCAGATCTCAACCGATGGATTTTTCTCAGATCTTGACTGACGCAACTCTCTCAACTCTCGATCGACGCGACTCTCTCAGATCTCGATCAACGCGACTCTCTCAGATTTTGACCGATGCGACTCCATCAAATCTTGACCGTCGCTTCTCATTCAAAATCCAACGAATAGACACGTCCCATCGCGCCCAAACCTAGCCGACGACATCCATAAATGCCATCACCTCGACGCCATTCGCACCTCAATGAAGTGCGAACTCTGAAGCTCTCTAGCGACGTTCTACGGGCGATTTTCCAGCTCTCCTACATGATCTTGGCGCTCTCTCGTTCTATGCATCTGTGGTTGCTTCCACAACATCTCCACCAGTATCAGCCATCCTAGTGTGTTTTCCATTGAGAGCGCCATCACCAACAATCTTTAAACCTAATATCGCCAGTGGAGAACAAAGCATTTGAAACATTTCGCACGCTAAGGGGTAGTGTCACGCAAGCATTCAAAATGCTTCCATTACACTATTGAGCATCACCTTTTAATCTTACACACTTTCCTTTCATCCTCTCCAAACACCCGTCTTAACCGAAAGCTACATTCTTTACATCTCCCACTATCTTCATCCCTTCCGCTTAGTCACAACCATATACCAACATCTTCTTTTTCGGAACTTCTACCTTCCATTGTTCACACCATACTTCGTTTGCCACACATCCTCCATACCCTTCTATCCACAACACCTCCAGTTTCACACACCGTCCTTTCCAACCTCAGATCCTCACAGTTCATTCCTTTCCCGCCATCACTCCCTTTCGCCAGACTTTCCATCAAAATTCAACCGACGCCCTCCGCTCCCATGTCAACCGACACCCTACGATCAAAACTCAACCGACACCCTCCGATCAAAACTCAACCAACACCCTCCACTCAAATCTCAACCGACGCTTGTTAACCCTGTCTGAAATCTCGACCGACACCCTTTTTCCAGATTCTTATTTCCCAATTTTTTCATCATGTCTACCAACCCTGCCTCCAGTTTTGATGACCCTGATGCCAATAAGCTCGACATCCAATTGTCCAAATTGGATATGACTGAAATGCAACACTGGTATCAACAGACAACATCCTTCTTTCAAGCCATTGAGTTCTAGATGCTAGTCCTGACCGGGTATCAAAGCCCGTACCTCATGCATATGATATATGCCAACTACAATGCTACAGCAAGGTCATGCCAGCTCATAGTTTCTCCTGTGAGGAACTATGTTTACAACATATCATTTGCACCAGCCGACTTGCAACCTTTTGGGTTCCCAAGAGGACCCAATATTGTCACCAGGACACTTAAAAAAGTCGAGCAAACAACATATTTCAAATTCATTGACCCATCCGTCGCCAAGGGGAGAAACAAGGACGGATATCGAGTCGAAGCAATCAATGACCCACAACTACAAGCGGCATGTGCGTACTTGACAAAGTGCACACAACGACCAAGAACCAAGTTGCAAAGGGTACACATGTCCTTGTTTCACATGATGGCAGATTCACGACTGCATGCCCAGAACCTCTATGATTGGGCACAGTTTGTTTCGAACTGCCTTCATGAGTGCATTAAGAACAAGTAGCCGATAACAATACTCGGATATCTCTTGACAGATTTCACCCTCCACCCAGTCCAGAACGGGCCAAAGCTTCAACAACACTTGCAGCTTGCGGACAAGGCATGGAAAATTCCCATTGAGTCAACAAAGTCCAAGCGTGCACGATCAAGGGCAACTTCACAATCGGCATCCCAGCCTAAATGAGTAAATACCAGTATTCTCCCTCTGGTACAGAAGCAAAGAAGCCCACAACTGGACTCACAAGCAGCTGCAACCTCCGGAGCTCAAGAGGCTGATACCTCCAAGGCCCAGTTGCCAGACACAAGGCAATAAAGGATGCAAAAGAAGCTTCAAGATGGAAGCACATCACCATTCGGATCAGTTTCAGATGGTTCCACCTCAGATGATGGAAGCTCATCTGATGCATGATCAGTACCACGAGCTCCAAGAAATGTATATATAGAGACATATTTGGCCATAATCAACAAGCAACACCAATCTTGATTTTGGAAGCAATTTTGTGTCAATCTCTCCATTTGTCTTCAATTGTTTTGATTGATTTGAGTTTCTATCATAGTGTAACTTGTTTTCAGGCTGGAGTCCATACTCTGACAGGTTTTCACATGTGTGAAACCAGCAAGTACATTTACCTTCATTAATGATTGTTCTTGTTAGATTTTCATGCCTAGAATTGATCTAGATTGATCTAAATCTTGTGTAGATTGATAGATCAATTGTATCTAACATCCAATCCCTCTTGTGGATCATTTTAGCATCCATTCTTGGTCCTATTTTGCATATTTCCACAGCTATGACGATGCATATACATGATAGCTTTAAGTGGTCTAAACGTTGATGCCATAGCTTGATAATTTCAGAACTTTCACTGACATTAAATGCATGCTTATGACTCAAGACGTATAGATTTCCTTCTCTATTTGGTTCCAAAATCTCCTTAGACTCATGGTCTAGGATAACACATTGCTTAGAATTGAACAAGGCTTGATAGCCTTGGTCTAATAGCTTGCTGATTGACAACAGATTTTTGGTAAGCTTCAGCAAATAAAAAGTGTTCTGAAGCACTCTAGTAATTATAAAGTGTGTTGCTAAGTAGTAACACGAAATTGTCAAAGAAGATGGAAGACTCTAAAGCAATGTCATTACAACATCTTCATCTGAGACAAGTGTTCCTATGGCTACTAGTTGGCTCAAGAGATGTTTGAAATTATCTAGGTGATCGCACATAGATGTGTTCTCACCCATCTTCATGCAAAGGAGCTTTTTTTGAGAAAGAGATATGTAGTAACATTAACTATCTCGTGTGTGCCAATGAGAGTATTCCAAAATTCCTTAGAAGTTGAGCAAGTTGCTACATGAGTTATCTATGTATATCTAAAGTTCAGAGAGATTACAATTAAGGCTTTTCCATCCCTGGCTTCCCATTGAACAATTAAATATGGAGGTTCATTAGGCTTGGGCAGGGTGCCACTAACATACTCAACATGATGACCAAAAAACAGAAAAATGACATGGAGACCCATTTTTTTTCAAATTTTTTTAAATTTTTTAAAAAGTATCCAAGTTTAAAATGCTTCAAATAAAAATATTGTAATGGTAAAAAAAATATTGTATTTTGCAAGAAAATAATTCAAGCTACAAAAACTTGGTCAATAGATTTTCATAAATAACTTAAAATTAGTTTATATGAAATAATAATACTATTCAAAATAAAATCATTAGATACACAACCACTAAAATAACTAAAAAATATATTCTGCTTATTTAAAACAGAAGTTAAAGTTTTTTTTTTTGGAATTTTAAAATTTTTTTAAATTACAATTTTTGCATTGAAAAAAAATATTTTTTAAATTATGATAAAAAATTTAATCAATTATTTTTAAAGTTTTAAATTTTTTTAAAATCTTTACTTATACTTATGTAAGTCCATTGAACATTTAAACATTAAATAAACGCAAATGAAATTATTTTACAATAATCGAGATTAAATGATTTGTGAAAATATTTAAATCACCCTGAAAAAAATCTTTTTATTTTATTAAATTTCTAACAATATTTTTTTTTTACAAAAAATATTATAAAAACACATCCAAAATTAAAATATTATAAACTTGACAAATCGTTATAATTTTAGTTTTGGTAATGATTATCAATGTTAAAATTTTTAAAATATTTCAAATTCTTAATTTTAAATCATTTAAAAATAAATTTAAAAATATTAAATCAATCAAAAAGATTTCAAAACACAATACATCAGAAAATATAAACGCAATTATTTTTTGAAACAAAAGAGAATTTTTTATTCTAAAAAATCATCGAGATCATTTACATCTTTTTCTTTTTCTTGAGTAGCCACTGTAGTTTCAAGTGACACCTCTTCTACAGTTTTCTTGACTACCGTAACCACATTATAATCTTGAACCAAGACATCAGCAAATTCTCCTGTATCGCCTACTTTTCCGCTAGCAGGAGGCTGAGGTTCCTTAGATGAGAAAATTATTGAATCCTCGCTATCTAAACTCTTTTCCACCTCAGATAGTTCATCTGGCAAAACTGAAAGAGATTTCATTCTCATTTTTACAAAATCAACTACATTAGAATCTAAATCTACTACAACAACATGTCTGTATTTCTGAACAACACATGTGCTCGTAGTGCCGCTACCACTAAATAAATCCAAAACCCAATCAGCTGGGTGAGAAAAACTACCAAGAAGAATGAAAAATAACAATTTTCCAAATTGAAGAAGTTGTGACTTCAAGAAAATCCTGCATGAAACTATGGATTTCAGTGAATTTGAAGGATGAATTGTCATTTAATGATTTTTTCATCTGAAATCCATATGGTATATCGACAATATAGACTGTATAAGACCTTTTTTTTTAATTTTAAAATTTCTCTGCAGTCTCAATTAAATAAAAGCATGGTTGATCATCGACACTTTTGGAAAGGTAGGTCTCTAATGGATCTTCCTCCACAATGGTCTCACCCCAACGTGCTAATCTCTCCATGTCCTTTTTTTCTGCTTTTGCTTTCTGTACATGTCTCTTGAATTGCTATGGAAGGACTTTGTTTTTCTTATCTTCGGGAGACTGAAAAAGAAAAAGCTATGCTTAGCATGGGAGACATAAAATATAAAATAGAATAGGAGACTTAAAGTATTAAAACTCGACATTTCGAAGATTATCATAAACAATTGAGAATCTGCAGAGAAAAACATTTTTTAGAAAAAATTCAAACATCACCTTAATGAAAATACCAAAAACTTTAAATAGACAAGCAGATTTTGTGAAAAATCTCTAAAAATCATAACTAAAAATTCAACACATTTTCTTACTAAAACATCTCAAAAGTTTCACTTTTCTCAGACTAAACCTTGTAAAATGAGAAAAATACGAGTAACGACCTATGTTGAGCATGGGTTGTGTTCGGGTCCTGAGTAAAAACCTATGCTTAGCATAGGATGTCGGTGTGATGTTTCTATTCTTATCACCTAGCGACCTATGCTGAGCATAGGTTGCATCTCTAGTCCTCTTCTAACCTATGCTAAGCATAGGTTAGCAAGCAGCATGCAAAGACATCCTATGTTGAGCATAGGTGGGACTAGAGCACGCGAGTGATGACCTATGCTGAGCATAGGTTAGAAGAGGACCAGAGATTCAACCTATGCTTAGCATAGGTCGAAACGTGATACGAATAGAAACATCCCGCCGGCTTCCTATGTTGAGCATAGGTAGTTACTTAGGACCCGAACACAACCTATGCTCAACATAGTTTAGAGGAGAGGACTCGTGCAGTCACCTATGCTGAGCATAGGTCACCCAAGTTTTAAGAAGATGAATACTAGCTAAAACCTGAATATTTAGTAACGCAATGATTTAGTACCCATGCTAAGCATAGAACAAAGTTAAAAAATGACAATAATCTTACCATCAAGAAATGTGTGAGCGAGAACGTATGCAATATACTATAAAAATCCGTGACTTTGTCGCAGCGAAATGCTTCTGAATTCGTAGATGAGGTGAGTTATGCTTGGACTACGGTCCTTAAATAAATTTTTTTTCAAATCTCCGTCTCACGCCGATTTGGAGCACGAGACTCAACTCACTTCTCACTGACCTCAAGCTTGCGTCAGGACCGAGTTGCCGCGACTCACCTCACCTCATGTCGACCTCAAGCCTAAGCCAGGACCGTCCAAACCTAAACCTAAACCTACTCTTGGGTCAACCCTAACCCTAAGGATGCTGCCAAACAGTATTTAAGACATGGTAGTTGCTGGAAATTTCAATTAACCAGTTACTTTCTAGGCTTGTTGCTCATTTGCATTTAGTTGTTTTTCTTGTTTACGTCTATTGAGATTCTCATAGCTTTTTATTTGTATGACTAGCACAAGTTGTAGTTAAGTTTGTGGAGCACATTTAGTTTTATGTGTTAACTATTTTAATGGGTCTATGCTTAGCATAAGTACATAGTTAGAATTTTTTTTAAGATTACGATGTCAAGTAGTTCTACCTCTTCTATTCCAATAGTTGTAACTCAATACGTTGCAACAAGTGCATCATCTTCATCTGATATTCCCAATGAAAGCTTTTTTTATAAAGCCACTCTTGATTATCAACATGCTTTCATAAATGATGTGGCATCATCATCATTTACCCGTTCATCTTTCGAATTTTTTCACGCAAGTACTTTTAAAGAAATGACGTCTGTAACTCAACTTGTGTCAAATCTTTCGACCTCATCCTCCTCTTCAGATACAGGCTCTGCACAATCAGAACATTGTTCTTTTGAACAAGTTGAATCATTGAGTGATGAAGCTTCAATTCACTCAGTTACTGATTCTAGTAAATCAACAGATCCGCGTAAGTCTGTTGATCTGTGATGTTCAAGCTTTTCTCATGTTCGTAGGAGACCTTCTCAAAGTGATGTTCGTCGTGTTAAATCTAAAAGGGCTATATTCGTTGAAAATTTAGAGCCTTCTAAGGGTCCAGAACATCCTGAGGTTGGAGCTAGAATTCCGAGTCATGAAATTCTAACACCTTTTCAACCAGTTCAAGCACCTACTAGTGTCACAGGTTCAATTTATAGATCAAACTCCAAACAAAAAGAAAAATACAAGACAGACTTGAGATCCTCACCTGATTTAACGAATCGTAAAAAATAGTTGATTACAAAAACTGAGATTCGAAAAGTATGAAATATTATTTGCTGCTCATCTTGTTGTTTGCAAAACCTAAGTATCAGAGAAATTGAAGAATTAAGATCAAACTTCCTTTTACGAATTAAGGATGAGAGAAATTACTATTTGTGTGCAACAGTGAGGCTGGACAAAAACTCATTTTTGTATTTTTTAAATGCTTTGAAATTTGTCGCAAAGCTTACAAAGCAGTTCACGCAATCGAAAACTCACGGCTTCAACGAATGCATGCACGACTTCAGAAAGACCCAGTATTATAGGGATTCTTACAGGGTCGAACTGTTTCTCCAGATACTTTAAATGCAACTACTTGGCTAAAGCATTTCATAAATGTGCATAGAGAGAAATTGCCTAATTTCTTATATTTTCACTTGTTGGATAATTTTACAAAATTAGAAATATTTTTGATGTACAAAGAATTTGTCAAAAAAAAAAATGTTCCCTATTTGAGTTACTCATATTTTCTTAGAATTTGAAAAAGAGATTTTGGACTAGTAAAGATTCTCAAAAAATCACGAATGATAGTATGCTCCACTTGCGAGTTGTAAAGTCTGCAAAACAATTTGCAAAGACCAATGATGAGAAAGGTAAATACTAATCAAATTTGTCATTCATTTTAATACTTTCTATTTTGTAAAAATTTAAGTTGCAATCTTTTTTAATATCATTATAGTATGATCTTTAGTCTATTAAATAAGTGAATCATTGTATTTTCAGTGGATGCTGCAAAAGCTCTTCAACTGCACAGAGATCAACAAACAGTTGAAAGACAAAAGTTGGCCACGCATCGAAAGAAATGTTTGGAATGTCCACAAAAATATTTGGGCCTTGTTATTGATGGCATGGATCAGAAAAAAACAATGTTGTCTCATTTTGTCAGAGTGCCCAAAAATTTGAACGAGACAGATTTTATTCAGGTTCATTTTGTTGGAGCACTTGTGTTTAATGGCACTTTGGAGTCCAAGGTCTTTTTTAATTATCCCAATGTTCGAAATGATCCAAATTTGACGATCACCATTGTACATAAGATAATTTGTGAATTTGGTGAAAATCTTCTAGAAATATTTTATTTGCAGCTTGACAACACTGCTAGGAAAAATAAAAACCAAACTGTTTTGGCATACTTGTCCATGCTAATGGAGAAAAAAAAAATCAAAAAAGTAAAAAGAGGATTTTTGTTGGTAGTTCATACCCACAATCAAATTGATCAAATATTCAGTTGCTTTTCTAAGAGGTTGAGATGCAAGAAAGTATTTTCTTTCCCAATGCGTCAACTCATTGTTGAGATCGTATGTGCCAAAGCCAAACATGTCATTAATCAGTAGTGTGATGTGCTTGTTCGTGGCCTTTTTGAAGGTGGAGGCAAGGGGTCCTGCAAGAAAGATGTCTTTTTCATTAGAAAGTTCTTCATGGTGGAACAAGGTTCGTGTGGAATTGAAGAACATAAATTATAGTTTTGCATGCATACCTCGATGCTGGAAGATGGTGGTTGAGTTGTTTGTTGCGAAATTTGGAGATCCATGGGCTGCTATTTGTCAGTATGCAATGAATATTTAGATGTGCAAGAAGTTGCATGCATAACGTAACATAATTTAGAGTTGTTGCAAATTGCAAACCTGTGAATCAGTTGCTGTAATGGTTGGCATGTCAAGGATCTCTCTCTCGAGGATTTTCAACACAGTATCAATGGAGATTGGGCCATCAGTGAGGCGCACTCATGTTTCTGAGATGTGCCCAAGCTGCCTGCTAAGATCATTTTAAATAGCATTCAATTATGCGCGAGTCATCCCTCACCAATTAAAAATTGCGATATTATATCCAAAGTACAAATTTTGGATCGCATAATGTCCCTTGTCACAGTGGGCCTCAAAGTGCTGAATAGCGACGCAATTTGTTTGTATTGAGCTTGGAATTGAAATCGCAAAACAATTTGTAAAAATGCTTTAGAAATCCTGAAAACACAACATGGAAATCATGACATTTTCATAAGATGAAAATGTTAGTAACAAACACCATAAAAAAAATGTGGACAAAAAGAAAAGAAATATAAGTTTGTACCTTCTATAAAATCTCCATGATGTTGATGCACATAAGCTTCTCTAGCATGTTTTTGCGATACAATAAAGGTGCTCATTGTGTAGCTACTATGGAAGCCGTTTTTGTATTCGCTCGGTTCAATCCCACATGCATTCAAGAGAAACATCTATCATGTGGAGGGATAAATACGTACCTCATCAAGTTGCTCAGAGGTCACAAGTTGTGATGTTCTTGTTTTCTCTTTCAGTTTTCGAAATAGCTATCAAAAAATTTGGGAATATCAATCATTGTGACAGAATAGAAAGCAAAAAAGCTACACGTATATTTTTTAGGACATCGCATTTACACGAATGAACAAAAAGGAAACAACGTACCTCTTCCGCCTCTGTAATTTCATGTGCTGCCATGTCGATGATCTGTTTTCAAACAAAAGGAAAGAATGGCAAAACATGTGCTTTATATATGGAACACAGAAAACAAATACCAAAAACAAATTCAAGAAAATGCATGCACCTGATTCAATTCCATGAAAGGCATGGTATCAAAGTTGTATTGATGGGTGGAAATCACATTGCTGAAATGGTTTCTTGGCTTACAATAGGTGGTATTGGATCAAAATCGTCAAGAGTCAATTTACGTGTGATGAATATGTGTTCTTGTTTGGTGACTCGAGACAACATCACATATGTTAGGCCTGGACTGAATGTTTTTTTAATGTCAAGTATGGCAGAGCCATGGATTGTTGTGCCTTGGGATTTATGGCTGTGATAGCATATGACAATGTCAGCGGGAAGGTAAATTTATAGTAGGTCTTTGAATCGTATCTAATTTTGTGCATTGTGGATAAAGTGATTTTTATTTTTTTACTGGTTGCATCGAGTTTTATCATAATGGAGTCTATTTCCTTGCCATTTTTGGACCACATGAAGTCTTCAATTGTTCCCGTTGCTCCATTCACAACGCCATTTTGTATGACCAAGTTTGAAAGAATCATTATCTTTGCATTCTTAGCAATTTCTTCTAGCTGGTGGAATGTACGATCTTCAAGCCATGATTTCAATTCCATGTTGTCTGCTGCATTTGTTTTCACATGCAGCTTTGTAATGTCATTTTCTTGCAAGATTTTTTGCAATGCGTATTTGTTATATTTTCTTTGTGTGTACATATGATTGAAACATCAAAGTTGATCATTTAGAAGAGTTGGTCTTCTGGAACAATTTGTGTGTCCAACGTAGTGTCAATCTCTTGCAATGTGGGTTTTTGAAATCTTATCATGTTCAAAAATGAGAGGTACAAGGTGTTAGATGAATGTCTAATCGAGTGACTCAAATGCATTTGAGTAGCCATTTTTCAATATGTAGACGTTGAAATGTGACATATTGAGCATCGACTTTCTGTTCGATGTTTGCATATTGCTGGCAATTGCGCATGATCACCGACCAATAATAAAATATAATTTTTAAAAGGCGCATTGCATGGGGTAGATTTTATCTGATGCACAACAAGACGCAATGTCTATGCGGTCATCATGGACATCTCATCGATAATGATATATTCAGCAGCAAGTATTGTTCGGAAACGTATGTCGGTTGGCATTAAATTTTGTACGTATAAGCCGTTGATAGGGATGGAAAACATGTTGTGCATTGTTGTTGCACGTTTGCTAAGTCTTGACACAGCGGCACCGGTAGTAGCACAAAGCAGCACGGATCTGTTCATTCTGTCAAGTGAGTACGCTAGATACTTTATGAAATGTATTTTTCCACTTCTAGGTGTACCTGAAAGCACAATAATACCTGAAGTTTTTGATATCAAAAGTGAATAGCTATTTTCTTGTTCCATTGTCAACGAGGTATTTCCAAAAGATTCAAATTTGTGTACAATACCCAATGCATCCTTGGTATCTTTCGTCAAAGATGCCACATCGTCATCTACTTGTTCGAATACAACTTGAAATAGAGGGTCACGCAAAAAAGATTTGTGTTGCAATAGAATGTTCACGATCTGTTGGCGCTGCTCATCTTGAAGCATCTGTTTATTTGTGTAATCCTCAACATGGCATTCAATATATTTTTCACATCAAATATTATCACGCAACATGCAGATGATATTCTCATCTACAATAGAATTATTAAGGAGCATATAAATCATATCAAAATTGTCTTGCGGATTCTCATATGAGAAATTTTATTTGATAAGAAATCCAAATGTGAATTCTTTAAGCATGAACTAGTCGTGGCACCTATGCAAACAAATTGATATGAGAGATCTCGATTCTATTATTGCGTTTGCCAAGATAACATCGATTTACTTTCTTTGTAGGCCCACTCTCAAATTTTTTAGGAAGACAAACATGTGATATGAAATTATTTGATATTTCAAAATTTATATCAAGAAGTTTGTATTCTTTTGTTTGGATAAATTTTTAAGCTGAGATGATCGACAAGCAAAGCGAACACCATTAATTTTAATAAGGTCAATGACAAAGTACACAAAATCACTCTGAGGTGACCTCTTGTGCAAGTCTAGACTCATATTCAGTACTTTAGAGAACCACAATAAAAAAGTTATACTCTTGTGCTTGTCAGCATGCTACTGCAAACAACACACCAACAACCTCTAGTGAGTATTGAATATCTCGATGTTATCGATATACTGCATATGATCACCATAATGGAGTAAAGAAAGTAATATACATCCTTACAAGAAGGAAGGAACCTTATTATATCTAATGAACACCAATCAACAAATTCAAATACACACAACTTTGCATAACCATTTTTCCAATGTATGGAGATAGAAATATTGCTCATTTACAAGCTACTTTCCTCAAAGTAGACATGGAAGAGGTTAATAATAAACTGTAGAGCCTAGAGGAAGAGTTAGTTAGTTTGAAAGGAGCTTTTAATCGTGCTTTACAAATCGACACCACATCAAATGAAAGAGTCCCTATAATGATGCATTTCCATGGCTTACACAATATCAAAAGCAACAAAGGAATCAAGTCTCAAATTATTACACATCCACATGTAAATAAGAAAACTTCAATTGTTCAAAGTGTATTTAGAACAATTTGTCAAAACTTAAGAAATCAATAGCTTTGTATTACTAGGCATAATTTTAAGAAAATGGTGTCTCGGCTGCCATCGTTGGCAGTGTATCGGAGTATCTATGGTCTGAAACAGTCAGCTCGACAATGGTACAAAAAGAAAAATCAAGTCCTAAAATCATTGGAATTCAAGCCACTGATGGCTGATTCCAATGTGTACGTCAAAACTATAGATGGAAAAATCATTATTGTGGCTATGTATGTGGACGACACTCTGATACTCTACAAGAGTAAAAGGCTGATTGCTGAAGTGAAGACAAACATCTCGAAACATTTCGAGATAGTGGATCTGGGAGAGGCCAGGTGTTACCTTGGCTTGCAAATTGAAAGGGACTATGAGGGAGGTAAGTTGTACCTTCATCAGTCCATATACACCCAGAAAATCTTGGAGGATTTTGGGACGCTAAATTGTAAAGGGACGAATACTCCAATGCTCGCAGGGACAGTGCTGACGAACAAAAATTGTTTGAGGACTAAGGCAAAGAGAGAATTGATGTAGCTCACACCTTATAGGAAGTTGATAGGATCGCTGATGTAGCTTGCAGACAATACATGCCCTGACATTGCTTATGCAGTGTTTAGAATGAGCCAATTCTGCACAAATCCTGGCTCGACACGTTGGAAGACTGCAAAGCGAATTTTGCAATGTCTTCAACTAACAAAGGATTATGGTTTATGTTATTGTCGTGATGCAGGTTTTCAGATGATTTTCTACAGTGATGCTAGTTGGGCATCCCTCAAAGACGACTATAAAAGGGTCTCAAGAGGATGCACCATTGCTTCAGGAGTGGCAATTCTCTGGGTCAGCAAGAAGCAGACCATTGTGGCCCAGTCATCCTATGAAGCGGAGTATGTCGCAGCAACAAAGATGGCTAATGAGATAATCTGGTTTAGACAGTTCCTGGATGAATTGGGCAAAACAAACAATGAACCTCTGGTTTTACAGATGGACAACACATCTGCAATACATCTGACAAAAGATCTTGTGTTTCATTCAAAGATGAAACACATTGCGATGAAGTACCACTTGATCAGGGACCTGATTGGCAAGAAGATGTTGCAGACCACCTTCATTGGAATGAAAGACATGGTTGGCTCTAGACAAAGGTCTATTCGAGAGATAGAAGAGCAGCCTTGGAGTAGTCAAGCTATCATGCTTTGAGAGAGAGCTCAAGAAACATTTTGTTTCTAATGTCAAAGCTTTGCTAGCTTTCAATTCTGAACCTTTGACAATTGGCGACACGACACGACACAACACAAAATCAGTTGTGCCCCACGAACAGCCAACAAGAAGACTAGCCAATTGCCATTGGGTGCAGATATCTGATCTGATATCATGACATCATCAGAAGAGTTTTAGATTGTGGCTAATCTGCCACTCTTGTAATTCGTGAATTAGTTGTGGATGCTTAGTTTTTCTAATTTGTAAGTTACAAGAATGCGACACAAAATTGTTCACGAACTATATACTTTCTGATTGATGCACATTATAGTAAGTCTGATGTCCAATGCTAGTAAGCAAGACAATTGTCAGAAGACAAAATATACAGAATAGGAATTCGCCTGCGTGTGAGATAATTTTTGTGATAGGATCTGTAGATCCACAAGGTCCACTAGTAAGCGAGACTCGAATTTGTGAGAGAACAGTATTTTCTCTCACGCCAATGCACTGTGTGGATCTGCATGGAGTGCTTGAAAGAATCAGAAAAATCAGTAGATGATTTTGTAACTATTGTGCACATTATTATTCTAGATGATCGTATGATCTTGTATGCAAATTAGTCTGCTACTATTTGTGTGTTTGATTTGCTTGTTTATTCTAATTTCGCATCTTGGTTTGATATTGTTGAATGTTGCATTATTCTGTTAACGTAGATTAGCTGTGTCTGACTACTCTCTGAAGGATTGTAGGAGTGATACAGCCGACAATGACCAGCGATTACATCTGAATTTTTGACAAACTGATCCTGTTCGCGAATTCTTTCGCTTTGTGCTTCGCTTCGGCTAAAGGATAAATCAATTACAGAGCTCACCTAGGTTTTGTTTCATTTCGTTCGTTTCATCCTGTTTCATCTTGTCTCGTCTCGTTATAGAGCTTGATTGCTTGATTAAATTTGTCGCAAATTATTTTGCTTCGTTTTGCGATCTGTGCTTCCAGCATGAATCAATGTCAGTGCAAGTTTTGGTTCGTTTCGTTTGGTTGCGTTATAGAGTCTGATTGATCCAACTCGCACAGAGACAATTCGAGTGTCGCAAAAAGTTTTGCGAATCGTTCGTGACTTAATTCTGTCAGTTTGTCACCAGAGTTGTTTTGGCTACAATTTTGCATTTTCTGAGTGTATTCTTTGTCATCAATGAATAACCGGATGCACTTGCATTCCTTATGGGAGATCCAATTGGTAAGCCAAGGATCTAATTCTTTTTCAAGATTTGATACGGTCCTCTATATCCAATGGACAGTTTGTAATGCTTTCCGATATGCATTACACTAGTATCCTACGGGATTCATAAATACACCCAATCCCCCACTTGAAACTCTGGAGGCAATCTTTTCAAATTAGCATAAAATTGGTCTCTATCTTGGGCACTCTCTATGAAAAAAATCAAATCACAAAGACCTGATTATACTCTTTGATCTTTGGCTTAGTAGGAGAGCACATCTAGCTTCATTACAAATGTAGAAATCAAGCATCTACTACAAATAGAAAGTGATAACTCAATAAGAACTTATCAAAATCACTTATGTATGATAAATTATTGTTATTGTCCGTACTACTACAATACTCGCACGTGGGAACTCATGCATATAATACTACAATACTTGCACGTGGGAACTCATGCATATAAGAAAATTAGCATTCCATACACAAAAATTCACTTCATCACAAATTATGCAAAAAATGAATGTAGAACCCAAAAAGATATCTTCCATAAGAATGAGTGAGTGATGAATATCAGCCATACAAGTGAGTGAGTGATGAATATCAGCCACACTTGTATGCCTATTCATAATAGCCTCTTGCCCTATTTGGATGCGTTTGCTCAAGCTTATCAACTTATGGAAGGTTCTAGATGTAAATGCAATGATTCATCCATGCTTCCATATTTGAACTCTCTGGAAAATAACAACAAACAAATAATAAATGTGAGTAATCAATCAATGCTTGCATGTCTCCTCTATCTTTGTCCTTCCTTGATATGTCTCCACCAAGAAAATCCATAAATATCCATCTCACCATAAGATATCATCATCACTTATGATGACCATTACTGAGTGATATAATGAGATTCCCTTATCTTCATTTCCATCAGCAAAACCAACCAAAAATGCTAGTACACCTCCAACATCAAAATGATGCAAGACAATGTAACTAGTTTCACCATATCTTGACAATTGCACACATTCACATGAAATTGCTCAAACATGAGATAGAAGAAGTAAAATAAACTTGAACAACACTTCATTGTTGCTCCTTTGACCTTACTTGAGTCTTCAAACACCTGAAAAAATAGATCCAAAGTAACTTTGCCACTTGACTTCCCTTTGATGCTCTTGACTAGCTCCAAATTGCCACGTTTCCTTTTGTGTTGTTGAAGCCCCTCAAGATCAACCTCTTGATCTTCCTCTTGACCATCAAAGTCATTGACTACTAAGACCTTTTTTACAAATCCATTTGTTGCTTCCATTCCTTGAAAATCACGTATTGTAGAAAAAGTTAGCACACATCAAAGCTCCACCCCAGAATGATGGAAGATTTGCATTCACCCTCATAGATTTAGCTGTTTAAAAAAGATTGATCTTCCTCTCTTCCACACTATGTAGAATGGAGGATATGTTGAGAACTTATGTGTCTCACAGAAAATCTCAGTGGGAAGATTCAATAAAGCAGATCGGTTCTCTTGTGAAATGGATTTATGAATGTCCTTGCTCTCTATCACTTGTCCTCCATCTCTCAAGCTTTCTTTGGATTTTGCTAATTGTTGGATTTGATTGTTATTGGGATTGCATGTTATTATACTTTTTATGAGGGAGAAAGGGAGAGAGAGAGAGAGAGAGAGAGAGAGAGAGAGAGAGAGAGAGAGAGAGAGAGAGAGAGAGAGAGAGAGAGAGAGAGAGAGAGAGAGAGAGAGAGAGAGAGAGAGAGAGAGAGTAAGCTATCTTGTTGTGAATCTAGATTTAGTGGATGTAGTGTTAATGCTTAGGGTAAGTGGATGTTAGAGTTAGATGTGAATCTTCCATTCATGTTGAAATCTGAACTATACTATTGCTCTCATGGGAACGAATCTATGCGTGACAACTAACTTCATCTCTTTGATGCTAGATTGATTAGATCTTGGATTGAGGTTAGGCAAGGAAAGAAATCCACTACATGAATACTTTGTAGATCCACATGATTTAAAAGTTTGTACAAAATGGTTTGATGATCCCACAAAGATTGACTACATAGCATATCTCTACAGATTCCTCCTGATCTGTACACAACACTTTCATAACCGAGAATCTTGTAACTTGGTTATCCTTTGATAGAGAATATTTCTCAAAGAGTGCTATTTCACCTCAAAATCTCAACCGAAGATTAACTCAAAAGAATATATTGCTAGCATGAGTTTCTTTCCTTGCATCAACCCGCGGATCTCAGTCTACACTAAGATCAAGTTGACTGCTTCTAGCAAGGAATAGGTTTCAACAAATCCCCATCTTGCAATAGAATTCACTAGTTTTGACAAAAATCATTCGGACTTGATATCAACCATTATTCTACCGCAAGAGTACATTCTAAATTTCCCTCCTTTAAATCTTCAAACCAAATATCTACTATAATCCCTAAAGGATTTCTGTAATATCTAAATCTCCTATTATTTTTTATTCTTAAAACAAGTTCCACATCTATACTCATAACAGATTCCCCCTGGAATCTACGATAGATGTATCTCATTGATAACTCTCTTTTCTTCCTACTTCTCCCCTTTTAACGAGAAACACCACGAGTTTCCAAGGGGTGCATATCATTCAAGATTTGCCTAGGAGAAGTTGCAAAAAGAAGAGATCCAAGAAAATCGAGAAAGTTAAAGATGTGTTGCATCATTACAAACTAATACTGATAATGCTCCAACACAATGATTCAAAAGATCTTCGTTACCAAGACTGAGAACTGACCCATAAATCAGAAAAGGATTTCTTGAAGATTCAAGTAGAGAAAAAATCATAGAAACGCTTCCATTAACCATTTCTATGACATCGTCCATGGTCAACATGTAATTAAACTTACCTTCCAAGGAATCACAAAAAAATTGGGTTAATTAATGTGTTAAGAAATTCACCAATATATCATTTATAAAGAAATAGCTTGTCTGGTCTCCGGTTTTGTAAATTTGAGATATCCAAAAAGGGGTCATGACCAATATCTCAAATTTTCGACAAAACACATGTTTTATGACCGATAGTTTTTGGCATCACTAAGATTTACGGCCTTACTACGGTCAACTGATCCAGTTAGTTTCATATCTTCATTTTGATGCGTCCCATACCACAGGTTCTTCCTCCATGAAGGCCCTCCACTTTCTGATCAAAGTGTCAGAAAAAATAAGACAAGTATATGAAGTTCTCGAAAATTATTTACAAATTCCAACTTTTAAAACAATTTCAAAACATACATTCTTTCACCCCTTTTCATAATCTTTACGGTCACTAAAAAGATAACATTATCTTCCTAACATGCATGAGTGACAGATTATAGAAATGGGGAGGAATGAGCCGGCTTTTAATTTATTCCAATGACAAAACCTGATAGTACGCCCCAGCTTCAAGCACATCAAGAAAACAACTTTTTTGTTCCATTTAAGTCTTTTCATCTTAGGCTTTTGGGCCGTTTTTGGCCATGTCTGTTTCTGAAAAAAATGACATCTTGGTCAAAAAAAAATCCAAGAATTCATGTTCTCGGTTGCCCATTGCAGTTAATAAAGCAAATATACATTTCGTCAATTGTGAAAAAAGCCTTACGGAATATTGTTATTCTTGCAGATAACAGGTGTAAGTAGAATGCAAACATTGTTGCTATGCTTTCATTTAGCATAAGCAACGCTGTCTCTTATAGATTGTACACTATTAAGTTCTTGAACCCGATAAACAGGATGTATGCTGCCAAATTTTTTCCAAACCACAGATTTGTATGCTGCCTTTCCGTTCACCACAGGATAGGCTTTCTTGTAATTTATACCATAACAAATGGCTTTACTGATTCACATAAGCCTACAAACACTGTTAGTTTGCTAAAAAAAAGATCCAGCATAAACATGTGAATCACCAAGAAACTGCCATGCAATCTTGTAAAGACCACCAACACTCACAACCAATGATTAGTCTTTTTTGTGCTTCTTTCTCTGCTTTTTCTTGGATTCAAGCCAAAACTGGCTCAATAAAAAGCAAAAGACAGCCACAAAACCACCTAAATCACTGTTTAATGAACAAAAAGCCATAAAAACCAGCATTCACTCTAATTGATCCCATTGCTAACGGAAAAGTGTCCCTAATGAAGTAAACGGCAACACAAATAAATTGAAAATCGGAAATTGACTTCTTGAAAACCAATATGAAGTGTCTTAACATTGAACCGATTGTATACCTGGTAGTGCACTTACCACACAACCGATTACACTTCAAACAAGGAAATCCATGGGAAAAGAATAATCCACTTTTTCACCACTTCGTTGCATACTCCATTGAATTCTCGAAAAAGTGTTAAGATTCCATATTACACGATGGAAAAATCCCCACAATTCGCGATTTCTCTTGAACATAAATCAATGGCAAAAATGTGCTTAGAATTGGATCTGATACCAATATAAAGTCCTCAATCCAAGGATCCTATTCTAAGCATGCCAATCTCAAGCAACACAAGGGAATCTGATGGTGGACAAACCAACCCAACCAAACCTAGATCGAACAGATCTAGCCCCCAAGCTATGGATCAATCACAAAGAGGAGTGTGGCATCACACCTACAACATCCTGCCATCGGTCATGCTATCAAGCATACACTAGTGAGAGCCCAATAGGTATACTTATACCCTCCAAGGCCCATGCAACACTAGTAGTGCATTGTGACACCTCACTAGACACCTTTGCAGCCTATTTGGGCCACGTCATCCAGTTCCCCAATGACTCACTGACAGACCCATACAAATCCACCATCAAGTGTTTAGGCCTACAACCATTACTTATGACCATGTACACATAAGGGCCCCAATTCCCTTAGAGACACAATTAACTTACGAGTTGTTGGTCTACTAGTCCTTAGCATGGACACACTACCCAAGACCAGTCATGGGCATGACAATTTTCATATGTGCAAGGTTTCGGTGTATTTCTACAGGTTTTGGATCATAAGCCAGAGAGATGGTGGAGGCCATTTGAGGGCATTTGAGGCCACTTTAGGGCATTAGGACCGCATTTTGACTGCAATGGACCACATTTGATACCACAATGGACTACATAAGGACAGAAGGGTGCGAAAGGATTGGTTTAGTTGCAACACAGAAAGGTGTGGATTTGTTGACTTTGCGGTGGCCTTTGGTCAGCTTCCTTTGTGGACTACCTTCAGTTTGCTTCGTATGTGACTGCAAGTTTCATCTTGCGGTGTATTGGCGGCTTCTCCTTGTGAGCCATGTCTTCGCTCCTTGATCATAAGTGTTGACCTTCTTGCGGTCCATTTGTGGCCCTTTGAGGGCATTTGCGGGCCATTTGTGGTCCTTTGCGATCTGGTTGCAATGAGTCTCTCTCTCTCTCTCTCTCTCTCTCTCTCTCTCTCTCTCTCTCTCTCTCTCTCTCTCTCTCTCTCTCTCTCTCTCTCTCTCTCTCTCTCTCTCTCTCTCTCTCTCTCTCTCTCTCTCTCTCTCTCTCTCTCTCTCTCTTTTGGTTCATAAGCCAGAGAGATGGTGGAGGCCATTTGAGGACATTTGAGGCCACTTCAGGGCATTAGGATCGCATTTTGACCACAATGGACTGCATTTGAGACCACAATGGATCGCATTAGAACAGATTGGTGTGGAAGGATTGGTTTAGCTACAACACAGAAGGGTGCAGAAGAGATGCGAGATGCTAAGGCTCTAAAGCAATCCATGTGCTGGAAATGATGCTTTTTTTTTATGGTGAGCGGTCATGAGGAGAGAAACGTCGTGAACCGTATTCATTGGCTTTGCGGTGGCCTTTGATCAGTTTCTTTCGTGGACTGCCTTCGGTTTGCTTCGTAGGTGACCGCCGGTTTCATCTTGCGGTGTGTTGGCGGCTTCTCGTCGTGAGCTGTGGTCTTCGTTCCTTGATCATAAGTGTTGACCTTCGGTTCTCGATCGACGACCTCGTGTCAGATCTCAACTGACAGCGACGACCTCGCGTCAGAACTCAATTGATGACCTCGCGTCAGATCTCGACTGACGACCTTGTGTCAGATCTCGACTGCCGCCCTCAGGTCAGTTCTAGACCGGCGGATGCTCTCAGATCTCAACCGGCCCTTGAACCATTGAGTCCATCATAAAACACACTACAATCATTGCGACCACCTTCCAGCCATAACAACCGCATTGCCCCGTAGTGACCGCTCTGCGCCGTGACAACTGCATTGAGCCGTAGGGAATACATTCGGCAAAATCCCATTGCTTCACACCTTGCACCGTAGCCACCGTAACAAGCGTCCAGGAGCCTATTTACACAATCATACGATACTCTACAAGTTGTTATAGATCGCCCCTTACGATCCGAATTCTACGGAGGGCTATCCACCAGAGATGGTCTCCCCATCCACTGAACAAGCTCGATTTGACAAAATTTTTTGGATGAAATCCCAAGTCCAACAGCCATCCACCAACCCATTCGACAAATGGGAACCCATACGTTATGAAGCTCCATATGAACGACCACATTTTCATGCTGCCGAATCTTCACATGCACGAGCTCACTTAAACGGAGCTTTTGCGAATAATGTTTCACGTACTGAAAAACGTACCCCAAAGCTAGATTTACCTAAGTACGATGGTAACACTGATCCTCAAAGATTTCTTCAAGTCTTTGAGAACGCATGTGACGTCTATGGCGAGACATCACCGAAAGCCATGGTACAGCTCTTTTCGATGACCATGATCGATCGAGCACGAGAGTGGTTTTTTAACCTTGATCGTGAAGATAAACATGACTGGTCACTCTTGAAGGAGGCATTTATCAAACACTTCAAGCCATTCCACAAGAGGACAACCAGATCTAGGACCACAAAAACATAGAAATCCTCGAGAGTCTACACAAACACATCTTGTTGAGAACTCCTACGATCAGTCCTATCATCAAGATACAACACTTCCATCTGCTAGTTCTCAACATTATCAAACTGACAACTCGTGCTCGTGCAAACGAGATGAGTATTCAACACCACCAGAAAATTCAGCACAACTAGCCATCCAAGATGGTTATGCTAATGCCATAGGCCCAATGAGCAACTACTGCTTTATTTGTGGTGAAACGGGACATTTCATGGCTGACTGTAAAGCTAAAAACCAATACCATGCGAAATGTCTCGACTGTGTCCGTAAACACAGTTTCAAGGATTGTCTTAAACAACCTGACAAGATTCTTCCAGCACGTCATATTTCATCCGAACCTGTTAGAGTTCTCACTAGAGCACAACACCAACAACAAGAACAGCAGCAAAATAATGCCAAATCAGCTGACCCCCAGGGAAGCCACTTGACGGCTTCCACATTACCAAAAGATTACCCAGACCCAAAGGTGGAACAACGTCAATAAAATGAGTTTTGAGATGAGTTTTTGCAAGAGGAAGAACATATAGAAAGTCTCTTCTCAGCTCATATCCCTGAAAAGGAGCAATCCCTACAGGGACTTGAAGTATTTTTTGACCTCCTGCAAGCTCAACTCACCATGCCGTTTCATACCGCAATAAAATCCTTCACTAGGCTTCAACGTTATATCCATCGAAATGTTCAGCTGCCTACTATTCCTGATGAACAGCAGGAAACATAAGAGATTTCTGAAATTTCCCAGATTCCTATGAATCTGTTGAATATAGGTGTTGCTAAGGGGACTAGCATCACCCTACCTTTGTCCTATAAAGACTATCCCGCGTATCTGCTATCCTAGATAGCGGATCAGGCGTTAATATCATGGCTTTGTCATTAGCAAAGTCATGGGACTTTCATACCCTTGATCAATCATGATATAAACTTCGCATGGCTGATCAACGAGTTACTGACCCTGCTAGTCATTTATCAAATATAAAAGTTCGCATAGCAGGTGTCAAATTTGTGCTAGATTGTGTCATCTTAGATTTACCAGAAGATAACAATACATATAAAATCCTTCTTGATACACCCTGGCTCCAGATGGCAGGTGTTGTCCAAGATTGGAAGCATAGCAAAATTACCTTTGGTAACCACGATAAATGAGTTACGGTTGATTCAACAACATATGACAATCATTGGTCATCCACAACATATGACGAATCAGACAACGTCCCGATCCAACCAAAAGGTCACTATACGAGATCCACGGACATAATCAATTGGGGTCACGCACTAGCCACTGTGGACTGTACTGATTCCAATCGATGTCGTATCAAAACTGTTGCAGCAGATGTGGATATTCTCCTATCCTCTACAGACATTGACACACCCATCATCCCACTTATGATGATTGACCCAATTCCTATAGTGTGGTGCCCAGGAGAACCTAGTGTCTCTACCGCCCATGTTTCGGAAGAAGGTATTCTTTCCATGGATGATGTAGACATGACGGATGAACATGTACTCCTATATCTAGATGCACAACCTTATCCGCCAAAATCAATTCCTAAAAAGATAACGACATCAGGACCGTTGGCTCATGTCCAACTGACATACAAGGTACCCAGCACACAAACATACAAGCCCAAACCCAAAGTATATACATGGTATGTGTATCTCGACGAAGTCCGGGATACAGTCAATGACAATCTGATAAGTGAGGCACCAACATCGCCCACTCAAAACCTCAGTTACAAAAAACTTAAGTTATTGATACAAAATTAACCGAGCGTCAAAAACAGATGTGTGAGAAGCTTAAACAGCCGATCAAGCCCTTGTCAAAAGGGACAAAAACCAAACAATCCGACCAAGCTTCCACGTCCGGTAGTGAATCACCTCAGATGATTCCCAAAGTTTCCGAACCTTTTGTTGACCCACCTTTTGATCTTCCACAGAAGTTCAAAGACTTTACACTGGATGACGTTGTTATCCAGTTACCATAGCCACATCGGGAGCCTACACCAAATTACAACTCCTTTGAAGGACCTGCTAAGACCATTTCACTAAATCTTAAAGATCCTGACGAGGAGATAGATCAAATAGTTCATGTTGGTGCACATTTGTCATCAACCCAACTTGCTGATCTGGAAACATTACTTCGCAAATACAGGGATGTATTTACATGGAATTATACAAAAATGAAAGGAATCCCATCTGAAATACTTGTCCATAGGATTCCTTTAGAAGACAATGCTAAGCCTATTAGGGCTAAACCCTATCGATCTAACCCTGTCTATCGTGAGAGGATCGACGAAGATATTAAGAAATGGTTGGATGTTGGCTTCATTTATGAAGTTCAACATACTGATTAGGTATCACCCATTATGGTTGTACCCAAGAAAAACTTCAAGCTTCGTATCTGTGTCGATCTCAAAAACCTTAATGTGGTTACGAAGAAAGACCATTTTCCCTTGTCTTTAACGACTCAAATCCTAGAGGAAATGGCAGGAGCTGAAGCCTTCAGTTTCTTAGATGGATTCAGCGGTATTTCCTTGTTCAAATAGCCCCTGAAGATAAACATAAAACGGCCTTTGCAACAGAGAACGGGGTTTATACTTATAACGTTATGCCTTTTGGCTTATGCAATGTCCCTTCAACGTTCCAAAGGGTCATGCAACTGGCCTTTCAAGATCTGTTACATCGAATCGTGGAGATTTATCTCGACGATCTAGGTGTACATTCCTCTGCAACTACACACCTTGATGCCCTAGAGAAAATCTTCATTCGTTGTCGTAGATTTGGAATCTCACTAAACCCTGATAAATGCCAAATATGGGTCACCCATGGGGTTGTACTCGGATATATAATTTCAAAAGACGGTATTTCTACCGGCCCGTCAAAAATCAAGGTTATAGTGGACATGCCCTTACCAGCAACAGTGAAGGAAGTATATGTCTTCCTCGGTCATACCAATTATTATCGCATCTTTACAATCGACTATGCCGGCAAGGCACGCCTCGTTTATTTAGTTGTGGTAGATCCTCGCTGGACCGAAGAACGAATTAAGGCCTTTGAGGAGTTGAAAACAGCCCTCACCATGGCTCCCATACTCCGCTCGCCAGATTACACGAAAGAGTTTCATGTACATACTGATGCAAGTAAGTATGCCATGGGAGGTCTTCTTGCACAACCGGACGAGTATGACAAAGACTTTCCAATATGTTTCTTGAGCAGGCAATTGGTGTCTGCTGAAGTAAACCATACAACCACCGAGAGAGAAGCATTGGCGATGGTCTATGTTGTGCAACAACTAAGACATTATTTATTAGGCTAGACCTTTGCGTTCTACACAAACCATCAAGCCCTTCTATATATCGTTAATAAATCCTATAATACAGGATATATAGCTCGATGGCTGTTGATTTTAGAGGAATTTAATTTCTGCATAGTCGTTCGGAAAGAGACCCAACATTTCATGGCAGACCACCTTTCCAGACTACCAAGTGCTGAAAAAGCAACTACACCAGCCAACGATGATCTCCCTGATGCATGTCTTTTTCAAATCGATGCTACACCCTTATGGGCTGAGGAGATTACCCAATTTCTCACAACAGGCAGACTCAAAGAAGGCCTGAGTACGGTGGCAAATTTTTTTTTTTGCTAAAAGCAATGCCCTTTCAGTTAATTGCAGGACAACTTTACAAAAGGGGAGTTAACGGTATCATTCGTCGATGTGCTTATGAATATGAGATACGACCTGTCATATCTCAGGCTCATGAGGGCATTGGAGGTGGCCACTTTTCTGTTGAAGCCACAATGAAGATTATCCTTCGAGCAGGACTGTGGTGGCCATCTTTGTTTAAGGACACGTTTGCTGTTAGCGTGTGATGCCTGTCAACGAGACAAGAAAAACACCAAAGCAGATTTCACGCCGTTGACTCTCATTATAGAAGGCAAAGCCTTCCATAAGTGGGGAATTGACTTTGTTGAACCAATCAGTCCAACAACAAAACATACTCAAGCTTGTTACATCATCATAGCCACAGATTATGCCACTAAGTGGGTGGAGGCTCGAGCAACGAAGGATGCCAACGCAAAAACAATCGCGCATTTTTTTTACGAAAACATTATTACACGTTCTGGCTATCCCATTGAGTTAGTTAGTGATCGCGGCACGAATTTTTTAAATGTTGTCATTGATAACCTCCAACGGCATTACCTTGTTGTTCACAGAAAAAGTACACCGTACTACCCTAAATGTAATGGCCAGGCTGAATCAACTAACAAGACGATATGTAAAATTTTGACCAAGATAGTTGAAACCAGTTGTTTTGATTGGGAAACAAAACTTTTCTAAGCTGTTTGGGCTTACCGCACCACCCCGAATAAAGCCACTAGGTGGGTTACCCCTTTCCACTTAGTATATGGTCAAGGGGCGGTAATGCCAGTAGAATTCTTAGTCCCATCATTACGAGTCATGGAAGCTTTTTCAACAAATATCTATGAAAAAGCTGCAATCGAACAACAACTCAAAACCAAGCTATTTACGTTAACCTAGTTATGCGAGACAAGACTTATATCTTACCACGCACAACTGGTTAATAAACAACGCCAAAAGGCCTGGCATAACCATCACCTACGCAATAAAGATCTACATTTAGGTGACTAGGTGCTTCTTTATACATCCAAGAAGACCCCAACAAATTGAAATTCAGAAGTGAGGGGCCGTATGTTATTAATAAAATCTTTCCTAATGGTGCAGTGCAGTTGCAAACACTTAACGGAATCCTCCTAGACACTGTCGTAAACGGTGGTCATCTACGGCGGTATTACGAAGAGTCGTTTTTTTTTGACCCAATTTAACATCTTTTCCCTAGTATAAATTTTACATTTTTTATTTATTTCTTTCTATTTTTCTTATGATGTTGCTTGTAGTTCTAGTTTTCCATGCCTATTTTTCACCCATTCCTTGTTTATACTTCATACCATTTACTTATGTACTTTCCATGCATTCTCTTCTTCCTGTACATATTCCTGGGTCATGGATGTCCTAGATCAACAAATGATAGGCTACACCATCGGAAATGATTCTCACACTTTAGCCACCTCATCTCTGTCTCACTGGTATCTCAAGCATACAAACATTCCTGGGGATACACTCTTTTCATAAGAACTTCTACTCTAGGCCACACTCATATTTTTAACTTGAAGTTCTTCACTAGCATCACATAGATCCATTCCTACATATTGGGATTTTGTCAAATCTCAACCGATGGGATCAGCTCAAATCTCAACCGTCGGGATCAGCTCAAATCTCAACCGACGGGATCCACTCAAATCTCAACTGACGCAATCAGCTCAAATCTCAACCGACGGGATCAGCTCAAATCTCAACCGATGGGATCCACTCAAATCTCAACCGACGGGATCAGCTCAAATCTCAACCGACGGGATCAGCTCAAATCTCAACTGACGAGATCCATATAAATTTTACATTTTTTATTTATTTCTTTCTATTTTTCTTATGATCTTGCTTGTAGTTCTAGTTTTCCATGCCTATTTTTCACCTCATTTCTTGTTTATACTTCATACCATTACTTATGTACTTTCTATGCATTCTCTTCTTCCTGTACATATTCCTGGGTCATGGATGTTCTAGATCAACAAATGATAGGCTACACCATCGGAAATGATTCTCACACTTTAGCCACCTCATCTCTGTCTCACTGGTATCTCAAACATACAAACATTCCTGGGAATGCACTCTTTTCATAAGAACTTCTACTCTGGGGCACACTCATATTTTCAACTTGAAGTTGTTCACTAGCATCACACAGATCCATTCCTACATATTGGGATTTTGTCAAATCTCAACCGACGGGTGTCGGAAGATATGTTATAGTATTGTGGACCATGTTTGTATCGGAAGAAGATTCACAATAAGCAGCCTTCCAGTATGTCCCATCATGTGTTGTCAAAATCAAGATAGACTCTTTAATTCCAAAAAAATATATTTATGAAGCTATGCTTGTTTCTTCGATTACCTCTGCATGAGTGCAAAACTACATATGGCATGTATTAAAGTTCATATATAGTTTCCAATCGTGTTTGTGATCCCATTAGCTAGAAAGCAGGACTTACGCCTCGAATCTTCCACACATCGGATTTGATCTTTAATGCTGTACCTTAGAACGTGTATCTTAAAACGACAATGACAGGCTATCTGAACAATGCCATATTTGTGTAAATTCTGTGACGATGGAACAAATACTTCATGCATATGTGTCTCGACGACAATCTCATTAGGAGAAGTATCTGCCCTTGATTGAGTTTGCCTATTATAGTATTAAGCATTTGGCTATCGGTGATAGCTTGTTCATGCTTATGTATGGTTTTGAGCCTAAATCATCCATTGTAGTAGAGACTCGTTCGATCAAGTTTTAGAAAGTAGCGGATTTATCAAGTTTTAGAAAGTAGTGGATTTCCTGCACGATATGCAAGAAATGCTATAGATAGCACATTAGAATGTCCAGAGTGTGAAAAATAGTCAAGTAGTTTGAGATTTATCATGTTAAGTTTATTTGGCAATTTTGAGGCCAATATGTATTTTTATTTTAGAGATAGACTTTATAAAGTTAATAAGGCCTAAGAATATTGGATTTACTATTTTTGAAAATTTAGGCAAGTTGATAAGGTCTAATTTGGACCTGCTCTAATTGGTTAGTAGAGATGCATTGAATCTAGTCATGATAGATCTAGGGTTTGGAAGAGATCTAGAACCTTCCATAAGTTGATAAGCTTGAGCAAAGGCATCCGAATAGGGCAAGAGGTTGTTATAGATAGGCATACAAGTGTGGTTGCAATTCATCTCTCTCATTCTTCTCTCATTCATTCTTATGGAAGATATCTCTTTGGGTTCTACATCCATTTTTTGCATATTTGTGATGATATAGTGAATTTTTGTGTATAGAATGCTATTTTTCTTATATGTATGAGTTCCCACGTGTGTGTACTATAGTAGTATAGCCATTTTACAGACAAAAATAATAAATTATCATACGTAAGTGATTTTGACAAGTTCCTATTGAGTTTTCATCTTCTATGTATAGTAGGTGCTTGATTTTTACATTTGTCATGAAGCTAAATGTGCTCTCCTACTAAGCCAAAGATCAAAGGGCATAATTAGGTCTTTGTGATATGATTTTCTTCACATGGTATTAGAGCTTTGTTTTAGGCTATATTTGGAGGAGGAACCAATTCTAGTGAGTGATTTGGAGGTGTCACCAATTCTAGAACATGCTAGAGTGATTCCTAGTCGAAATCAAGCATTTTAGAGTGGGATTTTTGTATATAAAACTCAATTTAGGTCAAAATACTTGTAGTAGGCTAATTTCCCTTCCTACTTGTTGAATTTTGGTTATTTTTAGTGCATAAGAAAGGGAAAACATCATTCTTCATAATTCTATATCAAGTTTCTAATGTGAATGATTCAATTTGTGTACTTTTGTGAAAACCCTAAAATTGATTGGATCTCTTGTGTTTGAACTTGCTGGACTTTTCAAGAGTGTGTTTCAATCTTGGAAGTTCAAAAGTTTATGATATTATAGGTTGATCATTTGTTGATCAAGTGTCATCAATTCTATGTGCTGGATTTGCTAGTTTTTGTGCAAGAAAGAAGTTCAATATCTTTTGTGATTTCAGATTGAATTTATTTGTTGAATTTCAAGAGAGTGCTAAGTGCATTGGAACAAGTTGAAAGAGAAGAGCAAATCATTGCAACATGGCTACAAATGGAGGCTTCATGTTGGAGATCAATGATAGGCTTATCTCAAGCAACTATTCAACTTGGAAGTTGAGAATGGAGTCACTCCTTGAGATGAATGAGTTGATGGACACTATTGTAGGTATGGAGGAAAGACCTTTGGCACCTCAAGAACAATTGAGGTATAATAGGAGAGAAAAACAATCCCTTCATGTGATCAAGATGAATGTGACTAATGAACTTCTCAAGGAAGTTGGTAAGTGCACTATATCTAGTGATGCTTGGAAAGCCTTAAAGAAGCTTTATGAGCCCTAGTCTACATCAAGGGTCCTAACCCTTAGGAGAAACATCTTCAAAGTTTACAAAAAATTGATGAAAGTGCTCATGCTTTAATTTTGAGAGTTAAATCATTCAATGATGACGTAGCATGTATTGATGAAAGCATTAAGGAGATAGAACTTGTTCAAGTAGTTCTTAATGACTTGTTGGATGATCATGCTAATCTTGTGCAAAGTTTTGCTATTCAAAAGACTTTGCCAAGTATGGTGTATTTGTAATAAATCTCGGTGAATGAGGAGTATAGGCTTCTATCAAAAGGAGGATCTACTTCCATATCTCAAGTTGGAGAGAGGAGGCTATGTTCTCAAAGGGCAAGTTTAAGGGCAAATGAAAAGGCAAGTGGTCTAAAGGGCAAAATCAAGGTGAGGATTCTACTTTTGTTGGCAAGAGAAAAGATAGATCTAAGCTAAAATGTTGCTATTGTGGAGTAAAGGACATTTTTCTAGTGATTACTTGAAGAAGAAAAGAGATCAAAGTGAGAATCAAGGCAATTTCACTAATGATGAGGATGGTGTTGATGAACAAAATTCAAATGATTCTTGTTTCCTAACCAATGATGGAGATATTGATTCATGGTGGATTGATGAACATCTGTAGGAACTCAAGTTGGTCCCTTTTTATAGTAGAGGGGAGGATCCTGGCCTCTGAATCCTATTGGTCCATTTCTGCCTCCCTAATTATTCAAATTTAAAAAAGAGTGGAAACCATCCAAATTGGAGGGAAACCCAACTTTATTCACTAACTTGACATTTAGGCCCTACGACATTAAAAGTCCCACAAAAAGGCCAAAAGTCCTTTTATTGACTTTCAACTATCAAATCTCTATGTGATCATCGGGTTGGACTTACACATGCAGGGTGCCAAATCCCTCTCACTTATTAACTAGGTCTAGGTTGCCTTGGGATCCGCAAACCCTCCAACAATATCCCCCACCAAAACTTCCCACGACACCTACGAGATGTAGTTATTGGGGACTTTTGTTTGCTTCGCGACAAATCTTTATCAAATGATATTGCACCTTCTCCATAAAATTGAGTCGAGTAGTGTTAAAATCCATATTATGTGGCAAAAAACAATGATGAGCTCCGAAAATCCACTTTGAAGTTGTCCAGGACATGAAGCGAGATTCCCAGGAGCCTCCCATCATTGCTGCACAAAAATATAGTCGAGCAACCAACAACTGATCCTTGATATTCTTTGAGGCCATTGGCTTATTTGGATTGAATGCCAAAGGAGAAAGACAATCACCCCATCTCGTTGCCACTGATGCCAACAGAGTCAAGTCTTTCGCAAAAATTGCCGATTGTCTCACTGTCGGATTGGGAGAGTGTACATACTAAGGCCCGGTGGAAATCCACTGATATTATCCAACTGTAAGATTGATGGATGATTGGCCAATTTGGCGTATGGATCATAATTTTGTCCATTGGCAATCCCAAATACTTCCACCTATTTCTTCGTGGCATCGGTACATAATATGGATCTACCCGCAATTGGCGAGGGCTGGCCAAATAACTCTTGATAAATTCTAGAATTTTCTCAAAATACCCGCTTGCACTGCTTGTGGAATTGGCTGTTGTAATTCAATGTCTAGAGCTCCACCCTTGTCCATGCCCGAATCCAGCCCTGCATCCATTGAGACTTCAGCTTGGTGCGTAGGGGAGAATTGCAGCATGACCGACACCGGAATTTGAGGTCTAGCTTCCAACACCTGAGCGACAACTTTTTCATAGGCATTGATGATTGCTTTAGCCTTTGCCAACTCAGTTGAAGCTGCTCCTTTGAATCTGTCAAAGCGGCCTTGGAATCTCCGAAGCGCCACTTTTTAAGTCTCAACTTTTTTGAACAAATATGCGATCCCCGTTAGAGTTACCGGATGATCTGGTATTTGTGTCTGGAGATACGCATCACGCTCAAGGGTGGTCGCATCCAATTCACCTTGGAGACATGTGCGATCTTGCTCTGCCATCTGCAGTTGACCTTGTATCAGCTGCACTTGTTGCTTTGCATCCTGCTTGCTAAATGAAGTGCCAAATGACTCAAATTCTATCTTTATATAGGTGAAAATTAGAGTGCGTATTAGGAGAAGTGCATTTTTCCAGCTCAGTTCCGACCAAAATTTTGCAGGGACCTTTGTCACAATATTCTAAGACCCCAGTGAAGTCTGCGAAGGTTCAGGAGGTGATTTGGCTACCCTCTGTGAAGGTCCAAGCCTATTTGCGAAGGTTCAACCCTCGCAAGAGGTGAACTCTCGCACAACTTTCTCCAGATGTTGGATTTTCAAGATCAGACCATATAGACAATCTAATATCACTGTTCTAATTTTATTTATGCCCTCTGTGAAGGTTGGTTTGCAGATCTTGATGCCCTATGAAGGTTCATTACTTTTTGGTTCTTTGAAGCCTTGCAAACACTTGAATTTGATGATTTTTCCATTAGTAACTCTTGTAGAGATTTTTATAGATGTATCTAAGTCAGATTTAGTGACTGACAAAGTCTCAAGAGTTAGTTCCCAAGGGATCTCAGAAAATCATGAAAAAAGTGCTCTTTTTTGGTGTTTTTTGGTGAGATCTTGAGATTCTTATCCATGACTCTTGCAAACTGATATACCATTGCATCCAGGTCAATTCTAACTATGGAGAGTTCTGATGGACAATTCGTAGCTGATCCATTAGTTTAAATGATTTTTACCTCCATTTTGTTGTTTTTTCTCAAAATTCTCGTCTCTGATTTGCAAGAACAGAGGTTGATTGTTATTATCCGATGACTTGCTGCTCTTTGGATCCTATCTAAATCTAGATCCCACTTGGATTTTTTCGGAGCTTCCTTGATCTGTCTGGATCTTGCCTGATCTTGCTAAAATTTGGTGGATTTTGCTTGATCTGACTAGATCTTATCTAGATCTTGGCTTGATTTCATTAGATCTTCAACTTTCTCCTGATCGCTTTAAGTTTATACATGAGGACTAGATCTCCGGATCGAAGATCTTTCTTGTGCAGCGGTGATCATGCCATGCTTGGCATCGCTCTTTCTCAGCCGCCAATGCATGCACAACTATTAAGCGCATCTCGCAAAGTTTATGTAATGCCTCATGGCGTAATTGTAGAGATTTGGATTCATCAAGATGTTGTGTTGTGAAAATTCTCAATGAAGGTATCAAAAACTCCACTAGCATTACTGCATCTTGACCATAAACGAGGTGAAATGGCATGTGGTCAGTGCTTCCTTTGTAAGCTATTTGGAATGCCCCCAGAGCAGCATGTAACTTGTGCTCCCAATCAGATCTGCTAGCTTCAACTATTTTCATGATCAAGCTACACAAGGTCTTATTGGATAATTTTGCCTGCCCATTACCATGAGGATAATAAGGCGTGCGAAATCGATGGATCACGAAGAATTCTTCCAATAGGACCTTGATGGTCTCATTGACAAAATGGCTTCCGCGATTGCTAACTATCTCCATCGGGAATCTGAAGCGCACAATGATATTCTCATATAGGAACTTGGCAGTTGCTCGAGCATCAACTATTCGCACTGCCTTGGCTTCTACCCACTTGGTGAGATAATCCGTGGCCACGATGATATATCGGGCTTGTGAACTTCTTGCAGCAAGATGAATTGGACCGATATACTCCAATCCCCATTTTTCGAATGGTGCTTGAGCTAGGACTGGATGTAGAAGATCATAGCTCAATCTTGTCAGTCTTCTAGCTTACATCGCACTTCTTCAAGTGTTCATCCATATCCTTATGCATCGTTGGCCACCAGCATCCTGATTGTAGGATCTTGTGAGCTGTAATGTTGGATGCAAAATGACCACCACCCATGCCTTCATGCAAAATCGAAATAATCTGGGTAGCCTCGTGTGGAAGAATACATATTCGAAGAATACTATCTGCTCATCTTCGATATAATTGGCCGGCAATCAACTGATAAGGTCTCACTTTTAAAATCAATTTTTGTTGTTCCGTCTTGGATAGAGATTTATCCGGTTAACCCCGCATACGATACTCAACAATGTCAGTGGCCCATTCAGATATAGTGTCAATGTAAAACAAGGCAACGTCTGGTAGCTCATCAGCAGGTAGGGTTGCAGTTTCCTTCCCCTTGATTCGCGACACATGATCTGCCATATAATGCTGCTTTTCCTTGCAAACCACTATCCGAAAGCTGACACTTCTCTGAATTCAAGGATATTTGATATTCGCGGCATTTCTTCAACACCTTTTCCAAGTTGGATAAGTGTTTAGAGTTAGGTCCGTGCATGCACAGATCATCCAAGAAGATTTCCATAATTTTTTGCAAATATTCTTTGAATGCCGCCTGCATAAGTCGTTGAAAGGTACTTGTGGCATTACAAAGTCCAAACAACATCACCTTAGTTTTGAATGAGAATATAATATGTAAGAGAATAAATCAATAATATTAGTACTTTCATGCCTCACAAATTTAAGAATTACTAACACTTTTTATCATTTCAACATCATAGAAATGAAAAATGAAACAAATAAAATCTACATGGTACGATGTAGATATCTTGCTAGAAAGAGCTAATACTTGGTAGCTTTGGTGAAGATCCATTTCTTTTGATTTTGGGTTGCTCCTCTTTGCTTTAACTTTCTTTTCTTTTTGGTTCTTGCTTCATTACAAAGAGGATAGTTGCATAAAAAGTTGTATCCTCATAGAAGTGGTAGTTTTTACTTGTCATTGGAATTTCACTCAATGTCACACATTCAAGTTTGCAAGCTTGTAGGGTGTCGTAATAGAGGGCATCACTCTATTCAAGCTCAACTCACGTGTTAGCTCCAATCCACTAGTTTATTGTTAATCTCATGTATGTTATTTCATTTATCTATTTATTTTGGAGATCGAAGCAATCTATAGCATGTTAAAATTGTCAAAATCCTTGCTTTGATTCATGATGTTATGTGTATAACTTGATCCCACACGTGTGGAGCATGTTCCCACAAGATGCATTCAATTTGATTAGATAGGCAAAATCTTGATTTACATATGTGTGAACTAGTGAAAAGCTAGTCAAGTTGAAAATTGCCATTTGGCACTCTATTACTAGTTGATCAAGCATACCCATGTAAATAATGGTGATTTCCCATGTGTGAAAGGATGTTCCCACGTGTGTGCATATCTAGAAAATATTAGTACATGATCATAGGAGTCGATTATGTAGGTTCCTAAAAGCTAGGAAATTTCCTCAAATCAAGGAAAATCAAGGTGAGGCAATGGCATCAATCTAGAAATCAAATCGGTGTACCATTGATTGTGGATCTAAAAGTGATGTGGCATTCCCACACGTGTCAGGCCTGCTGAGTCAGGATATCAAGTAAAAATGTACTTGATCTATATATAGATCATCATTGTAAATAACAAGTTTGATGAGTGACCTTGATTCTGAGGCAAATGCATGTTGTTTTCACCGTTTGTGTTGTGATTTTATGCATTGAATGCTATCAATACTTAATGTAATTCACTATCTATCCACTGTCTGTACTATGATAGGTTTTCACATGTGTGAGGCTGCCCATCCACTTAATTGATCAAATTCATTATTGTTCTTGCTAGTTAAGTGCATATTTTTTATCTAATCAATAGATTTGTGGAAGATCAATTTAACTAGTACCCAACACCTCTTGTGGATCGATTGAAGATACATTTATGGTCCTAAGATCAATAAACTCAACATGGTATCAAAGCCAAGTACAAGAGGCTATGTGTTTGATCAATAATCACATCCAAAATTAGTAAGTTTTGAGTTTTTTTATCTAGTTTTGAGAGGGCAAGCTAGAAGTGAGTGGTCGCTTCAATATTTTTTGATAAAATTCAAATGCGGGCTACAAGTGTACGGTTCACATGTGTGAGGACATGTTGTATCTGCCTTTCAAGTGCCTAAGTTGACCCCATAATTTACACACACATCCTTTTTTGAAAAATTTTGATGCATTGTCTAGATCCAGCTCCATAGTTTCTAGTTGAATGATGAGATCTTGAATTGGATCATTGATGTGAATGTTTGAGAGCTTGAATTAGGCCTCAAAAAGTATTTTTTCAGATCTTGATAGGGAGTGGTGGAATCTAGAGGTTTGATTGCCATAAATCAAAGGTCTTGGGAGTGATTTGTTAGATTTGTGAATTGATTTCATTGTACCATCATCCAAGCTTTGTACTAGATTGATTGGGCTGAGACTAGAAACATTTAGAGTGCTAGAAGTCTACCTTGAATCATTCCAGAAGTGATATTTTTGTGAATTTCAAGAGATAAATCATTCATCATGGCATCTATGAGTGGATTCTTGCTTGAAGCCAATGAGACGGCTACATCCACAAACTATGTCATATGAAAAGTGAGAATGGAGTCACTTTTGGTGCTCCATGATCTCTATGACATTGTCCAAGAAGAGGAAGATGAGACTCTTGGTGGGCAAAAGAAAGTTAGATACAAGAAAAAGACTAGATTGGCCTTGCATTACATCAAGATGAATGTCCTCTTAAAAGAGGTTTCATCTTGCATCTCGGTCAAGGAGGCTTGGGATTCATTAAAAGGAATCTATGAGTCCAACAACACTTCAAAGATTCACATGCTTAGAAATCAAGTACTTCAAAGCACGAAGGGAAGTGGTCTGCAAAAGAGATGTGCTTAGAATCAAATCTTTGAACAAAGAATTGGCTTCCATTGGAGATAGAATCCAAGATAATGAACTTGTGCAAGTCATTCTCAATGGACTAGGTGATGAGTACACTAATCTAGTCCAAATTTTTGTCATCCAAGACCATCTATCTACTATTGACAAGCTTCGTAATGCGCTTGGGGCCGAGGAGAGTAGGATGCAACATCTCAAGGCAAGGATGAAATATTTGTCCTTGCAAGGTGGAGATGAAAAGGCCAACTTATCATTCAATGGCAAGAAAAAGACTAATCCGTCCAAGAAGAACCAAGGCAAGGAGGCCAAGGACAAGGATGGAGGTTCAAGTTCCAAAGGGAAGAATGCTCACAAGAAGGACAAGCAAGGAGACTTAGTGCTTGAGCAGGAGGAGAATGAATGCAACTCATCCTTGATGGCATCTACAGCACCAACATCAAGCAAGGACAACTCCAAGGATATATGGTGGACTGATAGTGGGGCTAGCTCCCACATGTCTCATCAAAAGAAATATTTTTCTACCTTACTCTCATATAATGACTCTAAAAAGCTCATATTCATTGCAAGTGACCAAGAGTTTAAGATAGATGGAGTCCTAGATCTACCATCTTGAATTCACTAAACAAAGCTATCTTGACATCTCTTATGCCACTAGGAGCATTTCCTGTAAGAATAATATAATCAACATATAAAACCAAAATAATGATCTTGCCATCATTACATTTGACATACAATGAAGGCTCATAAGAGCTTATCACAAAACCAAATTGAGATAGATATGCAACCTAGAGTACTTACCTAGAGCACCAAGCTCTAGGTGCTTTCTTGAGTCCATTAGATTGTTCTTCAAGAGGCAGACTTTGTCTTCATCTCCTTCCTTGATGAAGCCCTCGGGTTGCCACATGTAGATCTCTTCTTCCAAGAATCCATTTAAGAAAGCATTAGTCACATCAAGTTGAAAAAGCTCCCATTTAAAAGAAGTAGCAAGACATATAACCAATCTTATGATGACAAGCTTAGCAACAGGAGAAAATGTTTCATCATAATCTATGCCCTTAGTTTGCAAGAAACCTTTTGCTACAAGCCTTGCTTTGTACTTACTTAATGGATCCATCTTTATTGTAGCTCAATGTAAGAATCCACTTACAAGAAAGTAGCCTCTTCCCATCTGGAAGATTTATAAGCTCCCAAGTTTGATTTTCCATTAGTACATTAAACTCAACTTGCATAATATCTTTCCAAGATTGTGACTTTATAGAAACTTCAAAACAAGATGCAAGTGTAATAATCAAGAAAGTGTAGGAAGTAATAGGATGAGAACTCTTGGATCTTGAGATAGATCCTCAAGGTCTTCATCTTCTTGAAGCTCCTCCTCAGCCTTTGCAAGATCTTTGAAAACATGAGAGTTAGATGAGATCTCTTTCACTTTGGCATCGTGAGATTCATCAAAGAGAACATCTCTACTTATTTTAGCTTTCTTAGAGATAGGATCATAAATCCTATATCCCTTGCTACATTCACTATAGCCAACAAAAATGCCATAAAAGAAGTGGCATCTTCCTTTTTCCTTACTTTTAAAGGAATGTGAACATAACAAGTAAATCCAAATAATTGGCACAAGTATTTGGTTCTCCTCAAAATAAAATAGAAAGAGAAGCATCTAATCTTAATGCCTTGGCACATTCACATAATGATCTATTCTTTCTCTCGGACACCCCATTTTATTGGGGGGAATAAGTACATGCAAATTCTTTCTTAATGCCATTAGTCTCACAAACATCTCTCATGCTATTGGAGATGTACTCTCCTCCATTATCACATCTGAATACTTTGATGCTAGCATTAAGTTTCTTTTTCACAAGAGCTTTGAACTTTACAAAAAAATCATACACTAAGCTTTTCTTAGACAAATGATAGATTCATGTGTATCTTGAATAATCATCTATGAAGGTTACATACATAGAAGCTCCACCATTAGATACATGTGAAAATGAGTGTACATCCGAGTGTATAAGATCAAGAGGAAAGGAAGATCTATTCATTGATCTCTTAAATGATTGCTTATGTGTCTTGGATAGACCAAAAGCTTCACAAAGCTTGCCACACTTGGATATGGATCTGGGAAGCCCAAGTGCTAGCTCCTTGGAAATCATGGACTCCATATCTTGCTAGTTAGGATGGCCTAACCTTTTGTGCCACAACTCCACTTGAGAAAGCTCCTCCCTTGCCATGCTCACACTTCCAATGACAGCATTAGCGTCCAACTTGAATATGTTGGGAGAAAGAGGGTGTGTGAGAAACGAAAATAGCTCGAAAAGAAAACAAACACGAAAAGAAACGAACTCGAAACTCGAACAAGAAATGAACTCGAATAGAAAGTGTTTGCGCGCAGCGGAATGAGCTATATTACTCTTTTCCTAAGCATGACTATGCCTATCAGAAACGAACAATATATTAGTGATAGAAACCACGGTCGTTCTGATCACGTAGCCAAACATTAATAAAACATCAGAAAGAATAATTAGTCGTGAACAACTAGACAAATTATTAGTCGCGAATGATTCGCGAAGACTAGACTAAGCTCGACTGATAATCAGTCGCGAATGATTTGCGAAAGGCAAGACTAAATATTAGTCGTCAACAATTAGACTAATAACAACTTGCTAAAAACAGATTACCAGATTGAGCAACAAGAAAGTCAGACAGAATGAAAATAAACACAACAATATTGAGGAGAACAAAGAGCTGTTATCAGATTAAGTATAGCAAAATATACATGTCAATAGTGTGGTAGAGCACAAGACAATAGCGGACGAAACCATGTGCTCTACAAAGCTAATTCAATCTGCAAAAGAAATGCACCTATTACTAACAATAAAGAATCAATGCGCAAGGCATCTACTTTGTCTATCTCTGATAAGCTTCTAATGCTATATTTTACACACTTGTTCTTGATCTTTTAATCAATGAATACACAAAATGGTATTCAATATATATACACAATGCTACAAGTGTGCGGATGAAGAAAGTACAAAGTGGATGTGTTGTCTGTAGAAGATCGTGGGTGGCTGTTGTCCTTGTCAAGTATGTTAGCACAGTTGTATGGGATGAGCGTGAAAAGGGCCGTGACGTCAACCTTCGTTGAAATGAATGTTGGTGAAGATGCAAAAATGTGTCACTATGATGAAATGCCTTAGGATTTGATTTACAGGGTGTCTTTGCTTTTCCTAGGGCACCTTTGGCATTTTGTAAGGCAGTGTCGCATTTTCCGCTTGTCACAAATCATGTGTAAAAACCCAGTCTCGCATTTTTTGCCTTTCTTCGCCTGTGAGAATTTACATGTAAATATGCAAATTGTGCGACAACATGAATAAAAATGCAGCATGAATGGAGGCAGACTAAAATGGGATTTAGGAGAGTAGAGGAGATAAATCCAACACCCCCTCCCCTTAATCTGGATCCGAGAATACTTTGATCTTCAGACTAAGCAATGCACAAAATTTGTTGTGTGCACTAACACTTAGTGCTTTCGTGAATATATCTACAACCATGTCCTGCGTTCTGCAGTATGTTAAGCTCACCTCCTTGTTGAGAACCTTGCCTCTGATGTAGTGATATCTGATTTCAATGTGCTTACTCCTAGAGTGAAATCTAGGGTTGGTCGATAAGAAAATAGCACTCTGATTATCACAGAATAAAATTGTAGGGTTGTACTGATACAGATTAACGTCTGACAATAAATTTCTCAAACAAAATGCTTTCTTAATAAATTGAGAAGCAGCAATGTATTCTGCTTCTGTAGAAAAAAGTGCGATAGAGGTTTGCTTACAACTGTTCCATGAAATAGGACCACCGTTGAAGAAGAATGTAAATCCAGATATGGACTTACGATTATCTACATCTCCTCCCCAACTTGCATCAGAATATCCATTGAGCTGATAAAGATTGTCGTTGCTGACATCTCCATAGCAGATGCACTGGTCCATGGTAGTTCGAATATACCTTATGATTCTTATGAGAGCCTTCCAATGGGTAATGCTAGGATTAGCCATATATTGGCTGAGTGAGCTTACTGCAAAAGAGATGTCTGGTCTTGTATAGACCATTGCGTATATGAGTATCAATTGATAAGAATACTCTCTCATTTGCTCCTCTTCCTGCTTGGTTTGATTTTGTTTTTCTGAATCAATACTATCTTGTTATTGCGTTCAGTATATGTCAAAATGCATGCATCTCTGTATTGCTTTTGTAATTGATAGAAATTATTTGAGAAATCAATACTTCATGTTTGGCTACATAATCGCTTAGTATCTAGTGATTTTAAAGTTAGTTGCTAAAGTTGAACGTGATTTTAATCACTACTGCTTGTTCAATTTTTGATAGGCCTAGTCATGCACTGGAAGTAGGAAGTTTCCGCTGCAATTTATCTAACCTATTTTCGACACCATTTTCACTCCTTAAGCACTTGATCCTTGTAGAAAATTGGTTCTCCCTTGCATTCTTGAACTTGATAAAGACATCATACACTTCATCCTTGATCTTCAGTAGATAGATCCAACCAAATCTACTAAAATCATCAATGCCAAAATGCTTTCAGTAAAAGGTAACGGAAAGTGATCCTTTCGCATCACTCTGTTCAAAGCCTTGAGATTCACACAAATTTTCAATTTTCCATTTTTCTTAGGAACAATGACAATCGGTGAAACCCATTCGGTATGCTCAATCTCATAAATGAAATCGGCGTCATGTAGTCTTTGAAGCTCTTTCTATATCAGATCCGCAATATTAGGATTACAGCGATAGAACTTTGTAACCTTTGTAACTGCATCAGGTACTAAAGGTATGGTATGTTCAATAACTGACGTTGGAATACCCTTTAGATCTTGATAAGTCCATGCAAAGCAATCTTGATACTTAATAAGTAACATTCGGAGTGCTTGACATTGTTCAGGATAAAGTTGTGATCCAACTTGGACAATCTTTTCTGGTTCTCCTGGTTCAGCAAGATTCATTGGTTGTGTCCTAGCTGGGCCATCGTAAACATCTTTCGATTCTGAAACCTATTTTTCGGGTTCACGATGTGCTTTAGGTAACATGATAACCACATCATCCATAGTGTATAACGTTTAAAATGTTCGGGCATATCATGCTGGACTACCTTTGCTTGTTCTTTGTCAAAAGGACTAGTCTTGGATCTTCATTTAGCCTTCTTAGCAAAAATTGATCGTGGAGGTGATGACTTCCGAGACGATCATGTCTTGCTAGAATTCTGACTAGATCTGATCGGATCCATATGATTTAGAATTTGCTCATCAGTAAGTTCTTCATTGTCATCATAAGTCAAGGCATGACTCATAGGAATGAGGTCATCTTCAATCAGATATGGTATAGGTTCCATTGATATCCAAGCTACATTCAGCACCTTCAATGGAAAAGTGATCGGTGTATCCAAAGTTTGATAAATCTCACTGAAATCTGATTGATTATCTTGTTGACACATATATCCTGTTGTACAATCAATCATTGCAAGAGCTTCATTCTAGTTGACAGTATCCGTTTGAGAATCATAATGAACTCCCAAATTTTTTCCTGATTGGTCACAAGTATGATCCGTTGTTGATGAATCATCATCCTCTTTCTGAACCACTGGTTTGATAGTCCAAGTTGCACGATCAACTTTGACTGCACATTCACGATTTTCAAAAGTGACTTTCTCGGTAAATTACTTGCACAACTCGTAACCATGGACGTCCCAATAGGACTCGGTAGACATTTGGTGCTTCTGGTAAGTCCATTACTACGAAAGTAATGACAAACTATACTCCTGGAATTTTAACCTTGTAAATAAATGTAGACCCCCCTTAAATTAGTGTGAGTGAGCCACCTTTTGATGGTGACCTTTAGTGGAAGTGCAAATTCCACATGTAATTTCTAATTTGGTGGAATTGCCACTTGGGCTCCACATGGACAGCCTTCTTGCTTATTTAAGGGCTCCCCTCTCTTGTGAGGGAGCTTTGAATGTATTGTCAAGTTCTCTTGAGCAAATAAAGGGGATCCTCCACGAGTTTTTGATAATTTCTAAGCTCCTTGTTCATGGCAATGTTCTTGAGTGAAATTTCTATGAGCATGCTTGATTTCCTTGTATTGTGGATTAACTAGGATCATGTTTTCTTGTTTTTTACTTAGTTGTGGATTAGGATTCATTTCTTGTTTGTGGAATAAGGTAGGAATCAGCATGCAAGTAAACTAAATAGGCTGGTTTGTGGTGTAGATCTTGCATACTTTCTTACATTCCAGTTCTTGATTGTTCTTGGGCAATCTAAGCATCAAGAAATGAGTGTTTCTTGATTCTTGGACTGGTAAAATGCTGCTAGGAATCTAGTTTCTTATTTCTCGTTCTTGTTTCAGTAGTTAATCTTGTTCTTGATTGTTTTCTAAATTAGTAGATAGTGGTAGGACTACTTTTGGTTCCAGAACGTTGATCCTCTTGAGCTATAGATGGTTACATGGCTGGCTTATGCATGTAGTTGAGTATCGGAACCGTGTCTCCCATTGACAGGCTGGGAAATACATGTTGAAATCTGAGTAACACGTTCGTGTGATAACCGTTCTAACAAGAAGAACCGTAAGAACCAGAAGAACCATAAAGAACGGTAAAGAAGAAGTAAAGAAATCCAAATAACCGTGTTCACAAATAGAGTGGAACCTACGAACAGTTGCGGTTCGTTGCCTTGAACGTTGAAACCGTTTGCAGGCTGTATGTGAGGCTCCTTCGGTAGCCTTCAGTTTTTTGGTTCCTAGCGGACCGTATGATGGACTTTGCGATTGCCCTCGGTGCCTTCATTGCTTTGCTTTGATCTTCGCTTATAACCGTAACGTTCACCCTTGCGGTGCGTTGCAGCTTGTGGTTGCCTTCGGTTTACTTCGACTTCGTAATGGACCGTAGGTAGGACTTTGCGGTTGCCTTCAGTGCCTTCATTGAAACCATTTGCAAGTGCGTTGCGGTTGTTTATGGTTTTGGTATGTGTAGGTTTCCCGTGTATTTTTGCAGGTTTTGGTTCATAAGCTAGCAATGCTTTGTGGGTAGAAACTTCATGTTTCTTTAGACATCATAATTAGCATAGCTTTTTATTGAAAGGTTTTGAATCATTGTAATTTTTGGGACTCAAGCATGTTATTGAAATTTTGGCATGTGTATGTATGAGATGCCATCCATGTATGTATGTGTGTGTATATGGATGTGTGTGTGTGTGTGAGAGAGAGAGAGAGAGAGAGAGAGAGAGAGAGAGAGAGAGAGAGAGAGAGAGAGAGAGAGAGAGAGTTTTCAGATTTGTGTGTGTGTTTTCAGATTTGTTTGTGTGCTTGTATGTGTGTGTGTGTGTGTGTGTGTGAGAGAGAGAGAGAGAGAGAGAGAGAGAGAGAGAGAGAGAGAGAGAGAGAGAGAGAGAGAGATCTTTTAAACCTCTTGCAACCAGAGAGATGGTGGAGGCGGCCTTGAGATCATCAGCAAGCAGGAGGTGGACCACCTCAGATCAATCAACCTGATGTGCACTGGGAGCCGCTGAATTCAGGAGGTGTGAGAGAGAGCAGAGCAGTTGCTGCCAAACGAGAGAGAGGGCAAACGATGTGAGAGAGAGAGAGAGAGAGAGAGAGAGAGAGAGAGAGAGAGAGAGAGAGAGAGAGAGAGAGAGAGAGAGAGAGATGAGGTGCATTCAGCTGTTGTGTATGTGTATCAGGAGCCGCTGTGTGTGTGTGTGTGTGTGTGAGACGAGTGTGTGTGTATCAGATGGGCTATAGTCAGGAGCCGATGCGCTACAGTCACACTTCTTTCGAATGCACTACAAAATCTTCTCTGTGAGTGTGCCGCCTTCTCTATGTATCAGCCATTGAGCCGATGAGCCAATGCAGTCAAGGAGCCAATGAGTCGATGCAGAGGAGCCGATGATCATGAGAGGAGCTAAGTGAATGCCTTCTACAGGTGCGCGAGAGAGAGAGAGCATTGATAGAGAGGGAGCATTGAGAGAGAGAGAGAGAGAGAGAGAGAGAGAGAGAGAGAGAGAGAGAGAGAGAGAGAGAGAGAGAGAGAGAGAGAGAGAGAAAGAGAGAGTAGGCGCGAGGAGGAAAGCCTATAAAGACCACTTAGAGAGAGAGAGAGAGAGAGAGAGAGAGAGAGAGAGAGAGAGAGAGAGAGAGAGAGAGAGAGAGAGAGGTAGATACAGTTGTATCCGAAATTCAAATGTGAACTTTGGAGCCAAAAATGTAGGGTCTAGGCGTGACATAAGGGAGTAGACTGGGTTACAACAACATGAATTTTCTCTCAACCGGGCGTGACATAGGGTCCAGGCGTGACATAGGGGAGTAGACCGGGTTACATCAGCGTGAACTCTCTCTCGACCGGGTGTGACATAGGGTCCATGCGTGACATATAGGAGAGTAGACCGGGTTACAACATCGTGAACTCTCTCTCGGCCGCGGGCGTGACAAAGGGTCCAGGTGTGACATATAGGGGAGTAGATCGGTAGCGTGAACACATGGTGGAGCCTGAGGATCCGCACACTAAAGTGCTCGCAAGTTTGCTAGCAAGCCGTGTTAGTTTGTCCCTCGGAGAATTACTGCGGATTGCACCACAATCCAAGAGCCTCCTGACTGAATGGGCCAAAGCTGAAGCGGATCCAGTAACACCAGAGCCTATATACTATGCGGGCTATGAAGAAACGAGTAACGTCCTGCACATTAAGGCAGCGTGGGAAAGTGAAAAACACAACATCACCCTGCCAACTCTCTCTAAAACATCTTTAATATATAGGGTACAATAAAGTTATATAGATAAAATATTCTTAGTAGATTAATTATGTAGATGATTTAAGTAGCATATTGGCTATATTTGAATAAGAAAGAAAAAGTAACGTATGCCAATTCTTCTAGGCAAGCAAGGCACTTGTGTCCCCACCAAGAGTGTGATGTGGCCCTATAGTACAAAAGTTATAATTCTCGCCTCTTCCTCCAGGGCCCAGCCGTCTAGTTCGTCCACGAATAAGCTTCTACTCTTCTTTATACATATATACACGCCCATCGAATAGAGACAGCTTTCGTTCCTTCCTTTTCTGCCCTTTTGCGTTGCGATCACGAACATTTATTATCATTGTTGCTATGTTTTAATGTTTGCGACGATACCGTGTGACACCGTGTGTATGTAACCCTTCCCTTCTGGCCATCGCAGTCTTAATCTTGTGTTGATGCTGCTGCTGCTGCTGCTTTTTCTTTTGGCGTGTTGCCGTTGAGCGGGGGCTGATGGTTGGCTGGATGTATGCAGAATTGGACCTGCCGCACCCTATTTGGCAGCACCATCGCCGCTCATCGTCAGTTTTGTCGTTAGTTTTTTGTTTCTGGATCGCTAGTTTTTGATCGCGTGTGTGGGATGTATTCGAGTATGACGCATTTTGCCTTTGATGGTTTTGAATTTGAAGCCCTGGGTACTCGCTGGGGCTTCGCTTTGCACTGTGATGAGAAGATACAAAGTTACCCTACGTATTTGCTTCTGGAATGTTCGCATGGGTGTGAAACTTTTCACTTTCCAGCCGTTTAATCAGCTGTTATTGACCTTGTAGGTACATGTTCAAGCCCCTTCTGGCCGCAACCCTGTTGTCTTTTGTAGGTGTAGGAATATCCGCCTGTAGAATTTCACGGTTTTAAAGAACAATGTAGCAGATTAGCTTTTTTTTGGAGGTCATGCTCTTCCATCACAGAGGCCTTTTGCCTTCATTCGCAAATTATAAATCTTCTTATCTGACTGGAACATAAGTTCTTGCGTCCTGTCTTCAATTTTACCTCAGAGAGACAGCAAACAGTGTATGTGGCCGTGTTTTTAGCAGGCCTTTAAGTTTCTACACAAGATCTGAAAAATTAGAATCTTCTGGGATGTTTATTAATCAGTTCTAACCATCGCGATTGCTACCCTGAATTTTGCTCGAACTGATCAGACTTTTCAAGCTGCTTTGCTATCACTAGCACTTCGTATTCCCATCCTACTAAGACTTATTTTATACAGTTTTGTTAAATTTCCATATTGACACAGCCCAGGCCAAACAATTTCTGTACATTCGCCTCATAGGATACTATGATTGACAGGATTTTTCAGACAACACTTATTTTTTGAGCAAGTATCTTGTTATTGTTATTGTAACTACCCTGAATTCATTTTTCTGATTTAGGGCCTTCAAAGAGGTCATGTCGATGCTTCGTGTCAGTTTTTACTGAAATCTGAACACAGGGAGCCAACTGATCTCTCTTCAGGAGATAACACAGTTTAGACAGTCATTTAATGACGACGGACTGGACAGGTGCTTTAGATTCTAGGGGTGTTCGAGAAATTAGGAAGGCTGCAGTTGATGCCGTATGAACCTGTACATTGTTACTTACTAAAATTAATATACTGTTGCTGTCTTGAAGAAGAGCATGGGAGTTCCAGCATTTTACAGATGGTTGGCAGACAAGTATCCACAAATTATTGTCGATGCAGTGGAGGAGGAACCATCATCAAATGGGAATGAGACCGAGCCCATCGATTTGACACTGCCAAACCCGAATGGATTCGAATACGATAATCTGTACCTTGACATGAATGGCATCATTCATCCTTGCTTTCATCCGGAGGGCATGGTACTTGCAATTCACACTCTTTTTATTTGTCAGCTTGTTGGGCTGACTATACAAGGTTGTCTTGTTTCATGTTGAGACAGAGAGGATGTTTTATGAGCACATTTTTATGTTTAGAGGATGGTCTTTCTAATGACCTTCACTGGTGGCAAGGGTCATTCAACAACCACACAAGCCCGGTAGGGCAAGACTCAACTTCGAAAATCTCCCGAGCCGCCAGGAAATGTCTTTAGAAAACCATTCTTGTACATTTAGGCAAATTTTTTCCTTATGCTTACTCTGAATGATCTTAAGATGTGCTGTAAATTTTTTCCATGCATTATTCTCTCTAAAAAAGTGATTCACTCAATATTATACCAGCTGCAGAAATTGTGTGTAGGCCATAAAAGTCATAGGCCTTCATAGACTGGTTTTGGGAGCTCAAGTCAATGACAGGTTGTGTATGGCTGAATTTCAACCACCTGTCAGATCCAAGTTCTAGAAAAAAATAAAGCACTTGTTTAATAGTCATTTTAAAACTGTTTATTGCTTGTTTCCAGAGCAGTAAGACGCGCTTGTTTAACAATCTACTGCTGAGAAAGTAACATACTTTCACTCTTTACAGTTCCTCTAAAAAAATTTCAAGGAAAGACAATACTCCGTATCACAGTACATAATAGGGATTTCAAAGTACATCAGACATGCATGTAATTTGATAAGCTGACAATTCCATCAAATGGGCAATGTGAGAAATGATTGCCCTCAAGGTCATTCATTCACTGATTGTTGTGTAATGATAATCATTCAAATGAAGTAATATGGAGTGTAACATAGTTCCTTTAAGAGCCAAGTTAGACCTAACAGTTCATGGTGTCAAAGCCATGGTTAAGTGGCCCAAGTTGTGGGGCAGGTGACAGCTAGCACCCCAACCAAGTGTGGCTTGAGGGGGGGTGTTGGAATATCAATCCACACTCTAGAGAGAACTATCAAACAGGGCGGATAGCTCAGTGGTAGAGCATCCCATCCGGTATGAGGGAGGTCCTGGGATCGAATCCTAGTCTGTCCATCCATATTATGTTTTATGGATTTCTAACAATTCCGACTCCGTTTGATATTCCAATTTGTCACTTGTCTCCTGGCTGTCCAGCGCATTTTCACAGCCTTCATTTTCACTTTTTTCATTTGCTGATTGCTGTCCTTTCTTAGTTGTGATAATAGTGGTTTTAATAGACTAATTTGGGGTGACGACAAGAGTCCGCTCTCTCAAGTTTTCGTCTATTCCTTCCACTATCATTATGGCACATTCACCTACCCCGAGTGAGACTACTCAGGAAACCTTATCCGATCAGTTTCGTCACATGGATGAGACCTTTTCTGGCCTCGTTCTTCGCTTCGATACCGTTATGACCGGCTTTGCTACTATGCAGTCACAGATTGATTCTTTACAGCCTCATGGTCCTGGTAAAGCTCCTGTTTTCCTTCATTTGGGACGCCCCCTCCATTTGGATTTTTACCTTCCTCTGCTAGTCAGCCTGGTGGTGGACCGTTCATTCCACCACCCCATCTCCTGGTTTCTTTTCACATCCCCCACTTCCTGAGCCACACTTTGCTCGAGACTTTTGTGATAGGGTACAGCTTGCTACCTATTCCGGTTCCTCTGACGGGAACTTATTAGAGAATTGGTTTGCTAAGCTTGACACATATTTTCAGATCTACCCTAAGACCGATCCTCAGAAGATCCAGTTGGCTGCTTTACATTTAGATGGACACGCCGCCACGTGGTGCGAGTTTATAGAGCTGATTTTGATCGGGAAGGGCTCCATTTATGGCATACTTTTTCGCCGTGACCTCCGTCATGCTATGATCGACCCTCAATGGCTCGACTGCCAACGTGATACATTCCGTAGTCTCACTCAGACCAGTGATCTTGCTTTTTATACAGATCAGTTTATGGAGCTTTCTTATCTTTTCACAAATCTACAGGCCACCGAGCTTATTTCTCGTTACATTGCTGGGCTTCGTGGTGCTTTACATTATGATGTTTCTTCCTTCCGTCCTCCCACACTTGTTGAGGCGATGTCTCTTGCCAGTACTTTACAGCATAAGTACTCTGACACTCTTCCTTCCCGCTTCTCCCGACCCCATCCTTTTGCGTCATCTTTTCCCGCTGCGTCCACCCCTACACCTGCCCCTTCTGTTCCAGCTCTCTCCATTGTCCCTTCGTCTCCTCGTCCTCCGACTCCTCGACTTGCTTTTGTCCGACGTTACACGTCTGCAGAGTTCGCTGACCTTCAGCAGCAGTGTCTTTGCTTTCGTTGTAAGAGTCCTGACCATTTTGCCCGTGATTGCCGTCAGCCTCTCCCTACTACTACTGCTGTTTTTTACCATGAGGGCACTACTCCAAATGATTCCGATATCTACATTTATATTTCTGATGAGCCTGACCTATCCTCTGAGCCTTCCACTAATTTACTTCCTGCTACTTGCCATGCTCAGCTTGCCTATGCTACTTGGACAGGGCGTCTTGGTCCTCGCTCCATTCGGTTACGTGTACGTATTACAGGCTGTGAGTATATTGCTTTAGTTGATACTGGCAACACTCATTCTTTAATTACAGTTATATCACTCGTCGGATACGTGCTTCACCTATTCCTGCTTCACAGCCTCTCACAGTTGAGGTTGCCAGTTCCCATTCTTTTCCTAGTTCTCAGATGTTTCAGCGTTTACCATACCGCATTGGAGATTTTTCTGGACAGACAGATCTTTACATTATTCCTATGGAGCGTTATGATCTTATCCTTGGTGCTGATTGGTTTGCATCTCTTGGAGCCGTTACACTGGACTTGTGTAATAGATCCTAACACCACAGTAGGGCAAACACTAACTGATCCACCCAACCTTGCCTACTCCCTGATATAGAGTAAGCCCCTCCTAGCCCAGTGTGAGGACTGGTAGCATGCTACTGCCAAGTGTCGGCCACGTGGCACTGACGTGGCCGACTGCACGTCGGGACCCAACTGGGGGCCCTATCCTGCTGACAGGGTCCCTAGGCTGTGTTAGGCCCGCCATGGCTATGGACCGTGCTGGGGCACACTACTCACACTGTCTTGCCCTGTTGGTCATGTACGCTGGACACGACCCTGACTGTGGTATCTGACCTATCTGTGTTCTCTAGGGTTCGGCACTGGTTACGAGCTCGTAACACTCCCTCCCCCTTAAGAACCGTCTTGGTCCTCTAAGACAAAGTCTGGAAAAATCTTGCGAAGGACGCTGCCTCTTTCCCAAGTGGCATTCTCAACAGGCTGATCATTCCACTTAACCAGATATTCTCGGTATAGAGTATGACGAGTCTGCGTCTCTCTACTATCAAGAATTTCCTCTGGTTCATGTGGAGGTTGTTGAGGATCCAATGGGAGAACTAGAACACTGTCCCCTACCAGATTATCTGATCTGGTTAAGGCTTTTCGTAACTGACTTACATGAAAAACTGGAAAAACCTTACTGCTGTGTGGGAGTTCTAGTTCATAGGTGACCTCGCCTAGTCTCCTACTGATGGTAAAGGGACCACAATACCTTGGAGACAACTTAGCACACACTCCTGATTTGAGGGTTTTAGAGTCAACTGGGACTCTCAAGTAGACTCTCTCACCAGTGGAGAACTGCACATCCCGTCTGTGTGGATCTGCATAATGCCTGGCTCGATCCTGGGATTGTCTAATGCTACGCTTAGCATGTTCTATCATCTGGTTTAGGTCTTCTAAAAAGTTTCTGGCTGCTTCAACTTTTTCTTGTTTAAACCCTACAGCTGTGGGTGAGCGTGGCTGAAAACCGTACATCAGCATAAATGGGCTGTATCCCGTAGCTGAATGTTTGGTACTGTTGTAAGCAAACTCTAATATCGAGAGATACTCCTCCCAATTAGTCTGCCTCTTGCTGACGTATGCACGAAGCATATCCTCCAGCACTTGATTTACCCTTTCTGTTTGACCGTCCGTCTGTGGATGGTCGGTGGTACTCATATTAAGTTTAGTATGGAGATGATGGAATACTGCCTTCCAAAAATTTCCAGTAAACTTACTGTCCCGGTCGCTGACTATGCCGGAAGGTAGACCGTACAATTTAAATAGCCCGTCTACAAACAACCTCGCTAACTCTGGAGCTCTAACGGTTGTTTTGGTCGGAATAAAATGAGCCATTTTGGTCAGACGGTCAACTGTGACCCATATAGCGTCATTACCCTTTTGGGTTTTAGGCAGGCCTACTATAAAATCCATGGAGATACTCTCCCATTTACCAGCTGGTATTTCTAAGGGATGCAACAACCCTCCTGCCTTTAAACGCTCTGCTTTATTTATTTGACATTTCTGGCAACTGGTTACATACTGGTGGACGTCCTTTTTCATACTGGGCCAGAAAAATTGCCTACGAAGAAGCTCATAGGTCTTCTGTATGCCTGGGTGTCCCGCGCTAGGATTGTCATGACATTCATATAGGACCTGCTGCCTATAATCCTCTGAATTGGGGACACATACTCTATCTCTATAGAGCAAGTACTCATCCTGAATGGAATACTGTTTCCATTTGAATCCTTGAGTCAACTGACCCTCAACCACTGGGGTTTGCTTGGGTGATACAGGCTCAGAATCCTCAACGTCATCTGACGACGTATACTCGGACTCATCATCATCCTCAACGGAAACTGCCGTATTCTTGGATGAACTGGCACCAGCCCCGGGAACTGGTTCTGGAGTCTGTAACTGTCTGTTCTGGACTGAGTTCCAGATAATAGAGAAGAATGCATCATGCTGGCATTTCCCTCTCAAGGACTCGAGTAACTCATTACGAATCTGAGTAAAACTCAGCTCGTTTATCATAGGCATTCTGCTAAGGGCATCTGCTACTGTATTGAATTTTCCACGCCTATATCTGATAGACATGTCAAACTCTTGCATCAACTCTGCCCAACGAGCTTTCCGACCTCTAAGCTCAGGTTGATTGCAAAGGTATCTGAGACTCTCATGGTCTGTCAGGACCTCAAAGTTGGCACCATACAAATAATGCCTCCAAGTCTTAAGGGCATGGACTATAGAAAAGAGTTCCTTTTCATAGGCACTATACCTAGTCTGTGCTGGCTCGAGTTTTTTACTCTCGAACGCAACTGGTCGTCCACCCTGAGTTAGCACAGCACCTACTGCAAAGTCGCTAGCATCTGTTTCGACCACAAATGGCTGATTGGGGTCGACGACCTTTAAAACTGGTGCTGTAGCTAAGGCTGTTTTGAGAGCATCAAAGCTCTCCTGTTGTGCGGACTCCCAAATGAACTCCTTTCCCTTCCCCTTAAGGAGATTTGTCATAGGGACTGCTATCTGAGCATATTCCTTGACAAATCGTCTGTAATATCCCGCCAGACCAAGAAAGATTTGAAGTTCCAAAATATTCTGAGGTCTCAGCCAACTGAGTATGGCTTTAACCTTATTTGGGTCCATCTTAATCCCATCTGAAGAGATAATGTGACCCAAATATGCTACTTCTTCAACGAAGAATTCACACTTGGATTGTTTAGCATAAAGCTTATGCTTTCTGAGCAGTCGAAACACCTTTCTGAGGTGTTTTAGATGCTCCTTCCTCGTTTTGCTGTAGACGAGGATGTCATCTAAAAATACGACTACAAACTTACCCAAGTATGGTCTGAGGACACTGTTCATCAAGGTCATAAAGGTAGCTGGAGCATTTGTGAGCCCAAATGGCATCACCTTAAACTCATAATGACCGTGACTAGTCCTAAAAGCTGTTTTCGAGACATCTTCTGATTTTATACGGACTTGATGATATCCCGATCTGAGGTCTATTTTACTGAAAAACTTAGCCCCGTCGAGTTGATCAAACAACTCGTCTGCCCGAGGCATAGAGTATTTATTCTTAATTGTGACTTTATTGAGGGCTCTGTAATCTACGCAAAGACGCATAGACCCCTCCTTCTTTTTCACCAATAGGACTGGTGAGGCCCATGGTGAACTACTGGTCTGAATTTGGCCTTTCCCAAGATAGTCTGTTAACTGCCTAGTTATTTCTTCATCCTCTGTTCGGCTGACCCGATACGGAGGTTTAGAAACAGGTGCTGTACCTGGTACTAGGTTTATTACATGATCTACCTCTCTGCTAGGTGGTAAACCATGTGGCAAATCTTCAGGAAAAACATCTTTAAATTTAGACAATAAAGTTTCTAATTTACTGATTTTCTGCTGAATAGAACTGGAAATAGAAACTTCAGGAATAAACTGAAAGTCACATAAGAATACCTGATGGTCTTCGTCTCCGATTAGCTGACAGAGCTCTGAACTGCAGACCATAGGGCTGTTGGGAACATCATGCTCCCCATGCAACTGGATCTCTCGGCCTTTATACTGAAAGCTGAGGGTGTTCTCCTGATAGTTTCTGTGGAGGGAAGGTCCTAAACTGTAGAGCCAATCTCTCCCGAGAACAATGTCTGTTCGATCCAGGTGCATTATCTGAAAGTTTATTTGATCTTGGTACCCCTGAATACCAAGATTTAACTTACTTACCATAGTTTCCCATATTTTTTTATCTTCACCCTTAGCTAATGAAACTATGTACCTATGCTGACTAGGTACTTCTGGTAGTTTAAGCTTTTTAACCAGGGTGTGGTTGATGAAATTATGGGTTGCCCCATCATCAACCATGACTCTTACTGACTGGTTACCAACTTTCCCATGCATACGTACTAGGTCATGCGGCCCAAAGCTGAAGGGTCTCGCTAGCATTGCAGAGGTCAGCTGGCAACAGTGTTCATGATCTTCATGATACACTTGGATCTCGGAAGCTGCCGAGTCACTGGGGAAACATACAGTCTGAACAAGATGAACTTGTTTTTTATCTTTCTTATCTTTTTTAGTGAAAGGCCCCTTGGGACGTTGTCTGACTGTGTGTCCCTTGCCCATACACAAAGCACAAACGTTCCTGTTTGGCTTTCTCAAAATCATCTGGTTTTAAGGGCTGTATGAGTGAAGGGCGTTTCTGAGGAGCTTCACCTTTAAATTTATCTTCTTTCTTTCTTTTTAAAAATTTCTTTTTAAATTGAAAGTCTTTCTGAGGAAGCTGCTCAGAAAGTGGTTGCTGTCTCGCTCTCTTCCTACCCACTGAATCATCATAGATTTGAGCATATCTGAGAGCTTGCTCAAGGGTAGTAGGCGAGTTTCTCTGGACCTCTACTTTATATTCATCTTTGAGGCCACGGACAAATCCCCTGATTTTTTGATAGTCATCCATATTTTTAATCTTTAAAATTGCCTCTCGATACTGCGAGATATATTGGATGAGGGACTTGTCCATTACTGTTCTTTCCCAGGCTTCCCAGGCTCTATCAAGTTCATTCTCTGGTAGAAATTCTCTTAGGAAAGCTTCTTCAAAAGCTTTCCATGACCGGGGAGTCTGCCCAGTCTCCTGGAGATTTAACCACCACTTATAGGCCATAGGCCCTAAAGAAAGACTGGCCTCAATTGCTTGCAAATGGTCAGGGGTCTGTTTAAGAGCATGAATGTTCTTCCATTTGCTGAGGAAGGTTTGTAGAATATCTGCATTTCTATCCTTCTCTTCCCCATTAAAAGTAGGAGGCTTTAAATCTTTAAAAACACTGGGGTGAGACCGTAAAGTCTCACCCGAAACTGATGGAAGTGGAGAAGGGGATAACTGAGAAGTGGAGGGAAGGCTTCCTTTCGCGGAGCTCAAAATCAAGTTTTTGAGTTCAGCGAACGAGTCGTCCACACTGGACTTGAAATTGGCTAATGCCAGCTTCAGTTCATCCACTTCTGTTACCAATTGGAGGAACTGCTCCTTGGTAACTAGTTCGTCGAGTTCTTCGGCGAACTGTTCCTGTTCTTCTACTTCCATGGGTTCCTTCCCTTTTCTGTAAGCCAAGGCTTCTGTTTCAAGTTCGTCGAAGCCTCTCTCCTGGGGTTGATCAGGTCCCTGAGGAGTGGTCATCTTCGAAACTGAAAGAGAGCTACCTTAACTTCTGAAGGAAAAAAGTCTAAAAGACTAATTTACAACTGTACAAGGGAAAGGAAAGATGACTTAGCTGTTTCTGAGGACTGTACTTCCAAAGAAAGAATGAAGAGGAACCCTTTCAGCTCTTTTCCCCAAAATTTCAGACCTGCTGTTCCGAAAAATGCCAGTTTGAGGCTTCAAAACGGTACTAAATTTCCCGGTTTTTTGAGGATAGTAGCTCGCTGATCTGATTGCAATCCAACTTGTCCACAAAAAGGCAAATCTGAAGTCCAAAAACCCTTCTGAGTTCTGAAATTTCAGAAGTCTCCTACTCGCTGATCTGGTAGAAATCCTCTTGCTCCAAATCTCTGACGTTGGGGCCCAAAAACTTGTTGAAAAACCAGATTTTCAGAAGCACTGGCAGCGCTGGCCCTGCTCCTCTTTTTTGGCTTCCAACTCGCTGAAAACCAGTAGCTTTTTCCCTGGAAATCGGATGTAGGTCTCTGACTGTACAGCGATGGAGGTGCTGGCTTCTTCCTACTCTAATTTCGCTGGGAAAACTACGAAGAATCCTCTGAAGTCAGTGAGAAACAGCTGTTTTTTCAGCGAGTTACCTACACTTGGAATCTGACTCCTTGCTACTGTGATTTCTCAGTGGAAATCAGAAGTTTGAAGGCTGCTCCTACAGCGATCCTCCTCCTCTATTCCTCTCTGAGAATCTGAGAAACACTTCCTATCTTCTGATAGCTTTCTCTACTGCTGTCCTAAATTCCCTAGGATGGAGATGGCTCTGATACCAGTGTAATAGATCCTAACACCACAGTAGGGCAAACACTAACTGATCCACCCAACCTTGCCTACTCCCTGATATAGAGTAAGCCCCTCCTAGCCCAGTGTGAGGACTGGTAGCATGCTACTGTCAAGTGTCGGCCACGTGGCACTGACGTGGCCGACTGCACGTCGGGACCCAACTGGGGGCCCTATCCTGCTGACAGGGTCCCTAGGCTGTGTTAGGCCCGCCATGGCTATGGACCGTGCTGGGGCACACTACTCACACTGTCTTGCCCTGTTGGTCATGTACGCTGGACACGACCTTGACTGTGGTATCTGACCTATCTGTGTTCTCTAGGGTTCGGCACTGGTTACGAGCTCGTAACAACTTGACACAGCAGACATTGACATTTGTACTTGATGCAATTACACACTCACTTGTTGGCATTGATTCTCAGGGAGACTTCCAGTTGGTTACTGGGAAGCAGTTTATGCGTAGCCTGCCAAAGGCTGACAATGCAGCTCTTCTTTCCATTCAGAGTACATCAGTTGCTGCTTCACTTTCACCATCCGTGGGTCCTCTTCCTCAGGTTGATGCTGCTTCGGATTTACAGGTTGTTGCTGTGTGCCTTGCGCCTATATGCCTTATTTCACAGATATCGTATTCAGTGGTCATTCCTGGTTTCATTGATATTGAGGCCGTATACCTTGGTAGTATTTCTACTATTGCTTTTGCGCATACTTCAGATTGCCCTCCTGGTTCGGTGGTTGGTGCAGTATCTTCTCCATTGGTCTCTATATCTCCATCTCTTGAGTGTGTTATGGCCGATGTTCCTGCTGATTTTTCTATGGGGTTCTTCATGGGTCCACGTTTGATGGTTCCCTCGCTATCGGTGATCAAGTTGTATCTTCTTTCGCTTTACTCCATGGATCTCTGCTTGAGGTTTGTGATCTGCCTCATGATATTTCTACGGTTCCTGACATGATTCATGCGCCTTTGGCTCTTATTGTTACACATTTTTCATCCGAGGATATTTGCCAGATGGTCACTATTACTTATCTAGGGTATTTATATGTTGGGATCTTTCTAAATGAGTACACGGACATCCTTCCGTCTCCTAGTGTTTCTACATATAGGTTTGCTGCAGTCCATGCCGATGCTATACACTTTTGGGTTCATGCGACTGATTCCTTTTTACCTCTTGATATTTGGCATTCCTGGTTATTACGTATCGCTTGGATTTCATTTGAACCTATTGCTTACACTACTGCTTCATTTTCAGCTATGGATATATGGCATTCCTGGTTATTACATAAAGCTTGGTTTTCATTTGGACCTGTTGATTGGTGCTGGTTTTTCCATATTACTGATCGCCTATGGTGCGGATATCTCTATGATTATGCATGTGGCTCTCTATCTGTTCCTTGGATTGTTGCTCATTGTCAGGCTTGGCATATCCTGTTGGCTTGGGTTATTGCCTCCGTTCCAGCTACTGTTTGTTTGGGTGATCTTCAGGTTCCCTGTCATTTCAGGTTGCTCCATATCGCTTGGTCTCCGATGCTGAGTTGCCACTTTGTTCTGGTGTTCCGAGACCATCAGGGTACCTTGAGAGAATTCCTTCTCCTCTCTTGGATAGTTTTCGGGGATGTTGCCGCCATATACTTCAGTGTTGCTCATATGTGCTTTGATACTCATTCCCAGCTACACGTGGATATTGCTCCGATGCTTGCTACTGATGTTGCGGATCCTGTTCCTCGTTCCAGTGCATTTCTTCTATTCCTCACTTGTGCGCCTGGTGTGTACTTTGGGATTACACTTGTGGCCAGTTCCGATGGGTCATCCGATTCTCCATCCATTTTTGGTGTATCCTATGATGGATTGTTCTACCTTCTCGGGCTTTTTGGATACCTTGGTGCTCGAGAGCTTATTACCCGGGCCAGTTCTCATTTACAGCATGTTCAGCAGCGTTATCAGACCTCAGTTGATCGTCACCGCCGCCATGTTGAGTTTCAGCTTGGAGATATGGTTTATCTACGCCTACGGTTTGCACGTCATCATTTTGTCCAGGGCCATGCTTCTATCGAGAAGCTTGCACCACGTTATTATGGGCCTTATCGCATTTTCGAGGTTCTTAGTCCAGTTACATATCGCTTACAGCTTCCTGCTTCGACACACGCCTGTGATATATTCCATGTCAGTTTATTACGTGCTGCTATTGAGGATGACGCTCCTTGTGATGCTGAGTTTCCTACTGCTCCAAAGTTATTTCCATTTTTACCTGCTGCTATATTACAGGTTCGTCTATACCATAGTCGCCGCCACCGGCAGATTCAGTTTTTGGTCAAGTGAGATGGCCGCCCTATTGAGGAGGCCACATGGGAGCCTATTGATGTCTTTTATCATACACCATCACTTGCGGATCAGGCTCGTGCTCTTGCTGCACTTGTTGATTCCTCTACATCAGATGTTGTTCTAGCTGTTGATGCACCAGGGCTTGCTGCTACTTGATCCAATTTTTTTTCAGCAATTGGGTCTTTTTCTTTTGTGCCAGGGAGAGTTATGGACTCGGCTCATTACATTCACCACGTCCACTTACATTTGCTTTACTTTGTGCATAAGCAGGCCTTGGGCCCTTTTTAATTCATTAGTGACACTTAGACTATATGGTTGGCCTTTGGCCTTATTATTCATTATTAGGCCATTTGGACATATTACTGGAGAGTGGGGGCCTTCTTGGAGGGTGCACTATTTTCCCTCCCAGTTGGGCCCTAGCCACCAGAAGCTTCCTTTTAGGGCTTCCTCTTGGCTATAAGTAGGGAAACTGTGTCATTTGTTATTCAGTTGATGATATTGATCTCTCTCTTTAGTCTCCTTAATCTCTCTCTTTCCTGCTTTCTAGGGTTAAGTCTTGCTTATGTGCTGCTTTCATAGCTTAAGTCTTGCTTATGTGATGCTTCATAGCTTAGCTCTAGATCAGCCGTGGCTCTATTCGTAACTCAAAGGCACAGTTCCAGTGCAGTTGTCATCAGGTGAGGTGAAGGTAATCAAGAGTGTATTGCATGTACCAGGGTTGGTGCCATTACCAAACAAAACATGTTGGTGGAGTTTGACGAATCTACCTCTTTTGAGCTATCAAAGTTTACAAGTTTTGAACAAGCAAAATATGGTAGTAGTTCTTCTTAGCATTAAGTCTTCTTCAGATACATGTGAGGCTTGTGCACTAGGAAAGCAATAGAGGCAAAGGTTTCCAAAGGGAAAAGCTACCAGGGCCAAGGGCATTCTTGAGCTTGTGCATTCAGATTTGTGCGATCCCATCCAGACCAGATCAGCAGGGGGGGGGCGTACTATCTCATGACCTTCGTAGATGATTTCTCACGGAAGGTATGGGTTTGTTTTTTGAAGCTGAAATCTGAAGTGTTCAAATACTTCAAACAGTGGAAAGCTTTGGTGGAAAACCACACAGGGAAGAGGCTAAAGACTTTCAGGTCAGATAAGGGTGGTGAGTATATTTCTGATGAGTTCAAATATCTCCGATCGCAAGTCAATTCATGAGTAAGCCTACCGAAGCACATTGGAAGGCAGCCAAGCATATCCTACGATATGTGAGAGGGACGATGACTTATGGGATTGGATAGACTGATGATGGTGACCTTCAGTTGGAAGGTTATTCAGATTCTGACTGGGTAGGTGATAGAGACGATCGGAGATCTACGACATGCTATTGCTTTAGCCTAGGTTCAGGGGCTATATCTTGGTGCAACAAGAAGCAGCCTACTATTGCTCTATCATCTACCGAAGCTGAGTACAGGGCGACTACGAGGTCCGCCTGTGAAGCTATTTGGTTACGACGTCTACTTGAGGACATGCAGATTGCTCAAGTAAGACCTACATTGTTGCATTGTGATCACTGACAACCAAAGCTGCATTCAGCTTGCGAAAAATCTAGTCTATCATGCACGGACGAAGCACATAGAGGTGGACCAGCACTTCATACGAGAGAAAGTGCACAGTGGTGAGATTGAGCTAGTTTATTGTGACACCAACGACTAGATAGCTGATACCTTTACTAAACCACCTAGTAAAGATAAGTTTCAAAAGTTCAGAACTTTGTTGGGTGTCAGTTTAAATAAAAGAGCCATCAAGGGCCGGTGTTGAAGAGTAATTACCCCTTTGGCTAAGCACTAATTAAGTCGTAAGTTGTACAGAACTCATGGGGCATGTTATTAATTAAATACATGAGACCCCCCTTTTGTAAGTTGAGTAAATTAGTGCAAGTGGCCCACTTGGCCAAGTAGCTCACTCCTATGGTTGACACCTAGACTTTCCATGCATGTAATTGAGGTGCTTGCCTCACAAGGGATTTGGAGGACCCACGCCCTCCTCTCTCTCTTTCTAGCAATTCATTTCCTCTTCTAACTTTTGGTGTTGTGAGGTGCTTATGCAATTCTCCTTGTATGTGATGTTTTCCGTAGCTAAGTTTCTCAAGCTTTCATAGTTGATCTAGTATTGAAGACTGAAGTTAAGATACTCCATAGCTAGGTCTTGCCATTCATCACCATCTATCATAAAAGATGGCAACAAGCCTCTTTATAAAGGATTCAAGAGTAATCCAAAACATAAGCTATTGAATGAATGGAAGGGCTGTTAGAAGTAATAAATGATGATGTTAGTTTCCCATAGGTTACTTTGACCCACAAGGTCGAGACTTGTGTAACCATGGGTTAGGTTTATTGATTAGACCATGTTAAGTCAGTTTTAGTTGAGTTGGACCCAATTTTGATCCAGTAGTAATTCGTGGGTCCAAGTAAAGTCTAATTATGTTAAGGGACCCTATATTAACTTTTGGGGGTGCCCTATAATTAGTAGTGGGTCTTGGAAGGTTCTAGAACTTAGGGTTTGGAAGAGTCTAGGCCCTTGGAAGGCCTATTTATATGTACCCAGTGTTCATTTGTAATTCATTCCCTTTCAAGCATTGCTACTACTTTCTCTCTCCTTGAGGGTGCCTAACCCTCTCCCTCTTCTTCTTCTTCCTCTCTTTCTTCTTCTTGTATATGGAGATTGAATGTTAGAAGGATCTTGGCACTTTGATTTCCTACATGGTATCAGAGCCATGGATCTTCTATGCTTGATTTAGGGCGCCCTACCAAAAGAGATCGTCTTCACTTAGGGATCACAAAAATTCCGCACCTTTGCTGATTTTTTGGAGTGAAGATCCATTTTTTGACTCTTTTCCGTTTTGCAGGAGGGCGTCACACATCAAAGAAGATAACAGGATTTTGGGCGCCAAAAATCAGGTTGTTGTTTGCTGATTTTTCAGGTTGCAGGAAAGCGCCATTAATTATCTTCTTCGGGGCTTCTTTTAGGTCGCCCACATCCGTGTAAGTTTATCCTACTTCTGTTGGTCCGCTGCTGCCCTATTTTTCAGATTTGCTCCTTTGCAGGAGGGCGCCCATCTACAAGCAATTTCTATTCTTCTGATTTGGCTGGAAAATCAGCACCCTTGCTGATTTTACAAAGTGAAGATCCGCTTCTTTTTGCTTGTTTCCAGGTGTGGAAGAAGGCGCTAATTTTTTTGTGATGATCCGATCACATTTCGAGGCTGAAAATTGGACAGCATATTATCATTTGTAGGGTGTTGCAACAGCCCTATCTGTGTGTGTATTGTTTACACTTTTTGGCAAGAAAGAAGGGTTCCGGAAAAAAGCTTTGTTGGAGGCTAACCTAATTCTTTGCTTGCTGGTTTTTTGAGTTTGTAATGCAATTTCAGGCTGAAATTTTCAGCGCACAAGGCTTGTAGGAGGGTGAGTTCCTACATCCATCTAATGTGTGGTTTCGACACATTCTGGTGCTGATTTTTCAGATTTGATACTTGCTGGTTTTTGTGTCTTTTAGGCCACATTTAGGGTTTGAAAAAGTTTATCTTCTTGGCTAGTTCTTATGGCAAGAGATTTGGGAGCAATCCGTATTTGTTCGGGCGAAGATATGTTGGATGGCACCAACTATTCTTCATGGAGTTGCAAGCTGAGGGTTGGCATCGACGTGATGATCAAGATTTTATCGGTAACAAGATCTATCTTATATCATTGGAGATTTTGCAAGACCTTTAAAAGTGCTTGGGAAACACTTTTAAAGATGTACCGAATAACGGATTCATCGTCATGCTTTCTCCTCTCTACTTCCTCTTTGAAGGTAGAAGAGCAAAGGCATGCAAAGTTTGATCATTGTCTTTTTACAAGTACAAGTCTGCATCAGAATGAATGATGGATACATTAGTGAAGAACTTTATGAGCAAGCTTCTCAAGTTAATGTTTTGAAAAAGGCTGAAATCAAGCGTTCTTTGAAGCCATTTTGTACTAATGGAGGAGGGGAAAAAATCATGTCAATTAGTACATTGGTTCAAAGTGGCATGTTGCTGGATTTTTTGGGTGTTCAAAGTGGCAAGCTGCTGGTTTTTTTCTTGAAGATGGTGGACAGCAGATTCAGCCATGGTTTATTGATCATTTTCAGCCTATGTTACATTGTGAGCATCCTATTATGCATTGGGAACGGCCTGCGGAAGGTTTTTGGACAGCAAGGTCCACATTTGGAACAATTTGGACAGCAAAGTGTTGGTGATTTTGTGGCTGTTGGACAGCTTGCTACAGCCTCTTGTTGGTTGTCCGAGTCTTTGCGGGATAGCAAAGCATCTTTTTACCTTGGAGGAAACACACATGCCTTCCCAAAATCAGTACCTTATGCTGATTTTCATGTTTTGATGCTTACTTCTTATGATGACGGTGTTGCCTTACCTAGTGTTGGTGAGCAGATCATTGATAGTAAGATTCGGGAGGATGTGATGGTAAAAGAGTATCATACTCTTCTTTATGTTTCTTGTGGTAAGAAGACTTATGGAATCATGTGGGAACCATTGATGGATTGCAAATCCATATTTCGGCTTGTGGCTGGTTTTTTGGTTACCTACTTTGGATGGAGCATGCTTGTTTTCACTCTTCGACTTGATGCTACCGCACTTTGTATTCTACATCTCTTCTACATCGGGCATGATTGGGGCTGAGATTTCGGCTACTTCGACTACTTCAAGCTGAAGTTTTTTTTTTTGGCGGCATTAAGCTTGGATAACAAGCTACATCATTTCTTTTTCGGCTACATGGAGTTTTGGGCCGCATGCAACACTTTGCATTTTTGTTGCAATTTTCATACTTCATGTCATGTTACATTTTTTACATTATCATTTAAGGAGGGTGTTAGAAGTAATAAATGATGATGTTAGTTTCCCATAGGTTACTTTGACCCACAAGGTCGAGACTTGTGTAACCATGGGTTAGGTTTATTATTTAGACCATGTTAATTCAGTTTTAGTTGAGTTGGACCCAATTTTGATCCAGTAGTAATTTGTGGGTCCAAGTAAAGTCTAATTATGTTAAGGGACCCTATCTTAACTTTTGGGGGTGCCCTATAATTAGTAGTGGGTCTTGGAAGGTTCTAGAACTTAGGGTTTGGAAGAGTCTAGGCCCTTGGAAGGCCTATTTATATGTACCCAGTGTTCATTTGTAATTCATTCCCTTTCAAGCATTGCTACTACTTTCTCTCTCCTTGAGGGCGCCTAACCCTCTCCCTCTCCTTCTTCTTCCTCTCTTTCTTCTTCTTGTATATGGAGATTGAATGTTAGAAGGATCTTGGCACTTTGATTTCCTACAAGGCTTAGTAGCTAAAGGAGTTTGAGAAACAATATAGTTGTCAAAGCTATAAACTACTAGACTATATATGTTGGAGATGTGGTTGAAGAATGTCACTATTGTATACACATTGCAAAAAGTGCATATGTTGAAGTAATAGCAAAAATTTCTATGGTGAACTAAAAGTTGCATCTTGAGAAGTATAAACCGCTCGCTACCTTTGAATAATAACATGACCCTCTCTTAAGCTTATGGATCAGGACTGCCAAAAGAAGGCATAAGATGCGAATCCTTGATAGTGAGTCCCAGAAGGTGTGAGAAAATAACAATGATCACACTCAATGGAATAAATAGATCTTTCTAGCATTCACCAAAGATACAACAAGAGTCGAACCGAATGAGGAGAATTTATCTCCAATGGAAGTGGTGCACTTGACGTACATAAGCACCATATTCATAATGAAGTTGGAGTTTCCTTCATGTACAAAATTAGAGACCTCATGTACTATTTTAGGAAACATGCTTTAAATCTACTAGCGTGTACTCAACTTTGAGTCAAACAAGACTTAACTAGCATTGATGAGAGAGCAACAATTGGTTGCTTTCTGTTCATCCATGAAATTACTACTGAACCAAGCAAAATAAGTAGCTAGTGATGGATTTTTGTTTTTATATATCAGCAGCCCTGTCTGCACTACAATAGCCTTGAAGATTCAGTCTAGCGTCTTTTCTATTCTCAAAGCCTTAGTTATACGTGCCCTTAAGATATCGTAACCTTGTAGATCAGCGATCTACCTCCAAGAACTCTTCTGCTTTTGCATGTGCCAATCTTCAACAATCCTATGATAGGACTCAAAAAGCAAGTAAAAGCAAATATTTACAACAGCAGCAAAAGATACTTGAGCAACGATCCACAACTCGCATGCAATAGATTAATTTGATCAATAGTGGCCACTGGCCAACAAATCTTATTGGATCCAAAGATGCAATCTCTTCCAAGAATAACCTCTGTAGGCTACATAAAATTCAATTTAGAATCCTCCACCCTTCTTTGCAAACATAAAGACGACAAATTACCAAGATACACTCTCCTTTCCTCTTGTTGATTCTCCACACCTTGATTGTTAAAACTTAACCCTGCTCTAATACCACATGAGAAAATAACAGCGATTACACTTTATGGAATAACTAGATCCTACTACCATTATATAAAGATAAAACAAGAGTTAAACACAAATGAAGAAAACAAATCTCCAATAGAAGTGGTGACCTCATAAGCACCATTTTTGTAAGGAAGCCATGGTCTCCTATATGCAAAGCCCTCATGTTCTATTCTAGGAAACATGCTCTAAATCTACTTTAGCACGTACTCAATTTAACTTGTAGTTCAACTAGACATAACTTGCACTAGAATATTATAAAGTTCTTAAAATAGACCAAGCATTTAAGTATAACATAAGGGGGATCTAAGCTACAAAATGTATGCACCAAACCCATTGTGAGGCACAGGAATGCCATATAAAGGCATCCAAATAGATATCAGGGCACCATCTTTGTTGTGCAAATGTTGTACAACAATTGTACTGTTGTGGTAGTTCAGCTGTACTAGTGGATCAAGTCATGGAATACCATTCCAACCTAATAGACCAAAAATGCGATATAAAGGCATTAAGAAGCACATTGTAAATAAAGCACAATATCATAATTTTCTTATTTTAAAGTGGACAGCAGGCCTGTTTGTCACACTTAGAGCCCATTGAAATTCATAGTAACTAAAATATTACTGTCAAAGAACCGTTGAGACACTTGTATAGACCAAATATTTGTAGGAAAATGGATCAAGGCTTGGTGAAGTGACCCTGAAATGTCTATCAGATGCTACTCAAGTGACCTTGACAAGATATATAATGCTAAAGTGGGAGCCAAAGAACAGTGTCCCACTGTGAGGTGGTACAAAGAGACACCCGCCGGATGCAAGTGTGCCAAACACTTCTGTCACTAGATGCTGTGTCCAAACATATTGGTAATTGCCATGTGAGCCAGAGGGACCAAGAAGATCTGTCAAAGGTCAGCAGAAGAAAGGGACCCATTCAACTTTGTAAATATGAGTGCCAAGGTAATGCCTCTGTGAACTGAATACTAGCATGCTTATAAACAGTGGACTAGTCTGCATGATCCTCTTCCTCAATTGGACATACATGTGCTGAATGACGTATATCATTTCTCTCTCACATCTGAAATATGGTATGGCCCATCTACACAAGTCTTTGTTGTTTCTACAAGATCCTGTGAACTTAAGCCCTCGGACTGGATACCTTTGTGTGTATCTCGCCTGCACATGATGTGCCTCATCACACAGATCCTCAATCTTTTGATGCAGCTGGAACATTGTGTGAACCCTCTAGTAATCCTCTACCTTATTTGAAATATGTGTTGGTCTCTCTGCACACATATCTGTGCTGCATGACACGTACTTACAATCTTTGCTGAATCAAGAAGGATCTTGTGTCAGTATCTCATATCCAGGGTCCTGTGACCCATCACAATGTCTTGATCCTCTACCTCATTGAAAGGACCTCTGTCCTATCTGGAATATCCTATAGCTGGGTTGGTGAGCAAAGTGCTAGCCTGCCGGTAAGCTTTGGTACGAGGTGATTCCGTTCTTTCATAATTTGCTAACATGCACATTTGCAGGACGGCACAAGTCCACCGATTGCTGGCTAGTTCTGCCAAATACATCTGCATGCACCTAGTTGCCTTTAATTCTCTCTCAATACCACCCTTCAGATGCATTCCATGTTGTAAACTCTCAGCATAAAAAAAATATTGGCAATCTATGTCAGAACTTTAAAGGCTGTTGTTTTTTCTTCAGAGCAGCTCTCTTTCTTGAAATCAAATTATTACCAATTTTAAAATAATCTATAGAAGCTTAGCACAGGAGAATCAAGACTGGCTTTGGGTTAAGATGAGGAGGATAAGGGTCTTATAAAAGTTCTCTATCAGGTCTCCACCAAATGCCTTGAGCTTGTACTCTGATTCCATATGTCTAGCATTCTTAGAATCCTGCAAAATCATAGGCCAACAATGGCAAGAGTGATGGCTGGAATACTTTCCTCCTAGTCAAGAGCTGTTATTTGGGCATGATATCTAGTCCATCTCTGAGCTTGATTCGAAGAAGTAAATACATGTGTTCTATACCACAGATGCTCACTATGAGGGTGAAGCTACTTGGCCAGTCAGTTCTAGGCTTGGCTGCCATGACATGGCTTCCCAAGTCCACAATCCTCTTGAATTATGTTATATGGAATGGGCTTCTCATGGCTAAGCCAGTAGCGGCAGGTGTCATGTGTCCTTCATTGGAGGACTGTCGTTATAGATGTAGAAAGATCCCTTCAGATGTTGTCCTTAGTTATGTCCATTAATTACATAACATCAGCTGTGTTGGAGTCTACCGATGAGAAGTTCGTTTGGAAAATTCCCAGGTTCCTAAGCTAGGTTTTACTGGCAATGCTTTAACATGATGCTAACATGCTGGCCTTCATGATGGTGGAGTATGCTTTTCATGTCCGAAGAAGTTACAGGAATTCAGCACATTGATCCATGTAGAAATTTAAGCCAACATGAAATTATCTTAATGCATGCAGCACACACCTATTCTTTGGTGTTGATGACATGCATAGGGATGTTGAAAGAGTTGAACAGTTTACAAGTAACAGCTCTGTCTTACCTCTCTCCTCACTTCTTTCTTAACACTTGATTGCATAAAGTTTACTCCTGAGAGTGTGGATATAACAACTATAGGGTACACTGTTTATTTAAGGAACAAATCTAGTCTCTTTCATTTATTCAAGTGGAATGCCAAGGGAAGACATGTTGGAAATTAGGGAGGCAAAGCTCAAATTTTTTTTCTATGGTAAACCTTAAATGCGTTTGTTATACATAAAATAGTCAGAGTATAACTTAGATACTATGCGGTTGGCTGTCCGATTTATTTGCGCATGGTTATTCAATCTGTCAAAGCGGCTGGTAAAAGTGCTCTATTGCAATTTTGCGTCAGGCCTACTCTGATGTTGCAAAAGTTTAGGACTACGTCTTCTGCTTTGTATTGGTTTAAGGTGGTTTCTGAATGTGTCTATTATTTCAAGTTTGCAGCGACCTCCATCAACATTCGGTGAGGTCTTTTGCTGTATGTTTAAGTACATCGATCGACTTTTTGCTATTGTTCGACCCAGAAAGCTTCTCTTCTTAGCGATTGGTTAGTATCCATGAATTTTTGCCATTCTGATCTACCTTTGTAACTAAATTTGGATCATCTAAATTATGGTATTGACTTGAAAATTTAGACAAAATTTTGATTTTTTCTCATTTCATGAAATAATTGACGCCAAAATTACAGAACCAATGTAAGTGAGGCTGTTTGATGGTTTTGTTCATTGTGTATTAGATGGTGTTGCACCACGAGCAAAGATGAACCAGCAGCGCTCTCGCCGTTTTAGAGCAGCAAAAGATGCGGCAGAAGCGGTATATGTTTTGACCATGTTGCTCATTTCAAGCCTCAGCAGGAGACTTGAATTTTGCAGGTTTCTCAAATGATGGCAACATGATTTGCAATCGAAGTAAAGAAATTGTTGCTGCATTGAGAGCCAGATTGTCATCGTGTAATGTCACTTGCTTCGTGTGTGCATTGAGGACTTAATTTCATGCCATACTTTGATTGAGTTTTTGATATTAAAATTCTTTTTACCAACTTGCTAGGCTGCAGAAGAAGAAAGATTGAGGAAGGAGTTTGAAGCTGAAGGTCGTATTATTCCTCCAAAGGAAAGGACAGAAGCATATGATTCGAATGTGATCACACCTGGAACTCAATTCATGTCAAGCCTTGCAGTTGCTTTGCAATATTATGTTCATGCTCGGATCAATAATGATCCTGGATGGCGCAAGATCAAGGTTTAGCTTTTGTGCTGGCCAGTTCAGATTTGTAAATGGGTTGTCCAAAGTACAGAGCAGTGTTCTCATGTGATATAGACACGTTTTTGTAGGCGTCCTAGTAGGCAATGCTCATGTCGTGGTTATGATATTCCAAAAGACTAGGATCTTCTTGGGGTCGTTTCACTTAGATGACCTCATCTGACTCTGTCCACACTTTAGAGCTTTTTTCTCATGGAGTTTAATTTGAATCCAGATGATGTTAAATTAGCAATATTTTTGAAAACATGCCCTAAAAGCTTTTGAAAATTAATGAACATGTCAGGTGATACTATCTGATTCCAATGTTCCCGGAGAAGGGGAGCATAAAATTATGTCTTACATCCGGTTGCAAAGGAATTTACCTGGCTTTGATCCCAACACCAGGCATTGCCTATATGGGTTGGTAAGTCCTATGCTTTGTGTTGGTTCCCGATGTTGACTTTGTGATCATATTCTGACCAATATTTTATTTTGCATTACCGAAAATTCTTCTCTCTCTGAACTCTAGATTTAATATTCTGGATATATTTCAACCATGGCTTCATTTTCCCTCTACAATTTACTGTCTCTGACACACTCTTTAATGTGATAAGGATGCGGATCTGATCATGCTAGCTCTTGCAACGCACGAGGTTCATTTCTCAATATTAAGGGAGGTACGAACTTGCTGTTTGGAGAATTTATTTTTCATCCTGGAGTATTTTGTATTCTTACACCTGAGAAGAATCTTTTCTTCAGTCCAGCTTATTGTGACCTACTGATATATGCAGTCTGAGCAGTCTTGAAGATCATTTTTGCTTCTCTGAAATATCGTTTCACTATTGATAATTTCTGCTTCTCTCTCGTATTGATGTTATTAATAACATATTTGAGTATGGCATAAAGTTTATTATTGTATAGCAATCCTGAAAACATTAATTGAAGTGCATTGAATTAAAGTTGTTTTAAGTAGTGACAAAGAGCACTGAGACTTTTCCAACAATTCATTGACATGTGGGCAACTGAATGCAGTTACATAGAGTTGATTAAAGAGAGTGTACCATTTTCACATAAATGTGTGGGATTAAAATCTAGGCATGTGTATGATAGAAACAGCTCAGCATTATGATCAAGCTGCGCACACGGACAAGCAAAATGCAACTAGTACAATCCATTGTCTTTGTCTTTATACAATTTGAATTTTTGTTACAATCTACATCATTCCATTTTGACCAGGATTTGCATGTCTTAGCAGTGTTTCAAACTTTGAGAATGTTGGTTCTAAATATAGTAGTTTCCGATTTGAGATATCAAATGCTGGAAACTTTTGGAAGTCAATATTCGAGGTTGTAGTTGACTAGAAATGAACTTAAATTTTATCTATCTGATTATGTAATTCCAGATTCTGCAGTTTCTAACTTGTGTTTCATCAAATTTGTTTCACGGCCTATTAAGTTATGTCTGCATCATATCTGGAGGTTGATATTACCATTGATTCTCTCTCAACCTTCGCACATGTACGAGTCAAATAAAGCAGATCTTCGAAATTCTTAGTATGAACTCTATTGCTGTTCTTGATGTTACGTTAAGATTGTCTTTCAAATGGTAGGTGTGATAGTGAAAAGGCCTTCATGTTTGTGTTTCGAGCAACAAGCTAAATGCCACCAGACAAGAATGATGTCATCCTCTTCCCATCCTCCTTCAGGTTGAAAAGGATTGAATATTGTTGTATGAGAGACACCAATTTTCACAGCTAGCTGATCGAACTTGATTTGCATATTCTGGATTCAAGTCAATAGTTTCCAAACAAAGAAGCTCAACATTCAAGCTATGTATAGTTGAGCAGATTCATATGTATGACATCACATGAGCTCAATGGTAATAAAAATTAATTCACAAAGTAAGCTCCAACTCGATTATTGAGTGAACCTCAATCACAAGGTTTAAGTGGTAGATCCTTACAAGAACTGCAATAGAGTCACTTACAATAAACTCAAGAATCAATTTATTAAAACTGTTGTCTCAATATCGGCTACTCTATTATTTTGGTTTGGGGAACCCTAAGGGAGCCTTCCAAGAACTACTGGTCAGGCAAATACTGGTCATCAGAGAGATGACCAGACTACCTGTGAACTGCCTCTAGAAGCTCTAATCACATTACTTAGAAGCACAGATAGGCCACTAAGGGCCCACTAGCGAATAAAGTGTCCAAAGGTCATGTAGACGAATAATTGGCTTGTACTCAAACCTCCCCTACTTACAAGACATGCATGGCCTTCAGTGTTGGCAAAAAAAAAAGGAGCACATATAAAAGAACTCCGGCAATCTTGCTGTAAAGAAATGAAATAGAAGCTACTAAGGCTATCATGTGATGCTTGAGACTATATGTTGGCTGTAAGAGCCTTGACCTGATCGTGTAAAAGCAGTTTGTGTGCAAATACATCCATGAACTCCAATGCGGCCTCCTCAATAGGCTGTTTGTTCATCCCACCATACGAAGAACTCAACCTGGTGGCGTTGTCTGCTTTGATTAAATTGACCTGAAGTATAACGGTTAGCAGCAATGGAAATAAGTTTGGGTCATTAGGAAAATTAGGTGCATGATCCACATAACTACCAATAGCAGCCCTCAAGAACTTAATATGAGGTATGTCATAGGCACACATAGTCAATTGGATTCATGCAATAAATAACTAACCTACGTTCTACTACAATGCAGAATGGTTCTTAGTAGCACATTTCTAGCTTCTTTGTCTGAGATTGCTCTGAACCAGCAACAAACCTTTGCCTCATATAAACATTTAAGCCTTTGTCAAATATTACTTCTTGTCGACGCTTATCGATTGCAGCTTTGTGTAGTTGCTTTACATGTTGTAGATGCTCCTATGTCCTTAAACTGGCATCTCGTGCATCCAAGAGAAATGATGACACAGGAATTGGTGCATCGTCATCTATGAGCCATAAAGAATGGAGAAAAGTAGTTTTGCTGTTTACAGATCTGTTTTAGCTATACTTTGCTAGACATAAATGCTGGTCCCCAATTTTGCTCAAAAGGGGAAAGAAATCAATGTAGATAGTATTTCGGTTATTCGTCTCGTTAATTGGCACACTCTATTGGTGACAAATTTGGAGATAGGTCGGCATGGAAACCGTTCCTTTTAGACTTGCATTATCTTTGGCCATTCTTGATCACTTAAAAAGGAAATTGCTTTAATTAGTTGATAGATCCCAAAATCTTCAATTGTAAGTGAAAATAGCTGTGACCTTGTATACCAACTGTATACATCTCCGTAAGGCCATTCACTTTTTAAGCCAATTAATCAATAACTGATAGATTTAGAAAATTCGAAACAATTTCGTTTCATCTAAAAATTTACGTTACTTTTCGAACTATTCAATATGGACTGGAACTGCGAAAATCAATGTCCGTCATCGAACTCTCGATTTCACTGTTATCAATCCAAATCGAAATGATTTTGAAACATCCGACATGCAACAAGATCCACATGTAGTCATTGACGGAAAATAGATTTTTTTATGTAAATTGCCTAATTGAACTGAAAATTTGCTTTTGAACTGCTTTTTACAAAAACTGTATTCATGCATGAAATTTTATCTCGTAAAGTGATTGTAACTCACTATACTATGTTCCTAGGCATAAAAAGTGATTTGGAAATGACTTTTCCACTCGGGACATGCAACATGTTGCTTAACTTCCCCACATGCAATCATAACATTTAAAAAATCTGTCGATTTTTAGTTAAAAAATCGGCAAATTTTCAGCGCATGTCACCCCAATCCGTACTTGTCACACGTGCGAGCAATTAATGCTGGAAAAACCAGGAGGGTGCACTTTTTCAAGGAGGATTTCTCAAAAATCATATCTACGCTTCACATGCCATCAATAAGACATTACAAATAGTCTATAAAGGTTCATTAGAGATCATTAGAAGCTTTGATCAAGTCTAGCAAAGGGCTAAGCCTCCAATTACCAGTTAGAGGTAATTCAACCTACCTTTCAGACTGTATACAAGTCATAGTTGCACAGAATCGCGATTCTGGGAGGGGATGTTTCGGAAACCGCGTTCCTGAGAAACGCGTTTCTCCTCCCAGAATCGCATTCCAGAATCGCATTTAAAAAAAACAGTATATTAAAAAATTCCAACACCTCTTCACGACCAGAATTGCGCCAGCCGTGGAGGTAAATTTTTTTGTTTTGAGCTACGGGTGTCCGATCGAGGCGTGTGCATAGTCGGAAGGCATCTACTCGGCGATACGGAGGTGGTGTGCATGGTGCCAGGGGGATTTGAGCTTTGCGCAGATCGAAACGATCAGTTTTCGATTTTTGGTAAGTGTAGGCTTGTTTTTAGCAAGTGTTGACATTGAGCTGTAGGCAACCAAATCAAGCGTAGTTTGGCTCTAGACCACCTTTCTTCATGCCCACGGTGTTTTCTACGGGGTCAGTTTCAACCATTACGCCACGCCTTGCGAGATTTGAACACCACAATCCAAATGCTTGTTTTTTTTGCCATTTTCAAAAAATGACTTCTGCGCATCCGATTCAGGTGATGTCTGAGCCTAGAATGCATTTCCACATGCCCGCAGAGACTCTTGTGACCTCCGTTCTGCCCGTCTACGTCCGTAGCACAAATTTCAATTTTCTTGCCCTAATTCCATGTTTTTTAGGGTTTAGGGTTAGAGCATCGTGCAAGCATCCGCCAATAGCGTGGTTTAGGCCTGCAAGGACTCCCATGCTAGCGTCAGTCGCCCGTTTTCGCTCACAATGGAATTATTCTATCCCTCGCCCTGTCTCGTGTGTTTTTTGGCACTTGCTATGATCTTACTAGAATCAATGTGACGCGTGCTCGGATGTGTTCAGCTCTGTTTTAGGCTGGTAATGTTTTTCAATGCAGTGTGTTTTCTTCTACTGAACGGTTGTTTGCTTGTTTTTGTTTGCAAGTTTGATCTCGTGTCCTATTCCGCACCTTCTCGCACCTAAACTTGAAGAAGCCAGCACCCACACGCTTTGCCTTTTACTTTTTGGTGCTAGAGCGATTAGTAGTAGTGAAGGACGCATTGCGGCGGATGGTTTCCAGCGAGTCCTTCCGAGAGTTCATGGACGTCCCACATGCGGTGTTTTTCCGGTCCACTGTGTTCGGTGAGCAAATCTGGACAGATGCTGAGGAGATTACTGGGGTCCTTCTACCCATTTTTAGAGTGCTGCGCCTGGTAGACCGTGAGGGGTGCACTCTCGGCCTCATTTACGAGTTCATGGACCGCATCAGCGAGGGGATTCAGACGTCAGCCTTGGTCGAGCACAGGTATGACTCTTCAGGGTCTAGTTTGTTGTTTCTCACTCAAGTCTGATTCGTTTCTTTTATGCTATGGCAGCTATGGTTACATGATTGTTGTAATTTGCCTGCTGCAGGAGGCGCGAGATCTCACGTATCTGAGAGGCCAGATGGGACTACTTCCACCAACCCATCCACGCCGTAGCCCACATATTGCACCCCTTGTGGCACGAGACTTGGGATCGGGACCATCGGGAGCTACACCGGGGATGGGTGGAGTACATGGAGCGCGTATGGCCTGGACCAGGTACGTGTGATAAACTGCTTGGTAGGCTAAGCACTGCAGTAGTGACTGTAGTGTGCTCATTGCTAGTGTGTGAATTCAAGCGGACTTACACGAGCCATGTTTTTTCTTCTGCCAACAGGTCCGATGCTCACTAACATTGCATACCGGCTGCTGATCTTTGAGCGCTACCAGTTTCCTTTCGATGGAGAGCAGAGTCGGCGGAGGGAGGATATGCTGAGGCCTGTTTCATGGTGGGGCTACCATGGGCGCGGCATAGGTGACCTGCGACGACTGGCCGAGAGAGTCCTTGCACAGGACTGTTCAGCAGGAGCTTGCGAGCGAAATTGGAGCACCTGGGCCTTGTATCACACGCAGAAGAGGAACAGGTTGTCCATCGAGCAGTGTAGGCTATTGGTGTTTGTGAGCACCAACGGCCGTATGTTGAGGCGCACACGAGGAGGGGGACAGATGCTCGAGGTGAGTCACATTATCAACCCCTGTTTCTTGCTATGCTTTGACGAACTGAATTGCTTTCGAATTATGCAATGAATTGCTGACAACAATGTATTGTTTTTGGTTGCAGGTGAACCCTGACACTTGCTTGGTGGATTCGGCAGCTGTTGCTCCTCGGGCACCACCCACACAGGAGGAGATGGATGATGAGATCTATAGAGAGTTATATAGACAGGCGCAGGTTGACGCACGGGCTCTACAACGTTCGAGGAGGGCAGACAGGCAGTGGGATAGGGCTGAGGAGGGGGATGATGAGGGCTTGGAGTGGAGAGGAGCTCGAGGCTGACTATCAGGAGGAGGAGTGGATTGAGGGGGACACGTAGGAGGATGAGGAGATGGGGGCGGAGGCACAGGGGGATGACTTGGCTGACTTGCTGGTGGACCCTGATGCGGAGACAGAGGAGGAGCCAGCCATTCCTACACGTAGGCCTAGGGGGAGACCTAGAGGTTCTGGGAGGGGGGGGGCTGAGTTCGCTTTTTGTAGACAGGAGTGGAGCATCACAGGCAGCCGTCGGCCAGGCATCATCACAGTGGGTAGGGCCATCCCAGGGCGTTGGATCACAGCCACCTGACATAGACGCGCAGGGGTGGGGGCAGGCAGAGGGGGGCCAGAGGAGGGGAGAGAGGCATAAGCAAAGGTAGAGGCAGGGGGAGGATCCAGAGCCAAAGCACGTAGCAGAGAGCCAGAGCACGCGGTAGAGCCAGGGCCACACCACTTCATCTATAGACCCTTGGGATCTGCAGTCAGGCACGAATTCGGATGATGGTTCCTACCATGACTCTGACGAGCCTTAGTTGTGTAGTTTTCATTATGTTCATGGAACATCATTGTACCCCATTTTGGTGCCATGTGGCCCGATATTATATATTACGATGATCCTATTCACAGCAGCGTAACGATTCAATACTGTTCTTTGAGAGAGAGAGAGAGAGAGAGAGAGAGAGAGAGAGAGAGAGAGAGAGAGAGAGAGAGAGAGAGAGAGAGAGAGAGAGAGAGAGAGAGAGAGAGAGAGAGAGAGAGAGAGAGAGAGAGAGAGAGAGAGAGAGAGAGAGAGAGAGAGAGAGAGAGAGAGAGAGAGAGAGAGAGAGAGAGAGAGAGAGAGAGAGAGAGAGAGAGAGAGAGAGTATGGTTGAAAAATGGTTCAGGACGATGCAATATGGTGATTGGTTCAGAACACTTAGCATGGTTTTTGTTTAGCATGATTCAACATTTTTGTTTAGTTTGTTGGATCTGAGAGAGAGAGAGAGAGAGAGAGAGAGAGAGAGAGAGAGAGAGAGAGAGAGAGAGAGAGAGAGGGAGAATTTTGGGGCATCATATTTTCTTATTAATGCACCTGGGAGTTAAAGCGTAAACCTGGGATTTAATGCACCTAAACTAGACCATCTTGCACCCGAAACATTTGGCAAAATGCACAGTAATCATGCTCTTATTTAGAGCTTTTACCCGATACCCATATTGCCCACAAAAAAACAAAAAAAAAAAATTAAAAAAAAACGTTTTTGGGAATTTTTTTTCATATTTCTGAAACGCGTTTCAGGAATGTAGTGCAACTATGATACAAATCCATAGGCTTCAGGTTTTGTAAAAAGAGTTATTCATGCCCAAAAACCCTAAAAAGTTACCTTCGTCGGTGCAACCGTGATATGTCGGTATCTATACTTCATACTTTATATCACAATGGATTCGTTGCTTCAACTATGGTAGTCGGACTTTATGATATAGATGTGGTTTCTTTGGGCTATATCTTGTGTGTTATTTAAGGCAGCTACTTGCATACATTCATGGTCTCTCTAGATTAGTTAAGATACACTTATGAAGATATTAGCACTCTTCTTTGGCACTCTTGTTCAAGGGACATTGTTACGTTCATATCTAGTTCAGAGGATTTGGAATAATCCTTGACATGGATATTCGCCAGTGTACAGGTTTATTAGTTACATTCCGAACTAGGCCAAAAATGTGATTGATAACGTTGTGAGGGCCCAGGCACTCCAACTAGGCCATGTGGAGTAGTGTATGGTGATTGACAATTATGCATGTTGAGGAGATCAAAAGAGATTGAATAACAATTTAGTAAAGGATCAGGGTCGTTGAAGGAATATTTCTAAGCTCCAAGGGTCTATATATACCTATGAGAGCTCGCCCTCCTCCACTTCCAGATTCTAGTATTTAGTTGCTAGAAACCTCTCCTCTCCTGTATTTGGACACCGTGGCTTGGGGGTGAAGCTGATGATAGTGGTATTAGAGACTGGGCTTGCATCGATTAGAAGGTGGAGGCGCTTTTTGCGTTTTTGCAGATTTTTGATAGTAGCTCCTTGCTTTTTCTTCCTGATGGTGGAATTGATCTCCAAGTAAGTGGCTTCTCAGGATCTTGCTTGTTTTCAGCCTAAAAATCAGTGATATGGACATTCTCCATAGCCATAACTGCAAATTACTCAATTTTTGACGGTTTTTTGACTAGTATTTATTGTTTTAGCTTGGAATTCATTGAATGTACTATCTGTTAATGATTTTCAAGATAGTACTTGTTGTTTTTCAGTCATTATGACAGGTTCTAATGATTGCATGCCAGTTATATGGTCAATATTGGATCGAGACTATATTTTGGTCAAAATTTGATAATTTTGGGTAAAATCGATCAATTAGAGACAATGTTGAGCATAATCAAAACTTCTAGTACTTGCATGAGGTTCAATTACAATAGTTAAGGTATGATTGCACTTGCATGTGGTTGTGATCCTTTTGAACATGCTGAAGAAGTAAAAAATTGGTTACAAAACATGGTTTCTTGATGGTTTTTTCACTTTTTTGGGAGATTGAATCATTTTCTATTGTAAATTTTGCATGCATGTTCTTAGAGGTGCGATGAAGTTGTCCAAAGGTTGTGAACAAGTGCAGTAGGCTATTGGTATTGTAGTGTAGGTCGTACCAAACATGCCTCATATCAGTGGGTAGTAATGGAGCATATACATATGCTCCAAGCAATCCACAAGGATAAAAAATGTGTAGCACTTGTAGAATCAATAGGATCCCATAAGAGATATCAGTGACTTGTAGGATCTGGCTCCACAATCATAGCAGCACAACATAAAGCATCATAGCCATCTAGAGCATATATAATAGAATGTAGCATGTGATGATAGGATGTAGCATAATGAACTAGGGCACATCTGTACAACTGACAAGTGTATACGGACTAGCGCATATTTCCACCTAGTCGATAGTGAGAATCAGAGGATAAACTAGCGGATGTGAAGCAACTATATGATCTTGAAACTGTTGCGCTTTCAAAATATGACTAATGAAACTCTACATGTGCCGTATTGTAGGATCTCGAGGGCCATCCATAGCATCTGTAACAATAGCAAGAATGGATGAAGATTGATGAAATGATGTATCCAAGCATACTTGACTTCGAGTGCAATAGAACTTAGAAGTGGGATGGTTCTTAGCCCCATGTGTACATGTAACACTTGTTAGAAAACCGACTTGATCATACAAGTAACCCAAGACAAGATTCCTATTGTTGTTAGACAATAGTCATACACATGAGAGAGAACAACAATGATGAAGAGATGTACTCCAACTATGTCCCATTACAATTGAGGTAGGGCGCCAGCCTACATATATACTTTCTCTAAACTATGTGTAAGGTAAAAAGCAAAAAGCAAATAGCAAAAAACAAAAAGCTAATTGCTATAATTACTACCTATATTGGGTAAACACCCAAGATGAGTTTCTAAGTGATAAAAGTAAATCCTATTCTAGTAGTAGTCCGCCCACCTACATGCATGACTAAAAAACGAATTTACTATAAATAGTAATGGCCCCTATAATAGCACGCAGGCATGGCCAAACTAACACTAATTAATCCTAAATGATAACTTTAGGGGTACTAAAGTAAACATTAACTCTAACACTCCCCCTTAATGTTTACATTGTCTAGAACTATGCATAAGAAAAGTATGCATGTATCTTCCATGAAGCCCATGTAATGAAGATCCTCAATTCTGATGTAGAATTTATGATCAACTCTGATCTCAGTGTCTTCATTACTCGATGTAGAACTTTCTTCGTGTGATGATGTAGAATTTCCTTTGAATGTCGATCCTTTTAGTATGAACCTGCTTCATATGACTTCTCAATGTCTTGCTTTGGTCTTCATGTCTCTTTAGTGTATATGTGTGACTACCATGAGTTCAACATATCACCCGATTCCTTGACTTCCTTTGAATCAAAGAACTTTGACTCCCCCTGAATCAAATAATGTAGACATAATAATTGTTGCCTTAACCTTGAGAACTTTGCTTGAAGATTGACTCCCTTGGTCTCTTTGAACATCTTTCAAGCTACCACAAATGTAAGGATCTCCCCAACATTCATAAAGAAAAAGTAATCCTCTTTGATTACAGTAACACCATCATGATAACCATAAGTAGGAAATAGTTCTACAAATGTCAACATCAAATCTCGTACATCAACACCCACTTTAGGAACCTTTACTTCATTAAGTAGACGGCTCCACTTGTGTCGATTCCTTGAATTGAACCCATTTCAATTCTCATGGTACTCTCATAAGTTACCACTTGTGATGAACTTGATGGACTTTGGTTGAACTACTCCCCCTGGATGTACACTTCATGTTTGCATTCCAACCACTCTCTCCAAATAGAGTAGAATATCATCCATGAACCAAACCAAATATGCAAGTAAAAGAGCATCCCCAATAGAAAGATAAATGTATACAATACTTCCTCACACAAAGTAACTGATACTCTCCTTCAAATACTTTCTCACACAAAGTACTTGACATGATCTTTTCCATGGAATCTCCTACCTCTATCTCACACACAGAGTCACTTGCACCAAACAACTTTCCAACCTAGAAAGCATTTCATCATGATATTTATTCTGACACTTTGTCATATGCAAACTTGGTGAACGTCCTTCTTCAACCATGTTGTTTTTCTTGAAGCTAAACAACAACTTGTACTGTTGATTTTCAACGGCTAATCAACAACCTTGGTTTCCCAATCTTATAACAGAATCTACCACATGACAGAACATGAACTTGGATAGATTCTAGAACTTTTCTCCAACTTAAAATAGAATTGATCTCACTTAGTACCACCACATGAACAATCAACTATGACTTGGATGGTATCCAGGAATTACATAACCACAACAAGCAATCACTTCGATTACTCATAAACCTGAAGTGATACTAGTTCAGATAGACAAGAAAGTTTCTACAACATAACCAAGTTACTATGACTTGAATAGAAACCAAACCAATACAACGTAGAATGTTGACCACACAGCTTGCCACACCTGTCACTTGTAACAACGAACTTATCATTTGCCACCATGATAAGAAATTGTGAAAACATCCTCTTGAATATCGATTTATCCATATAGACTCATAGTCTATACTTCTCATGCAACTTCTTCTTAAGAATTTGCACCTTTGTCGATTCCAACCTCGACAAAACTTTGTCAATCTTAGAACGTCTGAAGTTGACCTTCCTTCAGTATGCTTGTTGGTAGCCGCTGTTTTGCAGCTTCAGCATCACCTTGATCGCTGATTGTCTTCCCCTACCATCTCTTTTGTTTCATGTAGAGTTTCCTTTCCCTGTGAGTTAACCCTTCCATTTTGTGATGAACCTTGTTCTAATTACTTTTGTGAATCCCTTCTTCACCTTGCACCTGTTTGCAAACAACTCCTAGTTGTATTGCTGATCCTTATTCTTGAGACCTCCTTCAGCTTGCATCAAGATTCACCATTGTATCCTAGCAATCTGTGTATTTCCATGCTTCCTTGCATGTAATCATCCTCAACTTGCATGTGATAAACTCCCACTTGTATGTGATTGTCTTGCTGTACTTTCACTTGCATGAAAAAGAGCTCCAATTTGGCCTTTATTTGGCCCCAAAAGCCCTCTTTTAGCCAAAGTTAGATTGAAGTACCTCCTTGTTCTCTCGAATCTTGAACCTTGCTCTGATACCATGTTAGAAAACCGACTTGATCATACAAGTAACCCAAGACAAGATTCCTATTGTTGTTAGACAATAGTCATACACATGAGAGAGAACAACAATGATGAAGAGATGTACTCCAACTATGTCCCATTACAATTGAGGTAGGGCGCCAGCCTACATATATACTTTCTCTAAACTATGTGTAAGGTAAAAAGCAAAAAGCAAATAGCAAAAAACAAAAAGCTAATTGCTATAATTACTACCTATATTGGGTAAACACCCAAGATGAGTTTCTAAGTGATAAAAGCAAATCCTATTCTAGTAGTAGTGTGCCCACCTACATGCATGACTGAAAAACGAATTTACTATAAATAGTAATGGCCCCTATAATAGCACGCAGGCATGGCCAAACTAACACTAATTAATCCTAAATGATAACTTTAGGGGTACTAAAGTAAACATTAACTCTAACAACACCCACCACAATTGGAACATCAGGTGTATCAGCCACAACTTCTGCTGCGACTGAAATCTAGATTGTGAACAAGAATCTCATTTACCCATGTCCTGTAGCCAATGACATTTATCTGCATCTGTATCTACACGAATCTTTGTAGTAACATCACTTGCAATAGCTGCTTAACATTAGACGATGGACATGAATATCATGAAACGAACAGCGAAATGGTTGAATGTTAGCAAAGTCATGCAACAAATCAGTATGCTTGTTTCTGTTTATTACAAGTGAGATTGGTTGCATAACATAAAGCAAGCATTTTAATTTGTGCTGATTCCCATTCAGCATTTCCACTTGTAGTTCACGACATGTGTAATGTCTTAATTCTCCAGATTAAGCATGAATCCACTGTTTTGTGGTACAGATTATTGTCTATGCTGGGCAAGAAGAGAAGTGCTTTCTCTGTGGACAGCAGGGTCACCTTGCATCAGATTGTGAGGGGAAAACCCCAAGCAAGCATGAAGAAAAATACGATGTTCCAAAGAAGCCATATCAGGTTATCATTATTTTATGATTTGTATAAAAAATTAACTGGTCTTTGATTGCTTCGAGATATATAAAAGATTAGTTTTCTCATGTTGCTGAAATAATTTCTTGTTAGGGTAAAATCATGAAGAGCTGAATGCTGAGTTTGTGGAAATGAGATCAGTTATATGCCTGTGATGTTGTATTATTTATTTGGTATTCACAAGCCGATATTTTATTCTGAAGGTGTTTGGCTTTTGTTTTGAACATAACATCTTTCATCCTTTTTGTTCCATAACTGGCAGTTTTTACAAATATGGTTACTTCGGGAGTACTTGCAATTTGATTTAACAATCTCGGATGCTCTTTTCCCTATTGACTTTGAGCGACTTATTGACGACTTTGTCTTCATGTGCTTTTTTGTGGGGAACGATTTTCTTCCTCACATGCCAACTCTAGACATTAGAGAAGTAAGGATTTTATGCTCTTTGCAGTTTTTTCACATAAATGGAAATGCGTGTACCTCTATTTAATATGATGTCTAGTTGGAAACGATGTGTTCATCTGACAAGTGACACCTCCTAATTTACTTGTGTTTGCTAATGTGTCTTTTCAGGGTGCAATCACTTTACTTATGACAGTGTACAAGAGAGAATTTACGAAGATGAGTGGCTATCTTACTGAGGATGGCGAGGTAGGTGATGTTGTGATAGTTTGCTTCTAGGCACGAATGCATTTAGTTACTAGGTTTCCTACACAAGAACAATCAGCAAAACTCTCTCTGCTATTTAACTTGTGGATTTCCTTGCTAAAGACTTCCGAGTTAGTGAAGGCTTAGAGCTAGTCCATGTCTTTGCATAGTTGTGGTTCATTCTAGATACACTCTAGACATAGTGCAAGTACAGTGCTTGTGGCAAGTCCTGGTTTTGATCTGATTTATATTTCGTGTTTAACACACTTAATCTTCTCCACGTTGCTGAGAAAAAAAGGTGCTATGAATTTTGCACTAGTCTTGTAGTATTCAGCTGCTTGGTTAAGTTTTTCCCACTTTCTACTGCTATAGAACATTTTGAGGAAGATAGCAACAAAAGATTTTTTCTTATGTACTGTAGGAGCGATAAGAAATGCTCTTAAAATTTGGCATGGGTTGTCTCTTGTCAAGTTTCTGCTGTGTATAGGTCTTTCTTAGGTAATTGTCAGCACACTGGAAAATGTTCATGAAAGATTGTTCAAATGTTGAAATATTGAACCTCTACTTCATCAGAGCATCCTGCCTGAACTGCATTTTTGCACAATTTCCTTACCACAATCAGGGAAGTCTTGTCCCTTCGTGCATTGAATGTTGAAAGTGGAAAATCGAACCTCAAGATAAATAGCATATGATGATAGAACATACAGCCCTTATGTGGTCCTAACTGTAGAAGTACTTCGAGGTATAACTGATTTGAAAGTATCAAAGATAATCAGCTTAGCTTTAGAAAATAAACTTCTATGCTTTTGTCTTACGTAATGTATGAATGCATCTTCACATGCTTCTATTCCCTGTTGTGAAAAGGAGTGAATTACACTTCATTTGTGGAAAGATGAATGGAGATAAGAAAATATATGAGTTTTTTCCCATCTCATTCTTAAAAGCATACGACATCTATAATGTATCAATGTTGACATTGTGCCTTGTTAAGGTGTATAAATTGATATCCGATTTTATTCTTATCTCCTCGCTACAAATGTGAATTCCTCTAATGTATCGTGTTGAGGTTGAGACTTTGTGATGTGGATACATGTCCTTCTCAAAAGGTGCTGTCTTGGTTTGTCTGCTGGGGTGCGCCTATTCTTTGGCGAAAGTGCGCTACACACTGCATTGCATTACAGGACCTAGATATGCGACTATCAATCATAGGCAGTGGAACAATCAATCACAAGTAACAGATGCAACGCATGAATCAATGATGGAAAAACATAAAACTATTTTGTATTTTGTTTTGCTTATCAGAGCGAGTTGGTAGAGTCTCGCTCGTTGGCGGCCTGATGCTCCTCTTACAAAATCTGTATTCTGCTACTTGCTAATTGCTTCTTCTGTATGCATATCTTCCTATTGGTTTCTGATCTATACTTATTGCCCACCAGGTGGGATTACAAGACATCTTAGCTCATCATTACAAGAGAGGTTTAACCTAAACTCCTAGTTAACTATCTCTCTAGTAACGTTACTTTTTATGGCTGAGCGTGATGGTTTAAAGTTCCATGCTTGTTGAGCTATGGTCCCGATACTTCGGCTTGCCCGACAATTCGTTCTGCTCGACGTCTGCGTTCAGCTCTTGTTTTGGGGTCCGATAATTCGGTGTCGATGACTGCTGATTTGTCGGCCCCTTTGGGGAATGCTAGAGAATGGTTGCATGAGTCCACCATCTCCAACACTCCCTCTTGAACGATGCAACCTTTCTGCTTATCCTATTCCAATCGATCTTCTGAGTTTTGTAAACAGTTGCTTGTCCAGTGGTTTGGTCAGCAGATCTGCAATCATATCTTTTGATTTTATGAATTCAACACTCAGTTCTCCTTTCGAGATCAGATCTTGAATGTGATGGTACTTTAGAGGTACATCGCACTCTGAGAATCCATCTTCATGAAAGAAGGGTTTCCGTGCTGTTCACCAATTGCTTCCAGCATCATCTTGGGCCATATTACCTCGTTTGCCACCTTCGAAGCTGCTACGTATTCAACTTTGCATGAAGACTGTGCTACGACTGTCTACTTCTTGCAGGTCCAACTTATTGCAGCTCTGCATGCTATCGAGCATCCACCTGTTATGGATTTGCTGTCATTTTCGCAGCTAACCCAACTTGCATCGCTGTAGTGTTGAGGAATAAATTCCTTCTCTTTTTCGTAGATCAGCCCCAAATTGTGGGTTCGTTTTGCCATTAGCCAATGTTGCATGCCAGGATTGGAAGAGAATTGACTTAGTGAGTAGACAGAGAATGCTAAGTCAGGTCTTGTACAAACTGTAAGGTACATCAGACTACCGATTAGATTTTGATATGGTATGTTCTCCATCTTCTGTCTCTCCTCATCTGTGCAATCCTGCTTCGATAATCTGGCACCGGATATCATTGGTGTTGCCTTTTCTTTGCAGTCGATTATTTTGTACGGCTTCAATACTTTTTCTGCATATTCTGATTGGTTCAGAAGCATGACTCCTCTTGTTCGGTCTCTTTTGATTTGCAGCCCTAGACATTTCGTTGCTTCTCCTAGATCTGTGATCTCATAATTCTTTTCTATTCTTTTTATATAGACATTACAGTCTGGTTGTGTAGGATTGAAGCCTAGAGACTTTAGAAGATTACGAGCTTCTTGTACCAAGCTCGTGATACCTGCTTGAGACCATAGATACATCGTTGTAGCCGATAGGCGTAGTCTCGATTGTTCGGGTCTTCGTATCCTTCAAGCTGCTTCATGAAGATTTCTTCATCTCCGTGGAGAAAGGCTGTCTGCACATCAATCTGGTGTACTTCCAGATCATAGTTTGTTGCATAGGCGAGGAGTGGTTGGATGCTTGACAACTTGACCATCGGTGAGTATGTATTGAAGTAGTCGATACGTCGATACCATGGCAACAAGTTGAGCCTTGTATCGTCCGACACTTCCATCTGATTTCAGCTTCCTTTTGTATACCCACTTGCAATCGACTTTCTTCTTTCCTTCAGGAAGTGGTTCAAGTGTCCATGCCTGATTCTGCTTCATCGATTCGATCTCCTTTGACATTGCTTGCTTCCAAAATTCTCCCTTTGGATTCTAGATAGCTTCCAGATATGTCGTCGGTTCTTCAGTGTAGCTGCAATATTCAACATTTGTGTCTTCACTCCATTGAAGATTGTCGATGAATCTGTCAGGGGGTCTTCGAATCCTCGTTGACCTTCTTGGTTCGATTTGTTGCTGCTGGTGTGTTTTCTCTTCGATTTCTTTGACAGGTTGGTCTTCCGTTTCCTGCTCTAAAGTTGTTGGTTCGACATTCTGATTCGATGTGTAGCCTTGAACTCCCTCTTCAATCGGCAATATTGAGAAGATTTCATGGCCTCTTGATTCTTTGACTCCTGTAAACATCAATTAGTCGAACTAACGTCTATGCTCATTACCAGCTTCTTTGAGGTTGGATTGTAGAGTCGATAGATCTGTGAGCCGTTCGAATAACCGACCATTACTCTCTACATCGACTTTTCGTCGAGTTTACTCCTTTTTTGTTTTGGTATGTGCATGTATGTTGCACACTTGAACACTCGCACGTACGACAGATCGGGCCTCACCCGTCCATATTTCGTACGGCGTCTTGTCTTCCATTGTCGTCTTTGTCGATCTGTTCTGCAGGTGTACAACAGCTGCAATTGCTTCAGCCCAAAATTGACTTGGCAATTGTGCTTGTGCCATCATGCATTTTGCACCTTCGACAAGCGTTCTGTTTCTTCTTTCCGCGACACCATTGTATTGAGGTGTATATGCAGGTGTGAACTGATGTTGAATTCCTCTGTCTTGGTAGAAGTTTGAGAACTCCTTGCTCGAATATTCGCCTCCATTGTCGGACCTGAGAGTCTGCAATTTCTTGGAGGTATGTCTTTCTGCAAATGCCACGAACTTCTTGAATGCTTCGAACACTTCGAACTTCTTCTTTAAATAGTATATTGTCGTCATCTTGCTGTAGCCATCAATGAATGTGAGGAAATATCGTGATCCAGAGAGGAAATCGACTTTCATCAGTTCACAAACATATGAGTGAACAAGCTCAAGGATGTCCTTGGCTCCACTCCCTTCATGTACACATGACTTCAATGCTGCTTACCCTTCTGATAGGCTTCGCAGAAGTCGGACTCTGGACTTGTGATCTTTAGACGACTTACTAGCTCTTTTTTGCTCATGTCGTAGAGACTCCTCATATTCAGGTAATACATAGTCAGTAGCTTGTTTGACTTTTGCTCGATTATTTGGCATACTGCCCATCAAACAAGACTCGTATTCCGAGATCTACTATCCTCGATACGGAGAGCAGGTCTCTTCTTAGTGTGGGTACATAGAGTGCTCCTTGGAGCTCTGCATGCCCCGACAGTGTACTTAGCTGTAGAGTTCCGATGCCTTTGACATCGTGTCTGCTGCCATCACCCAGTATTACTGTTCTTGTGTTGTCGAGTGTTCTGTAGTTGATCAAGACGTTTTTGTTGCAGGTTATGTGCGATGTGGCTCTTGAGTCGATCACTATATCGTAGTCGTGCTCCGCATAGCTGGTTGACTCTTCATCGAATATCGTGAATGCATTGTCGCTCTTCTCAGCATCCTTTTGCAACATTTGCTTTTTCTGCTTTATGCTTTCTTTTTGGGTTATGCCAACATTCACATGCTAAATGCCCCTTCTGCTTGTAGTGTTTGTCTGCCGTGTGTCTGGATTTGTAACAGTGATTGCAGGTAGACGTATCTTTGTTGTAGTTGCCTCTTGTCGAAGACTTCGTTTGAGTCTTGTCGATCTTGGGCTTGTTTTTGTATTTCTTCTTTCCCCTTGTGAAAAGGGCCTTCTCCTGGTCGCCGTTTACTTCTCCTTCATCTCTCATCAGGCTTTCATCTGCAATAAGACTGATTGCTCTTTCGAATGTCATCTTAGGTAAACTTAGGATGAGCATTACGGGATTACTTTCATTATCCCCAAGATCACTATCGCCATGTCAACTTCTAGTATCTTTTTAGAAGACCATAATTTGGGCCTCTACCTCAATGAACTACCTTTATTTTTAGGAAAGGGGGAGTTTGAGACGATATTGGGAAACATTTCAAGACCCGAGTCACTAAGGATTATCACTATAGAACTAGATTAAGGTTACCTCTCGTGTTTGTTTGTACGGTAGAGGACATAATGCCACGAATGAATTATACTAACAAGACATAGTTCTGGTAGAAAGGAAGTTCAAAAATTTATCTAATCAGAAAGGTATATTATGAGAATGTAACAACATGAGCACAGTGATGTGTCTAGCTTGACAGATGACGAATGTCCATCCACAATGCATACTTTAAGTAGAAATGAAGCTGTGAGCTTGATCTGATAAAAAAGGTACATCATGAACAACTTGAACCTTGGGATCCTTCTATCTCGAACAGTTACAAATGTCCTTCAAGTCCAATCTTCCAGGGCGTTCACTCTATAAGCATTCATGTTTTCCACTCCATTGTTTATGACAGATCAAAACTGAGACCTAGTGTCATTGTACTCCTTTGCCATTCATTATTAACAAAGTATTTCTAACTTCGCTTCTAAATTTCTAAAAAAGATCAGGTTTCCTATTTGTTTTAACGCAGGAATTGGACATAATCATATGATGACCTCAGATTGCTGCCAGTCAGCCATCCTTGCTACTTTTATTGAGAATGAACGGGCATTTTAATTCAATGTAATACTCAAGCAGGAACACTGTACGTGGAGGGATGTCTGGTGGTGCAATAAACAAATAGGAGGAATTATCTATTTCAAATCTTTAACATGACGTTTCTAAGTGTGCACTCTCTGTCCAGATTAATTTGAAAAGGGTGGAGCATTTTATACAAGCAGTTGGAGCAGTAGAAGATACAATTTTCCAAAAGAGAGCCCGGATGCGCCAGGTATTAGTTATGGTTTTTCCTGAATGTAGCATTTGGACTTCTGCCAGACTTTTTTATTTGCTTCATTGACTGCATACGTTTAGAATTTTTCTTAATAAACCAGACAATTGCAACCCAAATACTCCTTTGTTTTGTTTTTCATCTACTTAATGTTTAATACTTACTGTATATTTACAATTTGGTGCCTTGCATTACTGATATTTTGACTAAAGTTAGTTAAATAACTGAAGCAGTTCTGTCATCATGAGCAGCAAGCATTCTGGTAAACTGACATTTTTGCGTTCTTGTTTCACCTCGACAAAATCAAGCCTTATTTACTGTTATGTGGCCAAAAAGAATAAAGCCATCTATGTAGTTTTTGGTTTCTAGTGTTATGACAAGTCTCAGCCTACGTGTCTTACACTTGAGCAGGTCAAAGGTTTACTCACCTATCATTGATCAAATGAATCTAATCACTTGTGAAAACCAACAGGACATGTAGCTGGATACAATTTTACAAGCATCATCGACGTGCCAAGATATAATTGATAAAAGCACAGCCAGTTATGAACATTCAACAGGACCTAGTTAATCATCTTCAGGGGCCTGATGTGTTTGGAACCTTCAGACATTACTAGTAACATGGTTGTTATCGAGACCTTGGTTCCCCAGTTTCAATTAAGTTGATAAGATTAGGCTTTGTTGGCAACGTGTCAAGTGACATGGCTTAGGAATCTAGAGACTTGTGCCATGCTGAAGTATGGTCTAATCCTAGTAGGATTACTTGACACTTGTTCATGTAGCACCACTATTGATGACTTTTTTCCAGCCATCATTGATTGTCAATATGAATGTTGAAGATCATAACTCTGACCCTCCCCCTTAATCAAACATTCATGATCAGCAAAACGTGAACAACCATGTTTTTCAAGGTCTATGCTAGTGACAGTTCTTCTTTGTTGCACGTTCAGATCTGGTAGCTCAAATTGCATGGTTTGTGTCAAGATAAGATAGAATTTCCTGCATCTACAAGCTTTTAACACAATAATCACATTTAGAAATCTCAATCATCATATAGAAGGATAACCACAGTTGCACACATAGCTCAAGACATATTCGCGTCTTCATCAAAGAGGTTTATTTGAGCCCCTTTCTTTTGTCCTTAGCCCGTGTCTTCTTAGCCTCTAGATCAGCTTTTGTTTTGTGATGTTGATTGGCTCAGTGCCCCAGCTTATCATAGTAGTGATGTTTGCCTTTTGGACCCTTTTCAAGAGTTTTCTTCTTCAAGTTTGAACCCTTGGGACCTTCCAAGCTCCATGCTCCGGTTTTCATATGTAATTCTTTTGCAAAGTTCTTGTTAAAACAAGAACACAAAGTGGAAGGTCCAATGGTCTATTAAGGATGTGCAATAGGTTCATTTTGCAATCCTCAAATAGCTCTTACATTCAATTACTGTTCCATCATCAGAAACCTGCAATGTCTTTCCTACTCTTTACATGTTTCTCTGATGTTGCAGAAGTTGTGTTTTGGTGGCTGCAGGCTCAAAAGAATCGTGGCAAGTCAGATGTTCTCAACTCCACTGATGTTGAAGAAGACAAGGTCTAAGGGGTTCTGAATTCTTGTGGCCATGGATGTAATTTGTTTTGGTTTGGTAAAACAACCATCTATGATTTTCTCCTAAGATATAAGCCATATATTTAACTGACAGGTGAAGCTCGGCGCGCCTGGTTGGAAAGAGAGATACTATGCTGTAAAGTTTGGAACCCAAACACCAAGGAAGATGGCACAGATAAGACAAGATCTGGTAGGGTTGTCTCCTATCTGTTTATTGAAATGTCTAGTGGGAAATTCTTGTCATGTCAAGGAGCACATTATCTTGCTGAGCCAAGTCCACTCGAGAATTCTTATTGTCTTTCTTGTACTTTAATGTACTTCTCTGTCCGTTAGTTCCATGTGTTTTTGTGACCCATATTATTAGACTTCTCCAGGGAGTTAGGCATGCTTTTTTCTTGTCTATTTTTCCAAAATTTGGAGTGAATTATTTAAGAAAGGAGGAACAATGTGCCATTGTTTTGACTCTTGAGCATATGCATTATGCAGAATTTTCATTTGTTTGGAGTCCTTGATTAGTTCTGTAAAGGAGATGGGCTTCAAAGATTTGCTGCCCGAAACATGTCATGATCTTGTATTTTCTTGTTGTGTCTGCCTTGCTTGTGCAAAAAACGTTTTCTGGTCATTTGATTTGTGTCCCCAGATTTTATTTACTTTTGTTACATAGATTTGATGTCGTAAAGTTCTGATATTGATATAATTTTTCTCTGCTAGCACATTGTCGATGGTTATCAAGAAGCTTGTGTTCATATTGACGACCGAATTTCACTGTGAATTGAACTTGTCAAATAGCACAGGAATGTAGCTCCAAAAAAAAGTTGTTTCTGCTCCTTTATCCAACCTGTGCCATTAAGACATGCTTATGTCAACCAATCCACTTCGCATTCTTTCATTTAAGTTTTCCCCTAGAACCTTGTTTTAGACAAGTGTATCTGGATTCTTCTTGAAGGCCTTTCTAGCAGCAGTTTGACAGCACTCAAGATCAGGTGAATTGGATACTTTTATTGTGAATGCTACCTATATAGTTCCAGCCATTCCAAGCTTCCTTGATGTGGGATAGAGAGCAATTTTTTAGATCTACAAATTTAGTGTCAAATATTGATTTGAGTTTCTCATATCAGCGTATTGTTTTTGGGCTTTTGATGGAGGTTCAACAGTTCCTGATTTGACTTGTTGCTATAACGTTATTTTTTTCACCAATTTCAGATATTTCGTTTTTATACTGTTGTTATACATTTTCATAAGCACTGGAAGGCTACATATTTGGAATGGTCAGTTTTATATACAGGGTTTCTCACATTATGAGTAAGAGTTTGCAGGTACTTAAATATACGGAGGGCCTATGCTGGGTTATGCGATATTATTATCAAGGCGTGTGCTCATGGCAGTGGTCAGCTATTTTCTTTGAATATGTCTGTGCACATGTTCATTTTCTACTGTCAGAATATGCATTTTATTCTGCCATGATCTGAACCGTAAAAATACCTGTTTCACTGTTTTATTTCATTCATTTTTTTTTCCTTGAAGTAAAAGCTTAAAAAATCCTTTTTATGGCGACCAAAAAATCCAGTAATTTTTTTAGACACTATCTCACTCGAGATGTAAAGATCAAATCAGCAAGCCATAAAATAATAGTACATAGACCTAGTGTAGGAAAGACATTGGTGGAAAGGGGTCTCAATAAAAATATATTCAGCCAAAAAAAAAAGGGTAACGTTCTGAAATGGAATGCCTTTTGGAATGGGCATCTATTTCTGGGATTGCGAAATGAAAGGGCAGCTATGATTTGAACCATGATACCCGTCAAATATGTTTGGAACAGAACGGGTTTCATCCGTACAGAATGTAAAAATTTTGAATTTATTTTCCTTTCCCAAAATTCGTAGTGATATTTTTGATTTCTTCAAATGGTTCAAGCTAGTCAAGATTGGTGGGAAACTAGGGCATAGATTGGTATCAAAACTTATCAAATCCAGCATTGAATTTTAACTAAATGAGATTAAAAGTGAACATTGATTTGCCGATAACTAACAATAGCTTTGACAAGCCATACCATAAAAGCAACCTCAAGATAAAGCTGATCCAATTCAGGAGTCTTAATATTTTTCTAGGAATAGACCTTACCATCTAAGTTCAACCTATTGTGGCTTGTTCCAGAACGCAGCTTTTCAAATAATAAATGAAAACAATTCAATAGGAACTGGTTTTTGACTCTCAGATTAAACTATTTTTAACCCTAACTAGGTCTGATTTTGGTGTGGTGTTTCAAGCAAAGATGCAGGCCGCGTTCCGGAACGCGATCCAGCGCGATCCGGGATTTCCCATTAGGGTTTCCCGGAACGCAATTTTTTTTTTTCAAACCTGCCAATATGGGTATCATGTGAAAGGATTTCAAAAGAGCAGTTCTATTGCTTGATTTCAGATAGTTAATCCCCAATATCTGCTAGTCACTTCAATCAGATACTGAAGCAAATTGTTTTTGCAGATATGGATTTGCAGATATAACATTGGCTAATCATTTCATTTGTATCTGCTTCAGTATTTCTGCTGCTATTCATTGGTCATTTATTGCAACTAGCTGTGGGGATCCCTCCAAAATAAAAAAATAATCTGCAAATTTTTTTGCGATCCGGGGCACAGTTTCTGGTCCCAGATCGCTGGCGATCCGGATCTCATGATCCGGATCTTTTTTCCAGCGGATCGCGATCCGCTGCAACTGAGCTTGCTGTCTAAGATTAGTACAGACCAGAAATTGGTTGTAACTTTGTTACATGCATAATTGCCCGTTCCAGAATAACTATGGAGGTCACGATGGTGAGACATTTGAATACCTACCAGCTGAAGATGCTCCACCATAATCTGCTGAACCAATATGTGCTGAAACCTGGGTCGGAACGGACCCTTTTTTAAATATATACGTTTTTTAAATCTTTTTTTGCCCACACTCCGAAACGGAACGAGTTCCAGAACGGGCAACTATGGTAATGCAATATGACTGAACATGTTCTTATAAATTATTAAATTTTGAATATGAACTGTATATTTTTTTGAGTTTTTTTCGAATATCTACATTATGTAGATGATAAGCTCAGTTCTAGCCGGAGAAAAATCTCAGAAAGTGCTGTTTATGTCATTATTAAAAACCACTACACCTGTAGTTCATGTTTGATTATTGATCTCATCATTTGGCCATTGTGAAATCATTGCAGGTTTTATCCTTATCACTATGCCCCATTTGCATCAGATTTGAAAGAACTGGATGAGTTAGAGATAACTTTTTTTCTAGGGATGCCTTTCAAACCCTTTGATCAGTTGATGGGCGTACTCCCGGCAGCAAGGTATCCACCATTAAAAACTTTATCATTTCATGTTTGATACGCTGTATAAATCAACTTGTTTTGACACCTCTTTCTTTTCAGTGCCAACGCTCTTCCTGAACAATATAGGTCATTGATGACTGATCCAAAATCACCAATCATTGACTTCTATCCTGAAGGTAAAGGATGACTCGTCTCTTAAAGTGTATCTTAAGACCTGCTATCCACCTTTGTCAGTATAGAACATTGATTTGATCCTTTTCAGTTGCCGAACTCAAAGATGCATATTTCTGGTAACTGCAGATTTTCAAATTGACATGAATGGCAAGAAACATACGTGGCAGGTGATTCCAAAAATTCTTTGTTGTTTCTACTTTTATGGTACAACTGTCCCTTTTTTGGAATCTGATAAATATTTTTATGAAAGTTCTAGGCCTGTGTCATGCCTTTACTCTCAAAATAAGTTTTTTCTGCTTCATTTCTAGCTTTTTTCCATAAGTCTCACAACCACCTTTTGCTGTTTGCAAACGTGCTAAGCCTGTTGTCTTTGGTTTATTTACTGCACCAAAGATTAGTTGATGCGTTAAACTGAGATAACAGGAGTTTGTTAGGATCTGGGAAATTTGGTCATCTCCGTGCCATAACAATTGTTTTCAGCGACTAACAAATCTAAGTGAGATCCATAAAGATTGCCACAATTGTAGTCAGGTCCAAGAAGTTTTTCTTGAAGAGGGGCAGACTAAAGGTCCTGAGAGAAGATGGAAGAGTGAAAGACGTTGAGTAATTTTATATTAGAAAGTTTGTGCGAATTTCTGATTACACATCCAATATACTTTTATATTATGAATGAATTTCCTGATGTTGGCCTCTATGAACAGGGTATCGCAAAGCTTTCATTCATTGATGAGAGACGTCTGCTTGTGGAGACAAGAAAATTAGAAGGAATGCTCTCGGTATGGATCAATTTCATCTTGTTGCTCATCTAGTACGAACTTTATGTTTGAGTTACAATGCTCTAAACAGCAGTTGACTGACTTAATGCAGGAAGAAGAAGCCAACAGAAATAGCATAGCATCCGATCTATTGTTCATATCTTCCTCTCATCGCTTGGCAGCATATGCAGTAGTGTTGTATGATTGCTATGGCCATCTCACTGGGATGGAACGTGCTCAAGTTCAAGAAGAGATTGATCCTGAGGCTAGGTGAAAAATTCATTGAGATGATGAAGTGTTCCATTTAAATGACTATATGGCTTTGCATATGCTATAACAGAGCAGATTTGGTTTTTGATATTGCAGTGATGGAATGAGTGGATTTATGGCGCTGTGTGATGGTGAACTATGTCCTTCAAGGATCATATCACCTGTTAGTGGGATGCCCAACATCAACAACAACTGTGTGATGTAAGCATTGCAGTAGGATGCATTTTACTTTGTCATATAGCTCAAGAGAGCATGGGAGGCTAAGAAGCTCTATACAAGAGTTTGAATAGATTCTAGCGGAATTTGTTATTTGACTATTCTAATTGTAAGAAAGTCAGTAACTTTTTTGCTTGAGTATATTGAAGATTATCTAGCAGTCTTTGTACATATTATGTAGCAGAGATTGTCTCTTGGTTGTGAGGAGGCCAGCCATTAATATATACGGCTTAAGATTGTATGTATTTATGGAGGGAACTGAAGGTTTCTATTAGGGTACTGATGGTGTCTCTTGCTCTCTCATGTTGCATTTGTCACAGATGTGTTAAATACAAGCTTCCTATTTATCATCGACATATAGCAAAGCCACTGGAGGGGGTCATTTTTCCTGAAAAGGTATTACTGTTTCTGGTGGGAATTAAGTTTTGTTTCATATTGATACTAGTTGTATTTGACTAATCAGCGAAAATCTTGTCTCCAGACTATTTCAGCGGAAGACATCAAAGTATCTTCCTTATGGCATGAAGAAAATGGTCGAAGAGATAATGTGGACTACAGGCAAGAGCTTGTTGACCCTTTCCATACGTAATACGACTGTTATGTCTGTAGACATTAGGGATTTAAACCTCAACAGATCATGTTGGTTGTAGGCGACCTGTACCTGGTGCTATTTCTGGCCCTGCATTGGGTGATGCAGCTCGTCGACTTTTGTTGAATAGCCTCCAGGGTAGGAGTAATACTACCGGTAATTCCGTACAAATTTTGAAGCGGCAAAGTCAGCAAGCATTGGCCTCAGCTGAGGTTGGAGGTATTTTGGACATGCCCTCATCCTACCAACCATACTACCCTCCAAATAATGCCCAAGTTTTAAGATCTCGCCCTGCGGGGCCTCCTGGATTCGAACAGGGATTTTCTGCAGCATTTGGAAATCCAACAGTATCCAGTATTACAAGTTCCAATCTGAATCATGATGAAAACTATCCTGGCCCTTCCCCAAGATCTAGTTCTCAAGGAGGCCGTCCAGCAGTGTACTTCCGTCCTGCATTTCAGTCAAATCCACAACAGCAGGCACCAGGTAGACCACCTCCAGCTGGACCTAATGCGGGTCCAGGATTTATGGGGCGTGGTGGTCAACAGGCAGGTTCATCTTTGCAACGTCCAATGACTCACACTCAACCATCACCACCAATGCCTCCCAGTGCTTGGGGTGTTGGGAGAGGCCGTCCAGTACAGACGTTTGCTCGTGGTCAACATCTGGCACCGGTGAACTTTCCAACTTCTGACAGTAGAGCTGGTAATGTTGGAAGGGGCAGAGGTGTTGGTCCTAATCATCAAAATGGAACTCGCTAGAGAATGGTAAGGAAAGAGGACCACATTCTTTTTAAGTCGATTTTGGTCATCTGTCATTTTTGAATCTTGATTCTGCCTTCATGATATCATTCTGTTTGGCGATGATAAAGTTTAACCCGCAGTAATCCTTTCGTGTTGTTATTATCCTAGTTTTGGTCGCTAGTTTATGAAGTGCTGACCACCTTTCATAGTACCAAATTGCAAATTTAATTTATGCAGAAGTTGAGCAAACATGTATTGATTGGCCGGTTATGCTTTGATTCTTGGTAACAAAAAAGAACAGACTCCTCCTAGTTATCGGTTGTGTACTTGTTCACTTCCCCAATGAAGCAAGAACTTTCACATGCTACTTGAACACAATTGATTCGTGTCCCTTTTCTGTTCTGCTTTTTTTATTATTAGCCACCTATGCTCCCAAGTTCGAATATTATTGCGTTCCACTGATGCTTTGTTATTATTCTAGAGCACCTATTTCATTTCTGGCTGGCAAGTCTACTGGCTTCATTTTCCAGTTCATCAAGGCATCAAGAAGATAGATATGTTTACAGCAGTAAAAGCTTTTTTATGTCCTTGCAAACGAGTGTTTTCCTGATTGATGCCAGTGAAAGCCTGTTGAGTATCCGGGGATCAGCTTTGCGGAGTCTCAGGTGAAACAAGAAACACATGTCAAAGGATGCATGTAACATTATGGCGTATGCACTGTAAGAACAATTTCTCAATAGTTCCCTTTTAATGGTGTGCAAGTCAGGAGTCATCCTCCTGGGATTGTGAGGTGAGCTTCTAATCAATTTGAGCACATAAGTAGGTGTGGTTGGTGTTGAGCAAATCGGAATCAGATCAAATCTGTAGTTTTCATGTGCTAATCGTTTCTTATTATTTGTGTATCATACATTGTGGTTTTGCACCGTTTTGATGCTACTCTGGTTTGTTGATTTTGCTGGTGTGCCATGTGTTTGGCTGATTACTTTCTGCTTTTTTCAATGTACTAACTTTGTTACTGTGTCCGTTCTAATTAGCATCAGCTTCTTGCTACAATTCTGGTTTATTGACTCTAGTCTACTAGAGATTGAAACTGCTCATTAGTTTTCGTACTTTTTATCATATAGGTCACAAAAAGTCAAATCGTATTGAGGGGGCTTTGATTCAGCTCACATGTAATGCCTGTGCTCTGAAGGCAACCACACTGGGCATAGGTTAGCAAAGTGTTGATAAGGAAGTCATGTTCATCTGCATCATTGAAAGTACTTGCCCTGGATGCATCTGCTTCAGAGAGACAAATTCAAAAGTTTTTATCTACATGTAAATGAATCGCGATAGCAATTTGCAAATCATATGTTTTGAGGTTGCTCAAATGCAATATGGCGCTTCCTAGTTAAGGAGTGGTTGGAAACCATGAGCATACAGTACAGTGACCTTTTTTTACTGTAAATAGATATGGGTGAAATATGCCAACCTTGTTTCTCAGATCTAGGGTCTTGCTAGTCATTTTTGAATTACTTATTGATCACTTGAGCTTCAGACTAAGATGGATCCTTGTTTTTCTAATTACATCTACCCACTTGTTCATCTTATTCCTTGATGTAAAGATGAGTATATCTGACTGTAATTTAGTCAAGGATCGTTGACTGGATCCGAAGAATTTTAAATTGAGAAAATGTAAGAACTTCTGTTGATTTATATAGCAATGATGGCTTGCAGTTCATTAAGCATTTGAAAAGATGCATGAGCAAAAGTCTCCTTATAGTCAATTCGCTTGGTTTGAGCATATTCCTTGGCCACCAACCTTGCTTTATGCTTCAAAATTGAGCCATCTCGATTGCATTTCAGCTCGGATACCTAATTACAACTTATTGGTAACTCGCAGAGTAATCACGTTTTGTTCTCAATCAAAGCATTATACTCACTTAGCTTACCTTTCCATTTGGTAATGAATAGTTAAGTATATTCGCACATTCATTTTGAAAACAAATATACAAATATTGGTATTTTCACGAATAAAAACTTAACAATTGTGTAAATTCAGGCAAAATGTCTAGATAGGTTAATGCAACACTTGAAACAAAGATGTTGGAAAGTGAAAACTAGGCGGAATCAATCTAGATGTCTTTATTCGTGCTTTTTATAGAGCTAAGAATGCTTATCACAAATATGGTGATAAAAAAAAGGGCAAATGGCTTGGACACCCATTTTCATTAGAAGCATAAAATTTTAAGAAACATTGTCAATATTTAGAATGCTTAGCAAACATACTATTGTGATAATAAAAATTGTGGCAATGCTAAGAAAAAAAGTTACTCTTATTTTTCACGCACTCATTTTTATTCAAGAAATAAAATTTATAAAATAAAAATAGTATTGAATCAGATTTTTGACAATTATTGAATTTTTGTTAACACTTAAAATTTTAAATATTTTGAGATTTTGAATTTTTTTTAAGAATAATTTATATTGAATGAATTGATTTAGATTAGAAATTGGATTGGTGTACTGATAAAATTCATTATCCTATTTTAATTTGGATCTATAAAAGTCTTGATTATCAAATCTTTTGTGCATCTGGATTTAATTTGGATCTATAAAAGCCTTGATTATCAAATCTTGTGTGTGCATTTGAACAATAGTGTGTCGTCAACTTACTAATGTGATGATTATAAAAGATTGTTGCATGGCTTTGGAGTAAACATTTGAATTTGTGGAGCTTGGTTAGAATCCATGGTGAATGAGAAAAGAATCTACCTTTTGAAACCACACTAGAAAATTGCTTCAAGTCATGAAGTGTCTTGTGGAGTTTGCATACATGATTTTCTTTGCCACTGAGTACATAACCCTTTAGTTGCATCTAGATATTATCTTCTATTATTTCATTAAGAAAAGATGTTTGTACATCTAATTGATGTACTTCAAGATTAGCGATAGTAGCATATGAGAGTAAAAGTTCGATCAAAGAATGCTTAATTGTTGGTCTTTCATTGAAGAGGTGGTGAAAGATCCTTCATGGACATCATTCTCTATTGGAGTCTCAAAAGTTCTTTGTTTGTAGCTGGATTTTTTAGACACTTCTAAAAGCTTTCATTCATCTATCAAGAGAGTTGTAGATAAATCAAGCTAAATTTGAGGAGTGTGAAGAATTGCCAAAAATTGGTAAATCTAGCTTGATCAAAAACCATGAAGAATAGTGTAAATTTTTTACATAATTGGGTTCATGCACGGCCAAAATGCCACGTGGTAATCCACTTCTAATGTAGGTTAGGTCAAGTCCATAGGGTTGGTTATGTCATTTTCGTAGTGATTCCTAGTTTATAGGACCTAAATTCTAGATTTAAGGTGAAAATTTGACCAACTAGCTATCTACCAAGCATGACTCTAGGAAATAGACTAGGGTTTCAATTTAGGTCAAGTGCATGTAAGTTGTGGATATTGCTTCAGCCAAGAAAGCTTTAGGAAGTGATGTGAGAAAGCATACACCGACTTATGTTCAATTTTTTTTCTCTGCAATTTCATTGGATTGAGGAGAATAAAGAGTAATAAGTTGTTCCTCAATGCTTTGATCCCTTTACTAGTTTGTGTTTCAACATGCTCCTTGAAGATCTTGAAAAATAAAAAACTTATGATTTGTGCTTTATGAAATACACTGTTGTCATGTTTTAAACCTAAGGAGGATTCAATTCGTCTGATCTCCTCTTGTAGAAACATCGATCTCACTCTTGAAAGAGTGAGATGCTCCTGGGTCAAAATTGCCATGATCTTTCATAGGCATCAGGTAGACTCGATAATATCATAACAACATCGAAATCTTCTATGATTGAGCTAGTTGCAGTCATCTGTTCCATAAGATTTTTGAAAATGTTGAGATGACTCGAAACATTATCTGCATTAGACATTCTCAGGGCGAAGAATTTCTTCCTCAAAAGGAGTTTAAAGGTAATATTCCTAATATCATAGAGAGTTGCTAGGATGTCCCATGCATCCTTTGTAGTCTAAACAACACGTATATGGCTGATTTGGGTATTCTTGATATTGAGAGTAATCATGGAAAATGCCTTGCCATCTTTCAGTCTCCATTTGGTGATGATGGCTGCATCACCTTCTGGTTTGAGTTCTGTGCCATCAACAATGTCCCACAGTTCTTTGGCTAGTCACTATGACCTTCATTTTGAACTTCCAGAGATGGTAGTTCCGTCTGTTTGTCAATCAGAGATGAACTAGAAGACAAAGGATCCATTCTTGGTTGAGCGAGATCGTTGGTAGAAACAACAAAATCGAGATATTGTTGGTTGCGCGCTTGTTAAAACGATCTCTTGATAGAAAACAAGATTGATAATCCGCAGTAGAAATGCAGATTACTAAACTGCCTGCTCTGATACCATGTCATAAATCGAGAGGTTATAAAAAATGAGCTCTGCTACCATGTCATAAATAGAGAGTATGAGCTGATATCAGATTAGTAAAAAATTGATAGAAACAGGACTCTAATATCATATCGTGATGACTGGCAGCGGAAGCTTGAGCAAGGGTGGTGTACGATTGGAAGCATGTTAGTTAGCAACAAATAATCAAGATGAATGAATATAAGCACAATAGAACAAAACAGTAGTGGAGACAAAAATGTTGCACTTCGATTAATATCAACAACGAGTACAATTGTTTGAAGTGATAACTTCAGCTTGATAGTTGAGCGTGATAACGTTGGCAATAGAAATTCTTCTTCTGAGAAGATTGATTAGTAATTAATTATGTGCATTCTCATTTGATTCTATATTACAAAAATCTACTTGACAAAAATCTATTTGCTAAATATCTTTTAGCATTAAATGCTATTTGCTATATATTACAACCACCTTATAACAATAAATGTATGTACAATAGTCGGTGAACTACCAAAAAGTCTTCTGACAGTTTATTTGGATCGATTTTTCGCTAATGAAAAAAAGTTGATTAATTGATGGTCAGTGAAAAGTCAACAAAGTCGAAATTGGTGGAGTTAGTAAAAACGTCGATGTCAAGTTTGAACATATGTATATTTCTACATGAGAGAAGAAGTCCATGAAGTCAATGGCTTTGAAGTCGAACTTTGGCAAATTTTTTAGAATGCTCATTATTGAATGGATTTGAGGCTGAGCATCAAAATCCAACAATTTGTAAAGAGAAGTTGTTGTCAAGAAGAAGAGGGATTCGTTTACCTTCTCCTAACTCGTGCGTATTACGAGGAGTAGGGCTCGATCCTAGGAGCCTTGGAGATGCTTACTCAACAAAAAGAGCAAAAAATACTTCTACTTACAAGCAAGTTGCAATGAACCATAACTGGCACCAAATAGCATTAACTCTACTTAACTCTCTATCTCTCTCTCTCTCTCTCTCTCTCTCTCTCTCTCTCATGGATGCTCCTTCGTTCAGTTTCACCGTGCTTCGCTAACAGATACATGGGCAACTATAGACGTACTGCTTCTCCAAGCTTACAAGGTCCTCTAAACATTCTACACTTGCATAAATAAAGCTTTACTCTTAAATAAGTGGGCTTCTTACTTGAAAATTTGAAATAATACCCTATAAGACTTCTTAAATTAAACATTGGAGGGAAATTGATTTTCCCTCTCCCACTCCCACCTTCCAGGTTGCTACCCAACTTGGCACTATAAGTTCATGCTTTTGCGACACTTGGTCTCTACAATACCAGTGAAGAAGTTCTCTCCTCTATCACATGCTGGAAGTGCACCCTACTGTGAAAAATGCAAAAATAAGCTTGGTAGAGGCCAAAAATCTTGTATATAGATAAACACACATGTGTGGAGCCTGTTCCCACGTGTGAAAATAGTGTACTTGTCATGTACCATAATCATATAGGTTGTACATATGATTTAATTCAAGTTCTAGTGGCTAAAAAGGCCAAAATCTAGTTATCTAGACATATGACACATGGCATCAATCTATTGATTGCATGAGCCACATCCTTTGGTTAGGTGTCATATCCCATGTGTAGAGGACAACTCACATGTGTGGAATAAGCTGAAGTAGGCAAATTTTGACTTCTAGAAGATTTCCAAGTAGATCTCCATATAGAAGAAAAATGGATCAAAAGTGCTCAAAATAGAAGGTTTTGTCCAAGTGTCCGTTTTGTCCAAGTGTCAGTTTTGCATGATGAATCATCATATGACAAAGCATCTTCACACATGTGGGATCATAGGGATGATCAGTACCACGAGCTCCCACTTATTGTATATATAGAGCCACATTTGGCCATACTCAAGTGAGACACCAATCTTGGTTTTGGAAGCAATTTTGAGTGATTTTCTCCATTTGTCTACATTTGTTTTGATTGTTTTGAGGTTCTATCAATGTGTACTTGATTTTCAGGTTGGAGTCCGTACTCAGACAGTGTTTCACACGTGTGAAACCAGAAAGTACACTTAACTTCAATTAATGATTGTTCTTGTTAGGATTTTGTGTCTAGATTTGATCTAGATTGATCTTAATCTGAAGTAGATTGATAGATCAAGTAATCTGACAACCAATCCCTCTTGAGGATCAGATTAGGATCCACTCTTGGTCCTTTTTGTACTTTTTGCACACCTACCAGTTCACGGATCGATGGTTTCTTCCATAGAGAACACGATGAAAGTTTGAATAAATCAAACTAATATCAGTGTCTTCAATCGGGTTTCTATCTGATCTATGTACTAATAGAACAGTATTAAATCTGATTGAATATGCGTGCGAAAATTATATGCGGAAGTAAGAGACAACTTAAGACAATTTTTAGACTATAAGAAACTATTGATCAAAAATGAATTTTTATAGCTCTGAATCTGAATCATCAATATACATCTCTCTGCGTGCAAGAAAGCAGTCTTCTCCTCCACAATATGGATTTTCAGATCATGAGCCACTACATACGTGAATAACAAGTGAATTGATGTATGTTTGACTACCGATGAGAAACTATCAGTGTAATTGATCCCATACTTCTGTGAAAATCCAGCAACTAACCGTGCTTTGTATCTGATGTTTTCTCCATCAAGACCTATTTTGATCTTGTAGATCCACTTGCACTTGACTGGTTTTCTAGGTATTGGTGCAAGTGTCCATACATTGTTCTTATACATGGATGATATTTCGTCCTCCATTGCTTGAATCCAGCGATCTTTATCTGGTCCATCACCAGCTTCTTTGAATGTTTGAGGTTCGTCAGAGAATCCACAAAATTTGATGGTTGTATTGAGAACATCCCGACCATACCTTTTTGGTGGTTTTCGTTGTCTGTCTGATCTTCTCATAGATGGTTTCAAGTTCGATTCTGTAGGTTTCGAGTTCAATTCTGATTCAAACTTTTTTGTTGGAATTCAAACTAAAGTTTCGAGTCTGTCAGGCACTCGATCTTGACCTCCCTCTGAATTTGATAACTCTCTTTCATCTTCTGCTTGTTTTTCTTCTATCGTCGTTGGTAGCTCATAATAGTTTTTGAGAATTTCATAGCCGACTAGATCACTGTCTGCTATGTACTTCGACTTATCAAATTTGATATCTCGAACAACTTTTATCTTGCCAGTTTCGGGTACATAGACACAATAATATGACGAATATAACTCAAATCCTACCAGAACACCTTGTTCTATCTTTTCATCGAGTTTCTTTCTCGGCTTATCTGATATGTGCATATACACTGTGCGAACATGTGCAAGACTTGGCTTCAACTTCCACCATATCTCATGAGGAGTTTTATCCGGTATTCAAGATTTCAGAATACGATTCTGAAGATAATTTGATGTAGGCACTGCTTCTGCCCACAACTGTTTTGGTGCTTTCGCATGAGCCATCATACACCTAGCAGCTTCCATAAGTGTACGATTCCTTCGTTCAGTTATTCCATTGTGCTGAGGTGTGTATGATGCAGTCTTTGTATGCATAATACTTCGATCAGTACAGTAAGCTTTCAATTCGTCGAAATGTACTCACCTCACGATCTGTGCAAATCTGCTTTAGCTTATTGTCTGTCTGCTTCTCAACCCAATTCGTATACTCAACGAATTTCTCGAAAGCTTCATATTTGATACGAATAAAGTATACCATAGCGAACTTGCTGAAGTCATCAATAAAGGTAATGAAGCACTTTGCATCACCCAACAACAATACTCCAAATGGTCCAAATGGTACAAGGCTTCTATGTTCATGTGACATAGCCTCTTGTGCCAAAGTACATCTGTCGATTCTTGAGTTTGATTGACTTGTTCGATTCTTGTTCGAATGTTCAGGTGATATAAATTTCCTTCTCTGTTGTCTTTGGCAACCAAGTTTTTAGAATCGTCCGCGAACAGTTTACAAGAGTTGTGAAGGTTACTAACATGTTTGTATCGACTATCTTAGCTATAGATAGAAAATCTTTGTTAAGAGTAGGGACATAGAGAACTTCCTCCATTTTCTTCTCTCCCTGATTCGTGTCCAGTCATAATACACCAGTTTTATCAACCACGTGTTTAGAACCATCTCCAAGTATAATAAATCTCGAATAGTTTGTCTTCTTGTACTCGGACAAAATTTGTTTTGAGGAAACAAAATGTGAGGTGGCTCCCAAAACAAGTACTACTTATCGGATTGAATTAGATGAACAACATAGATTAGCACTAACATAAGCTGCTGAGTTCCTTGTTGCCATGTCTTCTGCTGCTCTGAAGCATTTTGCTTTGTCTTCGACGTAGTTTGAATCTGAAGGTTCGCTTTGATTCTGCTCCTTTTTGTTTCTGGGATTCTAATAATAGTCTACTGCTGCATGACCCCATTTATGACAATGAATGCATTCAATCTTTGGATTTACCCAGCACTTTTCTTCTCTGTGATATGATCTTCTGCATCTGTTGCAGATCTTCTTATCACTAGAATTTTTCTGTTGTTTACAAGATTGTTATTCATTTGTCTTAGACTCATTTTTTTAGCAGACTCCCTCTTAAACTTAGATTTCTTAAAAGATTTATTCTTCTGAGTAAATAGAGCATTTTCGAAATCACCATTGTCGTCATAATGTTCACAAGCTTCTACTTTCTCCTTAACTCCGTCTATTGCCTTTAGAAGTGTCATTGTCGCATCTTTCGTCAATAAGGTTCTTTTTGTCTAGAATGACCTGGGTAGGGCTCGAAGAAAATAACTAAGCTATTTTTCCTTAGAAATTGTATTTTCTGCACCAAAATTCTGCAAGGAAATAAACAGATCATTAATCATTCGTACAAATGTGTTCAGGTCTTTGTCGTCCCACTACAGGTAAGTTAATTGGTCTTCCAAAAACATGATCTGATTACGAGATCAAGTCTCATTCTTGGTTTGCAATTCTTCCCATAAATCTTTTGTGTTCGAAATTGATGTAAGATCTAGAATTATATTGTCATGCGCTATATACGCAATAATTGCTATAGCTTTGTCATTTTTTAAACTCCATTCTCGAAGTTCTTTGCCAGGAGTAGCTACTAGCTTCTCCTCAATTGGTTCTACCCATTGCCATAGACCTTCGTCCTTCAACAAGAGTGAAGTCTTTAATTTCCAAATCAAGTAGTTTGAACCTTCTGGATCGAAGATCGTAGTGATCTTAGCTTTAATATTGATGATCGACTACATCTTCTATCTCTGAATAACCTCCAGATAGCGGCTTGCTGATGGATGTATGAAGAATGCTGAGAGGGATGATCTGATTTGTTCTAATATTACTGTATCAATTTTAATTCCGTAAGCTTTGATACCACTGTATCAGATTTAATTCCGGATGCTCTGATACCACTGTAGGAGAAATAGAAATTATTCTTCCATAGAGAACACGATGAAAGTTTGAATAAATTAAACTAATATCAGTGTCTTCAATCGGGTTTGTATCTGATCTATGTACTAATAGAACAGTATTAGCTCTGATTGAATATGCGTGCATAAACTATATACGAAAGTAGGTCCCTTTTGTTCCTGCTAGAGTCATTGAGTACAAATCCACTCTTACGTCTTACAAACTATGGAGTTTTCCTTCTATTAATTTCGTTGCACCTATTCCCTATTGATCTGTGGATCATGATGACTCACTAAAAAAGAAATACAAGTCTGCAAATTGGCCGCACTGCACAAGAATCCTTCACTTGAGACCCTCATTTTTTTTATACCATTATTCGCATAAAATTTGAACCCTCTCATTGTCTCTCTGAGCAAGTCTAGGCCAGGACCAGAGGACACTTTGACAACATGCATTGTCCTATGACAAGGAAGCTGAGCTGACGATGAGCAGATCCTACACCACATGGATTCTACGCATTATGGAGTTCAACGAATACCAGATCAACTACCTTAGAAATCTCAACATGCTAAAGTCTCCAAGATGCCACCACCGAAAGCACTTGTACCAAAGAAAAATCAACAAAAGCAAAGATACAAGCGGGTGATCAAGTGGAGCGATTTACCCAAAGAGGCTATAGCAATAGTGGATGAAGACATTCGGAACCATGTGGCGAATGTTAAAGAACCTCAACAGAAGATAACGAGCAAAGAAGCAGCAACAACCAACAACAATATACAAGGCAAAAAGAAAGTTGCTGAATCACATGCTCAAGGGTCATTCGACCAAGCTTCAACATCAGCTTCAGGAATGTCAGAAGCAATGCACAAGATATCACTCACCAATCGTGCTAAGATCAACCTTTTGAAGGAAGAAACAAGTAAGGCACCAGTCCATGATGTGCCAGAAAACTTCAAGACTTATACCTTGGACGACGTGGTGATCATGATGCCGAAAGCGCAACGGGAACCTATTGCAAATCTGAAAAAAAGAACAAGTCTACGAGGGACCGACTCGTACTCAACCGATGAATCTAGCAGAGCCAGGAGATGAAGACAAAATTGTTCATGTGGGAGCGCAACTCATGCCCTCACAATTCACCCAACTGTAGAAGTTACTAATGGAGTATAAAGACTGCTTTGCATGGTCTTACAAAGATTTAAAAGGAATTCCATCGTCTGTAGTCCAACACACCATACCTTTGGTCGAAGGAGCAACGCCAAAGGTGAGCCGATATTACCGCTACAACCCGAACTACACCGATCTAATCAAGCAAGAGTGGCAGAAGTTGCTTGATGCCGATTATGAAATCGAGCACACAGAATGGGTGTCACCCATAGTCATTATTCCCAAGAAGAATGGCAAAATGCGAATTTGTGTCAATCTAAAGGCACTTAACGCTGTGACACGGAAGGATCACTTTCTCTTACCATTCACAGAAAGCGTCTTGGATTGAGTAGCTGGAACGGAAGCCTACAGTTTTTTAGATGGCTTCACTGGCTACAACCAAGTGAAGATTGCACCGGAGGATCAACACAAGACTGCATTTGCTACTGAATGGGGTACATATGCCTACAAGGTCATGCCATTCGGTCTTTGTAATGCCCCTAGCTCTTTTCAGCGCGTCATGCAAAAGGCATTCAAAGACTATTTACAAAAATTCTTAGAGATCTTTCTCGATGATCTTTGCGTGCACGGATTTAATGATGAACACTTATCTCAGCTGGAAAGAGTGCTTATACAATGTCAGAAATTTCAAATATCATTGAACCCAGAGAAATGCCAATTTTGGGTCACACATGGTCTTATCTTGGGCCATATTGTATCTAGACACGGGATCGCCACTGATTTGTCTAAGATACGTATTATCATGGATCTTCCACCCCCTGGAATGATTCGTGGAGTCTATGCGATCGCATCTGAACTCCATCCGAGCTGAAGAGAGTCGTGACTGATTCGCCTTCGCGAAATTTTCGCGAATCCGACAAATTCATCAGTCAACACACATCAACACAACACACACATTATATGCTAAGGGGCAACAACTAAGGACCAAAGATTAAGGATTAAGGGTAAAGAGACAAGCCAAGGGCTAAGGGTTAAGGTCCAAGGGAGAAGGGTTAAGGCTAACAACCAAAGGCTAAGGGCAAGGACCAAGGGCTAAGTATGAAGGGCGAAGGATTTAATATTTAGGATTTAGGGATAAGGGCTTAGGGTTAGGGCCAAGGGTTTATGGTTTAGGATTTAGGATTTAGTGTTTGGGGTTAGGCCAAGGATTGGGGTATAGGATTTAGAATTTAGATTTTAGGGTTTAGGATATAGGGTTTAGAGTTCAAGGTTTAGGGTTTAGGGACTAGGTCTTAGAGTCTACGGTTTAGGATCTAGGATTTAGGGTTTAGGATTTAGGATTTAGGATTTAGGACTAAGGGCTTTGGGCTTTGGGCTTTGGATTTTGGGTTTAGAGTTTAAAATTTAAGATTTAGGGTTTAGGGTTTAGGGCTTAGGGCTAAGAGCTTAGGGCTTAGGGTTTAGAGCTTAGTAGAACCGTCACAGTCGTGAGAGGAAGCTATCTAGAAGATAGAGTCACTCACCAGCGAGGCCTAGGTTCTTTTTCAATTTTTATTTTTTTTTATTTTTTAAGGGAATAGAACCGTCGCAGTCGTGAAAGAAGGCTATCTGAAAGATAGAGTCACTCACCAGCGAGGCTTAGGTTCTTTTCCAATTTTTAGTTTTTTATTTCTTAAGGAAATAGAACCGTCACAGTCGTGGGAGGAGGCTATGTGAAAGATAGAGTTGCTCACTAGTGAGGCTTAGGTTCTTTTCCAATTTTTAGTTTTTTTTTTTTCATACAAGCAAAAAAATTCACAGAACTCTCTCTTTATGCCATTAGTTTCACAAAACTCTTTCATCCTATTGGAGATGTACTCCCCTCCATTATCACTTCTTAATACTTTCAAGCTAGTATTAAGTTGCTTTTCCACAAGAGTTTTGAACTTTACAAAGGACTCAAAAACTTCACTTTTCTTAGACAAGAGATAAACCCAAGAGTATCTTGATTTATCATCAATAAAAGTGATACATTAGAGCTCCACCATTTGATTCATGTGAAAATGAATGAACATCCGAGTGTATAAGGCTAAGAGGAGAGCTAGATTTTATCAAAGATCTCTTGAAAGGAAGCTTATGAGATTTGGAGAGTCCACAAGCTTCACAAAGCTTGCCACACTTGGATATGGTTTTGGGAAGTCCTCTTGCTAGCTCCTTTGTCACCATGGTCTCCATAGCTTTGTAGTTAGGATGGCCTAACCTTTTGTGCCATAATTCCACTTGAGTAAGCTCCTCCCTTGCCATGTTCACACTTCCAACCATCACATTAGCATCCAATTTGAATAACCTCCCTTGCTTGAAACCATTAGCAATACATTTTTCATCTTTCAAGATAGAACATGCTCCATGCTTGAAATGTACATCTAATCCACTATCCATAAGTTGTCCTACACTCAACAATTTCTTTGTAATTGAAGGTACATAAAGAACATTGTCTAGGTCTACTTTTTTAGATGATCCTAGACATAAAGGAATGGATCCAACACCTACAATCTCACATTCTTGATCACTTGCAGTGAAGATAAATCTCTTAGAACTATTGTAAGAAAGTAGATTAGAAAAGTAGTCTTTTTGGTGAGTCATGTGAGAGCTTGCCCCACTATCAATCCACCAAGTGTCTTGATTAGATGTTTGTGGTGAGGATACCATCAAAGATAGATTGCCTTCTTCCTCCTCCTCAAGCACAAGATTGCCTTGATTGTCCTTCTCTTGGGCATTCTTCTTCTTGTAGCACTCGGATGCAAAATGTCCCTTTTTTCCACAAAAGAAACACTTTAGCTTCTTCTTGTCCTTCTTGCTCTTGCCTTTGGAACTTGACGCTCCATCTTTGTTCTCCATCTCCATGTCTTGAGTCTTCTTGGATGGAAACTTCTTTTTCTTGCCTTTCAAAGAAAAGTTAGCTTTTTCATCACCATCATTCAAAGATAAGGAACTCATCCTACTTTTGATATGAAGCATTCTACTCTCCTCACTAACAAGCACACTTTGAAGTTTTTCAATACTAGGAAATGAATCTTGAATAGCAAAGGTTTGAACAAGATTGGAATAATCATCTCCTAATCCATTCAAAATGATTTGAACTAATTCATCATCTTTGATTTTATCATCGATAGAAGACAACTCTTTATTCAAAGATTTGATCCTAAAGACATAAATTTGGGCACTTTCACTACTTCCTTTCATGCTTTGAAGGATTTGATTTCTAAGTATGAGTATCTTTGAAGTGTTCTTGGACCCATAAATGGCTTTTAATGAATCCCATGCCTCTTTGGATGTGGTACAAGATGAGATTTCTTTCAAAAGTTCATTACTTACATTCATTTTTATGCAGTGTAATGCAACTCTACATCTTTTTTTGTACTTAGCCAATTCAACTCCTCCTTGAGGTTCTACTTCCACCTCAAGTACTATGTCATAAAGATCATGAAGTACAAGCAAAGACTCCATTTGAACTATCCAAGTAGCATAATTAGTGGATGTAAGCCTTTCACTAGCTTCAAGCAAAAAACCACCCATTGATGCCATTTTTGAATGTGAAAAAGCACTAGAAACTCTTATGGTTTCTCTAAGAGATCTGAACCTAAAGTCTTCTAGCAATTTAGAAAGCTTATAGACTCAATCCTATCACTCATGAACCAATCTAGAATGATGGAAATTTAGATTCTAGTCTCAACCTTGCAAAATCACTCCTTAATCTATGATTTTTAGCAATTTCTCTCTTCAACTTCAACATAATTAATGCACCTCATTCAAGCTTCAATTTTAATTTTTTGGCTAATCTAATCCATGAACTAATCAAGGGATTAGACTCTCTATAGAAAGTGCTTGATTTTGCACCAAAAATCACTCAAATTGGGTATGTGAGTCAAATTCTACAAATTTTTGAAATTTCTCAGTCCAAACCGGACCTGTACGGACTCACACGTGTGAAAAGGCTTCCTACAGCCCACAACAAGATCTGGACCAAAAATTTTGAGAATAGCTATCAAATCCAACTCGCTACACAAAATTTGACTAGTTTCCAAAAAACTGCTAATTTTGGCTTTGATTTGGATTAACCCTATCAATTTCAACAAAACCTCTTGTACTAGGCTCTGATACCATGTGGAAAAAGTACAAAAAGGACCAAGAGTGGATCTTAATCTGACAAGAGGGATTGGTTGTCAGATTACTTGATCTATCAATCTACTTGAGATTAAGATCAATCTAGATCAATTCTAGACACAAAATCCTAACAAGAACAATCATTAATTGAAGGTAGGTGTACTTTTTGGTTTCCCACGTGTGAAACCCTGTCTGAGTATGGACTCCAACCTGAAAATCAAGTACACATTGATAGCACCTCAAAACAATCAAAACAAATGTAGACAAATGGAGAGAATCACTCAAAATTGCTTCCAAAACCAAGATTGGTGTCTCACAATGATTATGGCCAAATGTGGCTCTATATATACAATAAGTGGGAGCTCGTGGTACTGATCATCCCTTTGATCCCACATGTGTGAAGGTGCTTTGTCATATGATGATTCATCATGCAAAACTGACACTTGGACAAAACCTTCTATTTTGAGCACTTTTGGTCCATTTTCCTTCTATATGAAGATCTACTTGAAAATCTTCTAGAAGTCAGAATTCGTCTACTTCAGCTTATTCCACACATGTGAGCTGTCCTCTACACATGGGATGTGACACCTAACCAAAGGATGTGGCTCATGCAATCAATAGATTGATGCCATCTGTCATATGTCTAGAAAACTAGTTTTTGGCCTTTTTAGCCACTAGAACTTGAATTAAATCATATGTACAACCTATATGATAATGGTACATGACAAGTACACTATTTTCACACGTGGGAACAGACTCCACACATGTGTAATCATCCTATATACAAGATTTTTGGCCTCTACCAAGCTTATTTTTGTATTTTTCACAGTCTTGACAGGTTATCAAAGCCCCTATCTGGTACACATGGCATATGCAAATTATTATACCACGACAAGATCATGTCAGCTCATAGTTCCCCCTATCAGGAATTATGTCTATAATGTATCCTTTGCGGCAGCTGACTTGCAACCTTATGGTTTCCCACGAGGGCCAAACACTGTCACAAGGACACTCCAGAATATAGAGCAAACAACATATTTCAAATATATTGATCCCTCTGTGACCAAGTGGAAGAACAAGGATGGGTACAGGTTGGAAGCAATCAACGACAAACAACTTCAAGTAGCATGTGCATATCTCACCAGATGCACACAGAAGCCTCGAATGAAAGTGCTGCGGGTACCCATGTCCCTGTTTCACATGTTGGCAGATTCACGATCACATGCCCAGAACCTCTATGATTGGGCACAATTTGCTTCGAATTGTCTTCATGAGTGCATTACGCACAAGCAGCCTATCACGATATTAGGATATCTGATGACAGATATCACTTTGCACCAAGTACAAAACGGGCCAAAGCTCCAACAACAACTGCAGCTTGCGGACAAGGCATGGGGTATTCCCATTGAACACAAGAAGCCCAAGCGTGCAAGGACAACTTCACCATCAGGAGCCCAGGCCAAACGAGTTAATACCAGTATCCTCCCTCTGGTACACAAGCCAAGAAGCCCACCCCAAAATCCACAAGCAGCTGCAACCACCGGAGCTGCACATGCAGATATCTCAAGGGCTCAGTTGCCAGGTACACGGCAACAACGAAGACAAGACACATGGTTCCACGTCGGATGGTGGCAGCTCATCCACAGCATCACAACAACACTCATCACCCTCACATGTCATCGACGGGGGTGATGGAGCAACTACATCCACACTGGCACCTGACACGACAGTACCTCAAGTCCCAAGTCAGCCAGATGAGGCCACCACCTCACCTACACTGATTACAATGCCAATGCCACCAACATCACCACTGGCACAAGTTTTGGAGGGGGGAGGAGTGGGGATATCCAGTCCCCAAGACACGGGAGCAGCCCAGGCCCAACAAGTCCACATATTGCACACATCTCAATATTTTGATGTTGCGGACCTGATGGAGATAAGCGACGACGAACAATAAAAGGGAAAGCAGCCAGGAAGAAGTCAAACACCTCCACCTCCACCTCCACCTCCATCTTCAGTTCTAACACCATGCCTATTTTTTGGTTTAGCCTCACCATCCCACACCCCGGATCAGTACCCAACCCTCTCTAACCGTGAAAAGCTCACTGAAGCAGCCAAACACTCAATGATTGGCCTATCTGAAACGAGCTACCACATGCATTGGTTGGTGAGCCAACATCAAATTATAGAAAGCAAGGTCCAACATCAAGACCAAGACATTGCACAATATCAAAGGATAGCCAAAGAAGAAGAAAAAGAGGCAGTAGAAAGCAGATCCATGATGGCCGGGCAGAAAACCACCTTGGAAGAGGTCCAACAGCAACTGAAGCACCAGATGGTCCAAATTGAGCAAGTACGAGACGGATCATCAGGTGCAATGACAGTCAATGCTCCTCCAGTCAAGCCCAAGGACATTCAAATCTAGGCCCCATAGGTCTCAGCCATCCGGATGGAGAAATACATACGGCTGATCCAAGAGCAAGAGGCCGATAAAAAGAATTTTGAAAACATTGTGGCAAAACAAGAGAAGATCATCCTGGAGTTGCAGAAGCAGCTTGAAGAAACAACGAAGGCCCTATAGCAAGTCTTGGACAAGGTGAACCAATTATGGGACACGACGTGCAAGGCCCAAGCAGGTGCTCACGTAACGAAGCCATGAGACGATGATGGGAATGATGGAGCAGGGAATCAGGACGGGCAAACCCACCGATCAGACGATAGCTCAGGATCGGGTGGCCAGAGAGCTGGTGCTGCTTCCATGAGCTTTCCCTGACCCCCTCCCACCTTTAACCCTTCCTCCTACTCCGCATTTAATCTCTCTGAAACATTCATTCCAACTTATCCAATTTTTTCATCTCCCCTTTCTTCATCACCTCTTACTCAAATAATGGGCCCATCAAAAGGTCCAGCTGACACCACAAAGCCCGACGGGACGAGTTCCTCCAATAACTCCACTCCCCCGGTGCTGCGTATAACTTATTATTTCCGCCTCCTCCTAAACCGTTCACCCCTGCACCTCTCTCTCCAGATCACTCCATCCCCGACCTCCCGGAAACTAACACAGACATTGGAGCCGATGATGACTTCCTGGCTGACCAACCGGAGACAAGAAGATTCTCACCCAAGCCAGACACGGGTGCGGGTGAGCCGTCAACAAGTGAGCGAGCAAAAGAGAAAGACACGGGCACCAAGGCCCTTGATGATTATCTGACAAGGCCGCCCTAGCTGCGTAGGACAACTTCCTCTACCCGGCCTAGAAGTAAACTGGCTGATACAAGGGAATCAGAGTTATTTGAAAGAAAATATCCTCCCAATATGAGGGGCGACAAAGAAGACATCGATCAAAGCCAATACTCCACCAGGGCTGAGATCGTTTCCACACTACAACTGCAACCAGAATGGCGGAGCAACGTCCTGAAGGATAGCGATTCCAAGAATATTTGAGGGCACCGGCATGGAAGCTAGTGGATCCTTTTTACATGCCGCTCAAACGCAGAAACCCATGGCTGATGGAAGAGCCTCAAATAGAGTTAGTAAACTGGCCAGTCATTCTGGGAATTACAGAGGTAACCTCTCCGGATGATCTGCGGCTACAGTTACTAGACTTCGGGCACAAATACAAGTCGAGTGCCAATCTCTGCGTGCAGAAAATGCTGAGTGTTGCAGATCCATGGCCTTCCTGATGCAGCAAGAATGTTTCTGGGATCGAGGTTTGGATCTCATTAGGATAAACCCAAACACAGCCCTCCAGTCAGAAAAAGACCATGAGATGATGGCCAGGCTTTACTACAGAGCGGCCTTCATGTCGTCACGCTATGTGACCATGGTGGAAGACTGGCAGAAATGGGCTTCGTAGAAAAAAATAAGAGAATATATGGGGGCCCTTAATTTCGGAAGTAAGCTCCGCTTCCAAGTTTTTGAAGCCCTGGGCCGGAAGATGAGCGAGCAAAAATAGACGGCGCAACGACGAGGCGAACAGGATTCACAAGAAGTGCTCAAGAGGGCTGGTATGTAGTGGCCAATTGAGGGACTTCCAATTTTGGCGAATAAATTTTGCGGATAATAAGCACCTGGTTTTACGAAAGCGAACGAAAATCCACGCTTTTCCAAGTGCCAAGCGGAAGACATCACTGGTGTTGCAGTGGGTCCTGCAACAGATTAGGGGTGGATAATGTTAGCCGATTCTCTAGTACCGAACCAAGCTGAAGACACAAGTTATCTCTCACCCATGACCGAGGAGGTCTCAGAAGGAAGAGAGCAGAAGAAGCTGAGAGCCGAGGAAATACTAGCTAGGCAGATAGTGATTAACTATGTGAGCCTACGTGGTGTATCCCAAAGAAGGAATGACCATGTAGGAGCTAGTAACATTTTCTTGAATAGTTGTGTAAATGTAGACCCCCTTAAAATAGTAAAAGTGAGCCACTTTTTGATGGTGACCTCTAGTGGAAGGGCAAATTCCACATGTAATCTCTAATTTAGTGGAATTGCCACATGGGCTCCACATGGGCAGCCTTCTTGCTTATTTAAGGGCCCCCCTCTCTTGTGAGGGAGCTTTTGATTGTATTTTCAAGAGCTCTTGAACTAATAAAGAGGATCCTCCACGAGTTCTTGAAGATCACTAAGCTCCTTGTTCATGGCAATGATCTTGAGTGATATTTCTATGAGCATGCTTGATTTCTTGCTTGTGAATTAACTAGATTCTTGTTTCTTGTTCTTGCTTAGTTTGTGGATTAGCTTCAATTCTTGCTTGTGGAATCTTGTAGAAATCAGCATTCAAGTAAACTATAGAGGCTGGAAATGTGGTGTAAATCTTGCATAGACTTGACATTCTAGTTCTTGATGTTCTTGGATAATTTAGGCATCAAGTAATGTATGTTTCTTGATTCCTAGATTGTTAAATGCTGTTAGGAATCTTGTTTCTTGTTTCTTGTTTCTTGAATCTGGTTTTGGTTTCAGTAGCTATTCTAGTTCTTGATTGTTCTTTGATTCAGTAGTTAGTAGTAGGATTGCTCTCTGTGCTGAATCTTGATCTGTTTGAGCTGTAGATGGTTGCATGGCTAGTGTATGCATGTAGCTGAGTATCGAATTTGAGTTACCCACTATAGTCTGGGAAATACATAATGCATCCTTGAATATTGCTTCGGCTCTGTAAACGTTCCAATAAGGAGAATAATCACAAAGAACCATAACGATAGAGGTAATCCAAGAGAGATAAGCAGCAAAAAGAGAAGAACGTGTTCATAGAATCAATGAATAAGTGAACACTCCCATCACTGGTGGTACTGGCTGCCTTATCTAAATGTCCTTTGACAACCAGTCTTTCTCATTTTCATTTCACCATTCCATTGTACTTCACTGTTATATCCTTATTTTCATCATAATGACAAAATTACTATCATGTGTGCTCTCTTTGGGGAATGACATCTTATATACTACAATAATCCTTGAATTTTGTAATAAGCAGGCTATGACATACGCTTATTTTGGTGCCGTTGCCGCAGATCAAAGCCAATGGAGAGAAAAATTTCTAGTCATTACCATTTCTATTCCATATTCTGATTTTTTGTGTACCAAAAGTCCAAGTGCATGATGGAGATTTGCCAAGGCTTGAGAATCTTTTCAGTTTGAGTGTTTGAGAGTTAGTTACAATGAGTAGTGCACATGTATTTATATTGCTACAGGACAGATCTTTTAACCTTTTATTTACAAGTCTTTTGGCCTTTTAAATTTGTAACAATAAATCTAATCATTTACGACGGTTGATATTCAAATAGATGCTCTGTTTCCAGGGTCAAATAATTTCTGTTTGTGAATTATTCGTGACAGTCCATCTCTTCATTACAGCTCCGTATTTCGCGAATTGTTCACGCCACTTGTCTCTTTGCGACATTTTTGTCTTTTGCGAATTGTTCACGACACTTGTCTCTTCGCGACATTTTTGTCTTTTGTGAATTATTCACGACAGATGACAATCCTTGAGCTTGAAGAAGAATCAGAAGATTTCACGAATAGTTTGCGACAGTTTCTCAACATTTGAGGTTTGAGCAAGAAACAAAATATTTCGCGACAAGAACTTGTTCATGAACCTTTTGAGTTTCAACAAGAAAAAAAAAACCACGAGCTTTTACAAGAAACTATTTTGCGAATACTTCACGAATCTTTCGAGTTGGCTGCAAGACAAATTTTGTGAATCCTTCGAGGTTGATCACAAATAGAAATGTTTCGAGTTCGCATTCATTTCTCTCTCATCCTTTGTCAAGTGAACTGTGCACTTTGTTAGTAGAATCGAGATATGTCTGATCAGGTGTTCTACAACTCCCTCTCAAAGTGGACAATTGGATTAACCCCAATCTTCTTCATTGCTTCTGGAAGAAAGCTTTACTGAGTGGCTTCGTAAAGATATCAGCTATCATTTCCTCAATGGGTATGAAGACTATCTTCAATATCTTCTTATCGACTAAGTCCCGAATAACATGATACTTGATAGCTATGTGCTTCGTTTTTTAGTGACATACATGATCTTTCGTAAGATAGATTGCTGAAGTATTATCCATTAACAAGACATAAGATTCAGAAATAGATTCAACAAATCCTTCCAATATCTGTTTGATCCAGATCAGCTCATTTTCCATCTTGGCTACTGCTACATATTCTGCTTCACAAGAAGATTGGGCTACTCCTGTTTGCTTCTTGCTTATCTAGAGTATGGCTGCGCCAAATGTTAGAGTACAACCTCCTAAAATGCTTTTGCTATCATCCTTCATGGATGCCCAACTTGCGTCACTGTAAGATTCGATGTGAAATCCAGCTTCCTTCAAATAACACAGTCCATAGTCTTTCGTTTCCTGGAGATATTGTAGTATTCTCTTTGCCAACTTCCAATGCAATGATCCTGGGTTCTAATTATATTGGCTCATTCTGTATACTACAAACGCTATATCAGGTCTAGTGTTGTCTGCTAGATATGACAATGATCCAATCAGCCTATGATAGGGTGTTTTGGCCATTCGTTTCTCTTCCTCGAGAGTCTGCAGACAACCTTGTTCAGTATTGTTCCAAGTATCATGGGAGTATGCACACCTTTGCATTCGAGCATGTTGAAGTCTTCAATGATCTTTTGAGTGTACTTTTGTTGGTGAAGATACAACTTACCACCTTCAAAGTCTCTCACGATCTGCAAGCCTAGATAGATTTTCGCTTCTAGGTCAACGATCTTAAATATTTCAGAAATGTCTCTTTTGACATCTGAAATTAACTTATCTCTTCTTGAGAAGATAAGTGTGTCATCAACATAGATAGCTAGAATGATTATTTCATTTTGGACATGCTTGATATAGACATTTGAGTCAGCAAATAGAGGTTTGAAGTCTAAGGAACGTAGCGCTTCGTCCTTCTTCTATACCATTGTATTGTTGCTTGTTTCAGACCATAAATGCTTTTATTCATGTGACATCCATATTCTGGATATTCTTGGCTTACAAAACCAAGTGGTTAGTCCATGCATAAGTCTTCTTCCAATTCTGCGTGCAAAAAAGCAGTCTTCTCACCAAAATATGGATTTTTAGATTATGAGCCACTGCATACGCGAATAACAAGAGAATTGATGTATGTTTAACTACCGGTGAGAAAGTATCAGTGTAGTCGATCCCATACTTCTGTGAAAATCCTTTAGCAACTAACCTTGCTTTGTATCTGATGTTTTCTCTATCAAGACCTATTTTGATCTTGTAGATCCACTTGCATTTGACTGGTTTTCTACCATCGGGTATTGGTGCAAGTGTCCATACATTGTTCTTATACGTGGATGACATTTCGTCCTCCATTACTTGAATCCAACGATCTTTATCTGGTCCATCAACAGCTTCTTCGAATGTCTGAGGTTCATCAGAGAAACCACAAAACTCAATGGTTGTATAAAAAACATTCTAGCCATACCTTTCAGGTGGTTTTCATTGTTTGTCAAATCTTCTCACAGGTGGTTTCAAGTTCGATTCTACAGGTTTCGAGTTTGACCTTTTCTGCTGGAATTCGAACTGCTGATTCAAGTCTGTCAAGTACTTGATCTTGATCTCCCTCTAAATCTAGTAATTCTCTTTCATCTTCTGCTTGTTTTACTTCTGTCGTCATTGGTAGCTCATAATAGTTTTTGAGAATTTCATAGCAGACTAGATTACTGTTTGTTATGTATTTCGACTCATCAAATTTAACATATCGAACAACTTTTATCTTGCCAGTTTCGAGTACATAGACACGATAATATGACGAATGTAGCTCAATCCTACAAGAAAATCTTGTTTAGTCTTTTCATCGAGTTTCTTTTTCGATTTGTCTGGTATGTGCATATACACTACACATCCGAATGTTCGAACATGTGCTAGATTTGGCTTCGACTTCCACCATATCTCATGAGGAGTTTTATCCGGTATTCAAGATTTTAGAATACGATTCTGAAGATAATTTGATGTAGCCACTGCTTCTGCCCACAACTTTTTTGGTGCCTTCACATGAGCCATCATACACCTTGCAATCTCCATAAGTCTACGATTTTTTCGTTCAACTATTCCATTGTGTTGAGATGTGTATGATGCAGTCTTCGTATGCATAATACCTCGATCAGTACAATAAGCCTTGAATTCATTGGAAATGTACTCAACTCCATGATCTGTGCGAGTTTGCTTCAACTTATTGTATCACAACCTTATTGGTAGCCTTATGTACCTAGCAGTTTGCACCATACTTGACATCGTTGTGGCAGTATACTCACTTAGCCAATTCGCTGGTAATCCAGACGAGAAGCATTGGAGAATGGCCAAGAGAGTCGTTCAGTACATTAAAAGTACAACTAGGTATGGGAAAACCTTCCGTAGTGATTCTAATTTTGAACTGTTGGCATATAGTGATGCCACTTGGGCTAGCAGCAAAGATGACAGTAAATCTATCTCTGGTGGATATTTTGTGCTTTGTGGATCAGTATTAAACTGGGTGTGCAAGAAGCAGACCTTGGTTGCTCAGTCCTCGTGTGAAGCAGAATATGTTGCTGCATCATCAAATGAGATAGTGTGGCTTCGAATGCTATTGAACGAATTGAATGAACCACAGGTCCAGCCCACTATAATGTATATGGATAGCTAAAGGGCAATCCACCTCATCGAGGATCTTATTTTTCACTCCAAAACCATGCACATTTCACTAAAATATCACCACATCAGAGATTTGATTCAAAAAAAAGAGTTGATGATTCAGTATGTTAAATCATCCGACATGATGATAGATGTGCTCACAAAGCCTCTGAACAAGATCCAAAAAATAGAGAATGTCAATGGGAATCGGATGAAGGTTTTCTCAATTCAAGAGGGAGCTGTTGGAAATTTGTGAACTTCGGAAACCTTCAGAATTTTTGTGAAGCCTTCGGAAAATTCTCTCGCTTCAGCATTTTTAAAGGGAAAGAAAATGCGTTGAAAAAAAAATAGTAACCTGTATTTATAGACTACTCTCATGTGATGAAGCCTTGAAACCTATCACGATACATGCATACAAACGATGCATATATAGAACGTGTGAGGTTGAGATATGACAAATGCACGACGAGAGAGAGAGAGACAAAGAGATGTAGCTTATAGAATAGATGAAGCCTCGAACCTCTCCTATTTGCCAGATCCTCACCAACTTATATCCAGTGCATTTACTTGATTCTCGTTAGCATACAAGCTCAGCATCTGCCCGATCCTCACCATCAACACAAAACGCTTGAGATAGAGCTCTATGGGGGGGGGGGAGAGAGAGAGAGAGAGAGAGAGAGAGAGAGAGAGAGAGAGAGAGAGAGAGAGAGAGAGAGAGAGAGAGAGAGAGAGAGAGAGAGAGAGAGAGAGAGAGAGAGAGAGAGAGAGAGAGAGAGAGAGAGAGAGAGAGAGAGAGAGAGAGAGAGAGAGAGAGAGAATAGAGAATAGAGAATGGGTGAGCATGTGACAAAGATATTGCGGAGGTGCGGAGAGAGAGAGAGAGAGAGACTGACCGTAGAGGCATAGACGGGTGTGCGACATTTGAATAGACACACCCGATGGAAAATATGAGAGAGAGAGAGAAAGAGAGAGAGAGAGAGAGAGACGCAAGAGAGGGACCCTAGACGACGTGTAGACGGTCTGGTGCCACATCCAAGACCCGAGTATACACCCATGGAGAATGCCACGTCATCATTAAAAATTGATGACATGGAATTTTTTATTTTTTATTTTTTACATGATGACATGGAATTTTCTCCTTCCAAAGAATTTTAAAATGGGTATTAGCTGGCCTTATAACTAGCCTCTCTCTCTCTCTCTCTCTCTCTCTCTCTCTCTCTCTCTCTCTCTCTCTCTCTCTCTCTCTCTCTCTCTCTCTCTCTCTCTCTCTCTCTCTCTCTCTCTCTCTCTCTCTCTCTCTCTCTCTCTCTCTCTCTCTCTCTCTCTCTCTCTCTCTCTCTCTCGTGCGCGTGCTTGCGACTGGCCTGTCTCTCTCTCGCGACTGGCTGCTCTCTCTGCGTGGATTGACTGGGAGCCTCGCCTGATAGAAAAATTTGCAAAAACTCACATGTAGAAACAAGAATTATCCAGTTTCTACTACTGCAACATATGGCAGACTACAATTACAGATTTACTGCATGAATAATGGGCGGAAGAGAAAATGAATCAATCAGACATAAAACAATTGTAGATTACTGCGTCTGTTGCACTCTTGCATTTATATCATCTGAATTATAGATTACAACAAACTTTGTGCGCTGTTTGGATCTCAAACAGCGTGATACCGCAAGAGAGCTGCTCTATCTTATGAATAGCTAGTATCATGTACTAACATCTTGGACAGCTATTTGTCTCTCGATTCTATATATATATAGAGAGAATGGAGAGATAGCTGATCTAATCTCTAGTAATTAAAAGAACATCCTAACTTTGATTTTTTCTAGTTAATTATCCTTGTCCACTTTTGCTTTCCTGCATTTTGTTACACATTCATGATCTGGTTTTGATTTCGCAAAAGTGTGAAATATGCAAAAAGTGCCAAAAACACCTATCATGCAAAATTAGCTTTGTGAAAAAAGCAAAGAAAGAGAGAGAATGTCTTGAGGGCTTCGCGAAAATCCCGAAGGCTTCAGTTTTACAATAATTAAAATGGAGAAGGATTTTCCTACCGATGCTTCCAGCAGTTCTTCCATACCAAGTTTTAGCTATCTGGCGCAATGTAGATATATTATTAAAGCATAATGCAGATGATATGAATCCTAGTGTGTTTTTGGCTCTGTCCCTACTTCCTACTTCAATGTTTTGAAGCAGTTCTCTCTCTCTCTCTCTCTCTCTCTCTCTCTCTCTCTCTCTCTCTCTCTCTCTCTCTCTCTCTCTCTCTCTCTCTCTCTCTCTCTCTCTCTCTCTCTCTCTCTCTCTCTCGATCATTGGCTTAGTCTCTTTGTTTTTTTTAAAGCATATTTCTACTTCATCTCTAGATGCTTCCTTTCGCGTAACAAACCTATGTGATGATTTCATGACAACGAGTTGTTCATATGGCGGAGAGGCGCCACTAGCATTTTCCTCTTCATTTTTTATTTATTTCCATCGTACCTAAGCATCAACATTAGTTCATCGATCGATCTATTGAGATATATCAATTGACCATGGCAACATCGGTGTCGCACGTCTGCCTCTGTGTTCCTGCATTTAGACGAGCTGCTCAGCTTGCTTTGCCTCTGCATTCGTCATTGGTGTAAGTTTCCCCGACAGGTAATTTGTGTTTTCTGGATTCATAATTAAAATGCAAGGGTCTATGATGCGATACATTTTTCAGTGTTTATTTTATTTTGTGTTTGATGATGCATTTTTGGTATGGTACTCTGAGTAGAGCATTTTTTCTGTCGACCTATTTTTTTGTCGATTTTACGACCATCTATAGATTATGTGACAACAACATCCAAGATTCTTTGCCATAACAACAAGAAGGCACTAGCTACAAACATAGTGTTGTCAAAGGTTCCAAGAAGATGTCTATCAAACATTTGTTTAATCTTTTTTATTGTACCTTTATATGATGCACATTGCACAAAGCTTTAAGCCTTCAGTTTACCATGCAAATTCCTAAAAATGAAAGGCTGGATTCATTACTCATTTGCATTAAACGAGCATTGGACTACTTGATAATTAATTGACAGCTACTCATTTTGAACATACCTCTTCAACTTACTTGGAAATGACTTTTGCAATCATGACGAGAAGTGTAGCAAGAAAAAACTTCAGAGAAGCGATTGCTAGGTTCGGATGCCACTGGCATACAAACCTTCTATCACGCAAGTTGTCTATTCAAATAAAATTTTGAACGATCGGAGACTACAATAGAATCTCTATATGATCTCGACCTACCCTCCTCCGGTGAGTACTGGGAATTTTCGGGGTAGCGACTGCATCACAATGTTGCATATGTTAAGAAATGTGATTATGATCTTCACGTATTGAGCTATTAATGGTAACAACAATCGTAGGTTGTAGGTGAGCATAAACACCTGTGGTTCTCTGAGAAATATGAATGGGATGGCAAACAAACGCACAGTTTCTTGATCATACATGGAACGATGCCACCAATCATTAAGAATGATACTGAGTTCATCATCATAAGCAAATGAGTGATGGAACATGAGATTGTGCTCCAATCGATCAACTCGATCAACTGTGCCATTTTGATAGACCTTCACTCCAAGTATCTCATACTGGACTTGGCTTGGAGTAGTCACCATCGCTTGACCTACTCTCCTTCAGTGAGTACTGGGAATTTTCAAATCTACTAATTATCTTGACGTACTGGCTCAAGCGTGACACAAGTCATGCCTAGATTCAAATGCCCTAGCCTAGAATTTTTTTAGCAACAGCTTCTTTGTAGTTTTAGATTATTGAAAATGGATTTGAGAAAACTATTGTTGCTAGAACTGCTCTTGTGAAAAATGTGGAAGTAGAGGACGCTCACAATATGTTTGAAAAGTTTCTCACCAATCAAGCAATAACAGATCAACTAGCATTTGCATTGAGGGTGACTAGAATGAGCAGTTATAAGCTAGATATTGTGACACAGATCGTCATTTCATTTGTCTCGTTAATTATCCACTAAACTAATGGGAGTTGATTTGGTTTTATCGATGTCCTTCGATTGAATAAATTTTACACATATGTTAAAAACATTTATTTGTTGCTTTTGCAAGATTTTCTACAATTGATATAATATTAGAACAAAAAATAATATCTCAAAAATCAAGAGGTGATCCTCATCATTTCAATGTCATATTCAAAATTCAACTAATAAATGTAATAGATAGTTTAACTTAAAATGAATAGAAGAAATAGACGAGCCTTTGCTAGACGTTGAACCCGAATAAAATGCAAAAATGAATTTCGACCCTATTCAAACACATGGTTTGAAATAACTACATTGGAATCTTAGTGGATTGCCTTGTGTAATAAAATAGTCAATATATGAAATGTTGCTCATCATGTGGAGCATCCACATTTCAACCAACTAACAAAAATATGTTTGTCTTAAAAGACATAAATGAAATACCCTCGTATTCCATTGCTAATACTATTTTGTCTAAATACACAACTGACCAAAAAAATTCAAACAGATGGTTTGTTTGCATGATGTGCAAAAAAAAAAAATATCGAATAAAGTACTTAGTATTCCTATCTCCTAGTTACGCAAGGTCAATCTTGCAACTTCATCCCATTGAACTACAAACTTTATCTTTAATTGATGTATCGATTGAAACAACATGTAGAGCGACAAGCTATTTACAAGGAACAATTGGAAAACGATCAATATTCAAAAATCCTATAGTTTGTTTTGATATCAACCTACAAAAATCTAGAGATACTATAGAAACAACAAATATTATAAAAATGTTACTCAACCACAATTTTTTAAACAATCCGATCATACAAAAGATCCTTACCTTGTATGAAACAAAACTTGGTCAAAATGGCTCACGTTTGGTATCTGCGAACACAATGAAAGATTTTCTTGATAAAGATCGACTTGAATCAACTTTTGAAACAATGCAAAAAGATCCAATGATTCACAACTATGTTATTTTGGAAGACATCACACAACCAACATCTAGCCAAAAACACTAAAAAATTAACATCTACCAATACTCGAACCTCCAATTACGTAGCAAAGGATATCTACATGAACGCTCAATACAATTTACAACCAATATCGAAGGATTACCAATAAACCAAAACAACGACAAAACAATTACTTGTTTCCTTTCTTATTTCCATTTGGCCATGGCTTTTATGATGGTGAAATGAATTTCTTGGAATACATTAAGATGAGAGTTACTCATTTTTTTTTCAATTTTCACATTTTACCCTCCATATCTATTGATTATGTACCAAATTAGACAAGCGATTCTCTTATCCTCCAACGCACAATCTTTAGTTCTAGAAAAAGACATAATTGAATACATGTCAAAAAATCAAAGAGCAAATGAGCAAGACATCTTCAAACATGTCTTAAGATATAGTCTTGGATCAAACATACCTGGAACTCCATCTTGGCATTAACGAAACTTCAACAATCTACTATTCATGGTGGAATGTTGGGGACTACCACATTTTTTCCTAACCTTGACATCTGATGAAACAATCGATATGCGATGGAATGAAATCCAACACATTGGTAAAGAAATTTAACAATGAATATGATTGGAGAAATTGTCCAGTAGAATGTTCAATGTTGTTTGTGGTAAGGTTAGACCAATTCATGAAAAACTATTTACTATCATCCAAACCACTTCTTGGAAATGTCCAACATTACGCGATTAGGTATGAGTTTCAAAATCGAGGCTCTGTACATGCACACATTATTCTTTGGATAAATGAAAATGAAGTAGGTCAAATAGCTAATGAGATAGTGGCATGTGTACCAACTATATTTGACGAAACTTCAAGAAAATTCATAGAACCGATTGAGACTCATAGAAAAAAAACTCTATCAGCTTGTGCAACGAAAAAAAATACATTATTGTAGAAGTCATGCACTTTTTATTTATCAAAAAACAAAAAAGTAGGTTGCAAGTATGGATTTCCATATTCTTCTTCAACATTAATCGAGACAATCAAAGATGGACATACTATCATGGATGATATGAAGATAGGAATGTTGTTCCATATCACCCAAGCATTCTACTTTTGTGAAAAGCACACATGAATTTACAGAGAATCACAAACACAAATTGGTCATACTATCTTCTAAAATATGCGATGAAATTTGAACCAATGGGTCATATGAATCTCGATATAGAAGATGCAAAATGTATTGGCCTAGATCATGTCGATCCCAATATGTTGAAAGTAATTACAACATCAATACTCACAAAAGTGATATCTCTATCCGAAGCAACATTTTGTTGTCTTCAAATACCCATTGTAAAAAAGGAGTGAATCAGTTCATTACATAGACTCATCACCTCCTCAGCTTTGAAATAAGATGGTTGGTTACAACAATATTGTACTATTACACCCCATTGATATTTATGTATCATGACAAACAACCTTGGAAGACCTCCCGTTCTATGAATATTGGAAAAAGTACACTGTTAAAAAATTTCCGACATGCAAATCCAAACCTGACAATATTGATCCACTTGGAAATTCGGTATTTAAAATTGATCGACTAGTACGATTTACAAATTTTCATCCAGCTCATCAAATAGAAGGTTTTTTCTTCAATATCCTTTTGAAAAAATCTCACTTTCGAAATGAAAAAGAACTTATAAATGAAACCAACACTCAACGATCATATTTTGTTGAATGTGTCTTGAGAAATATTATCGATTCTAAAGAAGACATCGAAAATTATGTAGCTGAATATACAAATAGACAATCAATTGATCATGAACAAAGACAAGAAATTGTAAACATATTGCTCCCAAAAAAAACACTTGAAGGTGAAATATTGACAAATGATGAAGATCACATGAAACCTATAGTTTTGAATTCTGATACCATTCAAACTTTACAATTGGAGAACGAATTTGAACATTTAAAAACATCTAACTTGACACAAGAACAAACACACATTTATAACATGTTGACAGTACAAACATCTGGAATTTTCATCACTTTAGGAACTCCTGGTAGCAGAAAAACAATGTTTATAAAATATCTAGCATATAAATTTTGTTGCATGGATAGAAATGTGTTGCTATCAACAACAACTGGAGCTGCAGCAACAAGACTTAGCAAAACTGCTATGACTGTGCACAATCTATTCTCCATTCCTATAAAGAATCCCTATGTTCAAAATCTAAGTCCTACAGACTTCCGCTATAAATTGATAGCCGATGCTGAACTTATCATAATTGATGAGATGTCGATGATGACATCCCACACTTTGCAATTGGTTGTGCATCAAATAAATCAAATGAAGAACAATCCTCAAAATAACCCTTTCAAAAATTTCATTCTATTACTAGTTGGAGACCATGAACAATTATCTGCAATATGTTAGACAAGAATCCTTTTGTTGGTTATGTCATATATGTACTTCTCCATATTGGAAAATGGCAATGCATTTTTGAACATCATACGAAGTAGACAACCAACAATGAATGAAATACATAATGTGTTTTATGATAGAATAATCATCGAGAGACAAGCTGTTGAAATGATAGATGACAATATTTCAATCATTTGTATACAAATTGAAGATGTTATAAAATTCAATGAATATGCGCTAGAAAAACTTTATGATACCTCTCAAATAATCACAACCACAATAAAAAGTAATGCATCACACGTGCCCGAAATGCAAAGTTGGTTGATGGAAGAAAAATTCCATCAAATACCAAAATTAGCCATTGGTGCAAAGGTGATGCTACTTTTCAGCATGGATATAAGTAAAGGAGCTATAAATGGAGCTATAGGAACAATTATGGATCTAATTTTCAAAGAACAATTAGCGAAAATCAAGTCAATAAAAGTGAAAATTGAAAATATGAATAGACACATTCTTGTGACTAGGTCAAATTTTGCAAAGATAAGATACAATACACATATCTACTACCCTCTCACTCTAGTGTATGCAATGATAGCTCACAAATCCTAAGGGATGACAATAAAAAAATACAACAATCTTAAATATAAAAAAAAACTTTTGCCCTGCATTAATATATGTCATGCTCTCAAGAGTAACAAAAAGGAAAGATATTTTCATCATAAATGAAATTACTCCGTTACATTTTCAACCTATTCCACTTCCAGAATACACACAATGTTCTTGATGAATATAATCCAAAAATCATTTTGCAAAATAAGTTGATCATCAATTCACAACATGTCGACAACAATTGAGATACTATCTTCTTATTTGTAAATTTTATTTGCATGAATTTAAACAAGGTTCATTAAATCAAAAGATTTTTTTTCTTTAATCAAATGTTTATTATAAAACTTGTCTAACTTGACAAATCATAACTTCCCTAATTTTACAAAAAATAGCTATTCAGAAAACTAAAAGAAGAAGCAACAATTGTAAACACCGCAACAACGACAACAATGACATATCCATCAACAAAACAAATGTTCCTCATGAATACATGTGGAATAGAACTTGAGGAATACATGAACGGTTATAGAACAAGATACTTGCTATCATTACTTATCGATGGGAAAAAAAAATGCACGGGAGAAATATCAAATTACTAATGATGGTCGACCAATTGAAGGTAACTATCTATAAAACAAGAATATTTAATATTTTGATATTTTTTTTTTAGTAATCAATACCTATACTTTATCGTATAAACAATTAGTTACAATTACTTTATTGCAGGATTTTTTATCCATTTATGGACTAAGAATGATAGATGAGAGAGAGAGAGAGAGAGAGAGAGAGAGAGAGAGAGAGAGAGAGAGAGAGAGAGAGAGAGAGAGAGAGAGAGAGAGAGAGAGAGAGAGAGAGAGAGAGAGAGAGAGAGAGAGAGAGAGAGAGAGAGAGAGAGAGAGAGAGAGAGAGAGAGAGAGAGAGAGAGAGAGATATCAAACAACAAACTAAGCATTAGGTACTTTTCATTTTATATTTTATTGCATTACTTCATGTCCATTATCAATGACAGTATTTTATTGCATTGCTTTGTGCACATCATAAATTTCATTTAAATTTTTATATATGATATTGATTGTTGTTTTAAAATCCGACATTACACATGGTTTTAATTTCTTAGTTGGTTATTACGTCAATCCACATCTCTAAATTTGACATTGCAATTTTTAAATAAAGAACATTGCACATATAAAAGCAATGGCAATATAGCACGATCATTTGCAATAACAATATTTTCATAATATGAATCAATGTTGAAAATTGGTGCTTTAATGTCGCATGAGTCTTTCTAGATCTAACATCAACTAAAATTTATAAACCTAATCTACTCGTCGTCGTCGTGACGTCCAGTCTGCATGAACACAAACAAACAAACTACATTGATATTTAATACTTGATTGTGATAAATTAAATAAAATTGACGTCAGAATACAAACCACATTAGTATGAATACAAAGATTAGTACTTACATTTGGAGGATGACCCTCACTCTTTAGTTTGTCGACTAATGTGTCATACGATTCCCTGTAGGCAAATTCGTATTCTTCTTTATTTGACAAACATCCATAGTCTGCCAACTATCCATGCATTCAATTTAATTAATTCAGGGCTACGTTGAAGCAACTAGTCATAATGCATATTAAAAAATAAAAGCATATGAAATCAAAGATAAACAATAAGAGTAGTGTAATTTCACTTACCATGCTTGCTTGCAATCCTGCTTTTCCGCTCGAGCCCAACCTAGAATTGCCTATCACATGCATCCTCGCAGCATCTTTTTGAATCTTGTATTTATCCGGTGTTCGTTCATCCACTTTTACACGGTTCCAATCATTTCTTGAACACCAGGAGGGCTTGGATTGCCCGTTCCTATAAGCTCGTCGTGCCATATCACAACGATGTCTAATCCATTAGCTCATATGCTTATGAATTTCCTTCTCTTCGAATTTCTCTTCTTGTTGGAATTCGTCACGAAGAATACCAATAACCTGTCGTTTATCGACCGCAGGTTATTCGGACCATTTACTAAATAATCTGTCGCCAAAATGGCGTTGGCATAAAGAATAGAGTCGGTCCAAAGCCACCCTCCCTTTTCTATTGGCAATTATATTACCTTGAGGAAATTTTTAACATAGTCTCCCGAGCTTTCACCACTGCCTGACCTCAACATGATTACTACATTCATGAACATACAATATATTACAATAGACCCTAATATATTGAAATGAAGTAGAAAAGAAAATTGATTACAGAACTTTAATGCATATTGGAGTGAGACTTTCATACATGTGTTAACAAAAGAAGAGAGATATGCGTGTAAAGCTCGAGCTTGCACCAAGATGCAAAAGAATCATATAAGCGACAATGTATAAGAATAGTACTATCTAAAAACTAAAACATTAGAATCATACAATAATTCTACTCAAGTTAACAAGGTAAGTAATAAACATGCATGTTTTCTTGTTCATAAAAACTTTGTTATTATAAGTTAAAATATTGTGCTAAAGTGACATGTACTTGATTTTTGTTTCTCGTAGAGAAATTATTTTCAAAATAAAATATGGTGCACATGCGTCAAGTGTGATGGGCAAAAGATGCGTGAAAGACACTGTTGAAAATCAATTGTGGAAGTCTGGACGAAAAGAAGAAGGTCAACCATTTAATTCGGAAGATGTTGAGGTCTGTTAATTTTATGTGATTGTTTTTTATTATAATCTGCGTCAATCTATATATGTCACTTATAGAATTTGTTTAATGTGTGTAGCCAATACATCGAATGCCATTCCACGGAGTTGATCCATCCATGTTTAGTTATAATCAATGTCAAGTTTTGACAGACATGAGAAAACAAAGAATTGAAGAGGCAAACACAATTGAAAAAAAGAGTAATCAACTTGATTCTAATGATTATGATGATGAGGTGCAACACGATGAAGCAATGCACATGATGTTTGAATCTTACTTTGAAACAAATGAGAATGATGATATGCATGCATCTTCTAATGAAAACGGAGATCACAAACAATTTGAGATGGATGAAGACGAGATTCTATTGCGCAAGGAGGCAGACACTCCTCTATATCCTGGAGCATCCATTTCGAGACTAGCTACGTCAATTCTTATTCTAAACCTTCAGGCAACATACAAATGGAGTGATCGTAGCGTGACATCTTTATTCGGGTACTTAACACATAACACAACTATTGTACTTTATAGCGTATTTACATTAAGTTAATTTTTTTTCTTAATGTGTAACGCTTCACGTTTTCGAGATGATGTACAAGGGGATAAAGTGCCACAAAAAGTGTTACGACATTTGCCAATTATCCCATGATTGCAACGTTTATTTCGATGTAAATCTTTGGCACAACTAATGGATTGGCATGTCAAAAATTGATCTACGGATGATGTAATGCGAGTACCAAGTGATTCACCTGCATGGAAACATATTGAAGACCAATGGCCTGAGTTTAAAAACGAACCTCATAATTTGAGATTCGGCCTTGTATGGATGGCATAAATCCTTTTAGCGTTCAAGCGTCAACTTGGTCCACATGGCCAGTTGTGCTCATTAATTATAACATACCTCCATGGTTGAGTATTAAAACAGAACACTTGTTATTGGCTTTATTGATTCCAGGAAAGTACAAGGCCAAGAAGATGGACGTGTATCTTGCACCTTTGGTCGATGAATTGTGCATTCTTTGGAATGATATTCACGCTTACGACATCTCGAGACCTTTACAACAACGAAACTTTGTTGTTCGTGGAATTCTAATGTGGACGATGCATGACTACCCCGGTTTAAGCGAATGTTCAGGTATCTATATAATGAATCTAATCCATTTTAGGGTTTAGCATTTGAATATACTTAACTAAGCTTATGTTTATTTGGTTTATGAACTATGCAGGTTTAACCACATCGGGTTACAAGGCATGTTATATTTGTGGACCACTTTGGGAGGGTCGACATAGCACAAATATGTTAAAAAAAGTGGTGTACGAAAATCATCGCAAATACTTGCCGCCTGATCATCCTTTTCAAAGGTTGAATAGGCGATTTTTTGGAGGGCGAGGAGATACCACCAGGTAATTATTTGGATGGAAGATACAAAAGAATGGAGGTTTATATAAATGAGGCAATCATTTGAGGAGCTGTCACCATGACTTTGAAAATGGCACACTACAATGCGAACCAATTAGCCATCTATTTAGTTTAAAGAGTCTAGATGGCAACTAAGACAAAACTAGCATTGGAGTTTTTGGTAAGCAAGCATCTTTCACAATATAAGCCAAGAAAGAACATAAATAGAAGCAACCATCAAATCTATGTTGAAAAGAACCGAAGCCGAGCAATTAATCGTAAGTTGCCACAAAGGTCATATCAAACTAAAGCTCAAAAAAGCATGTTATGGAGGATGGAAAGTACATGGTTTCATTTGATGGAGCACATGAGACCTAGGAAGATAAAATCCGAAGGCTCACATTCACAAAGAGGAAGAGGAGATGGAGCTCCAAGCTTAATCAATAATTGCAAATGAGCCAAAAGATCCCAAAAATGCTATCTCTTGCCTATTTATTGGCAAAGCCCCTATCTTAACTAAGCATATAACTATCTTGGAGTCTAGTTAGGCCTTGTTAGCCCTTGTTTAGTCTACTTAAAGCCCTTTTTAGCTTGTTAAGTCATTTTGAAGGGTTTGAGAAAAACCGCCTTTATTCTGAAGGCCAATAGTTCATTTTGGGCCCAACAAAGGTTACATTGCATATTATAATACATTTATGAGCACTGATGTACTTGAGGTGCATGACATAATCAAATTTGAAGAATCAATTGTGCTCATGACTTTAAACTCATGCTTAGTATCTACAATGAGCCTACAACCATCAAGTAAAAAGGCAAGTCTACAACTGCTTGTGATCTTTATTGACCAACCAAGACAAAATTTTTACATCAAGCTTCTTTTGGCTGAATTTTGGAATCACCCTTACCAAAATATTTTAATATAATTTTATCATTTTTCAAATATCTACAGCTCATTGATTGAGTTGCTTTTCTCTACAAGAAGAAAAGTCATTTGCATGGGAATCCCAGTGTTTCTCATTATTAGAGAAAGTTGCTTCTTTCTATCCAAAAAAAGTTATTTGTTTGGGAATCCCATTGTTTCTTTTTTTAGAGAACGATCTCTCTCTCTCTCTCTCTCTCTCTCTCTCTCTCTCTCTCTCTCTCTCTCTCTCTCTCTCTCTCTCTCTCTCTCTCTCTCTCTCTCTCTCTCTCTCTCTCTCTCTCTCTCACAGGCAATGTTCATCTTCTTATTGTCAAAAATTTGTCAACATTCAGTGAGTGGAACGGTCCATGCCCATTTTTTAAATCTTAAATTGATCCCTTTCAGTAGTTGAGTTAGATAACAATGGTTAATATTTTGATGCTCAAATTTTGGATTTTTTGTGAAAGGGACATCTAGCCTTGTGCTCCAAACTTGAGCTATAACTAACTACAGACGTATAGATTAAGTATTGTGCATAACCAGGGTTTTGCAATTAAAATCAACTACAATATTTAGAAAAGTCTTAACATAAGAGGATGAAAATTTTCAAATAAACAACTTCACCATGTCCATAAGATTAAGTTGTCCTTCAAATGCCAAAAAGTGTCATGTTGGCTAAAACTAGTGGTGCCTGGTAACTAACTAAATTTAATCATAACAAATGGTTATCATTCTAGTTATGGAAATGGAGAACTCTCGATTATACATTTTGACTTCACTTGTCTGAAACCGTATTTCCCATGTATATTATGAGTGGAAATTGTATACGTAATCATACATGCCATAGGGTATACTCCACATAATTGGTCGAAGGGTCAGGTAATTTCATGACATTTGGTTATAGATACAATATAATATGAACTTGTCATGGGTATGGGTGGGTTATATATGAACCCTACATGCCCTCACCTCTAATGAGTGGAGGGAGATGCATGCCTTCACACCATCATCCCTACATACCTCCCTCCATACTGCTGAGTGTTTTCTCACTTCACTTGTCCCGTTGCCAAGTTCTATTATTGCTATGACACACCTCCTTAAATTTGAAATCCACCTTATCTTAACCAAAATGTAGAACTCGACATATAGTAATTAAGCATGAACATGTGTGTTTGGTAGTTGATAACATCAAAAGAGTCGACTTGTTCATATCCATTGAGCAAATGAACTAGGCAAATGCTTAAGGTACAAGAATATGAATTTGAGTGAATGAAGCTCAATAAAAACACATAACCTTATAGATAGAGAGTAAGTGAATACCTATATACTACCCACCAACGACCTCTTTTCCTCTCCTCGAGATGTCGAGTCTAATCGAGCTCGAGTACACCAAGGACATTCAAGTAAAAGAGAAATATTCCACTATTCCAACCTCCAACTATGGTAGTGGCAACCTTATCGACAAGAAGCCACGTGTCAGCCACTAGGAAAGACCCTTCCAGACAATAGATTCTTGAAGGGCCAAGGCCAACCATAAAGAAGAAGATCCGGACTTGGGAGATTTGACATCCTTTTATGCCCCCCCCCCCCCCCCCCCCGGGCCAGGCCCAGTACCTTTGGTCCTTGCCTCTCCTTTTGGTGGGGCGTTTGTCTTAAGGCTATGTGGCCGCCCTTCAGCGCGCCACCTGCCCGTACGTGACTCATCCCGTAAGCCGTACGAAAAGAATGCCAGGCTGGCGTGTCCACATCACCGACCATTCCAAATGAAGAAGTCTGTACGAATCCTAGATACTCAGGTCCGTACTTAGGAGTCTGCGCGTACGGGGAGAGGTTGAGTGTACGGTTTGAGGGGAGTCATGTGACAGTGGAGTAGTACTGCAGCTGCAAGCAAAGCGATGGAATAGATTCCGAAAAAAGTTGGGCAATGGGCATGGGATGGATCGTGGATGCGGATCCCCTGTACTCTATAAAAGCACCACCTGCCGCTGGCTTGATCTGTAAGTTCGAATCTGTGGTGTGCACCATTCCATCCATCGCAGGCGGCAGCAGCAGCAGCATCGGAGGCTGGAGCCCATCTGCTTAGGTACTGTGTGTTGTCACTGTTGTCTGCAGATACTGTAATAATTCTACTATCGTCGTCTTCAGTTGTCATAAACTAACTGTGATTTCTCTCTTTGGTTACTGCCTAGCTTGCTAGTTACTGCAATCAAGCTCTTGAATAATTCGCAGCTTCTGTGATTTGATCTCTTTGGTTACTCCCTAGGCTAACACTGTGATTAAGCTCCTGAGTTCGAAGCTTCTGTGATTTGATCTCTTTGGTTACTTACTGCCTAGCCAACTGTGATCATGCTCCTGAGCTCGAACTTCGAAGCTTCTTTGAATTATTGAATCTCTTTGGTTACTACCTAGCTAACTGCGATCAAGCTCCATTCGTAGCTCCGTTCGCAGCTTTCGCAATTTGATCTCGTTGGTTACTAGCTAATTGCTGCAATGAAGATCCGTTGGCAATTTGGCAAAGCACGGTTTGCTTCCACCTGACTGCAATCAATTAGCTGCATTTGAATTTTGCAGCTTCTGCAGCGCGGTTGAGAAGTGACTGAGTTCTCTTCTTAGTTACTACCTACCTGCAATCAAGCTCCATTTGCAGCTTTTGAAATTTGCAGCACGACGTCATAGGTGCTAAGTAGCAACTGTGATGTCTCCTCCGTAACGGGTTACTAGCTATTTGCTAACCACAATCAAGCGCCATGGTGCACCTCCTTCAGCACGGCGTAGGTGCTTGCAGCGTGGCTAAGAAGAAGCTGAGATCTCTTTTTAGTTACTACCTACCTGCCATCAAGCTCCATTTGCAGCTTTTGCAGCACGGCGTATGTGCCAAGTAGTTACTGTGATGTCTATTGGGTTACCAGCTACTAGCTAACTACAATCAGGCTCCATGCGCAGCTTTGCATGAGCGCGGCGTAGTGCTAAGAAGTGACTGTGATTTCTTTTTGGTTACTAGCTAATTTCCAACTGCGATCAAGCTCTCGTGACCACTTCTGCAGCCAGCACGGCTTATGAAGTGACTGCGATTTCTCTTTTGCTTACTGGCTGACTGCAATCGGGCTCCATATATTGGCAGCTTCTGCAGCACGGCGTAGGTGCTAAGCACCGACTGTGATTTCTCTTTGGTTACTGCCTAAACGCAATCACGCTCCATTGGCAGCACCTGCAGCACGGCGTAGGTACTAACGTACTAAGAAGTAACTCTGGAGTCTGAATCCTGATTCCTGGTCTCTTTTGGTTACTAGTTAAGTGCAATGATCAATCAAGCTTATCCATTGGCAGGTTCTTCACTACGGCCTAGGTGCTAAAAAGTAACTCTGATTTATCTATGGTTAATGGCTAACCGGAATCAAGATCCATTGGCAGCGCACAGCGTGGCATCATAACTGAAGAATCAAGATACATATACTCTAGATCAGGATTCAGTAGTTTTTTCAACTAGGATAAAGTAGATCTTGTTTCTTTTTGCATAAGATGAAGTACAACTGACGTTGGCGTTGTGACATGTTTCTGTTGTGCTAATTTATATTGTGATTGGTTGCAGCTAAGTAGTTTTTGTTATCTTGTATGCAGTTACAGTTTCTCAGGACAACTGGATCCGCACTTACGATGGTTGGGACGATCTCAACAAATGTAGAGCTGAAGATACCTATCAGGAGGCTATGGAGCGCGTTAATTGATCCCAATATTCTTCAGAAGGCCCTTCCTAAGTTTGTGAAGAGCGTAGAGGTTTTGGAAGGGAACGGTTTCTCAGCCGGCTCCACCAGGAAACTCATCTATGGGACTAATTGTAATGCCTGCCTTGTTTTGTTTCATTTCTAAATTTTACGAGTCGTTTTTACCTATAGCTCATCTTATGTACATAGAAAGCAAATGTTCCAGGGATTAAAACGCATTCCCAGCTAGACAGGTTACTAACTTTTGTTTGAACTTCGATTGACATGTTTGATATATAGCTGTGGCGCATGCAACATATCTAATCGAAAAAATAGAAGCCGTGGATCATGGATCTTACAAACTGACTACCTCTGTAGTAGAGGGTGGATCTATCGGGAAAGACTTCAGCTACACAAAAGCTACAGTCAAGCTGTCTCCAGGTAGAAGCGATACCACAATTCTAAACTGGGAATTCGAGTATGAACCCATTAATGTCGCAGCCCCACCATTAGAGAAAGCAAAGGAAGGATGTATGCGGACGTTCAAGGCTATTGAGGCTTATGTGCTTTCAAACAACGGTCTCTATAACTGAAAGCTTTGTACAGAATCTGATAGATTATTCGCCAAGATAATATTAACACTCATAGCATACATAAGCATCAATGTGAAATTTTTAAGTACTGCTCGTTCTAAAAAGAGGCCAGCTGCAAGCTTCTTGTACGTTCGCATCGATGAATCGTGCCAAACAACTATATACTGTGCAGCTGAAGGACTTCAATGTACGCATCCTTCACAGTCCTTCAGGCAGTTTACACAAAGAAAATCTTAATTACTGCATCAAATAGAGTGACAAGTTTGAAAGAAACCAGTGGATTTTATAATAGGCGTTTGAAGGATCTTATATAAACTGATAAAGATATGAACAAGCCTGTGATACTAGAGAGTTTCTTCATTATATTATACAAATCTATTGATCTTTACGGCTACAACATGTAAGTCGACTATGAGTATCCAGATTATTTATGCATGCCATGCAAGGTGTGCTCTTGTTATGTGCTCCTACACATGCAATTTCACTCGTTACAAATCATGAAATGTACCAAGATAATTAGGAATTAATTAATTTATTCGAAATATCCTTCAAATTGTTGCTACTTGTCTGTGGCTGAAAGCTGCCATCACTCTCTTATATCCATGATTCTCATGCTTGAACTTTGAAGGCTATTTACATCCCACTAGTTAGTGAGAAATGCCTTTTGGATGTTCTCTTTGCAGCTAATTGGAGTAGTAGACATTCAAATCTCAAGGGTAGATATAATCAATTACCTCCATTAAAAACCATAAGAATTAAGCTAAAAACAAGAATATTTGCATGTAAAGAGATGATGAAAATAAATGCTAGATAGAGCACAAGCAAGTGGCATTAAAATAACAAGTGCACCTAATTCATTGTGGATATTTGACTCTTGATCGACCAAAGTGGATACTAATTCAAATCATAGGGACTTGAATCTAGATGATCAAGGATGGAATAAATTGGGGACCTTGAATGAGGTAATCAAGGAGACTTGGCACAATGTGTGTGTGTGTGTGTCAGACTCCCACTTTGATCTTCTCTTCAAACCTTGCTAATTTCCTGCACATACAAGCATCAAATTACTTCTAACACAAGATGGAGCTGGCTGCCTTGTCTCCTCCCAGCCTTTGCTGCATAGATTATGATGAGGAATGCCTCCCTCTAGGCTCACTTATCCAAAATCCTCAAGCACCCCTTGACCTTGACCCTTCCTAAATCTAGACACATGGCCAATTCCATGCACAGTCGACACTTGCCACTTGGCAATACCCTAGCACATAGGCAAGTGAGTAGCCTGACATGTGTCACTCATCCATTGGACCAAATGTCCCAATGGGCATGTGACACGTGTCATGTTTGACCGGTCAACCCTAACATGTGTCACTCATTCACTGGACCAAGTGTCCTAGTGAGCATATGTCATGTTGACTAGTCAACTCTCCTACTTTTTAGGAGGTCAGTCCAGCCACTCCAAATTAATGACCCAGTGCCCTATACCCAAGCAACATGCGACTCTGAGGCTCAGAAACAACATTAACAACTTTATTTACATTTCTGTTACAAAGGTCACCATAGGCCGGTGACTTAGCCATTTCTGTATTTACAAGAAGTACATCTATAAGTAAAAACAGTAAACAACCGAGACAGGGAGTAAAAGCTGTAACATCCCTTCCCCCCTCAGGTAACATCGTCCATGATGGCAAAGCTAGGGTATTGTGCACACAGACTGTGCGCGGTCTCCCAGGTAGCATCAGAAAGAGGCCTGCCATGCCAAGCGACCAAGTACTCACGGATCAGACGGTTGCATAAATTCCTCTCCCGCCTATCCAATACCCTCGCTAGCCCATGGGTTATCACCGTTATGTAAAACCCGTTTCAATCTAGAAACATGAAATACAGGATGCACTTTACAAGTCTTAGGAAAATCTAACTTATAAGAAACATCACTGATTCTTTTAACAATTTTCCAGGGTCCACAATAACGTGGGGACAACTTGTAACATTTGCCCATCTTAAGGGTCTTAGAGTCCTTGGGTACTTGGAAAAACACCATGTCTCCTACCACAAACTCTCTAGGCGTGCGATGCTGATCAGCATATGACTTTGCTCGATCCATCGCTTGCCTAATATTAACCTTCGCTAACTCAAGCATTTCATTCATTTGAGTTAGAAAATTAGCCACACTAGGCACTCTATGAGGAATTCCTACCGTAATAGCTGGCCTAAATCCATAGTTAAGCTCGAAAGGACTCATCTTAGTACTCACATTTTTCTTGTCATTGTAAGCAAACTCCAACAATGGCAAGTACTTCTCCCACTGAGTTTGCTTATCCCGAACAAATGCCCAAAGCATATACTCTAAGGTTTGGTTGACTCTCTCAGTTTGGCCATCCATTTCAGGATGCTTGGTACTGCTCATTCTCAATTGGACTTCAAGTTTGGCCATAACTGCAGTCCAAAAGTTTCCAGTGAATCGAGTATCCCTGTCAGACACTATGGATAATGGTAATCCATGAAGTTTGAACACATGCTCGATAAACAAATTAGCTACTCCAGCCGCATCAATCTTTTTACGTGTTGGAATAAAATGAGCCATTTTTGTGAGTCTGTCAATTACGACCAAGATAGAATCATGCTGCAACTGCGTGTGAGGCAAGTTGGTGACAAAATCCATGAAGATACTCTCCCATGTTCCTTCTGGCATAGGTAGTGGGTGTAAAACTCCATAAGGTTTAATCCTTTCAGCTTTAGTGACTTGGCACTTCAAACAATGCGTCACGTAATGGTAAGCATCTTTTTTAAGCTTAGGCCACTAGAAGTTACGTAAGATCAACTCATAGGTCTTATCCACACCAGGAGGACCTGCATTAGGGCTATCATGACATAAATGGACAATCTTCCTACGCAGCTCCTCACAAGCTGGAATGAGAAGTTTGCCATTTCTCTTGATCATACCATCTTTTATGGTATATTTAAGGTAAGTGCGAGTCAAGAGACCAAAACTCTCATCCTGAGATTCTACCTGCGCAAGATTTGCCTCCCTCACAATTCCTTGACAATGAGGATCCTCTTGCTGAGCCTGTCTAATCTCAGCAGATCATTTTCTATGACCACAAAAAACATCTGATACATTATCCGAGATAATGCATTAGCCACACGATTTTCGGCACCCTTCTTGTATTGAATCTCCATGTGAAATTCCTACATCAACTCAGCCCACCTAGCTTGCCACCCTCTTAGGTCCGGCTGGTTGCAGAAATATCTCAAAGTGTTATGGTCGGTGTACACATAGAATTCTGCACCATACAAATAATGCCTCCATGCCTTCAAAGCATGGATAATGGCAAACGACTCTTTCTCATGACGTGGATAATTCTTCTGTGCAGGGTTGAGCTTCTTGCTTTCAAAGGCCACATGCCTACCTCTTGCATCAAAACTGCCCCAACGGCAATGTCACTTGCATCCGTTTCTATGATAAATTTTTTTTGAGGGTCAACAATTTTTAAAGTGACAAAGTCAGCCACAACTTGTTTCAAAGCATCGAAACTTTGCTGCTGAGCTTCTGTCCTCTCTTTTCATTTATTTTTCTATAACATATCGGTCAATGGTGCAGCTACATGTGAATAATTCTTCACACCTTTACGATAAAACACAGCCAACCCTAGAAAGCTTCTTAGTGTCGTCAAGTTTGTAGGAACAGGCCAGGCAAGAAGAACAACAACTTTCTGCGGATCCGGTTTTATTCCATCTGCTGACACTGTAAAACCCAAATATGTTATTTTCTCTTTAAACAATTCACTTTTTTTATCATTAGCGAACAATGTATTTTCCCTCAAAGTTGATAACACAGTTCTTAGGTGATTAACATGCATAGCATCACCACAACTGTAAACAAGTATCTCATCAACAAAATTAACCACAAACTTGCCCATAAACGGTCTAAGGACATCGTTCATTAACATCATAAATGTTGCAGGGGTGTTAGTCAATCCAAAGGGCATAACTAAAAATTCATAGTGTCCAAAATGAGTCTGGAAGGCAGTTTTATGCACATCCTCTTCTCGAACTCTCACCTGGTGGTAACCACTCTTTAGGTCAATTTTGCTAAACACTATAGCACCATGGAGGGCATCCAAAAAATCATCTATACGTGGCATAGGATATCGATGCTTAACAGTAATCTTGTTCAAGCCTTGATAGTCCACACACATTCTCCAAGACCCATCCTTCTTTTCTACCAAAATGATCGGAGAGGCAAAGGGGGAGAAGCTAGGTCTTACTTGCCCCTTGGCAAGATAGTCCTTAATCATGCTTCTGACCTCTTCCTCCTCTTTCAGACTGGAGGCATATCAAGCTCTCCATGCAGGGAGTGAATCCTACCATCATGCTGGAACTCATACACATGAGTATCCCAAGCGATGTAGGGTTTCTTAGCCACATGCCAACAAATTCCAAGCACCACATCAAAGCGAGCCAAACGGGTAATCTCAAAATCTAACTCCTCAGTATAGCTCTGAATGGTTAGAGGCATACCGGCATCCCACACTTCCGCACCCTTTCCATCAACCATTTCGAGAGTGTTTTTAGGTACAGGGATGGTTGTGTGCTCACTCTCAACCGTTTAATCAAAGCGGAGTTAATGACGTTATGTGAGGACCCAGTGTCAAATAGAATCAAAACATCTCTACAGCCAAAGCAAAGGTTCTCTTTATTTGCCCGCTCCAAGTCCTACGGCAATAGCGTAGAAAACCGCTGCCCCCCTTGGGCATTGGATGTCCCATACCGCCCTTTGCCTTTTGAGGCGCCCACACCTTTACTCTTTTTTGCACTCTAAATTTGCTCTTGTGAGGATTGACTCTTCAATTTTTTAAACTTTCTTTTCCCCCGAGGTTGAAACCCTCCTGAAGTAGTTGTCTCAGACTCCTTGGCCTTTTTTCCATCTTCGTAATATAGGACCATCTGCAAAGCCCTGTGGAGGCTTAGAACCTGCTCCTTCCTTACAAAAGGCCGAAGGCTTTCACACAAGCCCTCCACAAATTGAAACACTTGTAAAAACATCGGCCCCTCCGCAAGTATCCGCATCAGTGCTTCTTTGTACTTGTCCGCATATTCTTGTACGGACGCATTGCCTTGTTTGACTTCACCAGTGTTGTGCCGTCTCTTGCAAGCGATATGTGGCTTCTGCAATCTTCTGTTCATCATCATCAATACCACACATCTGAAAGCCTTTTTCTACTTCTGAATCCAATTCTCGACTGCATCGGTGTTGCGTACTGCAACTGCTCCTGTGTATTTTGGCGGTTTCAAATCTTTAATTGTGGGAAATTTCCGCATCTTTGATGGTTGTTCAGCTTTTTTCTCAACTGTCACAGGCTCAACGACTACCATAGCCATTCCACTAACCCTTTCAGGTTCCTGTGGAGATTTAGCCGTCTTTAGTTGGTCGAGAATTTGTTGTAAAATCACCTCCATGGCCTCCACCTTGGTTGCCACTTCTTCGATTCTTAAGATTTCTGTGCTTGCACCTTCTAATGGATCCATATTTGCAATGTTGGAGGCTATCCACTTGTTTAGAAGTTGAAATTACCGGCAAAAATGAGTTTACAGCTCTCAAAACCCTTTTTTCCTTGTATTTTGGCCCAAAAATCAGAACAACTTTGGAATACTATAACTTTTTTGTGACTTGGACTTTTTCTAAGCGGTCAATTTGTAGTAGGTCGCCCTCCTTCTGGCTTTCCAATGAACCTTTAACAATCCGGTTTAGGCTAGGATTGCCCAATCATCAAGCAATTTCTTCTTAGCTGGTTTTGCACCTATGTATGAGAACTAAATTTTGAAAAAACACCATAGGGCTCCGTTTTCTTTGCTATAAATTGCATACAACAGTGCTTAAGGTCTGCCTAGAAGACTCCCAAAATTTGAGGATGATCCAAGAACCGAGCGGAAAGTTACGAAGAAAAAACTCTTCAGCTTGCCAACGCCCACCAACTAAAAGAAAATTCTCAAAATTGCTTGGATTTCGTTGCTGGGGTTGGTTTCTATGACTAATCTATTGTGCCTTAGCAATAGGAACAATTTGCAATAGATCCCATAGCCATCTGAGCACTCAATCAAAAGTTATGAGCAAAAAACTCCCCTTTCTCTCTCAAGAACGTTTTTGTTTTTTGCTGTCCCAAGCTTCCAAAACTTGCAAACCCTTGCTCTGTTACCAAATGTTAGACTCCCACTCTGATCTTCTCCTCAAACCTTGCTAATTTCCTGCACATACAAGCATCAAATTACTTCTAACACAAGATGAAGCTGGCTGCCTTGTCTCCTCCCAGCCTTTGCTGCATAGATTATGATGAGGAATGCCTCTCTCTAGGCTCACTTATCCAAAATCCTCAAGCACCCCTTAACCCTAACCCTTCCTAAATCTCGACACATGGCCAACTCCATGCACAGTCGACACTTGCCACTTGGCAATACCCTGACACATAGGCAAGCGAGTAGGCTGACATGTGTCACTCATCCATTGGACCAAATGTCCCAGTGGGCATGTAACACGTGTCATGTCCGGTCAACCCTGACATGTGTCACTCATTCACTGGAGCAAGTGTCCCAGTGAGCATATGACATGTGTCATGCTGACTAGTCAACTCCTACTTTTTAGGAGGTCAGTCCAGCCACTCCAAAATAATGACCTATAAGTAAAAACAGTAAACAATCGAGACAAGGAGTAGAAGCTGTAACTGTGTGTGTGTGTGTGTGTGTGTGTGTGTGTGTGTGTGTGAGAGAGAGAGAGAGAGAGAGAGAGAGAGAGAGAGAGAGAGAGAGAGAGAGAGAGAGAGAGAGAGAGAGAGAGAGAGAGAGAGAGAGAGAGAGAGAGAGAGAGAGAGAGAGACCAAACCAATAGGAGCTAGAGGTGCTAGCTGACCTGGTAGGTGTCAATTTTGCCATCTTCTTGAAGAGTGAGCTTGCATTAGAGAGGAGAGAACTCATACGGGAATGATCCAAGAGACATAATTTTGTATGACTTATTACTATCCCTGTCCGTACAGCAGCAATAAAGTACAGTACGTCCCACATGTGGATCCAAGATCTACCAAGAAATCAACATTCTACACATAGAAAACCAAGATATCAAGAAAGAAACACATGAGATGGACATAGAAACACAAGAGATGAATTCTCCACAATGAAAGAAACTTTGAGGATTATTTCTCCACGCAGGTACATAGTATTTATAGCTTCCAAAATTTCATTTGGCCACTTGCTCCAAGCTTGACCTAATCTAGAAACTTTTAGATACCTCATCAAAAACTTAATTTTTAGTGACTAGATGCAATGTATCTATATTAGTCAATTAGAATGGGTCTAAATCCGACCTCATCCAGTTATATACTTGTCAAAAATAGTAAATCCACTATTTAGGCCCTTATTGACAAATATGAAACTATCTCTAAGTTGAGATTTCGTTGGCCTCCAAAAATGCCAATAAACCAACAAGACTAGTTGACAATTTTTCACACTCCCTCTTTAACTAGTTTTACCACACAACTTTGATCCATCTTAAGAATAATCTCCATCCTAAGTATAGACCTCCTTTCTATGGTTTTATAGCTACTTCCATAATTGATATTGAGAATAGTGTCCAAATTGGATGTTTCACTATTTCTTAGAGCAATTTTACACATCAAGATGTAACTAGAACATGAAGAACCAAATAGAATGTAAATGCAATGATTCCTCCATGCTTCAAACTTTAAACTCTCTGAAAAATAACAGTAACCAAACAATAAATGCTAGCTATCATCCAATGCTTGCATGTCTCCTCCATTTTTTTCCTTCCTTGATATGTCATCACCACGAAAATCAATGAATGAGCCTCCATCTCCATCTTGCCATAAGATATCATCAACAATTGATGACTTGATCATAAATGAGTGATATAATGAGCCTCCAATAGCTTCATTTCCATCAGCAAAACTATCCAAGAATTCTAGTACAACTCCAATAACAAGATAGTGCAAGACAATGTAGCTAGTTTCACCATATCTTGACAATTTGCACACATTCACATGAAATAGCTCAAATATGAGACAAAACAAGTAAAGTAAACTTGAACAACACTTCCTTGCTGCTCTCTTGACCTTACTTGTGACTTCAATAGCCCTAGAAAATAGATCCAAAGTATCTTTGCCACTTGACTTCCCTTTGATGCTCTTGAGTAGCTCCAATTTGCCAGGCTTTCCTTTTGTGTAGGTGAAGCTATTTGAGATCAACCTCTTGATCTTCCACTTGACCATCAAAGCCATTGAACAAAAAAAAAATTCAGATTCATTAGTTGCATCCATTCCACGAAAACCACCATCCACTTACATAACATTATCTAGACAAGAAGATGAATGAAAATATTTGAGTAAAGCAAAATGAGTCACTTCCACTTGCTTACCCTTCTCATCATATGCCAAGCCTAGATGGCTTTTGTCTTTACCTTGAGGATCTTCTTAGAACTTGACTTGGAGAATCATATGCACCATCACCATCCAAAGAACCATCTTCATCACCATAAAAAATGTTAGATTGATCAGCATCAACAACATCAAGCTTATCCACATTCTCCTCTTCAAAGACAACATACTTAGAAATGTGAACTTTTTTTTATTTAGGAATGTAAACCCTATAAGCTTTCCTTACTTCACTATAGCCAACAAAGATTCCTTTCAAGAATCCAAAGATGAGTTGACATAGCAAGTACTACCAAAGTGTCGGAAAGAGGTGTGCAGAAGATAGGTCGAACTAAAAAAGAAACGAATGAAAATAATTCGAGTGTCTAGAAAAACTTTTTGTGCATGGCAAAATAAACTATCTTCCTCTTTCTCTATGCATGCCTATACCAATCAATTTCAAACAAAACAATAGTGATAGAAATCACGTTCGATCTTATAGTAACTAGCTTTGAAATCATCAGTACTACAGTGATTACGTAGCCAAACAATAATGCATTGAATAATCAGACATATAATCTGTTGCGAATCATTCGCAAATCACTAGACAAATAATTAGTCGCTAAGAACTACAAAAAATACATACATTCTGAGACGAAGCTGAATGCAATAAAAGATGGTATTGATTCAGTATGAAAACAAAACAGAAGTAAATGAGTACAATAAGTTGTGGATCGAAGCCGCATACTCTATGCTATCTCTGAGCGGCTAAAATGAAAGTCTGACTTAAGTGCAATGCTGATAAGCAGTAGCGCAATAGCAATATCTAAAACAGCTATAAGAAGTGAGCTAGAATGCTCAAGATTGTTCAAGCTCGCAGGCTTGAGAGAGAGAGAGAGAGAGAGAGAGAGAGAGAGAGAGAGAGAGAGAGAGAGAGAGAGAGAGAGAGAGAGAGAGAGAGAGAGAGAGAGAGAGAGAGAGAGAGAGAGAGAGAGAGAGAGAGAGAGAGAGAGAGAGAGAGAGAGAGAGAGCTAACTATTCAAATGCTTCTAGTTCATTACTTTAAAACTGTATGAATATGAACAGCTATATATACTAAGTAATTAGGTTGTCAAATGCGATTGCCAGTTGGCTGATGTCTGCTGGCATCCATCCAGTTCCTTCTTAGAAATTGATTGTTGATAAGCGATGGAAATTGGCCGTAAACATCCTGTTTGCATAAATGAACTGAAACTATCACTCTGTAGAAATGAACTAAACTTCCACAGGCAAAAAAGATGACAATGTCGATATTTTGCAAAAAAGATAACAATGTCCTTAAATTCCATTTAGGGTAGCCCTCACTTTTGCCAGAGTCATTTCCTTAACATTTGAGGCACTTTGGAACAAGTGAGAAAAAAATGCGACTCTACATATTTACTCGTAATTTCTGACAGATGATAGTGTCTAGGATTTTCTGGGAAAAATACCTCGCAGACTAGTATGCACTTGTATCTCAGTCAGATTCAGCTGCTCACCAAGCTGCAAAAGTTAATTCCCAAGGAAACTCAAAAAATCTTGAAAAAACTGCATTTTTTTGGGTTTTTATTGTAAAATTTTAGGATTTTCTGGGAACAAACCCTCGCAGACTGATATGCACTTGTATCTCAGTCAGATTCAGCTGCTCACCAAGTTGCAATAGTTACTTCCCAAGGAAACTCAAACAATCTTGAAAAACCTGCATTTTTTTGGGGTTTTTTGGCCAAAAATTTTGAGATTTTCTGGGAACTAATCTTTGCAGGCTGGTATGTGCTTGTATCTGAATCAGATCCACTTGCTTACCAAGCTGTGAGAGTTACTTCCTAGGAAAACTCAAAAATTTGCTGTCTGGGAAGGTTCTAGGCCACTTTTTGCTCTTGGAAACTTTCACAGGGGCACTTTTTGGGATCTAATTCTCGCAGACTTCTCTGTGTCCTTGTCTCAGTGAGATGGAACTTCAAAGAGCTCTGCGAAGGTTACTTTCCAAGGAAACTCAAAAATTTGTCGAAGGTTCTAGGCCATTTTTTGCTCTTGGGAACCTTCACAGGGACAATTTTTTTAGAATCTAACTCTCGCAGACTTCTCTGTGTCTTTGTCTCAGTGAGATGGAACTTCAAAGAGCTCTGCAAAGGTTAGTTTTGAGTTTTGAAATTTTTTTGATTTTTACAAAGGATTTTTAAATTTTTTTTGGATTTTTCTCTTTTTTTTCAAAATCTATTCGGAAGTAACCTTCACACGCTTCTATGCAGGTCTGGGATAATACCCTGGAGCTGCTGCAGTCATGCAAAGGTTAGTTCTTGCTGGTTTTTGAGAAATCAAAATCTGATGGGATTTTGGCTCTGTTTTTTTCTCCAAAACCAAATTTTGAGTTTTTTTTTTTTTTTTTTCTGATTTTTGTAGATTTTATGGATTAACTAACACTACTGACACTATTCTACCCTTAAAATTCGATTTTTTTGATGAAAAAGAATGATGAGAGAGAAGAAAGAGAGAGATAAAGGAAAAGAGGAAGAGAGTGAGAAATCTATGCGATGAAACGAGTGTGCGGTGCTCCCCGACAACGACGCCACTATTGTGTCGTCGATGTAGCATAGGGCTCCGTCGCTGGGAGCGGCAACCTCGCCTTTACCTGCATAGCAAGAAGAGAGAGGGAGAGGAGAGAGAGGAGAAAGAGAGTGGAGAGATGGAGAGAGAGAACGCCTAGGTTGAGAAAGGTTTTGGGGGCTCAAGCGCCTACCCAAAGCTATTCTATCCCAACGTAGGGAGAGAGGGAGAAGAGAGAGGGAGAAGAGAGAGAGAGAGAGGAGAAAGAGACATATAGGGATATGGAGAAACCAAGAGAGTTTTATTAGAATGAGATGGAAGATGATACAATACAAAGAAAATGGCTCTTATAGAATTTAGAGATGAGCTTCCTTCACTCTCATTGGCCACTTCATTGGGGCAAGGATTCTAATCCAAGCCTTTAAAATAAACACAACTTCAATCTATTGGTACTAAGAAAGCACAAGGGCCGCACATGATTCATGTGAGTTTTAAGTTGGACCCTTTTAGCTTTTTTATTTGCAACTTGACTTAGGGCCTCTAATGTCATTTTAGAGTTTTAAGCCCCTAGTCTCTTATTTCTAGGAATTACAACTTGCTACTTGTGCTTGGTTGGGCTTACACGCGCCAGATGCCAGTGCCCTCGCACTTATTATCCTACTTACATTGTACTGTGGCGGGTCCCACTAGATAAGGCTTGGCCAACAGTATTTTATGTGGTGGGACCCACTTGTTTATTATTGTGTAGGAAATACCCACAACAGTCAATCTCCGTGTAAATCTGCAGACTGTAAAAGAACACGGAAAAATCCGCAGAACTGGATAAACAATGGATGCAGATTAAAACTGATTAGTCGATTAGTAAGAAGAAGACTAATCCGACACTCCCCCTTCTTCTGAATCCTTGAATGCCTTGACCTTCAAACTTAGTTCTACACAGAATCTTCTGTGTGTATCCAAACTTAATGCTTCGGTAAAAATATTGGCTGTCATATCTTGCGTTCTACAGTACTGCAATCTGACCTCTTCGTTGAGAACTTTGCTTCTAACGAACTGATACTTCAGTTCAATGTGCTTACCTCCTAGAATGAAATCTAGGGTTGGGTGATAAAGTGATGGCACTTTGATTATTACAAAATAATGTCGTCGGAGCATATTGATTCAGACCGATATCTAATAGTAAATTCCTCAGCCAAATTGCTTCATTTGTAGCTTGAGAGACTGCGATATACTCTGATTCAGTGGAAGATAGAGCTATCGAAGATTGCTTGCGATTGTTCCAGGAAACTGGATCGTTGTTGAGGAAGAATGTAAATCTGAAAGTAGATTTATGAGTGTCTACATATCCTACCCAACTTGCATCTGTGTAACCACTGGGTAAATTGAGTTTGTTGTTGCCGACTGCTCCATAACAAATGCAAAAAATCCGTAGTAGCTCGAAGATATCTCATGACTCTGATAAGAGCCTTCCAATGTGTTACACCAGGATTAGTCGTAAACTGACTAAGAGAGATGACTGCAAACGCTATGTCTGGCCTGGTACAGATCATGGCGTACATAAGAGATCCTATAATAGAATGGTAAGAATACTCACGCATCTACTGCTTCTCGTGAATTGTTTGGGGACACTGGTCCTTTGACAATTTGAGACCTGGTTCCATTGTGAGAGAGATAACTTGCAATTAATCAGATTATATCTAACTAACATGTTGTAGATGTACCTCTGTTGTGTAATGTAAACCAACTTTTGTTTTCTATCTCTGTGAATTTGTATACCAAGGCAGAAATTGTTGAAAATTCAGCAAATTCACAAGTGTGGAGAACCATAAGAAATGTATGAATGATCTTTACAATGCTTTGTGACACAGATCACCTGTAGAGCAACCTTGCAATCTACCAACAGATCTATGGCTAGCTGCAAATCAAAGCTACATTAATTCCTCACAAATAGGAAAAGTACACAAGCTTGATCATGTATTAAGGAGATCCTCAGCCATGGAGCCATGAAACTTGAACAGTTAGATGGGACACCATTCGACACTCCCATCAATGGTAGCCGACTTCACAAGTATTGGCCACCTCAATGAACAGAGCCAGGATGTGGATGACACCATGCGCATACAATGATTAGATCAAGCCTCATCAGAAGTCACCCCACCCAGATTCAATAAAACCAAACCAGATCTGGATGAGATCTAGTCAGATCAAGAAGAATTCATAAAGATTCAGCAAGAGCAAGAAAGATCAAGACATATCAAGGAAGATCCAACAAGATTCAAGAAAGATCTAGATCGAAATAGGATCCAAGGGGTAGCAGATCATCAGATTACATCAATTAGCTTCCATTCTTGCAAATCAAAGATGACGATCTCGAGAAAAAACAACAAAATAGGGGTAAAAATCACTTAAACTAATGAATTAGCTACCAAATGTCCATTAAAATTTTTAGAAAACTCTCCATAGTCAAATATGACCTGGATGCAATGGTCTACCAGTCTACAAGAGTTAGGGATCAGAGAATATCAAGATCTCACCAAAAACACCAAAAAAAGAGCACTTTTTCTATGATTTTTTGAGATCCCTTGGGAACTAACTCTTGAGACTTTGTCAGTCACTAAATCTGACTCAGATACATCTATAAGAATCTTTGTGAGAGTTACTAATGGAAAAATCATCAAAATTGAGTGTCTGCGAGGGTTCATAAAACCAGAAGCTAAGGAACTTTTGTAGAGCATCAAGATCTGTAAACCAATCTACGTAGAGGGCATAAATGGAATCAGGGTCGTGAAATTAGCCTGCCTATAGGGTCTGATCTTGAAAATTTAATATTTGGAGCAAGTTGTGCAAGAGTTCATCTCCTGCGAGGGTTGAACCTTCACAAACAAGATGAACCTTACCTTCGCAGGGCAGCCAAATCACCTTCTTAACCTTCGCAGACTTCATTGAGGTCTTAGAATTATGTCACGAAGATTCCTACAAAATTTTGGTTGGAACTGAGCTGGGGAAAGTGCACTTCTCCTAATATGCACTCCAATTTCCGCTATATAAGGGGAAAATTTGAGTCATTTGGCATTTCATTCAAACCGCTATACACTCAGACTCACCACTCCCATCTTCATTCTCACCATTTCCGCAATTTCTCAATTTTTTAAGTCTTTCCTTCATTTTTTGATGTCTTTTTCACCTTTTTGAGTGCCTTTTCGCCTTTCTCCCATTCCAGTCGATAACAAACTTCACCACTTATCTAACATCATGACTTCTTCATCCTCTACTAACAATACTGGCACCAAGAAGGTTATCCAATGCGAGATACCTTCTGCCACCCAGATTTGGGCCCTGCCATCTGATTCCTTGATAAACCCTTGGCTTCAGGCTATCGGCCTCCTTCTTGAAGCAATGGGCTTTTTTTTGGCACTTTTCTCTTCTAACATAAACATGGGGCTAGCTCTCCATGCTTACGCCACATGGGACGTGTCGAAGTCACGTTTCCACATCCTGTACCAAGGTACTACATACAAGGTACGAATCAATGCTAACTCCATGTTCATCGTCAGCATTGTGTTCAGTGATCGCCAACCCATCTCCCATCGCCAGCTAAAAACCTCATTAAACTCTATGTAATGGCAACCACTCTTGAGCTCCCAGTCAAAACTAACAACGAGTATTTGATAGAGGCTATCAATGATCCCATAATTCAAGCCGTCGCTTACTTGTTGAACAACTTCTTAGTTGTTTCGATTTTTCGCAAGGACCACATACAGTCCACGCTATTAAGCCAAATCGTGGAATCCTTCATAAAATTTCCGAGCCCCTTGATGGTGCCATATGATTGGCATACCTTCCTAATCCATGAGCTCTCCATCGTTGTCAAGACTAACACATGCGACTGCATAGCCGTAGGAACACTGCTCACTGCTCTGTAACTTTGCCTGTGCACTTCTTGTAGAGAAGGTTCGCGGATTTAACCGCTCCACCATTCTATTTGCCACTGTTCCACACACTAACTTGTACCCTCCTTCTATTGTATCCACCTCCACCCAACCAACAGTTACTGACACAATGACCAGCAAATGCATGCGTGGCGCAACCTCATCTTCATCTAGCCCTCTTGCCACCAAACAACGCACTGCACCGTCACAACCCACTTCTGCTTCTTTCACAACCATTGCTTCCACTTCTATTCAGCCCTCTGCTACCACCTCCACGTCTGCTCCTATTGCTCCCATACCCCATCCTTCAACCACCACTCTCGCATCGTCCCTTCCTACTATCACCATCGGTTCTTCCATCCCTCTTGCATCCACTTCTACCTCACTCCTCCATATCAACCCCCTCGATTCACAACTTTCTCCCGCCACCCTTTCTTGGATGAACCTCATTAACCTTTCGTTGCCTTGACAAGGCTTCTCACCTCCCACGTCTCCATCCATCCTCCACAAGGTCCTTCAACTCCCCACCATTTTTTATCATCCCTTCATTTGAGCAGTATGTTCTTACACCTCTCCAAACCACCTCTATCACACCGCCCACCTCACCTTTGAAAGTTGCCGAGGGCGACCAATCGTATGGAGCATTTGTACTGACAATGTATGGATCATCGCCTGATCATGCTGACCCCAACGCATCTGACGACATATTACCACCAGAAAAGTTAATCGAAGATGACGATGACACAGTGCAGATCGTTCGGGCTACATCCCACCAAGCCCCAACCGACACCACCATACCAGCCGATCCCACGGACCTTTCAACGGCCTATCAAATCATGGGCACATTTGTCTAGGAGGCGGTAGCCACAAGAGCAATTTTGGATGGCCAAGTATTGGAGTTGGCCACAAGCACCACTCAATTGAGAGCAAAAACCGGCTAGCTCTAACAAGATCTGCTGATTGCTCAACAACATGAGTAAGTAGAGAAATCGGAAGTGCTGAAACTCAAGTAGCACCAAGCCGATCTCCAAGGGTACATCACCGCCCTTCAAAGTCTACCACAGACGCTTAGCTAAAGGTCCAGGAGATCCAACAACAGCTCACACAACCTCTCACTCTGCTCCAAGCACAAATCTCAATATTGAAAACCAAAAATCTACGCCTGAGAGCGAAAGTGACATCCCTGCAAACTAAAAAGATGACCTAGCTAGCTAAATTGACACTTGCAAATAGACCACTTAGCCAAGCTGAGGTGGATCTTCTCACACAACAGGTGAAGGTATACAGAGACACATTCGACAAATAGCAAGCCGAATTTGACAATTATCGGTGCGGAGCCATGCAGGAGTTAGCACAGGCAAAGAATTCCTTGAAGGTTTGCCAAAGGCACATGGAACAACAACCTCAACCAGCCCCTGTGGTGATTCCACCACCACCAATGAAAGATACTATCCTGCCAAGCTCCACCCAAGACAAGGGAAAACAGGCAGAGGGACTGGATGTTCATGATCAGGACTCAAATGTAGCTGATGCCAATATCCAAGACCTGAGCCAAGAATCAGATTTGAGCCAAAGCCAAGGGGAGAGCCAGAGGCGTCCACATCTCAAGGCTCGAGATCCATATTTGCCAGCCGAGCCTTCTGTCGACCAAAGTCCATGGAGGATAAGATAAACCAATTCTTAGCCAAATATCCCCACGAGTCCTCATGAGGCGACTGTCAAATATCCTTTTCCACCCAAACCATCAAGGGCAACGAGCTGAAAGCTCTCCCAACGCTACAACCACAACCACAGTGGCACCAGCAACTCTTCGAACGAGACCCTGCGGCCATCAGGGCATATGTGACGAGTTGAGGTTTCCATGCCTCATCTTAACCACAAAGATCATATAGATCAAGATTATACCATGAGCAATATTCAAGATTAAGCATGCTAGCTATACTAGTCCAAATTCTATGAACTTTATCCAAAAAGGATCTAATCTTGAAACCATACTCGTGACTTGATCAAATTGAGGCTAAATACTTTCTTGAGGGTGTAAGTGTCCTTAGTGGATGCTTCACTTAACTTCACAAGAAGTTTACAACATGCCTCTTCAAATGAAGGAACATATTTTCCAATACGTTTGAGCTTGTTCTTATTCTTGCTCTTACTCAGTTTAAGAGCATTCAAATGATGGTACAATATCTTGCTTTCTAGATGTTTTGGAAACATAATCAAGTCATCAATGACAAGAATTAATTCCAAACTAAAACCTTTATTCATAATTAGAATAGTCCTACTTGATCTTTGAGATTAACAAATCTCAACTAAGCAAGATACAACATCAACCAAAGAAAGAGAACCACAGGTGAGTACAATAGAATGAATACCACCTTCACTTATCCTTTCTTTTCCATGAAATAAGAACCACAAGGACTCGGCCTTGTACAATGAAGATCTTATTGGATATGCATGTTGAGGATACTCCTCCTCAGACCTCAACCCCATCATAAGTTGGCTTTTTTCCATAGAATGAACTTTTGATGCAATTAGAGACACTGTGCTCACCATGAAACTTGAAGAGACAAGACATAACCATTGGTTACTTGTGAAACCATCAATAAGAGTAGAAATACAAGAGGCAACTTCCTTTCTTCTTGATGAAGAAAGTTCAACATCCGAGTGTTCCAACTCCATAGGATGTTTTGTCTTGGTAGAAGACATCAAATATGTATCCATATGTGATTTTACCATAGAATAAGCCAATCTTGGCTCGATCTCCTTGACTATTGAGGACATAGATATGAAATTGGAAACATGCAACCTCCTATGCCATACTTTCTCTTTGGAAATACAAGTCATCAATGCAACATCACATGCACTTGCATTTTCTTGCACATTTAACTTGAAAATGCCTCCATATCTAGATCCACTTGCTAGGATCTCATCTCCTTTCTTTTAAAAACAATTATTGACATTGAATTCCACTTCAAAACCATCATCAAATAGATTTTCAACACTAATCACATTCTTTGTGAGATTAGGAACATAAAGTACATTGGAAAGTGATAAAATCATGGAAGATGCAAGATTCAAGGAACAAATTCCAACTCCAATTAAGCATGCATCACCAACAGCTGTGTATATTGAATTTTTAAGTTCTTGAAAAGGTTCTAGAAAAACAAAAGAACTTTTAGTGCAACTCATGTGTGATGATGTACCACTATCAATATACCAAGATACATCATTAAAGGGTAAAGAGGAAAAACTAGACATCATGAGAGATGTCTCTCCATAACTTGCATGTGAGTCTTCTATGATAAAATTGGCTTGATCTTCTTGAGTCTTCTTCTTGAAGATAGAAGAATGAGTTGAATCATCTTCTACTCCTCCTTTGTCTTTGTCCTTTGATTTGTCCTTGGTGAAGGCTTGAGAAAACTTGTTCTTGCTCCTCCCACTTGACTTGATCTTGGCAAAGTGAGCTTTGCCACAACCACCATCCTTCCTTGAAAGTGTGTTGATCTTCGACAACTTGTTCTTTTCCTGCATTCTTCATCAATAAGAACATCATGTAGAGTCTCCATAGATGGTAGCTCCTCCATGATAGCATAAGTTTGCACAACATTTGCATACGCTTCAAAATCCGAATGAGAGAGAGAGTACAATTACAAGCAACATAGAATGAGATCCAAATTTGACATTATGACATGTCTCTTCATAGTCAATTCCATTATTTTGCTCATAGCCCTTCACTATTAGGTGTGCCTTATGCTTTGCTATCATGCCATCCGCATGAAACTTTGTTCTAAACACCCATTTGTGTCAATGGGTTTATTTCCAAGTGGTCGATCAACCAACTCCCATGTATCATGCCTGTGGATGGATTCCATCTCCTCTTCCATTGCCCTTTGCCATTCTTTGTGATCTTTTTCTTCATCAAAGATTGATGGCTCTCACACTTCAAAATATCACTCATTATAGTTCACATGATAATGATGGGGAGACTTCCTTTCCCACGTTGATCTTCTCACTTCTCCTTGTGTGCTAGATCCTGGTTGATTTAGCTTTGCATCCTCTATGATCTTTTGTACCATTTTGGTATCTTAGATTCAGGTGATACATTACGTGGAGAGTATGTGTCCCAAGGAGTGTCCAAGTAATGTCTCTTACTTCAAACCGATTTCTCCTTTATTGCTCCTATTGGCAAGTACCTTCCCCTAGGCTCTTGAATAGGTGGTGTCTTCTCATACTCACCCTCTTGACTCTCATTTTCAAGTGCATCATCTTGTGGAGCGTCTTCTTCATCTTCTTCTTCCAAAATTGTGGGAAGTCTTTTGATGCTTTCACCACTTGCATGGTCTTCATCTTCATACCTATGCATCTCATCAAAGATCACATCTTTGCTTATGTGAATTTTGTTCATTACAGGATCAAAATGCCTGTACGCCTTCGTCCTCTCATCATAACCGACAAAGATACACTTGATTGCTTTTGCATCAAGTTTCTTTTGCTCCTCCTTTGGAACTTGTACATAGGCCCTACCTATCAGAACTTAGCACTTTGATGTGTGCATCCAGTTGGTTCTCTACTAAAGTCTTAAACTCCTTGAAGTGAGCAAAAGCGTCAGATTTCTTCTTCAAGAAATAAATCCATGTTCTCCTAGAGTAATCATCTATGAAAGTCATAAAATAATATGCTTTCCCCAATGACATGCTCTTCATTGGGCCGCACAAGTCGGTGTGAATAAGTTCCAACAATTTCTTAGCTCTTGCAGCTCCACCTTTCTTGAATGTCTCCCTGTGATGCTTTCCCATAATGCATCCTTCACATATTGCATGATGATCATCTTGCAATGATGGTAATCCTATTACCATCTTCAGCTTCACCATCAATCTTAAGTTCCCATAATTCAAGTGACCAAGTCTTCTGTGCTACAACTCAGATTGAGATGCTGTTGAGATAGCCAAACCATATTCTCCTGGTTTTGTAGCATCCAATTTATAAAGGCCACAATTACTATCTCTATCACCTTTTGCCACCACTTTATGGTTGTGGTTCATATCCCTCATAAGGCATCCATCCTTGACAAATTCAACCTTAAGATGTTGATTTGACATTACTCCAACATAAAGCAAACTCATTTTGAGTCCAAGAACATAAAGCACATTAGGGATATTCTTGATTTTACCATCAGAAAACTGTACAGGTACATTGCCAACACTTTGTATTTGGCATTCCTCTCCATTGGCTTGAGTGACCTTATCCCCATCATGGATTGGTGAGAATTTCACAAACCAATCACGTTTCCCGGTCATATGCCTTGTGGCGCCTGAATCTATGAACCATCTGGCACCATCATCAACCTAGGATGCCAATGCTGATGAGAAGACACTTGTTTCATCATCTTCGACAATGTTGCCTTGTTTTTTCACTTTTCCCGTCTTTATGTCCGCTTTCTTCTTGTAACACTTGCGTGCCCAATGACCCGGTTTGTGGCAATAGTAACATTTGTCTTTCTTCTTCTTTTTCGCCTTCGATGACAACTCTCCCTCGTTATCATCATCCTTGAATTTCTTGGAAATCCTTTTCCATCCTTTCTGCTTGCCTTTAGCAAGCAAGGCTTGATCCTCCTATGGAGTTTGCCTTGACTTCACCACTTCGCAGCGCTGCTCTCCCTGCAACATGATTCCGTGGAAGTCTTCAAAAGTAGGCAATCTCTTCTTCGATGCGATGCCACTCACAAACATCTATAGCCCTTTCGAGACACTGCTCATAGTGGTATGTACCAATTCAACATCCCTAATTGGTTCTCCAACTGCCACAAGTTGATTTCTCAGCTCCTTTATCCTGGTGAAGAAAGATCCCACTGATTCACTTTCTTTTATCCTGACTATGTTCAATCTTGACTTCAAGAACATGGCTCGAGCTAGATTGCAAGTTTGAAATTGCATTCTAAGAGCTTCCCAAGCTCCCCTCGTTGTCGTGGCATCACTTATATGGGTGATTACATGGTCTTTCACTAAAAGATTGATCAAGGACAATGCTCGATATCTCATCTAATAGAATGTAGCATACACAATCACAAGCAATTTTTGTCTCCACATTCCTATACATGGTTAATTGTGACAAAATTTCCAGAATTCACACGTGTGGGGAATGTCCACAAGAGTGACTGTTCTTAATTAAGCTTTGTGATTGGCACTATAACCTGATTCTAGATTGATTAACAAAATCTAGTTCAGAAGAAATGGCTAATCCACAATCTAGCATGCTAATGAACAGAATATAATAGCAATGATCAAAGAATGAAAAAATACAAGATTTCAATGTATGAGCATTAGCCTCAACACGAGTTAGAGAGAGAGAGCTAGAGAGATAACAAGCAATATTTGTTTAGATCCAAAATGACATGAGATAGCTACAAAACTTTCCTTCTTCATCATTAATTGTGTGGAGAGCTACACATATTTATGGAGATTGAGGTAGCTCGAGGTAGAACCATATCTATCCATTCCAAAATGACATCTAAAGTGACATCTAGAGTCTATGTGACATTTGTCACTCGTCATGCATGAAATTCTACCAACTTTTTACAAGTGTACTAGTTCTAACTAGAAATGTCCAAATCATCATGCATGTGTCCATTAAACTTTGTGCATGCCTTGCATGTCACTATGGATCACTTACAATTAATGCCTGTGAGTTGCCACAAGTTTCTACAAGCATAATCATGCTAATTCTATGTCTACAAACTATATGCAAGTTGCATTTATCAAACTAGATAATACATAACCATGTAGCTCGAGTTCTATGTAGGCCAGGCTTGGCATTTTGCATCAATGAGCTACATACTTGTATGGTACAACATTTGTAGCAAGCCAAGAAATCAATATGGATTGTTTTCCAATTTTAACAAATTGGCCATCTACAAGTATTTTGACCTAAAATGACTTTAAGATCACAAAGAAAAAAACTCTATACTTGAACTACAAGATTTGAGCTAGTAACACCTCCAAATCCACATAGAATTCATGTGCCCTCAAATCCACCTCTAGATTTGGAAAATCCACCAACTTTAACCTGCTCTGATACCATGTGAAAAATCAGAGATCAAAACACATTTAGTTCATCAATGATCTTTAGCCAAATTTGGTTGCACGTTTAGAAATAGCTGAAAGATAAAAATCACTACTTTATGCGAACTTAGAAATGCACAAAGACTCTAACCTTTAGAGTTGGATTGAATTTGAATTGGCTTGACAAAAAACTCCTAGATTTTCACCAAGCTTGACTAGCTTGAGAGAAACACAATTTTGAAATCTCTTAAGATCCAAATGATTGGATGCTACTGATCTGAAATCCACAAGGTAAACACCTCTACCTACTCTCAAAGATCAGATCCAAACTCCAAAAAGGTGCATCAACAACCTTTGGAGCCTTACCCATCTCAATCCACACTTGTAACTCTTTCCAACAAGTGGTCAATTGGACATTATGGATTGACAGTAAATCAAAGTGGATGCATCTCACACGTGATCTAAGCATTCCACATAGAAAAAGATACCTATTAATCCAATTCTAGAGTATTGGATCCCTGCCCCATCAGATTTGGTGGCTTTCTTTTAGTTTTGGTAGAGTTTTTCTACTAGTCTCTATGTTTTTCAATTTCGGATCAAATTTTGACCCATTAATCTTCATTTTTTTTAGCGTGGTTTTTTGTTTTAGATTAGTAGATCTCTCTCTCTCTCTCTCTCTCTCTCTCTCTCTCTCTCTCTCTCTCTCTCTCTCTCTCTCTCTCTCTCTCTCTCTCTCTCTCTCTCTCTCTCTCTCTCTCTCTCTCTCTCTCTCTCTCTCTCTCTCTCTCTCTCTCTCTCTCTCTCAGCTTTCTGATGGTACTAAACTTTTCTTATTTGGAGCGATAATGATCAAGTTATGGCCATTTTAGTGATTTCATTCTAATTTTAGTTAGCCATAGATTTTGTAGTCTCTTTTTCTCCATTTTGGCTATACTTCTGGCCAAATTTTGTACTTTAAATTTACAGGATTGTATATTTCAGTCTTAGCTTGAATCTAAGCCAATTTCTAGCCAATTTGTTGTAAAATTGATAAAGTTATGTCAATTCTAGTAAGATAGGTCCATTCTTGATTTTCTAAAAAACAAAAAAAAAATTGGGAGAGGAATCCAACTTCATTTCCCGAAGTTCCATTCTTTATTTCAAGTTTTGATGAGCCTTCCAATGTAGAAGATGCATTGAGTTCTAAATAATGGTTTCAAGCAATTGCTATAGGAATACAATGCATTGATGGAGAATGGTACGTGGATATTTGTTGATAAACCTTTAGGGAAGAATGTGATTGGATAAAAATGGATTTTCAAAATCAAGTTAAATCTAGATGGAAGTGTAAGCAAGCATAAGGCAAGCAAAGTTGGGGAAGCTTTTGCACCCGTGGATGGTCACAATAAGGTTGATCCTAGCAGTTGCTTCTCATTTTGGATGGGTGCTCTTTCAAATGGATATATCTAATGCATTTCTTAATGGTTATTTGGAGGAGGATTATTTCATGGAGCCGCCCCAAGACTTCATCAAGATCAAGATAGGAGGTAAAATATGTCATCTTTAAATGTGAAAAATGGCTATAATTAATAAGTGGCGAGTACAACGCGAATTGAATGACTATTTAAAACAGGCTGTGGGAAATGGTCTCGCATATGTGATGAGTGATGACTTTGCTATTTTTGATAAGCACGAGTAAATTAAACAGGGCATGAGAAATCCTTCACACATGTGACAAATTTTTATTTATTCGTTTATTTTTAAAGACAAAACTTCAAAATGAAGAATGTGAAAAGATGAAGATGGATTATTCTCAGCTTGTTGCCTTTTTCATGATAAGTGAGCCTTATTGGCCCCATCCTTGCTCTTGATGACTTTGTTGGAGTGATTGGCACTCTCGGCTCTTGCTCTTCCTCAAGATCATGATTGCCTTGACTCTCAACCACCACCTCCCTCTCAATGGAAGGGTTAGTTGAGCCATTTACAAGCTTATGAATTCTACTCTCATCAAAGATGACATCTCTAGAAACCACAAACTCCTCGAAAGATGGAATGTATACCCCATCTTGCTACAATAGTAGCACTTGACTTATCCTTCTTGGGCTTGCTCAAGCTTGGAGTTGAAGATCCATCTTGATCTTCACCTTTGCCTTGATTCTTCTTGAATGAACCTCCTTTGCCTTTGGATTTTCTTTTGCTCTTGAGGTAAAGAGCCTTGTCATCTCCATCATTGAGGGAAAGCTTCTCCAATCTTGCTTTGTTGTGTGCTCTCCTACTTTCCTCGGCCATGAGGACTCCTATGAGATCTTCAAGGGAGGGCAAATTGCCCATGATTCCATAGCTTTGCACCGAGTTAGCAAAATCCACACTCGGTCCATTCAAAACCAATTGAACAAGTTCACTCTCATTAAAAGGCTCTTCTACGTAAGCAAGCTCCTTGTTTAAGTCTTTAACTCTCAGCACATATGAATGACCAATCTCACCTTTTGCATGAAAACATTGAAGAGCTTGGTTCTTCAAGAATAGCAATGTTGAAATGTTCTTTGATTCATATATCTTTTGAAGAGTTTTCCATGCTTCTTGAGCTGAGGTGAAAGCACCTACCTCCTTAAGAAGCTCATTATCTACATTCAAATCTTGATACAATGTAGGGCAGTCTTGCACCTCTTCTTGTATCTAGTAACTTCTTGACAATGAATAGGCTCATCCTCTTCACCATTTACTATTTTCATTGTATCTTGTAAAAAAATAATGGACTCCATTATTAGCTTCCAAATAGTAATTTGAAGCATTCAAGCTATCATTTGAATCCAAGAGATATGCACTTATGGAAGCCATTGCTCCCTAATAAAGAGCTTGATCACAAAAAAATAGATGCAAAGTAGAAGTGACTCAAATATAGCTATCCCACTACTTAGGGACTTGAGAAAGCTTAAAAGCTAACATCTCAACAAGATCCTACTTGATCTTGAGCTGAAGAGAATTGAAAAATTGCGAGATGGAAACTAGATCTAGAATTGCCTCCTCGATCTTGGCTTCACAAGGTGCTTGAATCATCCTAACCTGAATCAAATGGAATCAATTGCACATAAAATTCCACTCAAAAATATCTCTATAGAATCAGGTTGAACCGCTAAGTAACTTCTAATCCAAACTATTTCATCAATGCAAGCAAATTTTAGCACAAGTTTAGTTACAATTGCATTCTAGGATGAGAGCTCTACAAAATCATTGGATTGATCCTAATTCAATTTTTCTAAGACTTAAATAAGTCTAAGGATGACCTACTATAGCTCCAAGAATTCTGATCTAACTTCCTATTGAGTGATTGAAGGCTATTTTTTGTGATAGACTCTACAAGTCGAGACTTGCTAATTTTGATGACCCATAGATCATTTCTTGGGTTGGCTCTGATACCATGTTAAAAAAATAGAAAATAGACTCCAATGTACTTTAGAATTGATGGAGAAAGCACCTAATTCAGATCCAATTGAGATCACAAAGCTAGGACACAAAACAAACTAGTGATTACTAGCTTATCTTGGCTTGAACTCCACTCTATGGCTCCATCATGCAAAATCTTGCACACAAGTGAATGTACGACCTAAGAAAAACCTGAGTACAGTACCATCACCTTCAAGTCCAATGATTGATAATAAGAAAACACATGATCATAGCAATTATCACTCAAATTGTAGACAAACACTAGTAACCAAGATAGATTTCGAATTTCTCATCAAATTGCTTGGGAAATCCCACATGGATATATAAAAAATTAGCTCAGAGTTGAGGTTTTAGGGTTACCTCTAATCTATTCATGATCTAAACCTAACATCTAAACTTTATCGTATCAAGAACCCATTCACGAGTGCATTTTGAAGGTAAAGGCTTCAAAGATTCGTCGTTCTCCAATGCTCTCCTCCTTCTCCGATTGATATGTCTTCTTCGTTTCAATGTTATGTTTCTTTCCTTTTTGGCTTCTTCATACCTTGGAATCCAATTCATTATTTTTCATTTCTTTTGAGAAAATTCACCTGCAAGATTGATATCACACTAGGCTGTTTAGCACAAAAATATTGAAATAGCACATATTTATACAAGTGTTTAAATGGATACACAAACCTAATCATTCATGATAAATTGTAAAGCGTATTTCGTACGTCATCATTGAAACAACCTTGAATAGAAAGAGGAAGTATGAATTGTAACATCTTATACCAATCATACGATTTCAATCCGCTTAATTTACCATCTTTGGTAAATGACTTGGATAAAGAATGTGCATAGCCTGTTAGGTTTCTATATTGTACAGTCGATACATTCCCTTAGAAAAACAATAACCGACAAAAATAGTTTTGAATAAATGCTCATCGAGTTTCTTCCTTTTGTCCTTCGGGACATGAGCATAGGCAGTGCAACCGAATACTCTCAAATGCTTCAATGAAGTTTTTCATGAGGAGTTTTGCTAACATGAAGGCCTTTAGTAATCCATCAATTCTACACATAGGTTGTGTCGATACAGCTTGTTGCCATAATGATTTGGGTAAAGAAGCATGAGTGATCATGCATTTGGCAGACTCAACTATGTTGGATTATCTTCCTACTAATCGACTAATCGACATTTTAATCTTCGTCCAACTCATTATCCAAACCTGCAGTTTTCTTCGTGTTTCTACACATTCTGTAGAACTACTTGGAAATGGCTCACAGGTGCCTTCGATGTTTATTGACATCATCGACAAACTTTGAAGACTTCGGAGACTTCGGCCACTTCAATGCCACTTTGGAGACTTCGGCCACTTCAACAACTTCAACCACTTCGGCCATGTCAGTTGATTGACAGTTAACGTTCCACTCGAATTGAAGCTACAGGCTTGACCTAACCGTTTAGCAAGTAGATTCCCAAAATTACCAAATGGATGGATTGGCACCGAAGGTGCCCTACAAATGCCGAAGGTTCCCTTATAGAAAGGTGAAGGTACCTTACAAATGATTTTCTAAGGCATTGGACGAGGTCTTGCAACTTTTGCATTTTCATCAACGTCAATTTTAGGGAAGCCTAATGTCGCGACCTCCTCACGCTCATTCTATGCACCGTGCAATAGATCGGACAACAACAACAACTCTTCGCTTTTGCTACCACTGTGCATTAAAGGCTTTAAAATTATTATCTTTCTTGTGTTTGCCTACTAAGTCACTAGTAGTGCATACACCGAGAGAATTGAAGGGACTCGCCCCCCATATTCTCTTACATGGTATCAGAGCCTAAGATATCAAAACCTATCAAATTCTTTAAGCGGTTTCATTTCAAACTATTTCTATAGCCTGATAAGCTTCCATAGAAACAAGACTCTACTAGCTGATAGAGTGATTGTCTTCTTGTTCAATAATTTAGCACCATATTTTCATACTTAAGTCACTGATAGTTACTCCTATCACCTAGACTAAACAGACTGTTATTAGCATTCAAGTGAAATAAGCTTTAAGTGACGAGCATGGGCGGAAATGCCACCATATAGAATTTAAGGACACTTGAAAGACGACGCCCACCAGGTCTCCGTATACTATGTAAGGACCATCAACAAAGCATAGTGCACCTTTGTTCGCTCTTGTTGCGCTCTCTGGCTCTGTGTTTTAGCCATCCAATCATTCTATTAGCAAAAGCATAACATCACAAGATTGCTAATCTTAGGACACACTCACAAACGACGACATCTCGGAATACCACTAAGGTAAGCAAATTAGAATTCAAATTTCGTTATGTAGTAGGCACTAACCCATGCTAAGCATAGGTTCGTTTGGGTCTTTGGCTCAGCAAGTTTTGCTCCCAACTTATGTTGAGCATAGGTCGAAAGCGAACCTATGATGAGCATAGGTTTGCTCTCGACTTATGTTCAACATATGTTGAAAGCAAACCTATGCTCAACATAGGTATGCTCAGCATAAGTCGAGAGCCAACCTATGCTTCGCTCCTGACTTATGCTCAGCATAAGTTGGGAGCAAACCTATGCTCAACATAAGTTGGGAACAAACCTATGCTCAGTATAAGTCGAGAGCAGACCTATGTTGAGCATAAGTCGAGGGCGACCATTCTCGACCTATGCTGATCATAGGTCTGCTTTGGACTTATGCTTAGCAAACCTATGCTCATCATAATCGAGAGCCGACCTATGTTCAGCATAAGTCGAGAGCCGACCTATGCTCCCAACATAGGTCCTCAGCATGTGAGAGAATATTTTTTAAGATTTGTCTTTTTAAGTTTTGTGTCTTTTGTCATATTTTCTTATTTTGTTTTTCAGATATTCAAATGGCTCAATCCGTCTATAAACCCTTCGAATCTTCAAAAAGTGGACATGACTAAGCACATGTTTTACTTTACCAAGGGTTGTGAGGGCCAAAAACTCACTGACTTCTTCCTATGGACTACTGATAATTCTGGCAAAAGGGTTGTCTACCTTCAAAGCACAAGGACACTGCTTTAGAAGGGAGCGGTTGTAGACGAGAATGATGGTTTTACTAACGTTGTGATAAGAGCAATTGACAAAAAGGTCTTCTTGTACATTTTGGAGAATGGAGTCATGAAAATCCGTCTGTGTGAGCATGCCATATTGTGAAATTTCTTTGACGTCTTTGAAGACGATTGTAAGTTTAATTTCTTTTTGCAATGCATTACAATTTGAATATTGGTTTGCTCTTTATGCTAAGCATGGGTATCATTTTTTAAAATGACTGTTATTGTTGTTTTCAAACATTGAAAGCTGCAATCCAAATGGCCACTGAAGCCACTGAGAAAAAAGAGGACCCTTCCCTTAATAAATCTGTGAGATCATTATCGTCTCGCAAGAGCTTGACTTCTTTCAGTCAAAAAGACACCCAAACACCTGATTCCACTACTGGAACATGCCTTGCAAGCCAGAAAGGAGCTCTCTATTGAGTATCCTCATGTACAATCTTTTAGACAAGATAGTGTTATAGTATTTGTTGAGCTGACTGTTGAGGAAGCCAAGCTCTTTGCCTAGGACCATAATATCGACCAAGATTACAGATTGAAGATGACCGTTATTCAACGAGTTAGATTTTTCCATAAGGAGTACCTGAGGCTTCACAAAGAAGGGGGCAAAACAAATATACAATTGAAGTGTCTTTGTGCACAGGAGACTGGGCTACCCTTCGTTGAAAACAATCCAGCCTCCTCATTGACGAAATATAATAATTTTTTTCATTTGGCCTTCCGAAAGGGGCAGGTAATTTTTGTTTTCTATTAGTGACATTGTTCTTCTGTTCGACATTGTTCTTAAATCAAAATAAAATCTTTTAACAATGTTTTTTTTTTCCAGATTTGGGACAATCCACACAATCCACTCTTGCCCCGATTCCACAAGATATGGGAATATCAAAATGGAAAAATATGCAAGGCATTCCTTCAAAGGATGTTGTTGTGAGTGTCTGAGTTGTTGACGGACAGCTCAGTCTTGTTGAGATGGGAAAAGAATTTCAAAGGTGATTTGGTTTTTTTATTTTAAATTTTTATTTCTAACTCATGTGCAAAATCTTAAATCTAATTATTGTAGTTTTCTCAGACACAAGCTTTTCATGAAAGTGCAAGAGGCTATGGTAAAGAACCTCAACTCCAAGGATTGGGAAGAATGCCAAAGGTTGTATCCAAACAGGCCAAAAGATGAGCTCCAAAGATTTCTTATTTTATTCAGGGATATGGTAAGGCTCTCTTACAAATTTTAATTTTAAATTACCAATTTGCAAACATTGTTTATGCTAAGCATGGGTGTTTGTTCTTAACTATTTCTTAAAATTATTAACTTTGACATCATTATTCAACTTTTAAGTACAAGTTTAGCATTTGAGAGACCCATGCTTAGCATAAGTGTATTTCTAATATCTCAACTTCTCTTGTAGATAAATTGTTTTAAGATTATAATCCATGCTTGGCATAAGTGTATTTCTATTATCATTTATTGTCTTTTATATTATTGTTTTTTTAGATTAACATTCATGCTTAGCATAAGTTCATGTCACTAGTAACAAACTTAAGAGAGAAACCAGAATGTATGTTTGATTTTGGCTGTTACTGATTTCAGAAGAACCAGAACATATTGGGAGTACAGAATGTATGCTAAAAACCTGAGAAGAGAGAGTTGGATGAACCCTCTAGGATCGATTCTAGGGTTCATCCTCTGGTTTAAACAAGATGTTTTGCACTACCATAGGACTTAGATGTTTGATTTGCTACTTCAAAACCTGGAGTGTGGGCTTTGAGAATTTTTATTGCTTAAGGATGAACCTCATGTTCGATCCCAAGGATCAAATGTAGAGTTCAATCCATCTCTTGATGCAGTTGGTAAGAAAAAAGTATTGGATTATTCTCCTACTAATCAACTAATCGACATTTTAATCTTCTCCCAACTTATCCAGACTTGCAGTTTTCTTCATGTTTTTAAACAGTCTGCATAACTACTCAGAAATGGCTCACAGTGTCGGCATTTTTGGAATTTTTGCCTTTCAAAATTGTGTCTCGCTTCAGTTTTTTTGCAAAATGTCAGATGCCTCAAATGCTAAGGAAATGACTTTGGCAAAGACCTTCACATTTTTCGCATTTTTTGTCGCATGATAGTTTATGCTCATTTCTACAGAGTTATAGTTTACATTCAAATCTGCATACATACTGTTTACAACCAAAGCCACCATCTTGCATTAATTCATCAGCAAGTAATTTTTGAGAAGCCCTAATTGGATGGATGTCTGCACATCACAACCAACTGGGTGATGTATTTGACGACCTAATTGCTTAGTATAAATAGTTGTTCATATTCCTACATCTTATGCATGAAGGTCAATCATCAAGTATTGAATAGTTAGTGTTCTCTCTCTCAAGCCTGCGAGCTTGAACACTCTTGAGCATTCTAGCTCAGTTCTTTAGAGTTGATTAGAGATTGCTATTGCGCTTACTACTTATCAATAGTTGCACTTAATTCAGACTTATGTTTTGTCATTCAAAGATAGCTTAGAGTGCGTGGCTTCGATCCGCAATTTTTGTATTCATTTACATCTGTTTCATGTTTCATACTGAATCAATACTATCTTTTTATTGCATTCGGGTTCATCTCAAAATGTATGTGTTTCTATAATTCTTTGCAACAAATTATTTGTCTAGTAATTTGATGCTTAATGTTTGGCCATGCAATTACTGTAGTACTAATGATTTCAAAGTTAGTTACTATAAGATCGAACGTGATTTCTATCACTAGTGTTTTGTTCAAAATTGATGGGTGTACTCATGCATAGAGAAAGAGAAAGATAGTTTATTTTGCTGCTCACGATAAGTTTTAATTTTTTCATTCGAATACTTTTTATTCGATTCTATTCGACCTATCTTTCACACACCTCTTTCCAACAGAAAGATGACACTCTTGAAGAAGAGATGTCCTGCAAAAGTTGTAAAAGTAGGTAGACATTGAATCTAAAGATTCTACAAAAGACCAATTCACTATCTATTTGGTATGCAGATCCTTTGAGATCGAACCAATATGACATTCTTTCTAAGCCAACAGAGAAATTAGCAAGTACATCCAAAATTTTTAAGAAAGTTGACACTCGGACTCCTCTTGAATAGCATCTCAAAAGGTGTTCTTCCATCCAATATAGCACTCAGCCACCTATTGCATAGAAAGTTAGCACACAACAAAGCTTGATCCCAAAATGGTTTTGGAAGATTAGCACCTAACCTCATGGTTTTGGCACTTTCACATAAAGTCCTATTCGTCCTCTCGACCACTCCATTTTTTTGTTGTGGTGTCCTTGGAGTTGTGTACTCCCCCTCTTCATCCCATGCTCATCACAAAAAGCCTTGAACTTGGTAGATATGTACTCTCCACCATTGTCACTCCTCAAGCACTTGATCTTTGTGGAAAATTGGTTCTCCCTTGCATTCTTGAACTTCACAAAGACATCATACACTTCATATTTTGCTCTTTAGTAGATAGATCCAACAAAATCTACTAAAATCATCAATGAAAGTTACGTACATCTTAGCTCCACTCTTGCTAATTGTAGTAATCATAAGAATATCTGAATGTACAACTTGAAAAGGCTATGTAGATCTAGATATAGATCTAGTATAAGGTAGTCTATGTGACTTTGACAAAGCACAAGACTCACAAACATGATTGATACTAGTTAAGGATCTTGGAAGACCAATTACAACTTGCCTCTTAGCCATTACCTCCAATGACTTGAAGTTGAGGTGCCCCATCCTTTTATGCCAAACCTCTTGAATAGGTAATTTCTCACTTGCACAACTTCTCTTTCCTTTTAACTTTTGCAATCAAGATATCCTTCCTTTTGATCATGCAAGCATCTCCATCAAACTCAACTTTGAAACCTTCACTTAGCAATTGACTCACACTAAGTAAATTTTTGGTAATAGAAGGTATGAACAAAACATTCTCCAAATAAACATTCCTATTTGTAGAGAGAGAAATAGGAATTGTGTGAATCCCTTTGATTGCACACTCACCATCATTGGCCGTGTAGATCACCTTCTTGTCATCTTCATATGCCAACAAAGAAGTGAAATACTCTTTGTGAAAAGTCATGTGTGAGGTTGCACCACTATCAATCCACCATGGATCTAGATCTCCATCATTAGCAAGCATACATGAAGACATCACAAAAGCATCATCATTTGAGTTTTGAACATCCAAACCATCCTCATCATGAGTAAGATTACCTTGCTTGTCTCCTTGATCTCCCTTCTTCTTGTAGCACTCACTTGCAAAGTGTTCTTTGATGCCACAATAGAAGCACTTTAGCTTTGACCTATCTTTCCTTTTGCCATTTGAAGAAGCCTCCACTTGATCTTGCCCTTTAGACCACTTACTTTTGCTTTTGCCTTTGAATTTTTTCTTGATGAACATAGCCTCCTCTCCAACTTGAGATATTGATGCAGATACACCTCTTGCTTGAAGCCTATATTCTTCATTGATCAAGATCTCTTGAAGATCCATCAAACTTGGCAAAGTTCTTTGAATGGCAAGACTTTGTACAATGTTAATATGAGCATCCAACAAACCATTAAGAATAATTTGAACAAGCTCTCCTTCCTTAATGCTCTCATCAATGCAAGATAACTCATCATTCAAAGTTTTCACTCTCAAAACAAAACTTTCTTCATTCTTTTGCAAACTTTGAAAGATTTGTCTTCTTAGAGTCAACACTCTAGAACTAGACTTGGATTCATAAAGCTTCTTCAAAGCTTCCCAAGCCTCACTTGATGAAGTACACTTACCAACTTCCTTGAGAAGTTCATTGGCAACATTCATCTTTATCAGGTATAGAGCACTTTTAGCTCTCTTGTCATACCTCAACTATTCTTGTTGTGTTGCTGGCCTCTCCTCCAAACCTACAACAATATCCAAAACATCATTCATCTCAAGAAGTGATTCCATCCTCACTTTCCACAATGAATAATTGTTTGAGGTAAGCTATCATTGCCTTCCAACATGTATCCACTTGATGTAGCCATGTGCACCAATGGATAGACGAACCCAAGAGAACTCATGTATAAGCATGAAGTGAGATAAGAGAGAGAGGATGGATCTTTTCCCATGAGTGTACAGCTATATATAGTAGATCCATGACTCAATAAGTTTGGTTTCCCTCCATAACAAAAACCCTAGCATTAATGTGGACTAGATTCAAATGTCTCCACATTCAAATTGAATCTTCTAAAACTCGTGTACTACACTTTTCCACACTTTCAAAAAGTGTTTATTCAAATGCTTTTAGACTAATATAACTTTGAAAATTCAAACTCTAAGTCTAATATGAAAACTGGCCTCAATTGCCAAATATACAAACATGACGAAAATAATAAAACCAGTTGAAATTTCTCACACTGCCTATCCCCAGGCGAGAACCATGGTTAGAAAAGAAGGACGCCATTACACCACAGAACTGGCCAATTATTCCAAACTCCAGGGGCTGGAATATCCAAGCAAATTTCCAGTACGCCTTGGAGCAATTCCGCACAAAGCATCTCCAGTAAGTTGATTCAACAGTGTGTCAATCGGCTCTCAACTGCAAGGAACTCTCTTTCCTCAGTTCCCACGAGTTCGATTGGGACCGTTCTTTGGGTCCTTTATTTTTTGACCCCAGCGCCCCTTTTTCGAGTCTCAAATGCCATGACCAATTAACAGTGGCAAGAAACTATTATCGTGCAGCACTGGACGACATCCCAGCATGCATCACACGTGGAAGAGTGGCAACGCACTCAATGCTTTTCCCGTAGCTGACATGTGTTTGGGCTACTTAAAAATGACACAACCCTACGGGCTCATGCTATGGAAGGCTATGGAAAGCTCATCCAGAAAATCCGAAAGAAAAAAAAAGAGTTGGATGCCGAACAATAAGAAGCACTCTCAAATGAATTGCCATGGGACTGACAACCAAGTAGCAGCGGGAGAGTGTGGGCGCTGGAATACAAGGCCTAAGGAGCATTTCAATGGAGTCCAGGAGAATTGAGAGAAGAAGCACCTTGCAGGGAAGGAGCCTTTGTATATAATAATTTTGTGTAATTAATGGCCCAATTATGGCATCTTGCGTGTATAAGCCCATCTTGAAGAGCCTATCAGTAGTTAGTCATGTTAGGCCCCAGTTCGGCATCCTACGTATATAAGTCCAACTTGTGGTGCCATTAGTCACTAGGGGGCAAGAAAACAATTTTGGCAAGTCTCAAGGCTTAAACTTAGACTTAAAAAAGTATGTCAAAGTCAAAGTCAAAGTCAAGATCTCAATCGGAGCTATCTCTCAGATCTCAACCGGACCTTTCTATCAATTCTCAACCGAGGATTTCTATCAACTCTCAACCGAAAGCTTTGACTTCCAACCTGAACCAAGTCAACTTTCTTCTTTGACTAGGTCTCAGTGTTTGCCAAATACCACAATTCTTTCCAACTTTATTGCAAAACCCTAACACCAAAAAGCAAAACAATTGTGCCATTTGGACACAACCACAGTAGTCTCTAACTAATTTTCAAAAAAAAAAAAAAAAACAAAACAAAACCAAAAAAAAAACAATTACACAAACACCAGTCAAGTTACCAACAAGTCCAAGAGGCCTACTTACCCACTCCAAAGGTACTCTAGAGTTGTTATGGATCACCCTTACGATCCGAATTCCATAGAGGACTATCCACCAGAGATGGTCTCCCCATCTACCGAATAGGCTCGATTCAATCGATATTCTAGGATGAAATCCCAAGTCCAAGAGCCATCAACAAATCCATTTGACTGATGGGAACCAATTCGTTCTGAAGCTCCATACAATCGACCACATTTTCATGCTGCAGAATCTTCACATGCATGAGCTCACTTAAACGGAGCTTTTGCAAATAATGTTCCGCGTACTGAAAAACATACTCCAAAGTTTGATTTACCTAAGTACAACGGTAACATTGATCCTCAACGATTTCTTCAAGTCTTTGAGAATGCATGTGATGTCTATGGCGAGACATCATCAGACGCCATGGTATAGCTTTTCTCGATGACCATTATCGATCGAGCACGAGAATGGTTTTTTAACCTTGATCGTGAAGATAAATGAGATAGGTCTTTCTTGAAGGAAACATTTATCAAACGCTTCAAGCCATTTTGCTTGATCTAAAGTCCTTTTGTCAAGCTAAGTAATATCAAAATGACAAAAGATGAGAAATTACGTGACTACATCGAAAGATTTAAAAGATTAAAAAGTCAGGTAAAAGAACAACCCACTGAATCTATGCTTATCATTTGGTTCCTCGTTGGACTCCCACGATGGATACGATGTGAACTTCACTCCAATGATGAATGCTCATCATTGAAACAAGCTATGTCTGATGCCATTCGGGAAGAAGACGAGGGATCAAATGTCGATGAGCCACGAGAACGGAGAGCACATCGTGTTGTCCAAGAAGCTCGACCAAACGAGAAAACACAAGAACAGTTATGGAAAACACAAATGGAGTTGCTTAACTAGCAACACCAGCAACAGATGGAGAAACTCACGAAAGAGTTTCAAAACACTCTTAAGTCTATCCAGAGTTCGATGCTAGGTCACTTACCCACTAGCCAAATCCACCATAGATGAGAGAACACATGGTGCCCTCACTGTCGAGGTGCACACACTGGCAATGAGTGCCCTTCATACCAACCGGTCCCAGATACTTCATTGATCAAATGTGACATCTGCGACTTTATGGGTCATACCTCACTCTATTGCTATTATAACCCGAGGAACCAGCCTCACAACCAGTCAAGAGGACATTATCAACCTCCTCAACAACAGTTTGTTTCACAGACCCAACAGCAGCATTACCCACCATGAAACAACCAAGTCCATATACAAGAGTTGCCCAGACAATCTAGACATGAACCTCAACCACAGTTGGCGCTCTTAGGAACACCTCCAAGGGGACAACAAGATCTAGTGTTGACAAATCCCCTGCTCCAGAGGATCTGTTGGCTATTTCTTTGCTTCTTCAAAACCGTGTCTGCCTGTTACGAGGCTTCATGGCATACATTAGATGTGTTCTTGATATTAACATGTCCAAACCAAACAGAATGGATGGATTGACATTGTAGTATTATGTCTAGCCTGTCAGAGGACAACTCATATTTGTCTCTCTTGAACCGTGTCACATGCAATCAATACATCATGTAACCAAAACATTCAACCAAATGATCAACATGCAGTTCATGTGAACAAGCATGAAATCTACTTCTACTTTGCTGCAAAATGAACTAAAATCAGATCCTAAGCACCATTATACTTGCATAAATTGACAAAGCAAGAAACAAGAACTAATCTACAGCATTTTAGAGGTCCAAGAATAAAGATACCAACTAGTCTTTTGATTCTTGGACATCCCAAGAACATCAAGAACTAGAATGTTGGAGGATATGCAAGATTTATATCACATTTCTAGCCTATTTAGTTTACTTGAATGCTGATTCCTACATTAATCCACAAACAAGAAATGAAAACTAATCCACAACTAGGAAAGCAAGAAAATTAATCCACTCTAAGTGCCAACAGCTCAGTATAACCTTATAACTAACCCACCACCCTCATCTCATAAACCATTCTCACCTCCTTCACCACCTGACTTCAATTCTTTTGATCAAGATCCACGTGATGAGACGGTGCAGCCTTATATAATATTTTGTCCATCTCCTTCAAAGAGTAAGAGCGAGACCTTAGCTGGACCGCAGCCCGAGGTTTTTACTTCAAAAGTTTCTGATACCACGAGTGCCACCGCACTGGATGACTATTAGGCAAGACCCTCAAGGAAACTGCTAGAGAAATCCATAGAAAGGATCAAAAGATGCTATGATGATCGTAAGGAATCTGATGAGTTTCAGAAGACATCCAAGAAGGGAGAGCGAGGGGGGGCAAATAAAATAATTTTAAAAAATATCCAAAACTCAAACCTCGTGAACGCCCTACACCCATAGCCCTCCTGGAGGATTGTAATGCTGCTGAATAATGACGAGCAGCTACAAGAATACCTGAGAGCATCGAGCTGAAAAAGGACCGATCTCTACTATGTGTCGGTTAAAAGAAGGGATCCTTGGGAGAAAACAAAGCCAGCCGAGCGACAGATCAATTGGCCTATCATTCCAAGGATTGATCTCAGCTCAACCTTTGTAAAGTATCAGGACGCGCTCCTCAAGTTTGGATATACCTATAGGGGCAGTGCAGATACTGTAGTCCAAGAGAGCACTAACTATTGTTTAGCTAGAGCCTTTCTTGCGACATTGGAATGCTATTGGGATAAAGGCCTGTCACCCATCAGGTTGGATGCCCTTACAAACGGAAGATGCACATTTAATGATGGCGAGACTTTACTACAGAGTTTCCTTTACTTCCAGCCAATATGTGCAGATGATCGAAAAGTGGTATGGAAATAAGTTCATACCCGGAATGAAGCCATACCTAGGACCTATTCCGTTGGGCGCAAAGATGAGGTTTATTACATTTGAAGCCATTGGAAAGAAGGTCGGTTATGAGAAATCTCTTGATGAATGGAAAGCTGAAAAGGAAAAGCAAGAGACTCTCAGCTATGCGGGGTTATCCTAAAAAGCTATTGAAGCTTGAAGATCTGTTGAGGCACCAAAAATGAAGCCAATAAGTTCTTGGTTTTACGCAAGCAAATGCTAATCCATGCCTTTCCAAGAACCAAGCATCAAAGCTGAAGCATTGCAATGGGACCTGCAACACCATAGGGGGAGGATAATGTTAGCTAATGCCATGCCCAGAGGTGTTGATGCAGAACCTCTCCACTCAAAGGGCATCCAATGGAAATGAAGTTGAGAGCCGAGTCTAAGAGCACAAGAATTATTAGTGCTAGGCTAAATGTATAGTTGTGTGCCCCATGGCAAGTCCTGAAAGATGGATAGCCATGTGGGAGCTAGCACTTTAGACTATCTCAACTTAAGTTGTGATTTTTTAATAAAGAGGCCTCCTATTATTAAGTAAGAGGTGGATCTCAAATTCTTATAGATTGAGGTTCACTCAGTTGTAAGTGGTGGAATCCAATGTATTGTATCACCAGCTCGTGGGTATACATAGAGGCCTCCTCCACGAGTTTGAGAGCACTAGATATTGTACCAAAATGTTGTTGCATTGCTAATTGAAGATCTTCCTATTTGCATTTCCTTCTATGCTCCATTTTCATGCATTAAGTTTGAGTACTGGTGTATGAACATGTTTGTTATTGATTCTTTCCCTTTAAGATTTGGATTTGTGATTAAGATCAGGTAGATGTGCAAAGCCTTGTGGTAGATCAACACCATTCTGATCTGATGCTACTTGGTGCTTGACTCCCTGAGGAGTTCTTGTTACAATTGTTGAGTGATAATTGTAGTAAGCACTGTATAGGAGTGTGGATTTTAGTTGTTTGGTTTTTGTTGATTCTGATGTTTCCAATAGGTGTAGCTTCAATTCCATTCACTTTTCTTACTTAGATTAGTGTAGCAATAATCTACAATCTGTAAGCACTCAAGAAACATCTAAAACAGACTGTAGAACGTAGGAATCTGAAATTTGATAGATCCATAATGTAAATTATGTACATAATAGGTCCCACACATGTGAGGCCATGGAGCCACATGGGAAACCTATCCTAGTGTAGGTTAGATCAAGTGTTAAAAGTGGGTCAAGTCAATTTGGTAGTGATTCTTACTTTATAGACCTAAATCCTAGATTCGTGGACAAAATTGACCAACTAGTCACCTACTTGGCATGACTCTAGGAATGAGGCTAGAATGGCAAATTAGGGCAAGAAAGCCAAATCAACTTCCTTATTACATGCTAGAAATTCACCTAACTTTACAAAGGAAGAGGCTTTTCTATGTAGTGGATTCTCCATAGTAAATACTTAGATTATTTTTGAGAGCTTATTGGCAATCTCGAGTCTACTCCACATATGTATTGAATTTTGATGATCTAAATGCAATCAAAGTGATATTGCTTCCATTCTCTATTTGTAGGCCGTACCACAAGCTATACCACACACATGTGAACTCGGATTATTATACTTGTTAAGTGCAAAATTGCTATTCTAGATCAATTTCTGTTTAGATTGTTTAGCAAACATCAAATCACTCTTGTGGATTTTGTGTAGATCCATTTAGGGTCTTAAAGTACTACTCTTTAACATGGTATCAAAGTACAGGAGGTTAGTGTTTGATCAAAAGACAAATTTATTTCTAGCAAGTTTTGTTGCTAGAAACTAGAATTGTGATGGCGAGTTTGAATCTAAACTTTGAGGATGAAATTTGATTCCAAACTTAGTGAGGGTCAAGATCCATTCTACCCACACCGTCCACACGTGTGGGCACAGGTCTATGAACCTACATTTATTACTCAATGTGCCTTAGATCCAATAAAAATGCATTCTATTAATCAGGTTTTTTGTGCTAATCCTATGAAAAGCTACCAAGATTGAGTGCCATTGATTAGATCTGACTTAGAGTCATGAGATATAAAATCTAGGCTGAAAACAAGTCCTCTAAAAGTATTTTACAAGTCTTGAAAAACCATGAAGAAGTGTGAGTGAGATTTAGCCAATATATTGTCCAAAAATAGTCAAAATTGACTTGAATTGATTGTGGATTGATTGGATCTCATCTAATCTTCATTTCATCTTTCTGAGGAGGTGCTAGGGCCAAGGTTAGAAGTCCATTTGGTGGGCTAGAAGTCCAAATTGAGATAATCACTACAAGAGAGACATTTTGTGAGTTTCTAGAATCAAACCAACTTTTGGTTAAATGTAGAATTCACTAGTAAGATGGGATCAATTGGCGTTTTCCTTTTAGAAGCTAGTGAAAGATTAAACTCTACAAACTATTCCATTTGGAAGGTTAGGATGGAGTCACTAATGGTGCTCCAAGATCTTTATGAATTTGTGATTGAAGAAAAAGATGAATATCTTGGTGCACAAGAGTTGATTAGATACAAGAAAAAATCTAGGCTAGCACTTCATTGTATTAAGATGAATGTTAGTAATGATCTTTTGAAAGAAATATCTTCTTGTAAAACTGCTACAGAGGCATGAGATTCTTTGAAATCAATCTATGAATCCAATTATTAAATCTTTCAAAGCATGAGAAGAAGTGAGTAAAATGCACAAGACTATGTGCTAAGAATTAAATCTCTCAACAAAGAGTTAGCCTCTATTGGGGAGAAGATTAAATATAGTGAGCTTGTTCAAGTGGTCCTTAAGGGTCTAGGAGATGCTTTCACAAACTTGGTCTAGAGTTTTTCCATCCAAGACACTTTGCACAATTGAAAATCTTCATAGTGTGCTAGTGGCTGAAGAGTGTAGGATGCTCCACACCCAAGCAAGAATGAATTCATTGTGATTGAAAGATGGAGATGAGAAAGCCAATTTCTCATTCAAATGCAAAAAGAAGACCAATGGAGCTAAGAAGAAACATCCAAAGGATGCCAAAGAGGAGGATGGAAAATCAAGCTCAAAAGGCAAGAAAGAAGGGGCACTTTGCATCAGAATGCTTCAAGAAGAAGAAGGCACAAGTGTACAAACAAAGCAACATTGCACATCAAGAGGAGGAGGATGAAGAAGAATTATCCTTGATGGTATCCAACTCATCACCATCATCCAAAAGCAACACAAGTGAATCTTGGTGGATTGATAGTGGGTCTAGTTCCCACATGACTTTTCAAAAGGACTACTTTTCCACTCTACTCTCTTATAACAATGTTAAGAGGTCTATCTTTACAGCTAGTGATCAAGAGTGTAGAGTAAGTGGTATTGGTACTATTCCATTGTGCATTTGATCATCCGACATTGGTCCTTCGATAAGTGTAGGCCTGGTTCCATTGTTGAGTGAGCTAATTTACAATTAATCAGATTATATTTGATAAGAACATTGTGAAGATAAACAAACATCAGCTATCTCGCTTTGTCTCTATGGATTTGAATGCCCAGACAGAAGTAGGCTTCACCTAGATTGGTCATGTCGAACTCAAAAGACAGCATCTATTTAGCATCCTTCACCAGATTGGTATAGTTGTTAAAAAACAATGTATCATCTACATACAATGTGATAATTATAAAGGATTGCTAGACTTTACTGTCGACCATGCTTGGTTGAAAGCCTTGTTGGATGAGGAATGTGTTGATCCTCTGGAACCGAGCTTTGGCTAGTTGCTTAAGCCATAAAGTGCCTTGTGGAGTTTGCAGACATGATGCTTCATACCTTCATGGATGTATCCTTCAGGTTGTAGCATATAGATATCTTCTTCAATGACTCCATTCAGATAAGTTGTCTGTGTTGAGAAATCTCCAGACTGATACCACTGTTGAGAAATCTCCTGGGACCGATAAAGGGTGCAGTGGATATCCATACACAAATTGTTTCGTCTTCTGATAACCGCTGTTGAGATTCCCACATAAACAAACCCAGATGGAATTTGATTCTGTCCTCGGATCTACTGCCCTCTGTGACAGGATCTACAATCCTCCAAATTGACGACAGACACTGTCGACTTACGTAGAATTTACTTACACATTCGACAAGGTAAAAACCAATGTGAAGAATAAGATTGAAACTAGCTGATTACAAACATACAACTATCAAACAATTGAGCATTTGATCATGTTCAAGACAAGAAAAAAAATCTACTGCATTATCAAAAAATTCCTTAAGCGATGTTGTGATAGACCACACAGTGCGTTGGTGCGAAGGAAACTCTTTCTTTCGCGAATCAAAATTTGTCGCACTTACTAGCGGACTTCTTGAACCTCTTCTTGCTGGCTACACAGTGCTTAGCTTATATTGGTATATTGCCAATCTGCTATGATTGCTTAATTAATAATCAGGATCTACATGTATGCAGAGAGGAGGACACGATTAGCAAATCAGGAGATTACAAGAATGGTTGATTAGACACGTCCTAATGGCATTTTGTTAGTCTTCGGAGGATGACGTCCTCCTAGTACTTTCGCGATCTCATCTATCCTTTCACACATGGAGATCCATTGTCGTTTGGGTCTTCGTATCTTTGTGTGCCTTTGCCTTTGTCATTAGGTTGCCTTGGGTCCACAAACCTTTTATCTTTGTGTCCGTGTGACCTTCAGTCAACGAATGTTTGATCGTTGTCTTCATGTCTTCGGACCTCGAAGCTTTTTGGTTTGTTGTCTTCATGTCTTTGAACCTCAAAGCTTTTTTGTTCGTTGTCTTCATGTCTTAAAACCTCGAAGCTTTTTTGTTCACAATCACACGGCTCCCTTGTTTCTCTTCTGCCTTGAGCTCTAAAGCTATCATAACTTTGTGTCCAGAAACCATTTGTTTCTTCAGCTCTCTCTCAAAGCGTGGTAGCTTTATAACTCCCAGACTCTTCCTTTGCCTGTCAAACAAACCTTTGTCTAGGGCCTTGGTGAAGATGTCCGCCACCATTTGCTTTGTGCCAATGAAGCTGGGTCAATTCCCTTCTAGTGACCAAGTCCCTTATCAAGTGATACTTGATTGCGATGTGTTTCGTCCTTGAGTGAAACACGAGATCCTTCGTCAGGTGAATTGTAGAAGTATTGTCCATCTGCAGAATCAGTGGCTCTTGGTTGGTTTCACCCAGTCCGTCGAGGAACTATCTCAACCATGTGATTTTGTTGGCCATCTTCGCGGCTGCAACATATTCTGCTTCATAGGATGATTGAGCTATAATGGTCTGACCCAGAGAATTGTTGTGCCTGTTGCAATGGTGCACCCTCCTGAGACACTTTTACAGTCGTACTTGAGAGATGCCCAGCTAGCATCACTATAGGAGTGCATCTGGAAACCTGCATCACGAGAATAACACATCCCATAATCCTTCATCTATTGAAGGTACTGTAAGATTTGCTTTGCAATCTTCCAGTGTGCTAAGCCTGGATTCGTGCTGAATTGACTCATTCTGAACATGGCATAAGCAATTTTGGGACGTGTGTTGTCTACTCCGGCCTGTCCCTTGCCCTTTTGCAATCTGTCATCCTGAAATCATCTAGGATTTTTTGGGTGTATCTTGACTGATGAAGGTATAGCTTTTCTTTTTCATAGTCACGATCAATCTGCAAGCCTAGATAACATCTAGCTTCTCCTAGGTCTGTTATCTTGAAATGTTTCGAGATCTCATTCTTCATTCCTGCAATCAGGCCTTCGCTTCTGCATAGTATTAGGATGTCGTCCACATACACGACAACAGTGATGATCTCCCCATATGTGATTTTGACATAAACATTGGAATCGACTATCAAAGGCTCAAATCTCAGGGCTTGATCTTTTTTCTTATAGCATTGTCGTGCTGATTGCTTCAGACCACATATACTCTTGTGTATTTGGCATACATAGGTAGGAAGTGATTCGGAGGTATAACTTGGAGGTTGATCCATGTAGACCTCTTCATCTAATTCGCCATGTAGGAATGTTGTATTCTCATCAACGATGTGAATCTTGAGGTCGTATGCAGCTGCATATGCAAATAGTAGGCGTAAGGAAGCATGTTTCACCACTGCAGAGAAGGTCTCAGTGTAGTCAATGTCGTACTTCTGAGAAAAACCCTTTGCTACAAGTATGGCCTTGTATCTCAAAACATCTCCATTCGGTCCATACTTAAGTTTGTAAACCCATTTGCATTGCAATGTTTTTCATTTCACTGGCACTGGTTGCAGTGTCAATACCTCATTCTTCTTCATGGATTCAATTTCTTTGTTCATGGCTTGGATCCATTTGTCCTTCTCTGGACTGTCGATGGCTTCCTTGAATGTTTGTGGTTCGCCATTGAATCCACAAAATTCTTCGGTTGTAGAAGTTGAGCTACCTGGCACAAATCTTGCTGGTGCTCTTCGCTCTCTCATTGATCTCCTAGGAGATTCTTCTGGTACTACAATGCTCTCGTCTTTGTCTCTTTGGCTAGATCTGGAACCATCTCGGTTTACAAGTGTTCTAGCAGCGGGCAAGCTTGCGAACCTTTCTTCGTCTAATCTGTCGCTCAGCTGATGTGGAGCTCGAACAGCTTCGTCTGAGTATTCGAATTCTGCTCTCTTTGTCATGGTTGACAGGTCATAATATTGCTTCCCTAGGACTTCATAGCTGGCAGAATCATTGTCGACCATTGTTCTGGTCTCATCGAACTTGACGTCTCTGATAGTCTTCACTAGATTTGTTTCTGGCATGTAAATCTTGTAGTATGACGAATGGTTGTCATATCTGACGAGGTATCCTAATTCGACCTTCTCGTCGAGCTTCTGTTGAAGCTTATTAGAAATATGTGCATAAGCTGCACAACTAAAAATTCGAACATGTGTCAAGTTGGGTTTTGTACCCCACCATAGTTTGTGTGTTGTCGTGTGAGGAACACCTGATTTGCCTATCATGTTCTAGATGTAGGTAGCTATAGCTACTGCTTCAGTCCATAGCACTCTTGGTGCCTTCAAATAGGCCATCATGCACCTTGTGGCTTCCATGAGAGCCTTGTTCTTTCTCTCTGCAACACCATTGTGCTGCGGTGTATAGGATGTTGTCCTTCTGTGAAGGATTCCTCGATCATTGTAGAAATTAGTGAATCGGTTTGAGATGTACTCTCCACCATGATCTGTTTTAATCTGCTTCACCTTGTTTCATGTGCATCTTTCTGCCCAGTTCACATATTCTGTGAACTTGTCGAATGTCTCTGATTTGATGTGAATCAAGAAGACTCGGGCGAACTTACTGTAGTTGTCAATGAAGGTTATATAGTACTTCGAGACTCCTACTGAGATCACATCAAAAGGTCCACAGATGTCCGAATGTACCAGCTCCATAATCTTTTTTGTTTTGTAGGAGTCTCTGATAAATGGCATTCGAGACATCTTCTCTCTCATGCATGCATCACAGGTGGTTGAACTAGTTGTATTCGAGATGCTTTCTCCTGTGATAGCTCCATGTTGGCTTGCTTGATACAATGCCATTGAGTTCATGTGGCATAGTCACCTATGCCATAGAACATCTGCAGAATCATGGGCTTGATGTGCTTGATCTGTCGGTAGGCGTACCCTCAAATGATACAGGTTGCCCTTGTGTCTTCCTTGTGCGATCAATGTACTGGTGTTGGCTTCAATGACATTACATGTTTCGTCTGAGAACATCACACGCATCCCAGCATCTGCTATCTTTGCTATTGATAGCAAATCTTGTTGCAGTGTGAATACGAAGAGAACATCTTCGAGTCGTCTGTCTCTGCCATTTGTATTGAGCCATAATGAACCAATATCATTCACTCGGTGTTTTGATCCATCTCCAAGTACTATGAATCTTGATGGATCAGTACTTCAAAAATCGATCATTATTCATCTTGATGTAAGTGAAGTAGCTCCTGAATCAAGGATCACCTCTTGTGTGTCAGATGTGGAGGCTGCACACACATCAGTACATAGATACGCCGTCAAATTTCCACTGTTCGATCTAACTTCATCCATCTTTGAGCTTTTTGGCTCTTCAACGTAGGAAGAACTATTATTGTTCTCCCGTTTTCCTTGAGGCTGCTTGTTCCTTGGGTTCTGGTAGCAATCCATGGCTGCATGACCCTTCTTGTGGCAATGGATATACTCAATCTTCGGATTGAGCTAGCACGAATCGACAGTGTGTCCTTCGCATCTACATCTCACGCATGTTTTCTTGTCACCATTCTGCTGTTTAGGCTTTTTTTTGTTCTTTCAACCGCCTTTGTTGGCTCCCTCAGATTGTTGGTTTCGATCCTACTTTCGGTCTGACTCTCTCTTAGGCTTGAACTGCTTCTTTGGCTTCTCCTTGTTGTTATAAAGAGCTTGATCAGAAACGTCCTTGTGATCAAGGTGCTCACAGGCTTCGACTTCTTCTCGAATCTCAATCACTACCTTTTTGAGTGTCATTGTTGGATCCTTCGCTTGCAATGTTCAAGTTGTCTGGAAAGATCTTGGTAAAGCTCTTAATAGGTAGGTGAGCTACTTCTCTGCTGATACTACATTCTCTATTCCGGCATTGTGTAATGAAAGGAATAGATCCTTCATCTTTCTAATAAAAGAGGTAAGGTCTCTACCATCCCATCACATATTTGTCAACTGATCTTCAAGAAGCATGATCTGCCTGCGTGATTTCATCTGAAATCTAGTAAGCAATGTATCCCACATCTCTCTTGATTAGAGAGTGTCGCGAGGTCAAGCGTCAAGCTATGTTCGATGGATGATGACAACACGGCTACTGCCTTGTCATTCTTCTCTCTCCATTCTCGTAGCTATTTGCTAGTAATTGTAGGCATCTGAGCCTGTCGTGGCTCTGATACCATTGTTGAGAAATCGGACTGATACCATTGTTGGGAAATCTCCTAGGACCAATAAAGGTTGCAATGGGTATCCAGACACAAATTGTTTCGTCCTCTGATATCCGCTGTTGAGATTCTCATAGAAACAAACCCAGATGGAATTCAATTATGTCCTCGGGGCTACTGCCCTCTGTGATAGGATCTACAATCCTCCAAAGTAACGACATACACTGTCGACTTACGTAGAATTTACTTATGCATTCGACAAGGTAAGAACCGATGTGCGGAACAAGATTGAAACCAGTTGATTACAAAGGTATAACTATCAGACAATTAAGCATTCGATCATGTTCAAGACAAGAAACTCTTCTGCATAAAACATCTACTGCATTATCAGAGAATTTCTTAAGCATTGTTGTGACAGACCACACAGCGCATCGGCGCGAAAGAAACTCTTTCTTTCGCAAATCAAAACTTGTCGCGCTTACTAGCAGACTTCTTGAACCTCTTCTTGTTGGCTACACAGTGCTCAGCTTATATTGGTATATTGCCAATCTGCTATGACTGCTTAATTAATAATTAGGATCTATATGTATGTAGAGAGGAGGACATGATTAGCAAATCAGGAGATCACAAGAACGACTGATTAGGCATGTCCAAATGGTATCCTGTCAGTCTCCAAAAAATGACTTCCTCCTAGTACTTTCGTGATCTCATCTGTCCTTTCACGCGTGGAGATCCGCCGTCATTTGGATCTTTGTTTCTTCTGTGCCTTTGCCTTTGTCATTAGATCGCCTTGGGTCCACGAACTTTTTATCTTCGTGTTTGTGTGACCTTCAGTCAATGAATGTTTGACAAGACCTCAAAGCTTTTTTGTTCATTGTCTTCATGTCTTCGGACCTTGAAGCTTTTCTGTTCATTGTCTTCATGTCTTCGGACCTCGAAGCTTTTATGTTCACGATCACGTTCATGAAGTTAGATAGTCATCTTGGACTATGTATATGTGTTCATCCCATTAGTATGAGATTGAGCTCTAAAGCTATCATAGATTTGTGGCCAGAAACAATTTGTTTCTTCAATCCGTACATCGAGTTGATGTACTTCCAGGTCGGCTGCTGCAGCATACAATAGGAGGGCTCGGATTGATGAGTACTTGACTACTGGACTGAAAGTTTTGTTGTAGTCATGTTGGAAAGAGGTGTGTGAAAAGATAGGTCCAAAAGAATCGAATAAAAAGAATTCGAACGACAAGAATAAAAACTTATCGTGTGCAACGGAATAAACTATCTCTCTCTTTCTCTATGCATGACTATTCCTATCAATTTTGAACAAAACAATAATGATAGAAATCACGTTCGATCTTATAGTAACTAACTTTGAAATCATCAGTACTACAGTGATTACATATCTATCCTAGGATCCAATCTTCCATTCGAAGACCAAACACATACCTTTGAAGTACCATCACATTCAAGACTTGATCTCGAAATGAGAGCTGAAAGTCCAGTACATAAAATCAAAGGACATGGTTGTAGATTTGCTCACAAAGCGGCTCGACAAGCCACCGTTCACAAAACAGAAAAACAAAATGGGACTTAACAAACACAACAAGGGTTGCAACGTTCAAGAGGGAGTGTTGGAAATGGTAAACTCATGCAACCATTTCCTGGCGTTCCTTGAAGACGAAGCTAAGGCTGAAAGAAAAGTGTTCATTCCTACAACGAAGTGTTTGACAAATCGAAGACGAAATGTTTGACGTTCGTCCCTGCAACCAAATGACGAAGACACCCTAGAAAGAATGAATTGAACATAAACAAGTCGATCTTATCGTTGGTAGCTCAATGAGCGTGGAATTTAATACTACCACGCTCAGCCGCCAAAGGCAACGTCATTAGAGAATAAGTAAGCAATAGTTTAGGACTAAACCTGTCTTGTAAATTGTTGCTTAGTGGCCTTACATTTTTCCCAGGTAGGATAAGTAAATGATGTACTACAGATCATACAGGCAAAGAGAGAGAGAGAGAGAGAGAGAGAGAGAGAGAGAGAGAGAGAGAGAGAGAGAGAGAGAGAGAGAGAGAGAGAGAGAGAGAGAGAGAGAGAGAGAGAGAGAGAGAGAGAGAGAGAGAGAGAGAGAGAGAGGCGCTAGCATATTGTTAGCATTCTAAGCTATGGATGAAAGTCTTCTAACGAGCAGAACATAGCGAGTTTTTTGAGAGGAGTGACAGGCTGCCAACGAGCGAAACACTGTTTAACTCACTCAAAACAAAATACAAAATACAATTACTCTCTTCTATGCAATCTCTCATTATTCGTATCGTTTCGTTTGATAGAATGATTTGATGTCTGTGGTCTGTAGTCGTTTGCTTAGGATCATGTATTAATTCCGCAAGCTAGCCAAATAGGCAGCATAGAGAGGAGTAGCCAAGAAGAGTTGCCCTTGCCGAAAAGAAACTAAACAAAACCAATCATGCAAATCTACAAATTGGAGGCATGTATTACCAATTTCTTTGAGAAATGTGCACATTTGCACTCTTCATGTAGAGGTTAGGATAATAGATAAGCTTATTTATCTTCACATAGTTTTTTCTTGGAATACTAAGCAATCATCATCCTCAAAGAAAGCTATATCTTGATTAGAAGATGTTCTATCGAAAGGACTTCATAAGGGACATGTCAAAATACATAAAGATGGAAAGCTTTGAGGAAAGTCATGTAATATGCCTACTAAGCCAAGCATAGAAAGAGCAAAAGCATGTCGATTTCTATCAAACCACACAAGGGGCGGATGCAACCTTGTGGATGCAACCTTGCGGATGCAAACTGGTGGATGCAACGGTGGATGCAAACTGGCGGATGCAACCGGTACTAACAAGTCGTCGGATGCACTTCGGACTGAAATGTTTTTTGGAGGTCCTCGGACACGAAGTCGTCGGATGCACGTCGGACACAATTTTTTTGTTTGTCCCCTGAGCCATAACTTGTGAAAGCATTAACAAAAGAGAAGACTAACGTAACTTAGAACAAAAATCTAGTATGATGGAGAGAAAGTATATATAAAGAGTATTGGCAATCCGATAATGTGCATGCACCCATGCAATTCATATTAACTCAATTACAATTCCAATGCAATCATCATGCACACCTCTTTCCCAAGCCATGCAGTGCTCCACATATCTCTCAGTGGAGTTTGAGTCCTCACATATTTATTAAGCACCCCCATGGGCCCTACAAGGTCCTACTTGTAGGAAAAATAGTAGTAATTATTCTTTCACAGAGAACATGATGCAAGTTTGAATAAATCAACTAATATCAGTGTCTTCAGTTGGGATTGTATCTGATCTATGTACTAATAGAGCAATATTAGTTCTGATTGAATATGCGTGCGGAAAACTATGTGCGGAAGTAAGAGACATCTTTAGACAATTTAGACAATTAGAAACTATTGATCAAAAACGAATTTTTATTACTCTGAATTTGAATCATCAATATACATCTCTTGTTGTCTTATCTCGCTATTCAGTCTCTGATTGAGTGAGTTCTTTACAACGACTAGTGCACATGTATTTATATTGCTACAGGACAGGTTCTTTGGCCTTTCATTTTATAGGTCTTTAGCCTTTCAATGATGTAACAGTAGATATCTAACCGTTTACGACGGTTGGTATTCAAATAGACGCTTTGTTTCCAAGGTCGAATAAATTGTGTTCATGAATTATTCGCGACAGTCTATCTCTTCGTCTCAGCTTTGTGTTTCGCAAATTGTTCGCGACACTTGTCTCTTCACGTCATTTTCGTCTTTCACAAATTGTTCGCGACAGATGACAATTCTTGAGCTTGAAGAAGAAATCTATAAAAAATTTCTATAGCGTCGTCAATGTAGTATAGAGGTTCGTCGCTAGGAGCGGCAACCTAGCCTTCACCTGCATAACAAGAAAAGAGAGAGAGAGAGAGAGAGAGAGAGAGAGAGAGAGAGAGAGAGAGAGAGAGAGAGAGAGAGAGAGAGAGAGAGAGAGAGAGAGAGAGAGAGAGAGAGAGAGAGAGAGAGAGAGAAGAAAAAAAAGTTCCAAGTAGCATTGTTGCATCTTTTGCCAATAAGGTTCGAGTTGTGGAATGACCTGGGTAGGGCTCGAAGAAAATAACTAAGCTGCTTTTCCTTAAAAATTGTATTTTCTGCACCTGAATTCTGCAAGGAAATAAACAGATCTTCAATCTTTCGCATTGATCTGTTCAAGTCTTTGTCGTTCCACTATAGGTAAGTTAATTGGTCTTCCAAGAACATGATCTGATTACGAGATTGAGACTCATTCTTGGTTTGCAATTCTTCCCATAAATCCTTTGCATTTGAAATCGAGGTAAGATCTAGCATTATATTGTCATGTACTGAAGACGCAATAATTGCTATAGCTTTGTCATTTTTTAAACTCCATTCTCAAAGTTCTTTGCCATGAGTAGCTATTGGCTTCTCCTCAATTGGTTCTACCCATTGCCATAGACCTTCGTCCTTCAACAAGAGTGAAGTCTTAAATTTCCAAATCAAGTAGTTTGAATCTTCTGGATCCAAGTTGATGATCAACGACATCTTCTAATTTTGAATAACCTCTAGATAGTGGCTTGTTGATGGATGTATGAATAATGCTGAGAGGGGTACGAAGATACCACTGTATCGACTCTGATTCATTCTAATAACATTGTATCAGCTTTGGACTTGTATATTCTGATACTACTGTATCTGATTTAATTTCGTATGCTCTGATACCACTGTAGGAAAAATAGTAATAATTATTCTTTCACAGAGAACATGATGCAAGTTTGAATAAATCAAACTAATATCAGTGTCTTCAATCGGGATTGTATCTAATCTATGTACTAATAGAACAGTATTAGTTCTGATTGAATATGCGTGCGGAAATTATGTGCAAAAGTAAGAGACATCTTTAGATAAAATAAACAATTAGAAACTATTGATCAAAAAACAATTTTTATAACTCTGAATTTGAATCATATACATCTCTTGTTGTCTTATCTCGTTGTTGTGTCTCTGATTGAGTTTGTTCTTTACAACAAGTAGTGCACATGTATTTATATTTATACAGGATAGGTCTTTTGGCCTTTCATTTTATAGGTCTTTGGCCATTCAATGCTGTAACAGTAGATATCTAACCATTTACAACGATTGATATTCAAATAGGCGCTTTGTTTCCAAGGTCGAATAAATTGTATTCACAAAATATTCGCGACAGTCTATCTCTTCGTCTCAGCTTTGTGTTTCGCAAATTGTTCGCGACACTTGTCTCTTCACGTCATTTTTGTCTTTCGCGAATTGCTTGCGACAGATGACAATTCTTGAGCTTGAAGAAGAAATCTAAAAAAAATTTGCGATCTGTTTGCGACAATTTTGCGACATCTGAGGTTTGAACAAGAAATAGAATATTTCGTGACAAGATTTTGTTCACAAATCTTTCAAGCTTCATGAGCTTCTACAAGTAATCTTTCGAGTTGACTGCAAGACAAAGTTCGTGAATCCTTCGATGTTGATCACGAATAAAAATGTTTCGAGTTCGCATTTGTTTCTTGTCCTTTGTCAAGTAAACTGCGCACTTTGTTAGTAGAATCAAGATCTATTTGATCAGTTGTTCTACACTACTTAACCATATGTCACCGAAGGCCTCACTGCCTCACCTAAGGACACTCTAAAGCCTTTTGACTGGGTAAGGACATAACTCTGATACACTACTTAATCCACTTCTCCTTTGTGCATGTAGATGATTGTAAGTGCCTGAAGTCTTGCATTAGAGGAGTTTTCGATTCCAAAAGGGCCGTATAAGAAATCATACCTTAGTAAGAGAATGTTAGAGAGAGAAAGATAAAATGATCGAAATTGTTTCTCATTTTCTTAGTTTCTGGTGCTGCCTGTCGTCTAAGTTGTGTGGTTGGCTCATTTTTTGAAGTATATTAGTAGTGCACATGAAACAAAGCACGCTGCCAAGAGACAAAGCACGCGCCACAAGCGGGAGAAAATTCCCTCCAAAATTTCATGTGTAAAGGATTACACAACTCCTAAAGCCGATGATCAATATTTGTAGATCAAAGTTTTACATAAATAGAACCTCTAGCCTTTTAGATTTCTCCAATCATGTTGTCACACTAATTTGCATGTTAGCTTGTCAAATACTTGTGAGTCATCCTAAGAATGACTTTGAGGGGCTTTGTGAGGAAGTTTTAGCAATGTGGGCTCCTTTTGCAATTTTTTATTGATGATATATGTCTTGTTCTTGTAGGTGCTGATTGCTTTTCGTAGAGTTCAAGTTTATTGTTATTCTACTCTCCCTTAGATTAATAGATAATATTGCTGTAGATAATGTACTGATGTTTCCAGCTCTTGGTTGAGTAAGATGTTCCCTCTGTTATTAGATTAAACACCCCTTTGTGTAGAATTAAGGGTTTGGAAGACAAGGCTTAACCTTGTAGAGGTTCAAATCCTCTTCCCTTGAACTATTAAAATAAGGGAGAACTTGAAGTTGGGTCTAAATTTTGCTTTTATGTTTTTTCAAATTTGAAAATGCAAATTAAAAAGAACTCAATTATGAAATGAAAATGCAAGCTCTTAATTTTTATAGAATCATAAACAAGATACAAACATTCCATCATATTCTATGCAAAGAGTAGATCAATTTTTCTTTTGGCCTCATCGCTTTCAAAGTTTACATACAAGATAAGCATTTGATGACGCGACACTTGATTATGTGAAATATCTCCACCACACAAGGATCTACATTCTGGTAAAAAAAAAACTGGTCTATTCTCGCATCATGGCGATATGCCACATCATCATATTCTATGCAAAGGGTAGATCAATTTTGCTGATGACCTCATCTCTATCAGAGTTCAGATAAGAAAGTTATGGTAGATCAAAGATTTATAGTACAAGATAAGCATTTGATGATGTGGCATTTGATGATGTGGAATATCTCCACCACGCGAGGATCTGGTAAAAAAAACTTGTCTATTCTCGCGTCATGGCGATATCATCAAAATCTTTGATTAGCCATAACTTTCTTATTTGAGCTCGGATGGAGATGAAGTAAGAAGCAAAAATGATTTACTCTTTGTGTAGAATCCATTGGAATATCTCCACCATGCGAGAATCTGCATTCTGGTAAAAAAAAAACTGGTTTATTCTCGCGTCATGGCGATATGCCACATCATCAAAATCTTTGATTAGCCATAACTTTCTTATTTGAACTCGGATGGAGATGAGGTAAAAAGCAAAAATGATCTACTCTTTGCGGAGAATCCATTGGAATGATCACATCTTGCTTATGATTCTATAAAAATATCGAAAATGTCTAGAAAATCTATTGTTGTTCTACTCATCTATAGTTTAATGGCTGATGTTGTTGTAGATGATGTTTTGCAGCTTCTTGAGGTTGGCCCTCTTTAAAACATGTAAGTTTGTTTAACTATGCTTTGCTCAAAATATATTACTACTAACCATAAGTTTTAAGAGTCGGGCAGTTAGGAGTCTTGCGGGCAGCAAGTATTGTCAAATCACAACTCCAGACCCTACTTAGCGGGAGTTTCAAAATGTCCAAAAATATTACTAGAAAACTCCAAAAAATTTTAGACCGACAAACAATGTTACGTTCCTTCACAGGTGTAAAAACTTTATTGGGCCACATGTACATTGAATAGTTGAATAGTCAATAAAAGCATCTTGACAAACGGCCCTTTTGGTGCTTGGAACTCCTCTAATGAATGTGTGTGCTCCAAATCAATCATAACTCTCTCTCTCTCTCTCTCTCTCTCTCTCTCTCTCTCTCTCTCTCTCTCTCTCTCTCTCTCTCTCTCTCTCTCCTAGGACAATCAATTTTTTCTCTTCTCCCCTTCCCCTTTAGTGCAATGGTTTTAACCTAAAGCGAAACTGCTTCAACTTAGAGCATAATGTACTTCATTTCAAATCCAAAATGGTGGGACCTAGTTGGGCCCTTCATGATTTTGCACAAGAATGGGTTTTTTAGCCTATAGCTAGAACAACACATGTAATTTTTTGTCTTTTTGGCTGCCACCACTCGGTTAGTGAGTTCGAGTCCAACTTCTATGGTTTTTATTACAATTGAAATAATAGAAAAGGCAACTTAGCACCTAGCTGCACATAACTTAGGACCTCTCCTTAAAAACACTCCATTTTGAAGCAAGTAAGAGACTAACCTACTGAGTAATTTGCCAAGTATTTAAAAACCCACCCACAAAAACTCAGACATGCCTGCCTCACATCGATTGCCTCTCACATGTGTGTGAGCCCACTCGCCACAAGTCCGATTTTTAATCTTCTTTTTTCTCTCTCTTTCTTTTCAAGGTTAAAAAGGCTTTGCTTTTTTTGATATGGGCAATCATCAAATGCCAAGACTTAGTCACGTTCATAGAAACGGGTCAAGCTCCAACACTGATCACTTGCGTGGCTGAATCGCCCAACACTTATCGCTTGCGTGGCTGAATCGCCCAAGAATTCAAGTCTCAACTTTTAACTAGTATATAATAAGTCCTCGCATCCCTGCAGGGCTTCAAATTTCAATCATAAGCATCAAGGAATTAGGAATTAGCATTGGAGAGCTTCAAATTTCAATCATCAGCGATCAAGGAAGGACGCATTCCCAGCTGAGCTGCGGCGTGCGCTACATCACGATTCACTATCAGTAGTACAGTAACTACACTTAAGTCTCAATCCAGTCGGACAGATTGATCTTGCATTGGGGAAGAAATGAGAAACCTGCAACTGCAATCGGCTTTGCTGCTGCTTCTGCTCCTGGCCATGGTAGCCACGCAGCTGGCCCGTGCCAACTTCCACATCGTAGACTATCGTATCACGACAGCTGACAGCACTCGTGACAGCCAGGTTCTGGTGCCCAGCAACAACTTCGGATGTAGCGGCCTTCAGAACCCATCGATATCGGGCGGGGCATACCCCAACTGCGGCGCGTCATCTCTGAGGATCCCCGATGGCCAGTGCGGCTGGAGTGGAGTCACCATCCGACCTGCTTGCAACGGCAACTACTTTGGCAAGTTATATGGCGGTTCCGGCGAGCCGGAGGGTGATTGCTATTGGAACGACTCTCATGACACCCCATCCTTCGGCTGCCATTTAAGTCCTGCTGCAGGCGCCCAAGCTTTCGACCGCCTGGTCTGCTACACCAGCATGTGCGGCAGCTAACTTCTAAGTTATATATTGTAGTAGACAGACAAGTGAATCAACAAGATTCAAGAAGAAGTGACCATCCTATATGTAGTATCCATTATTATACTGCACTATCTATGTTCATAGTGGACAATGACTGTTTTGTTGCGAGCTGGATCGATCAAGGCTCCAGCAGCAGCAGTCAGTCAATCATGTGAGCCAGAGTAAATAAGAGTTCAATTCATATAAATATATATGATATGTATATGGTATTTTCTAGAGACGTCAACTAAAGATTTGTATCAAAAAAAATTTTCTAAAGTGGATTTTATTCAAACATTTGCAAGATAATTCAACTTTGGCCAACAGGCTGACAGAGTGCCATAATATTGAGTTGAATTCATACAACTAAAATATAAATGGTGATTTGAGTCAACTAAATGGACTTCATCTCTCTTCTAGCTACCATTCATGATTCATCTCTCTTCTACGATTCACGAATCTAGGCAGTGAGACTGTGAGTACTAACTACTCTGATGTCAGAAGTTTTTTTCAAATTTAAATGGCCAGCTTAAAATTAGTTATTAAGCTGATTTTCAACCTTTAGTCACTTTTAGTCATAATTGATTCGAAAATCAATAGATAAACCTTTCTATCACAAATTTAGATGCTTCTTACAAACCTTCAAAACGATGATGCACTCGAAACCTTGATAATAAACAAGCATAAATAATTGTTAAGAATAAATGTGGCAAGTATGCCACATAAGTAATAAGTAATTGAACTTTGGTCCGTAGGATCAAGTAGTTTCTATGTTAATGTGACTCCGTCTATGTGTCGTTCGATCTCGTAACGGTTGGTGAACCGTTGTCTCTCTCACTGTAAAGGCTTGTTGCATTGATGCTTGATTCATTCAATATACCATGATGTTTTAGTTGTACTCTCTCTCTCTCTCTCTCTCTCTCTCTCTCTCTCTCTCTCTCTCTCTCTCTCTCTCTCTCTCTCTCTCTCTGTGCTGCTGCTGGGTGAAATCACAATAATAATCACTTATAGAAAATGCATTCAAACTTTTGATATGGATATATTTTCCCCGGGCCCAAGATGTACCATATAGCAATAGCATTAACAATGTTGAAAATTACACTGAATAAAGCAAAGAATGTATGAATGTGAGATATATATCATGCCTGGGCAGAGTTGTCTGTGAGCATTGAGAATGAAGGTTGAGACCTGAGAGCGATTGCCCTAGCACCACCTTGTATGACTAATAGAGTTTGTGTAGTGCTAACTTGAGAGAGAGAGAGAGAGAGAGAGAGAGAGAGAGAGAGAGAGAGAGAGAGAGAGAGAGAGAGAGAGAGAGAGAGAGAGAATTTACTTCTACATACATACATGCATACACATATATATAAATAAATAAATATATATAATATTTGTGTGTCACATTTGTGCATATGCATAATGCACCCATGGAGAGAGAGAGAGAGAGCTCCTAAATCTTAATCAAATCACACACACACACTCTCTCTCTCTTTATTATCTTAAATTCAAAATGCAAGACACAATACATACACACTTCTTCCCTCTTCTCTCTCTCTCTCTCTCTCTCTCTCTCTCTCTCTCTCTCTCTCTCTCTCTCTCTCTCTCTCTCTCTCTCTCTCATTCTTAGTCCTAAATAAATATAAATCTAACAATCTATTACTACCATAGATTATGTATTTATCTATAATCTTAAATTCTATGTGAAAGATTCAACTAGTTTCATCACATTTTGCAATATTTCCATATTTGGCATATTGAGGCCTAAACTTGTTTTAGACTTAGAGGTTGACTTTTCAAAGTTCATTAGTCTAAATTTCATTTGAATAAACCCTTTTTTGAAAGTGTGGAAAAGATAGAATGCGAGTTTGAGTATATTCAATTTGAATAAGTTGGTTACATTGAATCTAGACCCAAAATTGGTAGGGTCAGCATTTTGGTGGGAAAGCCAAGTGGCCAAATAGGGTTTGGACCTGCTATAAAAGGATGTAACTCGTGGAGAGAGTCATCTTCTCTCTTCTCTATCTCATTTCATGCTTACACATGGTTCTCTTGGATTCTACTATCCATTGGTGCACTATCTTGGTGATTGCTTGCAATTCTATGTGTAGAATGATCTATATTTGCTATTTTTGGATCCACAAGTGTGAAATACAGTAGCTTGCTGGTTTTGTACGGACAGCAACAGTACATAATCATTTCATTCAAGTTTGATCAAGTTCTATTAGTGTTTGCATCTCAAATTGTGTGTAGATGCTGATTTTTCTACATTGGTGAAATTGGTAGTGTATTTCTCTTTCTAACCAAAGATCATTCAAGTAGATTGGATCTTAAGGATCTAAAATCTTTCACATGGTATCAGAGCTTGTGTTTCAGGTTATGAAGGAGGAAATCAGATCTATCAATGATTTGGTGAAGATATCAAGTCTAGAGCATGCTAGAGAGGATTCTACACCAAAATCGGATTTTTTGCTTTTGTAGATTGGATCTTTTGTAGATCAAAACACTAAATAGGTCAATATACTTGTTCATTTCCGTTTTTTGAATTCACATGCTGGATTTGGCCGATATTTGGATCATTGGTTCAGCCTAAGTGGTGGCTTATAGATTGCATATCAAATTTTCAGCATTTGCATGTAGATTTGGAATAGTCAATTTCTTGTGATTTTGTCAAAACCCTAGTTTTGATTGGATATCTAGATAGTGAGGTTGCTGGATTTCATTTGAGTGTGTTTCAATCTTAGGAAGTGGCAAAAGTCATTAGATTGAGGATAGATCATAGGTTGATCAAGATTCCATGATTCTATGTGTTGATTTGCTTGGATAAGTGCTAGAAGAGAATTTGTGAGATAGTTTCAAATCTTGGTGATTTCTTTGAAAGCATTTGTTGTTGCTCAAAGGAGTGCTTTGTCATTGAAACAGGTTGAAAGAGAAGATCAGGTCATTGCTACATGGCAACCTCAATTGGAGTCATGTTGGAAGCCAATGATAGGCTTACCTCACGTAACTATTCATTATGAAAAGTGAGGATGGAGTCACTTCTTGAGATGAATGATGTTTTGGATATTGTTGTAGGTTTGGAGGAGAGACCATCAACACAACAAGATCAATTGAGGTATGACAAGAGGGCCAAGAAGGCTCTACACATGATAAAGATGAATGTTACCAATGAACTTCTCAAGGAAGTTGGTAAGTGCACATCATCTTTGGAAGCTTGGAATTCATTGAAGAAGCTTTATGAATCCAAGTATACTTCTAGAGTGTTGACTCTAAGAAGGCAAATCTTTTCTTGTTTGCAAAAGAATGAAGAAAGTCCAAGTACTTTTATTTTGAGAATGAAAGCATTGAATGATGAGTTAGCTTGCATAAATGAAAGCATTAAGGAAGAAGAGCTTATTCAAGTGATTCTTAATGGCTTGTTGGATGCTCATGCTAACATTGTTCAAAGTAATGCTATTCAAAAGACTTTGCCAAGTTTGATGGATATTCAAGAGATCTTGATCAATGAGGAATATAGGCTTCAAGCAAGAGGTGGATCTACATTGACACTTAAAGAGGATGCTATGTTCACAAAGGGCAAATTCAAGGGCAAAACCAAAAGCAAGTGGTCTAAAGGGAAAGATCAAGTGGATGCTTCTTCAAGTGGCAAAAAGAAGGATAGATCAAATCTCAAGTGCTTCTATTGTGGCATCAAAGGACACTTTGCAAGTGAGTGCTACAAGAAGAAGAGAGATCAAGGAGACAAGCAAGGTAATCTTACTCTTGATGAGGATGGTTTGGATGTGCAAGATGCAAATGATGATGCTTTTGTGATGTCTTCATGTATGCTTGCTAATGATGGAGATCTAGATCCTTGGTGGATTGATAGTGGAGCAAGTGCACACATGACCTTTCACAAAGAGTACTTCACTTCTTTGTTGGCATATGGAGATGACAAGAGGGTGATCTACACAGCCAATGATGGTGAGTGTGCAATAAAAGGAATTGGCACAATTCCTATTTCTCTCTCTACAAATAGGAATGTTCATTTGGAGGATGTCTTGTTTATTCCATCTATTACCAAGAATTTGCTTAGTGTGAGTCAAATGCTAAGTAAGGGCCTCAAGGTGGAGTTTGATGGAGATGCTTGTTTGATCAAAAGGAAGGATGTCTTGATTGGAAAAGGTAAAAGGCAAGGGAAGTTGTTCAAACTTGATGCTTGTGTTATTGCTAACCAAGTTGGATGTGTTGCAAGGGAGCAAATTTCTATTCAAGAGGTTTGGCACAAAAGGATGGGACACCTCAACTTCAAGTCATTGGAGGTAATGGCAAGGAAGAAGGTTGTGATTGGTCTTCCAAGTTCCTTAAGTAATGACAAGCATGTTTGTGAGTCTTGTGCTTTGTCTAAGTCACATAGACTACCTTATACTAGATCTAATTCTAGATCTACAAAGCCTTTTCAACTTGTACATTTCGATATTCATGGATTTACTACAATTAGAAATAGTGGAGCTAAGATGTATGTAACATTCATTGATGATTTTAGTAGATTTTGTTGGATCTATCTATTAAAGAGCAAGGATGAAGTGTATGATGTCTTTGTCAAGTTCAAGAATGCAAGGGAGAACCAATTCTCCACAAAGATCAAGTGCTTGAGAGGTGACAATGGTGGTGAGTACATATCTAACAAGTTCAAGGCCTTTTGTGATGAGCATGGGATCAAGAGGGGGAGTATACAACATCAAGGACCCCACAACAAAATGGAGTGGCTGAAAGGAAGAATAGAACTTTATGTGAAAGTGCTAAAGCTATGAGGTTAAGTGCTAATCTTGACAAACCATTTGGATCAAGCTTTGTTGTGTGCCAATTTCTTGTGCAATAGGTGGTCGAGTGCCTATTTTGGATGGAAGGACACCTTTTGAGATGCTATTCAAGAGGAGGCCGAGTGTCAACTTTCTAAGAACCTTGGATGCACATGCTATGTCAACGATTACTCTTGATGATAGGACCAAGGAGGATCCATCTTCAAGAAGAGGTATTTTTGTTGGATATAGTGAGGTGAGTAAAGCCTACAAGGTTTACTTTCCTTCTACTATCAAAGTGATTGTTGGTAGAGATGTCATTTTTTTATGAGGGAAACATTCCAAAGGTTTCTTCAAGCATGACTGATGGTAAAATAGATGGTTCTAACATTCTTGATGTTGATGAGAAGGATCCTACTTTGGATGCTGGTGATGATGGACCTTCATCAAGTCAAAAGCCAAGGAGAACATCAAGAGGAAAGACAAGTACCTTCAAGGCTCACATATGATCAAAAGGGTAAGCAAGTAGTTTCTGGAAATTATGTTGCTTTCCTAACCTCTTTGGATGATCCTACAAGTGTAGATCAAGCAAGGAAAGAAGAGGAGTGGATCGAAGCAATGGATCTTGAGTATCGATCTCTTATGAAGAGTGGAACATCTTTTGGAAGATCTTCTTATGTACATGGAGCTATGCAAGTGGATGGATGTTATCTTGCTGTAAAATCAAGTAATGGATCTGGAAAAAAAAATTTGTTCAATGACTTTGATGATCAAGTTGAAGTTCAAGAGGTTGATCTCAAAGCGCTTCAACTAGTGAAAAGGGAAGTTGGCAATTTGGAGGCTAGTCAAGAGCATCAAAGGAGAGGTAATTTGGCAAAGGTGTTATGGATCTATTTTTGCAGCATATTGAAGACTCAAGTAAGGTCAAAGGAGCAGCAAGGAAGTGGTTGTTCAAGTTTACTTTACTTTTTCTATCTCATGTTTGAGCAATTTCATGTGGATGTGTGCAAATTGTCAAGATATGGTAAAACTAGCTACATTGGGGAGCATTGTTTTGATGTTGGATTTGTACTAGCATTCTTGGCTGATTTTGCTAATGGAAATGAAGCTATTGGAGGTTCATTATGTCACTCATCCATGACTAAGTTCTCAAGTGTTGAGCTACTTGGTGCCAATACTTGGAGATTGTCAATTTTTGGTGAATTCATGGTCATTTTCTTGTGTCAAGTACATCTTGAAGATGGACTAGTGCAAACTACTTGGTTTATGGAGTCATGTGGTGCTGGATTTGCATCATTAATGTACTCACCTACTCATGGATTTCCAAGGTTTGATGGTTTCTTGTGGCAAGATGAAGATGGAGGCTCATTCATGGAGTATCATGGTGGATACAAGGCAACAAAGGACAAAGGAGGAGGAGACATGCAAGCAAAAGTTGATCACTCACATTTATTGTTTGTTTGCTGTATTTTTCCAGAGAGTTCAGAGTTGGAAGCATGGTGGAATCATTTCATTTACATTCTATTTGATTCTTCATGTTCTAGTCACATTTTTACATGTAAAATTGATGTAAGAAATAGTGAAGCATTCCCAAGTGGGACACTATTCTCTATATCAATTATGGTTGTTTCTATTTTGAACATTACATGATCATTGAAAGGAGATCTATTCTTAGGAAGAAGATCATTCTTATGATGGATCAAAGTTCTATTGGCAAGAACTATGCTAGGAGCATTGGAAGCTAGGGAAAGCGAGTTTCGAGGTACATCATTGGAACTCAAGATTTTGGCATATTGTATGAGGGTATCATCACCCTAATCTTTTTGGATTTCAGATTCGGACTATGCTGGAGATATAATGGATAGGAAATCCATTAGTTCTTATTGTATTTTCATAGGTGATGGAGCTATATCATGGATGTCAAAGAAACAAGCCACTATCTCATTGTCATCTAGTGAGGCCGAGTACAAAGCTCTTACACATTGCACAAAGGAGATGGTATGGATCAAGAGGAATGATCAAGGATCTTCACTTGCTGGATTTTTCAGAGAGCCCAATCATCTTTTGTGACAATCAATCACCCCAAAGAATGGCATCCAATCCTATCTTTCATGCTAGGAGCAAGCATATTGAGATACAATATCATTTGTGAGGGAGCGAGTCATTGCAAAGGAGGTGGAGCTTCAACATGTGTCCTTCAAGGGAATGTGTAGCTGATATCTTCACCAAAGGCATTGGAAAAGACTTGTTCATGAAGCATAGGACTTCACTTGGAGTATTATCAAAGTCTATGCTAAAACTAGTTGAAGAGGGAGTGTGAAAGATTCAACTAGTTTCATCACATTTTGCAATATTTCCATATTTTGGCATATTGAGGCCAAAACTTGTTTTAGACTTAGAGGTTGACTTTTTCAAAGTTCATAGTCTATATTTCATTTAAATAAACACTTTTTGAAAGTGTGGGAAAGATAGCATGCGAGTTGAGTAGATCCAATTTTGAATAAGTTGGGTACATTGAATCTAGACCCCAAAATTGGTAGGGTTAGCATTTTGGTGGGAAAGCCAAGTGGCCATAATGGGTTTGGACACCTGCTATAAAAGGATGTACTCATGGAGAGAGTCATCTTCTATCCTCTTCTCTAATCATTCATTTCATGCTCTATACATGGTTCTCTTGGGTTCTACTATCCATTGGTGCACTATCATTGGTGATTGCTTGCAACTTTCTATTGTGTTAGAGATGACCTATATTTGCTATTTTGGAATCCACACGTGTGAAAATATAGTAGCTTGCTGGTTTATGTGTCACGGACAGCAACAATACATAATCATTTCATTCAAGTTTGATCAAGTTCTATTAGTGTTTGCATCTCAAATTGTGTGTAGATGCTGATTTTTCTACATTGGTGAAATTGGTAGTGTATTTCTCTTTCTAACCAAAGATCATTCAAGTAGATTGGATCTTAAGGATCTGAAATCTTTCACATTCTACATCAATGCAAAATGTTAACACTATCTTAAATAGTTCTAACAATCTATTATAAACATTATCAAACATCAATCTATTATAAACACTATCACAATCTATTATTACTCTCTCTCTCTCTCTCTCTCTCTCTCTCCTCTCTCTCTCTCTCTCTCTCTCTCTCTCTCTCTCTCTCTCTCTCTCTCTCTCTCTCTCCCTCAAAACTTTAATTTTTTAAAAAAGACTCCAAAATCTTTCAATATCTTCAAGCATACATCTACACTTCACCTCTTCTCTCTCTTTCTCTCTCACAAATTACAATTCTAATAATCCTAAATCTACTATCCTAAATAATACTAATAATCTATTACAAGACCATCAAAACCATTTAATTCAATGCAACATTTTAAAAATACTCTCTCTCTCTCTCTCCTTCTCTCTCTCTCTCTCTCTCGCTCTCTCTCTCTCGCTCGCTCTCTCTGCGCGATCTCCGACCTCGCTCGCTCTCTAGCTCTCTCTCTTCTTAAAACAAAAAAATCCAACTCACAACCGCAAACAAACAAACAAAAATCAAGCACCAACCTCAAACAATGATCTTCAAGCACTGATCTTGAAGCACCCTCAAATATTGATCTTCAAGCCCCTCAAGCACTGGTCTTCAATCGCCCTCAATCGCTCCAAAGAAGCTCAAATTATGCAAAAAACAAAGTGAGAGAGAAGCATTGGATCGCGCAAATTCGAAAATTGAAACAGACGGCGAAAATTCGATGTCCTCCAAACACGTCGGGAATCCGTACGTCTGTGCCCACGCAGCGCCCGGACAACAAGTACCAAATGTCATGGACAGGCTTTATGGATTGGCCGACTGTGGGACGCGGATCACCGTCGCTCGGCGGATTACATGTATTTTTTTTTGAAAATCTATATGGCAGGTCATATCAACGTCGGCAAGTCGGAATTGACATGTCGGATTCCGACGTAGCCTTTGAAAAATTCGGTTTGTCTTTGCCCCATATTTTTCCCTAATCGCCGAACTATATCTTTGAGTACTACGTATGGACTTCGGACTTTGACGTGTCGGATTGCGACACTATTATGAAATTTTTGAGCATAACGATCGGACGCCCACGTCGGAATCTGCGCGATATGTTATTGTGTTGCTCGGGAATCAAACTTCCTAGCATGAAGGTTAAGACTTCTCTCATACTGAAAGGAGAAGTCTATCGCCATGGGTTGAAGGCACATAAGAGATGCCCTGAACAACCACTGGCAAAGAGCTACAGAGAATGGAGAGAAAGACAATGACAACAAGTGAGTAGCCGTCCTATCTCTCCTCCATCGAAGATAGCTTGACACTTGATCTAGCCACACTCTCCATTATTTTAACTGACCATATTTCAAACGAAGTCACGAAGCCAAATTATTCTTCTTGAAGATCAGATGACCAATCTGAGATGGGATGGTAAAGACCTCACCTCCTTCATCAGAAGAATGAAGGATCTATTCCTTTCGCTACATAATTCTGGAGCAGAGAATGCAGTCTCAACAAAGAAGTAGCTCACATACCTTCTACAAGCTCTACCAAGATAATTTCAGACGACCCGAACATTGCTTGCTAAAGATCCACAAATGACCCTTGAGAAGGCTGTAGTCGAGAGAAGCCCGTGAACACCTTGATGACAAAGACAACTCTAATCAAGCTCTCTACAGCAACAAAGAAAAGCAGAAGAAGAATTTCAAGTCTAAGAGGGAGTCAGACCAAAAACAAGATCGAAAACAGCAGTTAGAGGGAGCGAGAGAAAGCGAATGGAAAAGTAGAAACAAACCGAGACAACAAAAATGTAAGAAGAAGACATGCACAAGATGCACACGAGAAGGCCACACTGTTGACAAGTGCTGGCTCAATCCAAAGATAGAGTGCATCCACTATCACAGAACGGGTCATGCAACTATTGATTGCAACCAAATTCTCATAAATAAGAAAGCTCAGAGCAAACGGAGAGTGACAATAGTGCGACAATAGCTCATCCTGTGTGGAGGAACCCGAGTCCTCCAAGATGTTCGAAGACAGAGCCAACAATGGCAAAGAACAACATTTACTTGTGTGTTGATGTCTGTGCGACATCAACCTCAGATACACAAGAAATAATTCTTGATTTAGGTGCGACATCACACTTCGTGGCAACAAGACACATGATCACTGATTATCAAGAATCAGAATCTTCCAGATATATAATCTTAGGAGATGGTTCCAGACATAAAGTCAGCAAATTGGAGCGTTGTGGTTAAGCACCAAAAAGAGACAGAAGGCTTGACGATACTCTATATATGCCCACTCTTCAGAAGGACCTACTATTTGTTGCTAAGATGGTAGATGTAGGACTGACAATCACCTTTGAAGGTCACCATAGGAAAGTGGAAGGGGAACCTCTATCACCTTAGGATCCAAGTACCTTCAGAGCAAGCTCACCAGATCAACGAATCGATGGATATTGTATGGCACAGGAGGTTGTATCACATGAATACCATTGCTCTATAAATGCTAGCCGAAGCGGAGCATTCGCTGGTGTCAGTATCAAAGATGCAGCATGCTTGAAGTCCTACGATGCCTGCAACAAAGGCAAGATGTCACGTATACCATTCACCAAGGACTCTTTCAGAACGAAAGAACTCCTAGAACTGGTACACTCTAACATCTATGGACCATTTGATGTAGTCTCTCTAGGAGGTTCAAAGTACTACATCACTTTTATTGACGACTAAAGTAAGTTTGCAGCCATGTACTTTATCCACAACAAGTCGGAGGCCCTAGACAAATTCACAAAGTTCATGAATTGGGCTGAGAAATGGACTGACAAGAAGGTGAAACAGCTGAGAATAGACAGAGGAGGAGAATACGTCTCCAAACACTTTGCAAAATATTGTACCAGCAGAGGCATAGTTCACTTGAAGACTGTAGCCTACATGCCACAACACAATGGTGTACCAAAGAGGAGAAATCACACTCTCATGGAAGCTGCGAGATCAATGATGGCCTATTCAAAGGCACCAAAAATTTTATGGACTGAATCAGCAGCTACAGCCAACTACTTGCAGAACAGGACAGGCAGATCCAGTGTTGCACAGAACATGCCACACAAGGTTTGGTGGGGCAACAAACCAAGTCTCTGACTCATGTGCGCACTTTTGGATTCGTCGCATATGCCTACATTCCAAATCAGAAAAGAAATAAGCTGGATGAAAAGGTGGAGTAGGGATTCCTCGTAGGTTATGATGTTCATTCATCATACTCTAGCGTCTACATGGCTAACAGCAGACAGATCAAAACTATCAGAGACATCAGATTTGATGAGTCGAAGACAATGGCTGACAGAGATCCAGTCGGCTACGAATTCTAACCAGAGGCTACTATGATCTGCCAACATCTATGGAGGGAACGGACCCTGAGCATCTCGAACAAGATGTTTGAATTCTAGATGGACAGAGTGACTGTTCAGACGACGAGCAGCAAGATGTGCAACCTGTACCCAGACACCTGCTACTCACACCAGTTCAGCAGTCAGCAAAGGCAAGAAGCTTGAGATCCATGAGAGAAAGAAGAGCGCATATCAAATTTGACAACTCAGCCTCTATATCAGAAGGAGTTCTGTGGATTTGGCAAAGAACCTCAAACATATGAGCAAGCTATCAGCTGTCCAGAGAAGGACAAGTGGATCAAGGCAATGGAAGACGAGATGAATTCCATGGAGCAGAACAATGTCTGGAATGCTATTGTAGTTGCATAAAATCTAGACATTCACAGATGGATGTTCACATTCAAGAAAATATGGGCCTAAAGAGAGCCTTTGTAAAAGATGCCTTTTTTTTCCTCATTTGTTCTGCCATGTGGACTAATAAAAATGCTGATATCAGGCTTCTGCGTAACATAACTTTCTGAGTCCACATTAAAAACTGCATAACTTTTTAGTGGGGTCTGGTGCGATAGAAAGTTCTCAAAAAGCATTTTCCAATGATCTTACATGACATACTTCCGAGCTACAATTAAAATGGAATCTATTTTGGTGTTACAAGATCTCATTGACATACTAAGTGGGGTTGAGGAGGAACCTCAAAACTTATAAAAGAGGCCACTAGATTCAAGAAGAGATCAAGGATGGCTTTGCATTGCATCAAGGTGAATGTGTCTAATGAGCTCCTAAGGGAGATAGGAGCTTGCATCAAAGTGAATGTGTCTAATGAGCTCCTAAGGGAGATAGGAGCTGGCATCTTGGCCAAGGAGGCATGGAACATTTCGTACTTCAAGGCTTCTAACTTTGAGAAACCAAATCTCCAAAGTTTCCAAAAGTGAGAGAGTGCCCAAAAATAATAATTGTGGGTAAAAGGATTATAATAGGGAGTTTGCATGCATTGGTGATGCCATCCAGTCTCAAGAGCTTGTTCTGTTGAATGGTCACAATGAGAATTTCTCTAACCTTAATGTTCAATCTTATGCTATTCAAGGGGAGCTACCATCTACGGAGAGCTTACAAGGTGTGTTGGTGGCTGAGGAGAGTAGATTGCATGAGCTCAAGCTTGCAAGGATGGCAAGAGAAGGGGAGAAGAAGGCACTTATTGTGGAGGCCCATAATTCCACATTATCCAAGTTAGTTGTTATATAGTGTAAATTTTTCAATTTTTGCACATGTAAAATGCGATAGTGCCTAAATCAATGTAAAGGCCTATTGGCATCTTGTAATTCATTGTAATTAAAGAACTCGCAACGTTTTCAAGCAATGTTCTAGAGAGACATGTAGCTGTTCCCAACCGATACCCTAACGGTTGGTGAGCGACGCTTAGATCCTGGTGTTCATCTCCATAAGAGTGACACATAGCGCCATTATACTTACGTAGAGTTTCAGCTATCAATAGAGAGAAGAGAGCCAGTTTCGATAAGCTTGAGCATTCCTTTCCTCTATCATATGTTATAGTTACACTTCTTACCAGTTGAGCAAACACACTTTGAATTATTTTGTAATCGACTTTGATATAAGTCTGTTTGCGGCACTTTCACCTCATCTTGTACTGAATTCCAAGTCTCTAACAAGGATTTACAGGTGACACTAAGGAGCGACAACTCTAATTAATGTGTGTAGGGAAATAGCCGAAGCTGATAAGCATAACTCTAAACAGACCTTCTTTCAATTCTAAATGAGCTATGTGTTCAGATAAAGAACTTGATTGATGTTCTGCTCTGTTGCTTTTTGTGAAAAGAACCAATTCCTTGTCCTTGTCAAGAGAAATCATTAGCCAACCAGATTTTGTTTTGTAGGAACTATGTGCTAGTTGCTATCAAATGTTTCTCAGTTTATCTGATCAAACACTATCTGCTATTCACAAATTTACTATCGGATCTACTGTAGCAGTCTATAGTTCTGAGGATGATTGATCGTCAGTATGAAGCAGTAGCTTTGCCCATAAAGATCAAATCCATCTATCATGATAGCTCGACTTCAAACTGCTCGAAGTCTCCGACTTGTAGAGCCGATCTATCGGACCTCACAACAAATCTATGGTTGTATTTAGAGATTCAGATGAGTGTAGAAGCTTGTGTGTTGATGAGAATGCCAAGAATGATGCATAAATGTAATCACAAGGAATAACACATGAGTGTATTTATGATTATGAATATTTATATTCAATTACATTAATTTGTTCTTTTGTATCTATCATTGAATTGTGCAAACATGATTTAGAGTTAAATGTATTAATTAAAATATCCAAACCTTGCAATTATGTCCTATTTAAGAATGTCACCTCATATTCCCCCTATGGCATGTAGGTTTTCCTACAATAAAATATTAGAAGTTTGCATTTAACGAGAAAAAAGTAAGGTTAAATGGAAAGTACTCTCTTAAGAGTTAAATCCTTGAATGATTATCTTTCTTGCATTGAGGAAAGCACATTAAGGATGTAAACTTCTTCAAGTTATACTTAATGGTTTAGTGGTTGACCATGATAACCTTGTACAAAGCTTTTCCATTCAATAGACATTGCCAAGTGTGGAAGACTTTCAAGAGGCCTTGGTGGCTAAAGAGCATAGGTTACAAGCAAGAGGAGGAGGCACATCTACTCAAGAGGAGGTGAGGAGGCTTTCTTCTCAAGAGGCAAGTTCAAAGTCAAAGTCAAATGTATGAATTTCAAGGTGGGAACTGGATCATGGTGAGGCTTCTTCTGTGAAAATTTTTACACTTAGTGTGTGTGGTCAAGCTAGGGATTGAACCTAGACCTCCCCCACTCCGGTGGGGTGCTCTACCACTGAGCTACCATCCATTTGTGTTCCAAGAGTGTTGTGCGAGGGCTATAGCCTTGACACTTTTCTAACACTCCCCCTCAAGGCATAGCCTTTTTAGCTACCGCCCATGTAGACCACACCCACAACCATGGGCTCTGATACCATGTGAAAAGTTTTTACACTTGGTGGTGTGGTCTTGCTAGGACCTCCCCCATTCCGATGGGGTGCTCTACCACTCAGCTACCCGTCCATTTGTGTTCCAAGAGTGTTGTGCAAGGCCTATAGCCTTGACACTTTTCTAACTGATACCATGACAAAATTTTACAACAAAATGAATCCCAATAAATCCTAAAAGTGATGGAGAATGCACCAATGAATGATCTATCAAAACTAGAAGCTAGAATCAAGACTCGTTATGAAAACTAGCTTATCTTGGCATTTAGCTCCACTTTAGGCACATAGATTTGATGAAACCTTTGAAGTAAAAGTACAGAAAGCTTCCCTGACCTATAAAACACTTTAGTACCATCCAATCAATTCCATAAATGCACAAGAACACTCAAAAATCAATGCTACAACTTGCCACTCGTGGACAATGTTGATGGAAGTGGAAAAAACTTGATTTTTCTTCATGTTTGGATGGAGATCCCATCATACATTTATACATTTCAAGCTTGGATCTGAAAGTTTTAGGGAATCTATGTACTTGCATAACCTAACCCTAACATCTAGCCTAATAGGTCATTGGATCCACCTAACTTGTGGTCAAGATCTCAAGATCCAAAAACAATGTAAAAACATGCTATTTTTAGCTCCTAGAATTTCTCTAGCCTATCTAAACACATTTTGGCCTCATTTTCAAAGATGCTATCACAATGTAATATGAGGAATGAAGTCTTGGGAAAGCATCCTATGCTATTTGGCACATGTGGCATCTATTTACATGGCCATCTTGCCAATTACAATGCATGTGACCAAAATTGGTCAGTTAGAATTGTGAAATTTAAACACTCCTCCTCACAATTTAGCTTGATGAGACTATTCTGGATCAATAATATTCACATGCACAAAAACAACATAACTAACAGGTTCTTGATGTATGTAGCG